>OY728147.1:1123892772-1125142772 GCA_963277665.1 Viscum album | reverse complement strand
TTTTTAACTTAAACTACACTAATTACCTCTAATTGCGATTAATATACTTAAAAGTTACTATTCAACAAAAAAATTATTTTTATCTCATTGAACTACATTTTAATTACTAATGAAAACCATGTATGTCGGTTTTATAAAATTCAAAACACAAAGGTTGTAAAATTTCATTTAAACGAAAAACCAGTTTTTTAAGTACCACTTAGTGGTTTCCCTATTCATCAAAAATTGAAGTTTTTCAGAAAAATACGAAAAAATCACCCTAAGATATATTTGATATTCCAAATTAAAAAATTAATTCTATTTTACAAAATTAAAAACCTATATGTTTCATTATTAACTTTAATAATTAATTCCCACTGTCAGAGGAAATAGCGTGTTTTTATGAAACAATAAGTATCAAAAGATTGACACTAGTTTAAGTCCGATTTCAAAGTGAAATTAATTCCAACGACCACTATTGGATAAAATGGTAAAAATATATTCTAATTGAACTTTAAAACCAATTCAAAAGATAATATAATCATATAAATAAATTATATTAATAAGAGGTTTTGATTTAAAATTCAACATTTTTCACTATTCGTTAAAAAATGAACTTTATTGGAAAAATACAAAAAATCTACACAAAGTAAATTTGGATGTCCTGATTCTAAAGAAATGTTTTATTTGGTCCAATAGAAAGTATAAGAGTGACCAAAACAATATTTATAGAAGTCTCGCCATGAAAAGGCGTTAAGTCGACCTTTAGTGAAAATTAGAGTATATATGCCTAAAATAGAATTCTTTTCATATTTTAAGCCTTTATCCATTATTGGATAAATGTAAAAACATTTAACAAACATATATAATCATATTTTAGTTATTTATATTCATTCCCACCAATACAACGGCTACGTGTTAACTACCAATTAAAATAATATTTTTTTATTACTAGTGTGCAACGTAAGATTTCAAAGAAACTCTCTGTTGCGTATCGGGTATGCTATCGAACATAGAAACCCCTCTAAAGTAAAATAAATATTTAATTCGTATATATTAATAAATATGAAAATGTATTATTATTTATTTACCTGGGATGTTACATTCCCACCATATGGCCAAATTTTTCTTGGATTTATTCCTTTGAAATGTAGAAAAAGGAATTTTGAACACTCACTGAAAATTTCAGCCCATTTGGATTCACAGTTCAGGAGAAATACATGGATTAGTCCACTGGTGTGCATAGATCTTGCGCAATTTGCCCCATTTTTCATTGACATCATCATGGGTCCTCTAAATCACCTCCTCCTATAATGTAATAATAAAAACAAGTAACATTTCCCTTTTTAATAGTGATGAACAAAAAATAAATGATTAAAATATGGAATTCTATTTTTTATTATTTTTGGAATTTACAAAATAAAATTCAGTTAAATGCAATGGTGTAAGGGTAAGAATGACACAGTTAATCGTGGTATGATCACTATGATAGTTCCTAGCCAGCACTGAATAGTGGACCTCCAAGTTTCTATAAAGTAAGGAATTTTTGTTCTATTGTTATTTTTGATTCACCTTGGGTGATGAACCCATATTTTATATGTTATTTATGATATATCACATATGTTCATGCATCATGACTGGGAACATAGTTGCAGATTCCATATATATTCCCGTTGTTGTTATGAATAGTCGTTCATTAATTAAATTCCTTCATTTTTGTTATCTATTTGGGATATCTTCACAATATGATATATTTGTGTTTTTATGTTGTGTGACATATCCCTTTTGTAATTAATGGATTTAACAGGTAATTATGTTGTGTAAGTATATATATGATGGTTCTGACTAACATGACGGGACCCAAACATGGGTTAATTCTAGTAGGGGTATACCTTGGGTTAAGGTTAGACTATTAGGAATCCCTTGTTTGATTTCATTGACTACTAAGAATTGTTGTGTTCAAAATTATCCTTTTATTAGATATATGTTGCCTCAATTATGTTTGATGGAACTACTACTTTTGGATGCCTGGGATGCTTCTCTGGTACCACTAGTGGTACAATGGGATATACCCCAGCTTGGTCATCTATCGACATATGTAGTCTAGGCTGCAGAGACTTCTAAATCGGTACATTTTTGTTCGTTCCTTTCTAGGGTGGAGCTATTCATAGGACTATGATCGACCATGAAAAGGATTTCTAGCTTTAGCATTCTCTAGAATTATATGATATTGGTGGCCCATAGGATGCAGAGGATGGAGTAGACTATCTGGAGAGAATTTTTGTGCTAGTTCAGACCTCTGAGTGGGGCGACTAATTTTGGAAACCATTATATTCCACGGACAAACTAGGTGATGGAGAAATTTATGAATCCATCTGGAAGATGATAAGGTCTTACATGGATGACCTTCAAGGAGTTGTTTCCTGAATATTTTTTCCCTTACATGATGAATCTGTACAATGATCTGGAGTTCATGGAATTACGATTAGGTTCTATGACCATCTCTCCTTACTCAACACGTTTTTTGGATTTTTTCTTTTTTCCCATCTTTTAGCTAGGAATGTGGCACATAAATCTAGGAATTTTGAAATTGGTCTATGACCAGAGCTCCAACATATTGTTAGATGTGTTGACCTGATGACCTACTCTTAGGTTCATTGTAAGGCCATAACTTTTGATAGGGGACTAGTGGAAGATAAGTCCTCAAAAATACACATGAATCATAGTGGGCCAGTGACTAAGTTCTCCCTTACTAATAGCGATGTTCCTTTAGAAATATGGAAGGGAAAGGAAGACTAGGACTAGCATAGTGATAGAAAATAGATTTAGAATAGAAATTCTTTAGACAAGTGATCCTATTGGTGGAAACATGGGAATTATAAAAAGACTTTACAGACTCCAATAGTGGACTAAAAATAGTTTGGAATGGTTGGAAATATATTAATTTTTTTCTCAATGGTTTCCCAATGGTGTTCTAGGAGGTTAGGACAGGCTGGGAGTGTAAAAACTAAGTAGAGGAAACAAACTCTCCTGATGATGATGACTTAGAAAGTTCATGAATATGATCATGGAGATGAGTTAGAGAATTTTAATGTAATGGATATTGAACTAATCGATGGTGATAATAAACATTTTACAATATGAGGTATAGACTAGACTACTTCTTTGATCATATTCTTTTTCATTTTTCCTTATATCTCTGAGCTTTTTTTGGACTTGACATAAAGAAATAGTTATATTTCTCTAAGATAACTTCCCCTCATATGTAATTTAATAATGAAACAAAACCCTATTATATGATAAATTAACATTTAATGAATCTTTTAGTGATATAATGATGAGATATTAACTTAGTGGATATGAGCATTAGTATATAATGTCGACCTTCCTTCTCACTATCAAGGTATTCATGATGCTTTCCATGTTTCTCAGCTCTAGAGAAACATTCCTAACCATATGGTTATAAAATAATTCAATGAGGTTGAGTAGGAACATGTTTCATTTTTTATGAGTTCCCTGTGTGGATTATAAATAAGGGTGAGAAACTACTCTAGGGAAAATGATGCTACTAGTCCAGATTTAGTGGATAGATCATATAAGAGATGTGAAAACATGAGTCTGATGTTCATGCTTAGTTGTCTTAGTTGATTGATCAATACCACTAGTGATGTTTCTCATGGATGAGAATTCAATAGAGAAGGGAAATATAATATCCATACTTTTGAAAAGATAATAAAAATTCTCTTGTGATAAATTATTAATATCTTATGTGGGAAAAATTATTTATCAGTGAAAAAGCTTTTTAATATTTTAATTATTGTGCATAATAAAAAAAATCCCTATTAACATATTGAAATATTTGATGAAATTTTTTTGACTAAGAAATAGAGCCAGTGTGACATTCTAATACGAGAAAACCCTTTGTGAAGACTGAATAAAAATAATAAATATATTATTTAAAGTATACACAATTTATTCAAAATAATTGAATAACTCCAAAACGATGTGTGTATGAGATATCTTATACCACAATTTAGTGGTGAATAGGGTGTTTGACCTTGGAGGAGTATGACATTCCATGGTCTTAGAAATTTGGATGCCTAGCTCATGATATAAAGTTATTAAATAAGAAATAATATATTATTTTAAATAAAATAATCAAATATCTACTAAACAGTGCATCATATGACAAATATGATACCTTCGATAGGTTTGGGATGTGGTGTTTAACCTAAGAGGGCTATAAATTTTATGTACGTCAGGTGTTTGGCTACATCACAAACTATAAAACAGAATTTATTTTTAAATAACTGTTTAATACATTTTTTTAATAAATAAATTATATCTCTCAAAAGACATGTCATTTGATAAATATGAGACCAAAATTAAGTTAGAAATGGAGGGTTTACCATAGGTGGGATAAAACATTTATATGTAATTGGCATCAGGTGTCATTTAATTTTTTAGTCAATTAATAATTTTTATTTAATTTTTTTAAATTTATTTCAATCATCTCCATCCTTATGCTGCAAACTCCATTATTTCCCAACACATGTTTTTTAAACCTTAAATTTTCACCATTTTCACACATTTACAATATTCAAAACCATTAATGGATGAATTTAGAAACTCTGTGATTGACTCTACATTGAATCACGGTTATATATGTGTTTTGAATTTATGGTTTTTAATAATGGTTTTTTTCTAAAATATAAATAGTGATAATCATTAGAGAAGAAAAATAATAATAATAATAATAATTATTATTATTATTAATTATGAAAGATAATAATTTCATGGCATGTTATTATTATTATTTTTAGTCATAATAATAAAGTTTTGTTATTATAATTATTTATAATATTAATAAAATTTGTTGTTAATAAACTAAGTGATGATGAAGGGGTGCCAAGTGCTAGATTTTGAATACAAAAAATAGGAAGGGGTGCCATTTCCTTCATGAATTCCTCAACATTTGGAGATTTAATATCCCATTTATTAGATATTATCAAAATAAATGAAAAGTGATATTATTAAATTAATTAAATAATAAATTTTTCTAGCCCACATAGAGAGCACATCGTGGAATAGATAGTGTTTTAGGAAACATATATATATATATTATTATTAAATTATTACTATTATTATTTTTATGTAAAAATTTCAGTTCCACTGTTAATTCTTTGTACTTTTTCGGATTGGCACATCATCAGCGATAGTTTGACCCAAAAATTGAGGCGTTCATTTTAAGACCACTGTTGAATATTTAATTCCGCCTCATGGTATAGGTCAATGAAACACCCAATATGATGATGGGAAGGTGTATGGAATTAACCAGGGGGTCTTAATAAATAGACAATTAAATTAATAATTGTTACTAAATTTATTGATGGAAATGTATTATAAATTAGATATGGGGTAGTTTTCATGGAATGGGTAGGAATACTATTATTTAATCACTCAAATACCCTCTCATACTCTCTCTCTCTCTCTCTCCCTCTAATATTCTATTTTATTCTTCCAAATTTCTCTCTTCAATATCTTTAATGATACTGATCATATTGAGGTGATGTCAGTTCATTTGGATTTTTCTCAATGAGTAGAAATTTATTCTTACGATTGTTTTTGAAAGAGGTGTAGTATTTTTGTTTAGATTTAATTAAATATTTCTTATTTTCAAAAAGAGAAATAATTATATAAAATTTTTAAGCGGGGATGGTTCAAGGATTCGTTGGTGTCTGATCGTATTATGGTTAGGTGTGAAAGTGGTTTGGGTGACAATATCCTTTGAAAACTCAACATCGACAAAGAAAATTGTGAGGTAAGAGATTCTTTTCGATTTTGGGACATGTATATTTATATTTGATGTTATCATGATGTGATGTTTATATTGAACAAAGTCATGTTTATGAGAAATTTCATGTGGGTGTGTGAGTTTCCATGGGTGTACTAGGTGTGTTATTATCTTGACATTGATGTTGATGTGGAAAATCATTTCCTTATAAAAAGAATATATTTTTGTGTATGTCATAGCCTGTGGAATTGTTTTTCAATTACAGAAATACTCATGAATATCATTGATGTTATGATTTTTGTGGATCAGTAGCCATTTTCCAAACCAGATGTTGTCCTAACAATATTAAAGGCGGATGTGAATACCCCTATAGAGGGAAAATAATTGTATCTAGCTGGAGGATACAAAAACATGAATGTGGATCCTTGAGGGTTTGTGTTACTTGTTCATGTGGCCTTTACCCCCTCTAGAACAGTCGAAACATATTTAAAGGTGAATTTGGCCGCCCCTATAGAAAAGAAATCATAGAGGAATGCATGTGGATACTGATCATCGATTCCAATGAACATGGATTGGGTTGATAAAAAGGTTAAGAATACCAAATATTGACCTCAAAGAATGTATGGTGTTCCTGTAATAACCACCAGAAGGTTGGGGTAAGCTATGTGACCTTAATAGAGGTAGGTGTGTTCTTGAATTTGTTACCTACAATGGGCTGAACCATGTGGGGTTGGGATTCATGGCACCTTGGTCAGTGCATGATGACTCGACACATGTATGTTTACTATGTATTTACTTGTTTCATGATATACACTACTATATATATTTTCTGCACATATGGTATAGACACATTGGTGGTGTCCTACCGAGTCTTATACTCACACCCAACTCAGGAATTTTGTTTTTCTCATAGATTTCATGACCAGGGATCTAGTGAAGGGAAAGGGCCCTATGGAAGACAGTTTAGAAGTGGTGCATTGAGCTGGATCAGACAAGGATAGACACCGGATTCCCATATAGATATTTTTTTGTATAATTTTATCTTGTATTTGTCTAATGAATTATACTCTAGACAAGATTACAACATTAGTAGCTCTTATATGTATGTCATTATTCTATTTCTTCATTTACATTGGGTGTTTTAATTAGGTTTTTTTCAACTTTATAAATCTTATGACATGATAAAAAGGGTATAGTCTCTCCAGGGTTTCGCTTGAAACCCTAATTACTAGTCAAAATCCTATTTTATATGCGGAGGGGTGCATGAGGTCATGTAGGATTTTGGCTCATACTCGGTGTTTTGGGATGGGATGTTAAATTTGGGGTGGACACTAATGAAGAACCTTGTTTATAATATAGTTACTAATTCTAGAGAATCAAAAGTATTCTAAAAATGTTTTTTTAAATAAATATTTTCCTTCAAATATCTACATTATTATGGATATGGTGTTACTAAAACTAAAATAAATGAAATAAGAGTGTATTGGATCAAATTATAAAAACAATAAATGGATTCAGTGATACGCCAACATCTTTTTATAAACACTAAAATAAAGATGGATCACATCATTAGTGGATTAATGTCTAGTATATGAAATTACTTGGCTGTTTTAGACATTACATCTATGAGGACATTTTAATTTGTTTTTTAAGGTATAGATATTGATTGGAGACTCTCATTAGTCTTTTGGAATTGAAGATAAAAATTATAAGATGTATTTTAATATGGTAGGATCAGAAGTTAAATCTTATGGAGTAAAGACACTGAAAAATACAACATTTTAAATGTGTGGGAAGAAGAATTTTGGGAATTTTCTAAAGAGAACCTGGAGATTCATCATTTTGGAAAAACAGGGGCATAAAGATAATCATTATTGAAATGATTTGAAGAATCCAACTAATGAGAAAGTAGAATGGATGGAAGATATTAACACTAATCTTGTAGTGTATTTTTTCAACTACATAGAACATGTGGATTAGGTTATCTAATTACCTAAAAGTTCATCAGATAAAATAAATGACAGAAGCTCCCAAGAAACATGGAAAAGAATATTTACTCACGATAGTGGAGGTGGATCATCAAAATGATATGGTTACAGGGATCCTGGTTACTATTTCAATAGTTGAAAATTAATATTTTTTTCTAGTTCTATTCATTCTTTTATATCATTCAATATTAGTAGAACTATTTAAACACCACCTCAACATATGGATGTTGGCTTATCTATGGTAACATATAGTTGGGTAACAATTTTATCTAAAGTATATAACTCCTCCTAAGTCAATTTTTGTAGACTATATTTCCCAAAATATATAATATTACGTCTTTTGATAGAGTTCTTATATATATTGGGCATGGATTGGCTGTCACTATAAAAATACAACATCTATGTTCGGGTTAGGGAGGTTACCCTTCCCATCCCGAGGCATATTCTAATTTTTCACATGTGTAAGGAGGAGGATGAATCTTATTTAGACTCATAAAATAAATTGTGGATATTAAAGCCTTGTGAATAAGGATATCTAGCTCAAATGATTGATACAATAGAGGGTATCATTATTGAAGACATTCCAATTATAATGGACTACACTAATGTGTTCCCTGGAGAATTATTCAGTCTTTCCCATGATTATGAGGTTGAGTTCCCAATTGAACATATACTTGGATCTCTAAACATATTGACCACTCCTTATAAGATATTCACCATAGAGTTAGAAGAACTGAATAATTTATTACAAGGGAATATGGATAAGGGTTTCATACACACAAGTTCATCACCATAGGGTGTTCCAATCCACTTTTTAAAGAATTACGATGGATTGATGATCCTCTACATTAATTATCATGTTATTTCCAAAATAATGATAATTAAAAAGTATCCTCTTCCAATGATAAAAGACATGTTCAATAAACTACATGGGAAAAAGTATTTCTCTAGGGTTGACCTTTCATCAGGATTTCAATAATTAATGGTGAAGGAGGATATTACAAAGACTATATTTTTATCATGGTATGAACTTAATGAATTCATTATGATTACCTTAAGGATAAAAAATTATATAGATATTTTCATGGACATCATGAATAGTGTATTTAGATATTACCTCAAAAAATATATAGTACTCATTATATATGTTTTTCCAATATACTCCAGGAGAAATAAAGAGCATGAAGTGAATTTTAATACAATGAGAAATACATTTCAGAGGGTGAACCTATATGATAAGTACTTTTAATTTGAGTTATGGATGGTGTAAATATCATTATTGTGTCATGTTGTCACAATAAAATGGATATATATGGACTCTTTTAAGAAAAATCCAATCTAGTACTGGCTATACCAGCATTTGTAATGGAGATCTATAGTTACCTTAGCCTAAATGGGTGTTACCAATGCTTTTTTAGGAAATTTTGATGATTTTGAAACACACTAACCATGATAACATTAAAGAGAGTTAAGATTATTTTGTCTATTTAAGGTTAATAAAGCTTCAATGAGTTTAAAAATAGGCTTATCACTTTAGTAGTACATAAGCTACTAAAACTGAATAACTCTTCCTCATATACAATCATGCGTCATTGAATGGATTATGATATTTAGAGATGTAATATAATGAATTAAAACCCTAAGCCTCATGAAATATTACATTTCATCCGAAAAACTACCACATGTATGATCTAGAGTGTTCATTTATGATCAATATTGTGAAAATCTAGTTGCATTATCTCTGTGTTGAGATGTGTGAGATATATACTGATCAAGATTTCCTCAAATACATATTCCCACAAATGAGATTAATATGTGCCAATGAAAATGATTATAGCTCATCCAGGATTATTACTACTCAATCCAGTACTATCTTGGTGATGAAAATAAAGTAGAATATGGTCTATGTTGAAATGATCCTTCATTATTTTCAATTATTAGAATTGAGAAGGATCCAATATTCATAGACATATAATGTATGTAAATTGTAATAATAGGGTAGGAATATCCCCATTCCTTTATCAAATGATTTCACAACCATCACTTATAGATAACATAAATGATTCTAAAATTAATGATTTAGAAATTTAGAAGATTTTTGAATCTATTAAAAATAGGCAAACCTCATGATTATAAATTTATGTGAAAAGATATGTGGGATTTGGGTGACAAAATTTTTTACTATTAAATCTTGAGATAAATTGGGAGATTTTGAATGATTCACATAGCTCGACCTTCTATATTTACCTAGGGAGCACAAATACATGTTAAGATCTAAAATATCATTGTTCGTGGGACAATATGATAAAGGACATCACCAAATATAAATCAAGGTGGATGGTAGGTTATAACTTGAAGTATAAAAGAAAAATTCAAAGGTGGTGATGCATCAATTACCTATACCTACATGGAAATTGGAGAACATAACCATGGAATTTGTCTAACAACATTCAAAAAACATCAAAAATTGATAATACTATATTGTTTGTTGTGTATTTCCCTACAAATAAATATAACATTATTTTAATTCGAGTGGATTTTTTACTTGATCATATTTTATTATTACATATCAATGAAGATGTGTGGAATCAGGGAGTAGTATTATTGATTTTATCCTATTGGTATTTGATATTTACCTCAAAAAGGTGTCCTATATTCTATAAACATTTTACTAAACGTCAATACATCTTATCACCCCCATATTGATGGATAGTCTAGGTATACTATTTATACATTGGAAAAAATGTTAACTGCGTGATTATAGAACTTAAAATGAGTATGGTAGCAACATATTCTTATGGTTGAGTTATCGTACAATAATTGTTTTCCACTAAATCATCCAAATGGATCCATATGATGTCCATTAAGAAAAGATATATAGAAAACCTACATGATTGGATAATGTTGGTGATCCAAAGCTTCTAGGACTTGAAATGGATAAGGAAATGGTAGAACAAATAAATACAATTAAACATCACATCTGGGTATCCGAAAGTTTAGAGAAAGGATATCTAAACAATTATTGATAGGAATTATATTTTTAAGTTGGTGATAAATTATTCAACCAGATATATCCAGGTGATATATTCAAAATATTTTTAATGAAGGGGAAGAAATTTCCTTTCAACATTATGCCCTCTTATATTTTTAATCAAATTAGAGTTATGGAATTTCAACTAGAAATTCCAATAACCATGTATCAAGTAGATTTTGTATTCAACATATCCCATTGGATTAATTACATTATAGATCCCTCACATGTACTGAATTTAGAGGTTGTACAAATATTAATGGATCTCTCTTATTAGGAGTAACTAGTAATGATCTTGGACAATATATTTAATGTTTTATGCAACAAGATCACTCATATAGCTAAAGTAATACGAAAAAACCAAAAATATAAAGAGGTGACATGGGAACTAGTGTAATAGATGATGGATAAGTACCCTCACATGTTATCACCTTATTATATAAAAACAATTGGGGTAAAAATTTCATAAGTATGGATGAATGTAACACCCCATGTTTTTTAAATAATTTTTTTTCATGGATATATTATGTTTCACGTAACACCGACATTAAATGAGACGTGATAGAAAATAAAATAAAAATTAATTAAAAACAATCATTATAACCTTGCTATTGAATTTTTGGGTATGAATAGGATTAACAATTTCAGGAAATATATTAATTCTTAGGAAATAAACACTTTATTTTTAGTGAAATATTATTATTCTTCAAATATATGTTTTTTTACAAAACACAATTTTATTTCATTATTTAAGAAAAAAATATAATTATTTATCTCCCTTTTAGAAATATTATTTTATAAAATAAAAATCATTTCTGAATTAAACTTTTCAAAATTATCATACATTAAATTTTTGTAGTGTTGTAAAAGGTTTTTTATTTTAATTAATAGTGAAAATAGAGATTTACATTGAAAACTGTATTTTCATTAAATGAATTTTAAATGAAAAATTCAATTTGTTTTAAACAATAATTAGATTATTTTTGTTATAAATTACTTAATTTTGGTTTATGAAATTAACTCTATAAATTATTTTATTATAAACAAATTTATATTTAAAAATGGATTATTTTTGAGAAAAAATTCATTGATTTTTTTTCTAATACAATATTCAATTAAAATTGTCAACATTTATGTTTTGAATTTTGGAAAAGTAATTCCATAATTGGAAAGAGGAGGTCCAAAATTAGTAAATATACCCATTTTATTTTTGTAGTATGAACAGTAACCTTAGTATTTTTTGTTACCACAATTTAGAGAAAATTAGGTAATTAAGGGTAAAAATAATATGAAATGAATTAGAAAATTACCCTAAAACATGACATAATTATATTGGATGTGTAATTATATAACAAAATAATATTTTTTTGACTGTGTGACATTTTTAAGCAACAAAATTTGACATTAAGGGCATTATAGTATATTATTTAATAAAATGTCAATGATGTCCCAATATTTTCTTTAATAAGTATAGCTTTTTTATAACATGATTATCAAAAATATATGATAAATCATAAATTTTATTTCAAAATATAAAATTATTAAATTCCACAAAGTATTTTAATTTAAAATTTTTAGGGAATAAATAATTACCTTAAATGCATACAAAATAATGTTATTGTAATTATTAAATAAATGAAAAAATATTTTATATTATATTAAA
The DNA here is from genome assembly GCA_963277665.1 of Viscum album. Taxonomy (NCBI): domain Eukaryota; kingdom Viridiplantae; phylum Streptophyta; class Magnoliopsida; order Santalales; family Viscaceae; genus Viscum; species Viscum album. The sequence goes on along the minus strand of OY728147.1, from coordinate 1,125,130,317 downwards.
AATATTTAAGTAAATATATTTTTATATATTTATGGTGTCCCAAAAATTATTCCTATTATATTGAAATGTTTAGGATATAATGAAACATTTTCTTCAAATTTGACTCATTGTATTGATGTTTTTAAAGTCATAGTATAGAATATAATTGAATTTTACATTAATGATATATTAAGAATATAATATTTTGGTAAATTATTTAAAATTCATGATAATATTATATAAACAAAAATATGAGAATATATGGTAAAAAATTTCATCCCATGTGCATTTGTAGTCCATTATAAATTATTTGGATCTGGAATAATGTTATTCTATTTTAATATTTTTATAAATTCCAAAAAACACCCATATCCTACCATTATAATAGAATGATATATTTATAATGGGATATTTTCTATCTAAAACATTCTTTCACATCCCATTATTCAATGAAATTAATCTATTATCCAAATTAGGGTGGTTAACTACCTCCGAGCATAATGAGATTAATTTTAAAATACCATCATCACAGCTTGTTTTTAAAGAAATATTATGGTTAAATCAGATTTAATATATATATACATATTTATATATTAAAAATTATTTAATGTTATATAATAGATATTTTGAAATAATATTAAATAATAATAAACTACTGTGTGATGGATGAAAAAACCCAAAAAAACAGTTATCATTATAATTTCATCAAATAAATTATTCTTATGTTAGAAAAAATACTATTTGGGTTATTTAAAATTCTATAATTTTATTAATATAATTTAATTTTACTTCTATATTAGTATTTCTATTTAACAAGAACATTCATAATTACGCACAAGTGAACGGACCATGAAATAATAAAATGATCACTCCTCGAATAATGAAATTGAACTTTATAACTCATCTAAATTTATATAAAGGATCTTAATAAAATTATAATAAATAAAATACCCATGTAAGAGGTTATTCATTAAGTAATAAATTAATATAATTTTTTTATCTTGGAAATTAATATTAGGTGCATAAAAAGTTTTAACATAAGGTAAGGGATATCCTTGAACTTCTATATTTTCATTTTTTTGTAATGTTTTCTCTATAATTGAATAAATATATATATTAATTATTTTAATTTATTTATCCTATATTACTTTTATATGTGAAACAAATATTAATTTACTCAATTTAATCTATATTTTATGCCTAATTACATGTTTTAAAAAGTTCCCTCTTATTTCCCCTCGATTTGGTAAACCAATTGAAGAAAACATCTCTATTTCTTACTAATTATCATGTACACATCATAAAGTGTTTTAATACTCCGATAGTTTTAAAAAAACTACTCAATTTCTCATGAAAAACAATTTTATATCATTTCTAGTTTTATTCTAATAATTATTCTTTATTTTCTGTAATGAATCATTATATATTTCATTAAAACTTTTCTTAAGTCGCCCATTTTTAAAGTTACCTAGAAACTCTCTTTAAAATTTATAATTAATTTACAAATAATTATTCATAATCTATTTTTATTTTTCAATTTTGAATGATCACAAATAATTTGAATCCTTTTATCATTGATTCCATCATTATATTCCTTTTGGTTATGCATTATCACATGAATATGGTATTGATTTCATTTTGTGGGTACCCATTATGGTGATTACTTATGTATGAATTTATGGTGGGACACATATGCATGATCATGATATATTGGTTGTTCTTGTGTATCATTACAATTAATTGGGTAATCTTTTAGTCTAATGAGATTTTATGTGTGGGATTAGTGTGTAAACCTACTACATTATAGGATTCATTCCACCATGTGATATAGTCTGGGAAGTTGGACTTGGATCATGTTTATATGATGTTATATGTTAATTCCACATTCCTAGGATTCCATGTTAAAATGATTCCATGTTAAATATGTTATTTTTCAATATGTTTATTCATTATCCAAGCTTTTATGTTATCATGTTATGTTATCTACATCTTGTGTTAAGCCTAATTCCCATGTTTAATCCCTCATATGGATTTTTAGATCATAAATTTTGTCAGCATATTCTCAAGTTTATCTTGTGTAGAGGTATCCTCTCAAATGGAGTTATAAGATCATTATGAATATTTATAAAATGATGTGTTATTCTTGTTTCATGTTTCCTAATTATATATATAGTCTTCCAAACACAGTATAATTTTCAATCCATCATTTTTATTTCAAGGATAATTATTTTTAATGTCATGTATTAAATGGGAAAATGGACCAGGTCACTATACATTCCATAAATACCACACATTTTTTCATTGATTTCCCAATTTACAACCCATGAACACACTCCACACATCTTGGATAATATATGGTGTTATAGACCCAAAAAAATATTATAACTTCATATAGTACTATCCCAAATGGTTCTATTGGGACAAAAATACATATACCCCAAAAATATTATATATACATTATGAGGGAATCAAATAAAATTATAGTGAATTTTGATCTGTTATCATGACCTTACCTCAGGAGACATGTAACCTACAAAACTCAATCTCTATAGCATAATGAATTCTCGAAAACCACCCACGAACATGTATCATATTATTTCAAAGTCCAACTACATAAAATCCAATATTATCAATATAAGTATAATTTAATGTTCCACCAATACAACTACTATATAGTTTAAACAAATTATCTCAAACATAGAACATTCAAGAGGATTTTCACATTTAAACTCTCACATTGCTTATCAACAGTGCATACTACCAACCATGAATACCCACCATGATTAAATCCTTTTGTTACACTATAATACAATATGGCTCAACTATCGAGATTAATTACTAATCAATACTATGATCATGAACATAATTTCCCAGTAAAACAATCTCACTCCTTGTCAATTAAATCTTGTGGAAAGCATCTCACTAGATGTTTTCCTTCCAATAAGAAAGGGAAATTTTACACATTTAAAGGCCTACAATCTATTCACCACCAACCCATTAATTTTCAGAAAATAAAATGAATCAACCCACACTGGACCCAACTAAGATTGAAATACCAAATATCACCCAACCATTAAGGTCAATAATCCAATTAATGTTGTCATATGTAAACATTACATAACCCATAACATAAAGTCTAAATAATTATATCAACAAAACACAAGGAATAAAAATTCTGATCAAAAATATTTGTTAGAAATCACATATATAAATCTCAACATAAATTACTTATCATACTTATCACCTCTAGGGAATCAATAAGTCTGAGATAAGAACTCTCTTGGGTTTCCCCCATGTATTACATTTATCTATAACAGTATTGGGAAAAAAACATTATACTCTATCACAACATTCATTTTACTGATATAATAAGAATCATTTCAATATCTCAAAGGTACTCATTGACCGGTACACCCCCTAAAGGATTAACATTCACAGATACATATATATCAACTACCCTGTACTCAATTCTAAAATGCAATCTAGGTGTTTCCTTAACTTATATTCCTAAAAAAATGTAAAATCGGTGGAAGATAACATGTCTCATAACATAAATAAATACATTAAATATAATTGTCTCATGTATTGGATCAATTATAGCCTTACCCAACAACTATTGAATTGGTTACAAACCAACATGGGTAACAGAAAGTCATGAAATATCACCACTCCTAATGTCCCAACTCAAATCAACATTTCAATAGGTTTAACATCCCACTATCTTATACACTCCACAAAATGATTTTCACACAACATAACTTCTCTCTATATCTCTATCTATTCATTATCAACATCATTTCATTCATAAATAAGACAACATTAGAATACATTTATATTATAATCCCAAATATCATAGTTTGAGTAAATGAGTAACAAGAATAACACCATAATATTTTATATACCTCATATCACATGAATATTTTAACTCATGTTCTCTCATTATACCAGTATACCCCTTCATGGGTCCATCACTATATATACACATAGTCCACAACATATATATAATCCATATCATTGCAGTATACAATTTTTTATAACTATAAATTTTATAATTGGGGGTAGAATAAATAAAATTTCAATTACATGATGTTTCATAAAATAATTCATAAGCTTAAATTTGAATTTTATTTATCTGGTTCCATATAATAATCTAGATAAGTTATCATGTAATACTATTACCCATTTGTATGATTCGTTATGTAAGTTAACACCCTAAATGTAAATGGGAAAAAATTATATAAAATGTTACTGACACTTTAAATTATCATCCATAATATTGTATCTGACTAACCAATCATAGGGAATCATACATATGAATGGTGAATCCTACATACCATGTTTTATTAATGAAAAACTCACAACTTTCAATTTTTTCCATAGGTAAAAAATTTAAAATATCATAAATCCAAATCATGTGTGTTCCCCTGGGTCAAATATGCATGTGGTAGAAGAGAAAATTTGTAACAATAATGCATACCACGGTGAAATAGTATTTCACTCATAAGTGGGATGTATAATCCAAATAATTAGATACATACTATTCCTTGGAAAAACACTACCTTGTCTATGCCTTGATGAGATAGTCATATAATGAAAGGGCTCTAATACCACTTTTTAATTTTCATGCTCCCTACCTCTAAGTATAGCCCTCCTAATCTGTTAATGAAAAAAGGGAGACAATGACACCCAATACTGGCACTAGTAGGCCCTGGTTTGGCGACTAGATCCATGGGTTTACAAATATCCCAATAAGATAGGAATTACCCTTAATAAGATAATAATATTAGGAGATATAACATATCATCCAAAAATAACTCAAAAACAAAATATAAAGGATAAACCATAAATTATTCCACATGAATTTATGAATAGAATTGATGTTGATATAATAATGTCACCAATTTAAATACCCAACATTAATGCTAAATCAGTAACACAACAAATGTCCCATGGTTTGCACCAATAACAACCAAAATGGTTCAAAAAATCCTCTTGTAATCCTAAAAACAATTTTCTAAACATAGGGTGTGTATACATGTATAATCAATAGGAAAACCAAAGTATCATGTGCACATCTGAAACACGCATACTAATTCCCCTTTGAGAAAACAACATAACCAAACAACATCTGTCAAGGTATACTAACTATCCCAACCTCAGCTATTCTCTCTAACCAAATAACATATCCATGTAATAAAATATATCATAATGTACATCAATTATAGTGAACCCTGCACCAGTTTCCCACTAATTAGCTTTTATCACTGGACACCGACATACATCTTTGTGCTCCCACCTCTTCTGAATGAACCACATCACATCTTTACCGCATTCACCTAGGCCACACAACACATCATACCTGCACAAACCTAGGTCTTAAAAAACATACCACCAATACACACTTAGGCCTCATAACACATCCAACATGCAAAAACCATGGCCTCAAAAAACATCCCTCCATTACAAACCGAGGCCTTAAAACAAATTGTGCCTACATGGACTTGTGTTCCATAACACATATCATCCCAAAAACACCTGGTAATGCAGAAAACAACTTATCCTGAAGATAGCTAGGACAAATTATAAAAAATTATATAAAAAAACCTAGAAACCCATATCAATAATCATCTCGAAAACACCTGGGATAACATATCTCATCACAAACTTTACAAATAATCTTATACCATCATCCCTTGGAGGAGGGATTATGGATGACGAGGTGACCATCCATTCATCTTATAACTAGGATGTTGGGAAATACCCCCCCACCCCACCGCCTGACAATGAGGGTGAGTGACACATACTACTGAACATGGGTGGGGTGCCTATAGAAATCATATGGGATGTACATGTTTATATATAATTTCATATAATTAATCCCATCCTATGAGTTCAAAAATAAACTAACCATTTCACAAAACTATCACTTTTCTACCACCTTTTAATGTATAACTTCACAACAGAAGCCACGAACACCATTTCACATTTCCTACCAATTCCATTTAATCAACCCATTATTTTCATTATTTAGTATCAACCACATTTAACCACAATACCCACCATTTAATTATCTATTATACATTTCAATTCCACTATCCAAACAAACCCAAGCAATTACAAACATCATTAAACAATTATTTATTTTTGCATCATGAGAATCTAGAAAAATGAATCCACATAACATGAACACATCGACATCATCATTATACAATCACATTTATGCACATATAGACTAGAAATACACCACCTCGCCAACCCAAATGTGTTCCCAAATAACCCACCTCCTCACCACCCCGAATGCACAACCAAACAAACGACCACATCACCACCCAAAAATCACTACCAAACAACCCACATTTCACCCCACACGCTAACCAGACATCATAATTATGCAATCATGAAATCACATCACAACACATAAAGATCAATTTTTACAAATTTAAAATTTAGATTTTATCACATTCAACTTTATTTTAGTAGTGTTGTCATAGAATCCATAATTCTTGTCAAATAATATCATTATCCAAGTATTAGTAATTAACCAATTATAATTTTATAGTGATATCACAATAATCACAATAGTTGAAATACATATATCCAGCATAAATAAATCCCCTGATGACTATAATTTTTTGTAGGGCATCAGGTGTAAGAAATCACAATGTCGCAATAATAATAAAGCTATTAAAAAATTAAAACAAACCCCTTAATCATTAAATTTCCATTTAACCAATTATTTATCATTAATTAAGACTATTCGACCATATCCCATAGATAAACAAATTTAAACCCCTCTTGTGTGATACACAATAAGGAGAAATATAGGAATTCCTGCCCTAAAAAGTATTCTAACTCTCTACACACTACATGGAGAAGAAAAAACTGCTCGAATGTCATATTTTCACAAGAAACATGGGGGTGAATCTACACCACACCAAAGGGTGGTAAAAATGCAACCCAAATAAACCCCAAACCGAAGATACAACACCATATGGGAACCCCTAGATAATAATGAAAGGTAAAATATGATAAAGAGAGGAGAACTAACCAAATATTGATGATGGAATCTCAAGGATAGATCTAAATTGAATAAAATCTCCAAAACTTAATGGATAAGGTTAGAGGTCTCCTAGAACAAGAGAAATTTTACAGGTCATATGGTTTTGAGAATACCCGAGTGGTTGAAATCTTTAAATCTATACATCATATAAGAATTACATGATGGGTAATACCCTATCACATCACGTAATATCAGGATTCCTAGTTTCACTAAAAAACATGTCACCTTTTTATTATTTAACTCTAAAAATATACACATCAGGAAACATACATGAACAATCCATGAAACGTACTTTCACATTGTGTAATACACTTACAAGATGTATATTTTATATGAAAACACTTCCTCAACTCCAAATCCTATGAAAACATCTGAAACATCCCCAAAACTCCTCTAACAACCAAAATTGAAATAGTAACAGACCTGAAAGGAACATATCATTGCATAAGATAAATATCAAATGATTATATCCCTCGAGATTCCCAAACCATTCCATAAAGGAAAAGGGGTTCCAAAAAAACCAACTCATGATATACCTCCCCAAGATATCAACATACCTCAAATGTTACGACTAACACAACATGCCAACCTAAACAGATAGAATGCACAATGAACAACCAAAATCTACCTCCTCTCTCACAAAAAACTACCACATCACCACTACACTACTATGTCATCATTCCTACAACACACAAAAAACATCTATAACCAAAGAACCACACCATCTTGAACACACAAATCAAATAATTCCATCATGCATGTCAGGATATTATCTACTCTGGTTGGCATTGACATTCCCCCATCGGTTTAATGACATCATAGTTAATGACTATTGATTTGAAATATGTGACTCCGCTTTTCTTATGTGAGTAAATTTGCACACATCACACAACACAAATCTAATCCAAGAAAAAATAGCTCATCTCAATAATAGAAACATCCATACATCACATCAGAAAGAAAAAGAGAGAAAGGAAAAACCCAAAAAAACTACAAGTACTGGGAACATGTATGCATCCATCGCTCCTAAGTACTCTCCTATAGGACACTATCAATCCTCAAAAAACTATAAAAATAAATGGTATGTCCACACAATTCCTTCTCTTTGGTAATTCTAGATCTTTACTAGCCGCTACCCAAATTTCATGCCAACCTAGATATCCAACTCTCCCAATTCAATGACATGTTGGTCATTGTGAATATATCGATGAAGCTAAGAGATATAGAATAAATTGTGGATCCCTTCCAACCATGATGGAAACAGGAATTGATAAGCTACCTCTCCATCGCACCCTAACACCTCAAATGGTATAACAATCATGGGGGAATCATTACTCCCACTTCCAAACCTCCACATCCAACATCAATGGAAAACCATCATAAAAAAGGTGTCTCCTACCTCGAACACCTTGGGCCACCATCTTTGATTAGCATATGAATTTTTTCATTTTTTATCTACATTAATACTCTAACAGACAAGATACGATTTATATGTTATTCTCAACCCAACATCATGACCAAGAACAGTTTCCTCCTAATCATTTTACCGACACAATGGTTAATGAAACAGTCTGTTGTACAATTCCTCAAACAGGTCTGTGCCAATGAAATATTGATAACTATTATTATAAGAAAACTCCACCAAGGGACGGTGTCATACACAAGATCCACCAAAGTCCAAACACATGATCCTGAAATATATTCCAACTTTTGGATTCTTTTTTCTATCTGCACATATGTGTAGGGGTGGAAAGCAGTGATAAGGCATAATTGAGTTCTAGGAGAATGTTGTAATCCCGTAAAATATTTTGAGGTATAACATGTTTCCTAGTCAAATATAATGGTCCTAGAAACTCCAAGAAACTATACCACCTCATCCATGTACCTCTTGTCCAATGCATCCACTGCACCTTGCGCCTTGATCCCTAAGAAATTGGTATATTTTGGCATATGATCCTCTATCACCCAGATATCATCACAACCTCACTGAGCTCTACGTAGACATAAGACCAAATCCATCAAGATATCATCCCATTTCAACAAAGTAACATCCAAGGGATGCAATTAACCTCCCAAAACATGATTCTCCACCATTATATACTAGAAAACCATACACCAAGCAACAAACTCTCCCACTTCCCATTTCATTCCCAGAATCCAAAACTATTCCCTTAAGCTATTTTACATTTTGGAAACATCTATGTGTAATTAAAAAGATTATCTATGAAACACATGAATAAATCTCTTGCCCATTGATTATATAAAAAACATCCATGAAACAGCATCATTTAAAACTATCCTTCAAACTTATCTCTAGAGAATCCCCACGGAGAAACATTCACTCATCAACTATCCCTCTATGTCTACCAACTAAGACTCCTCCACCTTCTATATGAAATAAGATTCCACTATCATATGAATAAAAGATCCTCTACTACCATCCACTCTTGCATCTAAGTGTAAGGATTTCAACTCATCAATCGATTTTCAAGCATCCAAGGATTTACATACAACATAATTCTATGAATTTCGTCCTAATTCTTTGTCCATCACATTACCATTTCTTAAGGTGTAAGAAATCTCATAATCATCATCATAAAGAAACTGCATCCACCATCATTGTTTCAATATTATATCACACTAGAAAAATAATACCTCAAAATATTGTGAATAATGAAGACCAAAAATTTCTCCCCAATGAGATATTTTTTCCACAACTTTAGGGGAAAAACTACAGTTTCTAGCTCCAGATCATGGGTGGAATAATTACACTCATGGGGATGTAACAGACTTGACCCACAAGAGATCACCATAATCTTTAGTATGAATACTTTTACTAATACTAAATAGATAGAATTACAATTCTCATCAAACATCACAACCTCCTATAGAAGTGAATGAATTGGAGCGCTGACCAATGTCTACATCAGGTAACCAAAATCTACTTGGTATTCGTTATTCCACATAATATATAGGACCTTCATATTTAAAACAATCAATAGGGCTGAAATATATAGATAAATATTGTTCAATCCTCCAATAATATCATATCATACCATGGAAATTGTGACCCTCTTCCACATTATTTGGTGCTTCCTATGAAAGAAATGCTTCAACAATCGACGTGTCTACCTTTACACTATGATAAGAGACCACATTACATTGGAAATGTACCTCTCATGTACAGAACATAATCTCGGACAACCATCCATTGATTTGGTGGCATAAAATAACATGTAATGTAGTTATGATATGCTCATCAGGTTCCTCGTCAAACATAGAGTACATCAACATTTCATTATTAAGAATGATGAAAAAATGATCTTGGAACTCATAGAAACCAATGTTCATAAGCACCATGAGCACAAATGGTGCCTTTGTAACACCGAATTACTAGATTACACAATACAGGTTCCCATACCTTTATTGGAAAGTAGTCTTTTGGATAAAACACTCCATTAACCTCAACTAGTTATATCCAAACAACATATTGGTATTTGAAAAAAACTCTCCCCTCTTAACTTGTTGAAGAGATCATCTATAATCATAAGGAGGCAACATTTTTCATCCATCACCTGATTCAACCTCCAATAATCTATATGCAACCTCAAACAACAATATTCCTTCTTGGGGAACAAATTAAAAGAACTCGATGACAACAAACTTGACCGGATGAATCCTTTTTTCATTAGATCATTAATTGGAATGCTCAACTCCCATATCATAGAAGTTTCCATTTTATAAGGACAATCATAAACATAGAATCATAGAGCTACAAGTCTATATCGAACTAAACATCATTTTTAGGGGGATCATCATAACCTCTACATAAAAAACATCAAGTAAATCTTCAATTTATCTAGGTACATCAACCATGAAAACATAATTACACTGATAACTCAACAAACAAGAAAATGAGGGTCTCAACATGCCAACTTCTATCCTGATAACTCTGCTCACCAATTAAAACCACACACTACACATCGACTTCATAAAACACATCTCTACTTCCAAATTATTCGATAAAAGTGAATACAGAATAAAACTAGTCAATTATGAGGATGAAATCATATGACTCCATCTCTAGAATCAAAATATCCCCACAATACCTATGTAGCCACATCATCAGTCTACTCACATAGAACACATCAAACAAGCTCATCTAGACTTTGAATTTCATTTTCAACACCTGGGGCACAAGAATAATCGCTACATATTGTCCTAGAACATTGTATATACTTGGTACAATAAATTATTGTTAATATCCTAAACTAAATAATTAACATACAGGGGTACTAAATAAAATGATCATAACACTGATGATCTCTATCCCCTATTGAAATACTCCCTCCATTACATGTAATAAAACTGACCCATAATCACTTTCTCCCTACTAACAACCACCTACATGACCGCACTTAGGTCATAGTCTTTGAACATGAGGAACATCCAGAAGTTGGCCTCTACTTACAATATCTCACCTAATTTGAGCATAAACCTACTCCCCATGATGTTGAAACTGCCTCACTAGAAACTACCACTGAGGAGGCATTGAGACTATCCACCTTCACAAAACTAATCTTGATAATTCACTGGGTACTAGTTATAATGATTTCTATGAACCCCACAGGATAAATACATTATCACAAGCCCGATAGGATAGGAACAAAAACTAGATGTTTGAAAGGGAAGCTCATGAGGTTGACTCCCAGCTATTCAAAACCTAAATGGTCCTAGAAACTGAGGATTGACATCAATAACCATTCTCTTTGTGGAACCATGTTGGTTCCCAACCCATAGAAAACACCTATTGATTGCATTAAATCAATCATATATTCCATTTTCTAATCCTCCAATTATGTTGTCCACAAAAAAGGGGTTAATGAATATTTGATTGAAGGATGGAGTGCCTTCTCAGGATGCATTCCTCAGGAATCCTCATGTAGAAAAATATTGGGGGAAAACATATATTCTCCTTGAACTTGGTCCCAAGTTCCCTTATGGAAATACTAACCTAATAAAGGGACAATAACTCTTCCATATTCTCATCCTTTAAAATTAATGTAAGGAAGTCTTCCTAAAACACTTTCTAGAATCTGACCCATGAAACATAAGCCATTATCCACTCACCAAGACACAACATCCACTAATGATGCATAGCTCCTCACGTCTGACTAACATTTAGAGGGACCCAGTACTACATCAGGTCCCAGGTCAAAATAAATTTGATCTTGAGCTCCTCCAGCCAGATCTTAGTCTCTATCTATGAAACACATCCCACACACATCCCCAAATCCTACTGCTAGAAAGAATGCAATGTCCTCTACCACTAGTCACCCTTTTAAACTACATCTACCCAATGGTGATTAATCGGATTCGCATGTTGAACCTACACTGCTGGAGCCAAATGAGGATGATGACTAGGAGCCATAGATAAAAATTGAAACAAGGATTTCCTACATCTATTCTGATAGACATTTACAAAAATATATTTTAACTCAATTTAATCCATTTAATTAATTTTTTACATTTTTAATTTTCAAAAACAACCAAATTCAAATAATGGAAACAATTCATTATGATTTGTCTACTATTCCAAGGTATCTACCATGCAAGGAAGTACATATCTCTTAGTATTTGAATAAGCTAAGATTCTCTGAACTAGATTATAGGTGCCTTAAATCTCATGTACAACCTACTCTCCCTAGCCTATGTCATGCACCAAGGTCAACTAGAACAATTAACATACCATCCCATGAAATCCTCTCTATGACCAAATCCAAAATTCATCTTATCATTCAACCATAAACTCTGATACCATTCTATCATGACCCAATGCATTCGAAGATTCCCCTCCTGGGATAATAATGAATAATGGGAGATAATGACCGCCAATTTCTACACCCAGTAGTCCATGTGTTGGATACTAGAACCAAGGGAGTACAAATGTCACAAAATGGGAGGCATTACCTTTTATAAGGAACAAAAGATAAGGAGAGAGAATGAATCATCCATAATAAACTAAAATACATTTTATAAAAGGGAAACAAAAAACCATCCCATATGCATGTATAAATAGATATGATATAGATATAATAAATTATCCAAATTTAATATCCAAAAGTAAATATAAAGTATCAAAATCCCATGGTTGACCTTGTAATGTCTAGAACGGTCCATATAATCCTCATTAAAACAAATAATTGTTTCATATATATAGAGAGAGAATATAAGTATACTCACTAGGATAACCAATATCTATCATGAACATGTAAATGATGAATAATAATTTACCTATGATAAATAGTATTACCAAACATCACCTATTAAGATATACTAACCATCCAAACCTGAACAAATCTTTCTCACCAAATAATACATCGAAGTAATATATTGTAATATAAATCACATCGATGATCGGTTACCCCCACACAACTTTCTCACTAATTATCCACTCCCGACTCCTATAAAAAGCTACTATTCCAATGGTTGTAAACAGTTGGGATAGGCCCCAAAACCATTTGGAAGACCTATCCCAATGGTTTTATAAATCATTGGGGTGTTGGGTGTTGCAATAGTGCTATGCCAATGGTCCAAGTTGAACCATTTGTATAGTGATCCTGAAATTGATATATACCAACAGTTCAACTCGAACCACTGGGTAATTCCTATCCCAATGGTTGGAAATTATTGGGATAGATTTATTCTTATATTTTACTAAACACTAGTGGTTCAGCTGATCCATTGGTATAGAAAACTTATTAACTTAATACAAATGATTCTTGAACCGTTGGTATACAAAACATGATTACTAAATACTAAATGTTCAGTTGAACCATTGGTATACAACCATAAATAATAAATACCAACTGTTTAGTTAGATAGTTGGTATATATAGACATCAGCCCATCATAGTAGGCCAGCCAGTACCAAGCAAGATTTCTGTAGCATCCAGTACACTACATTCTTTCATCCTGCAGCAATCAGTACACAACAGGCATCTAGCCAATACCCATCAACAATCTGGTTTTCCCAGTACAGTCTAAATTTTATTCAGAATTGATAAGATATTAAAAAATATTACAAAATAAATATGAATCACCTCAATTTATTCAGTATCCCAAATAATCTATAAATTTGTCTAAATTGATTCGTGTAACCATTTAAATTCACATTTTTAAGACACCATCTGGTAGTCAAACAATAAATACCTCTCGTAATTCTAAAAAGAATGTTTCTTATGTCATACTTTTTAGAACATATATAAAACCAGGTATTTTTACTTATATGAAACTAGTGCCCCTCCAACTCCACATACCCCCCATCCCCCAATACAATGATAGCCCCCCCCCCCCCCGACTCCAATGTAGTCCCTTCATCCCCCACTCCACATAATCCACTCCACTTTATCCCCCATCTCCCACTCCACAGCATCCCCCCATCTCCTACTCCACTACACCTCTCGTCGCAACCCCTGCTACCCCGACACATCATGTCCTCTTCAACCCCTCACCCAGTCCCCACTCCACTACAACCCCCATCTCCCACTCCACTACCCCCCCCCCCCCACTCCACACACCGCCAATCCATATCCCCCCTCTCCAGTTTGTCCCCCTGCCATCCCCCCACTCCACTACAACACTCATTCCCCACTCTATTTCGTCCCACCATATCACCTACTCCCATGCACCCACCCACCACTATAGCCACCCATCCCCTAAAGCTCCCACATAGTCCCTACTCTAATATAACCCCCACCACATCCCCCACTCCACTACACCCCCTCCCCTCTCCACAGACCACCCCCCAACCCCTAATCCATAGAACCCCCCTCCCACAATACTGTAGTCCCCTCATTTCCCGCTCCATTCCAGCCCTCATTCCCTACTCCAACACATACCCCCATCAATGACACTGACCCCCCCCCCACTATACCTTCTCATCTCGTTTATCCCCCACCATGTCCCAATTCCACTACACCCCTCATTCGCCACTCCAATACAGCCACCAATCCCCCACTTCACTACACCCCCAGTCCCCCACTCCACTACACCCCCCCCCCCCACTACAATGTATCCCCCCATCTCCCACTCCATAACACCCCTAGACCTCCAAGTCACAAACATATTTCTTTTCATATTATCATAAGGTTCTTTAAAAAATAGAGGTATCATGGTTGGAACTAGGATTAAATGTAGTGGGATAAGAGGATTATATATTATTTGGTTTCACTGAGGATGATTTCAATATGAGTTCACCATTTTAATTGACATCAAAATTTATAAAAAATCATAATTATGGATGGAGGTAATTTCTAATTATATTTATATAGTTTAATGTATTGTACATCTATAGGAATTTGCAATCGTGGTTGCAGAATTTTGAAAGCGATGGTTCTGAAAGGAGTGCATTCATAAAAACATAATCTTATTTTTGTTGTGATTATATTTCTAGTGTGGGTTTCATACCTATCTTTATTGCTCACATTTCATATAAGTAATGATATGGGATTACTAGAACCAAAAGTACAGAAAATATATGGGTGTTTGGAATTATTAGACTTTAAAATTCTAGATACTAATTTATGGGGGATGTTTTGTGTAGAGACCCAAATAATGATGTACATTGATATTAAATTACTTTTGAGGAATACTTAATACATAACAAAAACAAACACACAAGGACCGTAATAGTTTAGTGTCTTTGGAAACCAGGAACATAATCTTATAATCATGGTGAAAGATCTTCAACATCTCCCATAAAGATCTTCCACTTTTTGTTGCCTTACCTAAAACATTTCATTTAATCCTGGGGGAAAATAAAACATAAAAAGGGTGAGCTCAAATGCTCAATAAGGGTAAACATGGATAAAATAAAACATACCATATACGTTTGAACTTAAAAACATGAACATAATGTTTAAACATCAAAATCTTGAGCAAAGACATAAAACCTGGAAGTACATAAGGCATAGATCATGATGGAACATAAATCATGAAAAAATAGCATGGTAATAAAACATGTAATTGTGGAATCCATTAACAACATGTAATGATTTCCATAGTAGCCAAGGAATTGCTGACAAGACCATCTTAGTGGACAAAGTCCCTTTCTGAATCGAGTTCACTCCTCGTTCCAGTCCAGTAATCCTGAACTGGATTAACTTACCGTTCTAGCCATTTCTATCTCATGAGATATAAATCTTTACCCAATGCATTGGAGGGAGATATAGGTCCCACCCATCTCATATTGAAATCATTATTACTTGTGCCACAAAATAAACATACATCATTCATAATAACCCAATAAATAAAATGTGTTTCATAAACATCGTCCCATCATCACATAATCCATATAAAAGAAATGGATATCATTTCACAATAAGAAAAGTGAAACCATGTAAATCATAGAGGCATTATACTTGAAACATTCACATATGAAATAATGTCATCTTAGATGTAAAATGGTTTTGATGAATCACTTGAAAATAATTCGTGAGGAAAATATCATTTGTTCTTAAAAATCATTTTCTTTTCACTAAATGCCATGCAATTTTAAATGAAAATGATTTTATTGAAAACATTCATGAAATATTTTGGAGGAAGCTTCATGAAAATAAGGATTAATAAAACCATAAAAATACTTTCATGCCGTATACGTTAAAACAACATTCTTCGTGTACTTTTGTCAGAAAATTCAAAAAGTACCTTGTAGAGTAAATAAAAGAAAGATTCCTTCCATACCATGGGGTAAAAGTAAAAATGGGTAAAAAAGACTTTAAACATAAATGAATACACTTTTATAAAACATGGAAATGGATTATACCAATAACCCTAGTAAATACTTACAAATAAGAAATCTCGTATAAAAATGAGATTTGGAAAATTATCCCTTTCCTTAGGTCCGATATGCTTTGTACGTATCCAAACCTCCTATTCATTGAAGTGCCTCTTTGAGACATCCTCTTAGGGCAATAAAATTGGTCATTAAAGAAGACCAGGACCTCTAGGATGTTTCTAGGGAAGTGGTGAAGTGAAATGAGCAGAGGTTGGCCGAGATTCAAGACTCAAAATGGTGTGAGGAAGAGAGGGAGGAGGTGCCCTTTTATTAGGGAGGAGAGGGGCACCTTTGGAAAAACTAAAAATATTATTTTATTATAAAGCCATATTCAGTCATTAATAGCTATAAATTGATTTATTTCGAAGATAAGGTGGGTATGCATCGAAATCCTTTCATCCAATAAAATTTAGGCATGTTAAGTCATTATATTAACCTTATCATTTAGTTTTAACTCTTAGTTAATTATATTGACATTTACCATGTCACTTTGTATTTTTATATTATATAGTTAATAAAATTACCATATATATCCAAGAGACCCCCAAGTGTTTCATTAATGATACACATATCATGATATAAGTATCTTGGAAGAACCATAGATTTTTAGGAATATAATAACAATTAATAATATAATATTTATTTTAAAAACTATTTTATGTCAATTTTGACACTATTTGGTAATTGATTTTTGTGAAAATCATAATAGAATGATTAGTTCTAAAAAAGTTAATTAAATAAATTCTAACATGTCATATTAACAAATAAAATTATTGTAATTCATAAAAAGTCTGAAATTAAATTTATTTGGGTATTTATAACATCAATTATGTCAATATTTCATTAATAATATAATTACTGCATCATCATTGGGTCATAAATAAATTAAATTATATTAAGTCGAAAAATTATAAATAAAATAAAATTATGTAAGAAATAGTTGTATATTTCTAATGAATATTTATAGTCGAATTTATCTTATGTATAACCCAATATTAAAAATGATTTACTTATTAAACTTTGATTTTAACTAGTTTAACCCTTCTTTAAATAAATTAATAATAAATGTCCTAATCTAATCCAGGTGGACCTAAATGGTCATATGTTATTCCTAAGGTTGTTTTTGGTCGACTTACACTTATGCAATAGAATTAAGACATGTGTTAGGGTAATAATAATATCATTTTTACCCTTAATTACCCTATTTACTTTTAGCCGTGGTAAAAAAAAGTAAAAGGTTACTATTAACCAAAAATTATTTTCATATCATTGAACCACATTTTAGTCCTTGATATTAAAAGTGTCTCTCAGATTTTCTAAATTCATTTCATAGAAGTGGTAAAATTTCATTTAAATGAAAAATTCAGTTTTTTTACTACCACTAAGTGGTTTCACTATTCATCGAAAATTGAAGTTTTTCAGAAAAATACCAAAAATTCAGCCTAAGAATTATTTGATATTCCAAATGCAAAATTGATGCCTATTTTTCCAAATTCAAAACATATAAGTGGAATTAATTAATTTTAAAACTAATTCCCGTTATCAAAACAAATAGTGCGTTTTTAAGAAATAAAAACAATCAAAAGATTGATACTTGTTTATATCCAATTTCAAAGTGAAATTAATTCCAATGAACAAAATTAAATTAAATGGTAAAAATATATTCTAATTACACTTTAAAACCAATTAAAAAGATAATCTAACCATAAAAATTATTATGATGAAAAAATTTATTTTTAATTAAAATAGAGCGTGTTTTTACTAATCATTAAAATATGAATGTTATCAGAATAATATGAAAATTTTATCCAAAGTAAATTTTTATATCCTAATTCGAAAAAATAATATTATTTTCTCAAATGAACTTGTAGACATGTAAAAACAAGATTTAATGTGGGTGCGCCATCAAAAGGCGGCAAAACTACATTTTTTTAAAAATACTTATTTTACTCAAAAAATTGATTTTGTTCTCATACCATGTTCTAGAAAATGTGTAAGATGAATAATAATGTTATAAAATTCAAAATTTAGTTAATAGTATTCATAACGGCTAGTCCATAATAATATTATAAAAATATATTGTTGTTTTGTGAAACCCGGTATTGCCTACTACACACGCTATCGAGGAAGGTCATGATTGCATGTAATGAAAGCAAAGTTAAGGTTGCGTATACTGCAAGCTAATACAATGGTGTGTATATCTCAAGATAATCATGGTTCATCATGAAACAGAAGGCATTAGCCAAATTAAAAAGAATATTTTTAATAAAATCTTGGGGTGTTACATTCTACCACCCTTTAAAGGAATTTTTCCCTCGAATTTCGCCGGGGTTAAAAATGGTTTACTACTTGAATGTTTCTTTAATAGAAACCCACATCATAAAAATGAATACCAAAACTTGGATTTAAAAACTAATGTTTGAAACGTAATGGTTACCCAAATTAACTCATCACTGGGTTTCCTCGTAGGAGAACATAGTTGAAAATATGGATATGGAAGAAAAATCTAACCCTCAAGTTCTGATGGAGAGTGGTAGAGAACATGGCTATGAAAAATCCAACAATCACAAAGCCATAAATTTTTTATTATCTAAGGTACCATCTAATTCATCGGATATAAGAGCACAAGGACAACATTTTTGGTTTTCAAGATCATTTCCCTAAAGTTGAAGAATTTGAATTAGAATAAATACTTACTTTATTTTGGTACACTCACACTGTTGTTCGTGCCTTGAACAATTTCCACTTCATCTATTAAAGAAATGAAGTTTAATTTGTTATTCTTCAAGTGTTAGTAGATCATGTGATAGAATGATAATTCATTCCATCTCTCTCAAACAAAAGTTTAGCAAAAGTTATTAAATATACATAAGTCGATCTATAGTGAGATTAATCATATATGGTTCCTAAAATGGACTTATACCTCATATATCATACTGCTTAATATAATAAAAATAGTTTCTACTAAATAGGGACTTCCTGTAGGCTAGTGGTAGGCGATAAAGGCCTTGTGCACTTCGGTTGTGGGTTCGATTCCGACAGCCTTGTCCAATGCGATGGTCTGTCATCCATCTTGTAGGTTGTCCTTTTTATAAAACAACATTACTATAACATCACGTCCATAATATCGAAAAAAGTTCTATCCTTAAACAATACTAACATATGTCAAACATAATCCATTCCAATCTTTAGGCTTATCTTAAAATACTTCGGTCCAAGCTCATTGTATAAAGAAAACAATTACTAGAAGGGTTATCTACCAAGAATGTGAATACAAGCATTTAACCCACATATATCATAAGATATATCTTGTTGTTTGTATTCCAAACACATGAATACCTTAGTCATATATTCCTTTGAAACATAAATTACCATATAACCTTAGTGAAAACATGTATACTATCAAAAGGTAACTCTTTCGACATACCAAAATCCCAAAAAATATATATAATCAAACCATTATATCACTTAGTCCTTATATCAGTCATGAGCCCACGAATACAATCAAACATCTCATTATCTTCTTATCCCTTCATTATACACATATCATCTACTTTCCAAAAATATCTGAATAACCATCCACGGTTACCGGTACCATTCAACATATACTTTCAAATACTTTAGGAAAATCAATAGTGTAAGAATCCTTAGATGATTCTTTATGCCATAGTACCATACATTATTCTTTATAAACATACAATCATTCCACTAACTTCTTAAACCATTGACTGAGCTTCATCATTTCGTTCATCTCATATTTCATTTGTAGTATCTTCATCATCATCCACATAAATACTAATCATATGTCCATGATGATTCTCTTCATGAGATTTTCCCTTAGGTCATTGGTTTTCATAATTCCCATACATTCCACATTTAAAACATCTAATCATTATTGATTTCGTAGCAATACCATTATCCTTGTCCATGGTGTTAACTGAACCCTTTCCTTTGCACTTATTGGCTTTGTGTCCTTCTTTTCCACACCCAAAGCATCTTCCAGTTCCTTTGAAACATTCTCCTTGATGCCTCTTCCCACATGATTAACATAGGGGAAATTGAACTTTTCTTCCTCTATGATCATCATGAAACTCAATCTTTCTCTTATTAGTTGAGTCAGGAAACTTACCAAATTTGAGTTTATTGATCATATTATGAGATTGCTGATTCGGCATAATAATGTTGTTTGGACTTCCAAATCCCATTTCATTTGGTTTCTCATGAAAAATATCATTACATTGTCCATCATATCCTCCATTATCATGAATCATCTTGTTTCAATCCATTTTCTAAAACCCAAAAAGAATAGTGTGAGAGGAAAAAATCATGCTAGGGAAAAAAACAGAGTAAAGGGGGAGTACCCTCAATATCCAACATCTTAGGTTAAATTCTAAGATTGTTACCATAGTTCTAGGACTATATCCTATACGTATACTTATCCTTAGAGACATCCCTATACATACCTTAGAAATATCTCTAGGGATCTAACTAACATTTTTGAATCCTAGTTTCCAAAGGTTGACTAAACCTTTCCTCTAATACCAATTATAGAGACCCAAATCTTGACATACATAGATATTACATTACTTTTTCAGAATACTTAATACATAAGAAAAACAGAAAAACAAGGACCGTAATAGTTTAGTCTCTTTGGAAAGTTGGAACCTAATCTTCTAATCGTGGTGAAAGATCATCAACATCTCCCATAAAGATCTTCCACTTTTTGTTTCCTTACCTAAAACCTTTCTTTTAATCCTAGGGGAAAATAAAACATAAAAAGGGTGAGCTCAAATGCTCAGTAAGGGTAAGCATGGATAAAATAAAACATACTATATACATTTGAACTTAAAAACATGAACATAATGTTTAAACATCAAAATCTTGAGCAATGACATAAAACATGGAAGTACATAAGTCATAGATCATAATGGAGCATAAATCATGATAAAATTGCATGGGAATAAAACATGTAATTTTGGCATCCATTAAGAACATGTAATGATTTCTATAGTAGCCAAGGCATTGCTACCAAGACCATCTTAGTAGAAAAAGTCCCTTTCTGAATCGACTTCACTCCTCGTTCTAGTCCTGTAATACTAAACTAGATGAACTTACAGTTTTAGCCATGACTATCTCATGAGATATAAATATTTACCCAATTAATTGAACGGAGATATAGGTCCCACCAATCTCATATTGAAATAATTCTTACTTGTGCCCCAAAATAAACATACATCATTCATAATAACCCAATAAATAAAATGGGTTTCATAAATATAATCCCATCATCACATAATTCATATAAAAGAAATGGATATCATTTCATAATAAGAAAAGTGAAAACATGTAAATCATAGAAACATTATACATGAAACATACAGATATTAAATAATGTCATCTTAGATGGAAAATGGTTTTGATAAAACACTTGAAAAGAATTCTTGAGGAATATATCCTTTCTTCTTAAAAATCATTTTCTTTTCACTAAATGCCTTGCAATTTTAAAAGAAAATGATTTTATAGAAAACATTCATGAAATATTTTGGAGGATTCTTCATGAAAATAAGGATTTATAAAACCGTAAAAATCATTTCATGTTGTATACATTAAAAAAACATTCTTCTCATACTTTTGTCGAAAATTCAAAAAGTACCTTGTAGGGTAAATAAAAGAAAGATCCCTTCCATACCATGGGGTAAAAGTCAAAATGGGTAAAAAGGAATTTAAACATACATGAATAAACATTTATAAAACATGGACATGGATGATTGAAATAACCCCAGTAAATACTTATGAATAAGAAATCTTGGATAAAAATGAGATTTGAAAAATTATCCCTTACCTTAGGTCTGATATGCTTCGTACGTATCCAAACATCCTCTTTTTTGAAGTGCCTCTTTGAGACCTCCTCTTAGGGAACTAAAATTGGTCTTTGAAAAAGACCAGGACCTCTAGGATGTTTCTAGAGAATTGGGGAAGTGAAATGGGTAGATTTTGGCCGAGCTTCAAGGCTCAAAATGGTGTGAGGAAGAGAGGGAAGAGGTTCCCTTTTATAATGGAAGAGAGGGGCACCTTTGGAAAAACCACCAATATTATTTTATTATAAAGCCATATTCGGTCTTTAATAGATAAAAATTGATTTTTTTCGAAGCTATGGTGGGGATGGGTCTAAATACTCTCATCCAATAAAATTTAGACAAGTTTAGGTCATTATATTAACCTTATCTTTTAGTTTTAACTCTTAGTCAATTAGATTGACATTTACCATGTCACTTTGTATTTTTATATTATATAGTTAAGAAAATTACCATATACACCCAAGCAACCCCATGTGGTCCATTAATGATACACCTATAATGATATAAGTATCTTTTCTGAACCTTAGATTTTTACTAATATAATAAAAATTAATAATATAATATTTGATTTAAAACCTATTTTATGTCAATTTTGACACTATTTGGTAATTGATTTTTGTGAAAATCATAAAAGAATGAATAGCTCGAAAAAATTTAATTAAATCAATACTAACATGTCATATTAACATAGAAAAGTATTTTCATTCAAAAAAAGTCTCAAATTACATTTATTTGGGTATTTATAACATCAATTATGTCAATATTTCATTAATAAGATAATTACAGCATCATCATTGTGTCATAAATAAATTAAATTATTTTAATTCTAAAAATTATAAATAAAATACAATTATGTAGGAAATATTTTTTTATTTCTAATGAATATTTATAGTAGAATTTATCTTATGTATAACCCTATATTAAACATGATTTACTTATTAAACTTTGATTATAACTATTTTAACCCTTCTTTAAATAAATTAATAATAAATGTCCTAATCTAATCCAAGTGGACCTAAATGGTCATATTTTATTCCTAAGGTTGTTTTTGGTTGAATTACACTTATCCAATAGAATTAGAAAATGTTTTAGGGTAATAATAATATCATTTTTACCCTTAATTACCCTATTTACTTTTAACCATGGTAAAAAAAGAAAAAAGTTACTATTCACCAAATATTATTTTCATCTCATTGAACCACATTTTAGTCCTTGATATTAACCATGTCTCTCAGATTTTTAAAATTCAATTCACAGAAGTGGTAAAATTTCATTTAAATGAAAAATTCAGTTTTTTAACTACCACTAAGTGGTTTCACTATTCATCCAAAATTTAAGTTTTTCATAAAAATACCAAAAATTAAGCCTAAGAATTATTTGATAATCCGAATTCAAAATTGATGTCTATTTTTTCAAATTCAAAACATAGATGTGGCATTAATTATTATAGAATTAATTCATGTTATCAAAACAAATAGCATGGTTTTAAGAAACAAAAACAATCAAAAGATTGATACTTGTTTATATCCAATTTCAAAGTGAAATTAATTGTAATGAACAAAATTGGATTAAATGGTAAAAATATATTCTAATTACACTTTAAAAGAAATTAAAAAGATAATATAACCATAAAAATTATTTCGATGAAAAAATTTGTTTTTTAATTAAAATAGAGTGTGTTTTTAATATTCATTAAAATATAAAAGTTATCAGAATAATATGAAAACATTATCCAAAGTAAAATTTTAAATTATAATTCCAAAGAAGAAATTTATTCTGTCAAATTGAAATTATAGACACGTCAAAAACAAGATTTAAAGTGGGTGCGGCATCAAAAGGCGGTAAAATTACATTTTTTGGAAGATACTTATTTTACTCGAAAAATTGATTTTTTTTAATAGCATGTTCTTAAAAATGTTTAAGATGAATAATAATGTTATAAAATTAAAAATGTAGTTAATAATATTCATAACGGACAGTCCATAATAATATTATAACAATATATCGCTGTTTTGTGAAACCCAATATTGCATACTACACATGCTATCGATGAAGGTCGTGATTGCGTGTAATGAAAACCAAGTTAGGGTTGTGTATACTGCAAGATAATACGGTGTTGCATATAGCGCAAGATAATCTTGGGGTAGAATACAACAGAAGACTACAGTGAAATTAAAAAGAATATTTTTAATAAAATCTCGGGGTGTTACATGTTGACTGAATGTTTTTTCTTCCACTGATTGATGTAATGTATTTCCCCATCATGTAGTATCTGAGATTAATATTGAATAGATATATTAATTATTTTACCAATACTCAAAAGTGGAGTATGGTGGAAACACTATTGGGTTTCTCTATTTAGGTAGTTTACTATGATACAAGAAATATGTTCACTGAGAATATAACTCCAGTTCTAGGTTTTTATGAGTATATCGAAAGTTCTCTATTATGGTTGTGTTTGGTGTTCTATTCTATTTATCAATGTGGTATTCAAAACATGGATTTAAGACTACTAAATACATCTATAATATAGCACATGATCCCTTATGTTTTTCTAGATTTAGTGGAATTAATAAAGATGGAATAGAAGGATTTTTAAAATTTCCCAACTTTAATGATTGAGAATGAATATAATGGAATTATAGAAAAATGAAAATTCCATACCAAGGTTTTAGGACAAGGAGAAGAACAATATCTACAATTAAGGAGCCCCTGAGATGGAACATGTGTCTGGGAATCAAGGAAACACTACTTGGAAACAAGTTCCCCAACACAAAAAATAATAAATACAGCAGGAGAATATAAATAAAATTTTGGCATGACTCATCCATACATCAGACATCCAAACCAAAAGAATATAAAATAAAAAAAAGAAATATGGAATAAAATAAAAAAAATGAAACTCATTAATGAATCTCTCTACTACCACAATATCCCTCTGTGCAAAGAAAACCGCGCAACAAACTCCAGTGCCCTTCTGGCCCCCTTCGCAGAATATAACTACTCTATATTCATAAAAAGTAGTAAAAGGACTAAGTGGGTTTTGAGATAATGAAAATGTATTAAAAAATATAAAACAACTTACATGTATCCTATGACTATACATGTCACCGCCCAATATATAAGAACCACTACTACTCGTGGTTTAAATCAAGTTCATGTAAGCAAGGGTGAAACAGATCTATGTTTCAAAAAAATACTATCAAATAGTGAATTCCTATTAATTAAAAATTACTTTTTTTATTAATGGTATATAATAAGTTCATATCATGTTTCATCTTAGATTGGTTTTATTCGATACAGGTTTTTTGGGACATTTTCATTAGATTTAGATTGTCTTGTTTTTTTTATATTAGCATACATAATTTCATTCATTCGGGTTCTAATTGATTCGATTTGATTAAATTTCAATTCATATCATCATCCTTGAATTCACTTTATGTAAAATATGTTTTAATTATAAAAATGAAATTTATTCATTAGAAAAAGAACCCATGCATTAATTCCATATCTAGGGACTCTTTTTGTAAGTAAAATTGTTACCCTAAGATTAAGGTATTGAGTCAAGAATTCACATGTAACGCCCCAACCCCAGTTACCCAGAGTCGGTGCATTATTACATAACATTGGTATGATCACAAGAAAGATCAAATCTCGAAAGACCGATTGGTTTAGTAGTCTTTGAAACACTAGATATATTCATAAGTCTTACATTACATCATAAAATGAAAAACTACTACAACAACATATTGTCTCCAGAATCCACACTCATATCCCCACATAATATCCCTGCAGGTCATTCATAATTTACTTCTTCACTTCCTGGGAAAAATAAAACATAGAAAAGGGGTGAGCTCAAATGCCCAGTAAGGATAACAATATAGCGGAAACTTTCATAAATAAGAATAAAAATTTAAGGGAATGTACAACTAAAACAAAAGCCTTTTAAACTTTAACATTTAACATAGTATGGCATAAATAAAATGAAATAATGTCATTTACTTATTCACATGGATATTCTACTAATCGAATAATCATATGAAATATCAATAACCACTTTCATAATGTCAGAATGCATAATGCCAGACTATCATAACCACATAGCCAAGGCCTCATTCCAAGACTACAAATAAGGTTTTGCCAAGGCCTTGTTCCAAGACACTAGTTTGTCTCATGAGACCTACCGATGCATCGAGGAGCTATAGCGGGCTCCACCCGTCACATATTAAGTCCAATGCATTCCCATATGAAATGTCTTAAACATAACATAAACATTCGTATTGAAAATAGCATACGAAATGTCAATAATTTCACCATAAACTATGAATGGTATAAAAATAGCACATCCATAGTCAAACATATCACAAAACCTTCAATACAATATAAAAGTTTTGTATCATAATAAATCAACATCAAATAAGCGTAAAATCCATCAAAGGATGTTGACATAGATGAAATCAAAACACTTTTTG
Source organism: Viscum album (assembly GCA_963277665.1). NCBI lineage: Eukaryota > Viridiplantae > Streptophyta > Magnoliopsida > Santalales > Viscaceae > Viscum > Viscum album. The sequence continues at coordinate 1,125,103,111 of OY728147.1, read as the reverse complement.
GAGAAAAATCTCTTTCTATTTTTGAAATCATTTAAAAATAAAACATTTTCTTGAAAATATTCTTATAATCTTGTAAGGAAAACTTTGAAGATTTTATAATGGCAAAAAATAACCGCACTCGCCGTATAAGTTAAAAAAACATTCTTACCTTAATTCTGTCAAAAAGGTTAAAAAGGAACTTGTTTTGAAAATGACGGAAAGATTCCTCTTATAAAAAGTCAAACAAGGGTATAAATGACTTTAACCCATATTATTGTAAATAATAAAAATGTTTTGAAATACATTTTGAAGAAACATGGATGTGGATGATAAAGAGATCCCAGTAGATTATTACAAATAAACAACCTCGGATAATGAAGAGATTGTGAAATAACCCTTACCTTGTACTTTTCCTTGGTTGGGGTAGGTTAACCTCCTGTATAATGGTGAAATAATTGTTATTAAATTATAAAAGAATCATATATATTAATATGATATCATATATTATCTTTTAACATTGATTTGTTAATAATATCTTAGAATTATCGTCGTTTCGGGTGTTAAATTACTCATTTTCTTTTATATTTTTTGTTACATAAGCCATTATTGTTGTATCTTATTCATATCCAGAATGATATCATGTCCTTAAACATCATTTTTAATTCATAAAATGATAATTATACTTGAATGGATACGATGGAGAATGAATCTCATCGCATTCGTGGAGACCGTAGTCCGTACGTACGCACGAGCGACAATATCATTCTTTTGATATTAAAATAATATATAAATGGATGGTATATCATATATACAGAATCATTAACATGTTATATTTATTATTTACATGAGTTACACATCATTATTATACCCATCCAAATAGTAATATATTGAATAACAATTACACCACGACGTGGAGACGGTAAGCCGTACGTACGCACGTATGGTGACATGTTATTCAAAGGGTGGATAGAATACTGAATATGGTTGTACCATATTTATAATAACATCACAGTATATGTGAGATACTGGAGTTATTATTTTATAATGGTAAGAACAAAGAAAGAATAAGTGGAAGGAGAAAGGAACTTGAAAAGGGGTGGTGAAAACATTACCTCTTCTTCGGGTTCTTCCTTTTGATTTTATCAAAAGGGCTCCTTAGGTTGGCTTTCTGATCAAAATAAGGCCACTAGGTTGTATTTAGAGATGTTGGGAGAGTATTTGGGCAGAGTTTTGCCGAACCAAAAGGCTTTTAAGGTGTGAAGAAATGAGAAGGAGGAGTGCCCTTTTATAAGAGGGGTGAGGGGCACCTTTGGAAAAGCTAGAAATATTAATTTATAATAAATTAATATTTGGATTCTAATGGATCCAAAGTTGATTATTCAAATGTTAAGGTGGGGATAGGTCTAAAACCACTCAACCAATAGAATTTAGACAGGTTTGGGTACTTATATTAACCTTATCTTTAAGTATTAACTCTAAGTTAATTAGTTTCACTTTTACAACGTCTCTATGTATTTTTATATAATATGGTTAATAAACTTACTATATACATCCAAGAGACCCCAAGTGGTCCATTAATGATGAAACTATCATGATATAAGTCTCTTGGCCGATCCTTAGATTTTTAAGAATTTAATATCAATAAATAATATAATATTTGTTTTAAGAACTCTTTTATGTCAATTTTGACACTATTCAATAGTTGATTTTTGTGAAACTCATAACAGATTGATTACTTAGAAAAAGGTAAATTAAATCATTCCTAATATATCATATTATCCTATAGAATTAGTTTAATTCATTAAAAGTTTCATATTATATTTATTTGGGTATTTATAATATCAATTAATTTAATTTTTCACTATTTTAGTAATTAATTCATCATCACTGTGTCATAAATAAATTAAATTATTTAATGTCTAAAAATTATAAATGAACCATCACTATGTATGAAATCTTTTTATCTTTCTAATGAATATTTATAATATAAAATCCAACATATATAACCTTATGTAAAAATTTTTTTGCTAAAAGATATATGCTTGTGTCATTTTTGTATTCATTTTAACTTAATTAAAATAAAGTGTCCTTATCACCTACAAGTGGCACCATGGGGTCCCAAAATCGACCAAAAGATGCCTATGGTCGAACATGTATCAACCAATAAGTCTAGGACACGTTTTAGGGTAATTTAGTATTATTATAATATTATTTTTTAACCCTTATTTACCAGATTTACCCTTAACCATGGTAAATAAAATATTTACCGTAGTAATTATTCAAAATGTCTAAAAATAAAAGTTACCTATTTACAAAATTTAAACATCCTGATTACAAATATGGAATCTATTTTTCTAAATTCAAAATACAGAAGTGGCAGATATTAATTTAAAATGAATTCCCGCTGTCAAAACCAAAAGCGTGTTTTTAAGAGATAATAACTATCAAAAGATTGACACTTTTTTATGTTCGGTTTAATTGTAAAATTATGTCCAATGACCAAAATTATATTAAATGGTAAAAATATATTCTAAATATACTTTAAAACCACTCAAATTCATAATTTATCACTATTAATTATTTTGATTAAAAAAGTTGTTTTTAATTAAAATTTAGTAATTTTCACTATTCATCAAAATATGAAAGTTATCTGAAATGTACCAAAATTTCACCTTAGGCTAAATTCGATATTCTGAATCCAAAAATGAAGTCCATTTTGAAATATAAAATATATATAATTTCAAAAAGTAGGTATTACTATTCATAACGGCTAGTTTGATTGGTTATGGTGTGTTAGAACTCAGTGTTGCGTACAACACACGCTATCACATTATTCAAAGAGAAGCGTACCGTAGAAGCTTGGGGTGTTACATTATCCCCTCATTCAAATAATTTAGTCCTCAAAATTTCTAGAATACTACCGCATGAAAAGACTCGGGTGGTTCTTCATCATAAGTTCCTCGGGTTCCCACGTTGCCTCTTCCATCTTATGGTTTATCCACAAAACTTTTACCAGACGCGTCATCCGGTTTCTCAGTACTTGTTCTCTCGTATCAAGAATCCTGACGGGCTCTTCACAATAAGACAGATCAGGTTTCAGTTCAAATTCCTCATAGGTGAGTACATGCTTTGGGTCAGGCATGTATTTCCTCAACAGAGATACGTGGAACACATCGTGAACTTTAGAGAGACTTGGCGGCATTGCCAATCGGTAATCTACAACCCCAATTCGCTCTAGAATTTCGAAGGGTCTGATGTATCAGGGACTCAATTTACCTTTCTTACCAAAACGTATGACTCCCTTCCATGGAGATACCTTTAGGAAAACATGATCACCGACATGAAATTCCAAATCCTTCCTTCGATTATCGGCATAGCTCTTCTGCCTACTTTGAGCTGCTCTGATGTGATTTTGGATTACCTTCACCTTTTCCATCGTTTCCTCCACCAGTTCTGGACCTACAAGTTTTCTTTCACCGACGTCATCCCAACAGGTTGGTGTACGACATCTCTTTCTGTATAACGCTTCATATGGTGCCATCTGAATACTCGAATGGAAGCTATTGTTATAGGAAAATTCTACCAGAGGTAAATATTGATCCCACATACCCTGAAAGTCAAGTGAGAAAGATCTCAACATGTCTTCTAAGGTTTGAATAGTCCGTTCTGATTGTCCATCTGTCTGAGGGTGGTAAGCAGTGCTCAGATTAAGTTCAGTATCCAGGGATTTCTGAAGACTTTTCCAGAATCTTGAAGTAAAACGGGGATCACGATCAGAAACAATCGATAGGGGTACTCCATGAAGTCTCACAACTTCATTAATATATAGTCTTGCTAGACGTTCCAGGGGTAGATCTTCTCTTATAGCAAGAAAATGTGATGACTTGGTAAGACGATCAACAATAACCCATATTGCATCGTTCCTTCTAGGAGTCTTTGGTAGCCCCATGACAAAGTCCATCGTAATATTGTCCCATTTCCACTCCGGTATGGGAAGAGGTTGCATGACTCCTCCTGGCTGTTGCCTTGCAGCTTTCACTTGTTGAAAAACCATACATCTTGACACAAAATCAGCAATCTCCCTCTTCATTTTGTCCCACCAAAAATGTTCCTTCAAATCTCTATACATTTTGGTGCTCCCAGGGTGTATAGGGAAATTGGAACTATGAGCATCATCCATCAATTCCCTTTTTAGATCAGGAATATCGTGAACACAAAGTCTTTTCCCAAATTTCAAAATTCCATCTTCATACACAAAGTCTCTCAATCTCCCATCATTCACAGCTTTGATCTTCTATTGAAATTCTTTATCATCGGTCTGAGTACTCTTAATCCTTTCTATTAAAGATGGTTTGGCAACCATTTGAAAAAAATGATGTTTCGCCTTCCCTGGTTATTCCCATGTCCATCTTCACTAGATCCATGAAAATTGGATCCCTTTCAATTCTCATATTGTTCAAAAATCCATGGTCTTTTCTACTCAAAGCATCTTCCACCTTGTTTGCTTTCCCTGGGTGGTAGTGTATTGTGCAATCATAATCCTTGAGTAATTAAAGCCATCTCCTTTGCCTACTGTTGAGTTCTTTTTGTGAGAAAATATACTTCAAACTCTTGTGATCAGTATAAATCTCACATTTTTCATCATAGAGGTAGTGCCTCCATATCTTCAAAGCAAAGATCACAGCTGCTAACTCGAGATCATGAGTAGGATAGTTTTGTTCATGAATTTTCAACTATCGTGATGCATAGGCAATAACTCTATCATTCTGCATAAGGACACAACCAAGTCCTTTCTTCGATGCATCACTATAAATAACGAACCCATCATTCCCCGATGGTAGAGTCAATATAGGAGCATTGAATAATCTTCTCTTCAGTTCTTCGAAACATTCTTCACACTCTTTTTTCCAAACAAATTTAACCCCTTTACGTGTGAGCTTCGTTAATGGGTTAGCCAATCGGGAAAAATTCTGGACGAAACGTCGATAATAACCTGCCAAACCAATAAAACTACGTACCTCAGTTATACTCGTAGGTGCTGGCCATTCTTGGATTGCCTTGGTCTTAGAAGGATCAACAGAGATTCCATCATTAGAGACAATATGGCCCAGAAAAGAAATCTCATGAAGCCAGAATTCACACTTGCTAAACTTCCCATAAAATTCATGCCTCCTCAGAGTCTTCAAGATAATGCACAACTGATTTTCCCGATCTTCGTAGGTTTTGGAGTATTCCAATATATCATCAATAAATACCACCACAAATTCATCGAGATACTCCTTGAAAACTCTATTCATCAGATCCATGAATACAGAGGGTGCATTAGTCAATCCAAACGGCATTACAGTAAACTCGTAATGCCCGTACCTGGTTCAAAATGCTGTCTTCGGAATGTATTCCTTCTTCACACACAACTGATGGTATCCCGATCGAAGGTCAATATTTGAAAATTATTGAGCTCCATGCAGTTGGTCAAATAAATCATCAATACGAGGTAGGGGATACTTGTTCTTTATCGTTATAGCATTGATCTCCATGTAGTCGATACATAACCTCATAGATCCATCTTTCTTTTTAACAAAATGAACAGGGGCTCCCCATGGAGAAACACTAGGGCGAATAAATCCCTTATTACTCAATTCCTCTATTTGTTTCTTCAGTTCGACTAAATCTACAGTGGCCATTCTATAAGGGGTCTTCGATATAGGCCTTGATCCAGGAATCAAATCAATGGAAAACTCAACTTCTCGTTCTGGAGGATGTCTAGGTAAATCTTCCGGAAATACATCTACAAATTCTTTCACAACATGTACATCCTCTATTTGAACATTCCTTTCCTCACCCGCAGTTATTTCATTCTCTTCCTCCCCAATAATTGAATTTAGTTGAGCTATTGAGGGTGGATCTAAATAAGAATTAGGTGGTGACGATTCTGCTCTAAAGATAAGGTGTTCCTTATCATTATCATCAAGAATCATAACCTCTTTCTTCTTACAATTAATCATCGCATCATAGTCCGAAATCCAGTCCATACTGAGGATTATGTCAAACTCAATCATAGGTATGACGATGAGATCAGTAGATAACGAACATTTTTGTTCTCTAATAGGGACTGATTCACAATACTTTGTTGCAATGATACTTCCCTAAGGAGGTTTAACTGACAACTCCCTTGTTAAATCAAATTGGAAATATCTAATTTTCATAGAAAACTGGGAAGATATGAAACAATGCGATGATCCAGAATCAAATAATTCATTTGCTAAACTTGAGGAAACCATTAAATTACCTGCCACCACGTCTTTCGGAGCTTCTACCTCAGCAGTAGTGATAGCATAAGCCTGGCCTTGATCCCTTGGCCTTTTCTGAGGAAAGTTCTCCTGACGCTTAGGAAATGTATTTGCATAATTCCCCATCTCCCTGCAATTATAGCACTGATCGTTGGTAGCTTCCTTCTTCCCCTTGCAATCACGAGCTTGGTGGCCTTTTTCACCACACTTGCAACAAACTCCCATTCCCTTCAAGCAAGTACCAGGGTGTTTCTTCCCGCATTTACCACAGGATGGATATTCAACCTTTCCTTTCTTCCCCTTATTTCCATTCCCATATTGATCAGTAGGTCTCTTCTTCTCTTGCTTTTCTTTAAAGTCATAAGACTTAGAGAATTCCTTTTCGGTCTTGATAGCACATGAGACAATGTCTTCGTACGACGAAAAGGATTGTGAGACTAATGCTCGACGGAGAAATGGTTTTAGCCCATCAAAGAAACGATCGATCATACTTCTTGGGTTACATATATAATCACCAGCATACCTTGCTAACCTTGTAAAGTTAGCCTCATACTTTGTGACATTCTCATCCTCCTTTTGTCTCAGACTCAGAAATTGCCTTTCCATATCTGCTCGATGGTCGCGAGGAATGTATTTTTCTAAAAACAGATCATTGAACTCCCTCCATTCCATATTTGATACTTCATCATCTTCCTTCGTATTTTGAATCAATGACCACCATTGATCAGCATCTCCAGTGAGGCGGTAAACTGCCATGATAACTTTTTCTCTTTCACTGCTCCCCAAAGCCTGAAATATTTTCTCTAGGGAAAATATCCATTGCTCAGCTACTAATGGATTTGTACGCCCATTGAACGTTGGTGGTTGTTGCCTCATGAATCGATCTAACATTGATCCTCCATGCTGCGGATCAGGGTGCTCCATACGGGTATGGTTATTATTGATAACTTGAGTGAGTTTTCCCAGTATGGTGATTAGATGATCGGCACCAGTTGCATCACCAGCCCCACTATAATTATCTTGAGCAGGAGGGAAATCCCTACATGGAGTGTACGCATTGATATGGTTCCCATTTCTTCTACTGGGCACCATTTCTAAACAATGGAATAAACTAGATCAGTTTATGAATCAAAATACATAATCCCATACTTATAAAACACTTACATAAATTGAACTATTTATGGATATAATCCATAATCATAAGAATGTTTTCTTTGAGGAAGTATATACTCATAAATCCTTCATAATGATTTGTAAAGAAAATGAGAGTTATCCTAAGCATATCCCCTGGGAGTGTCTTAACCAAGAGTGCAGCAAGGCCCGTTTTCATGCACTAGTTCCCGTTCGAGTCTAGCTCAAAGCGGTGTTTTCGGGTTTTACCCCTAGGTACATCTGTGCCAGAGCCGCCTCTACCTGCTCATATCCAAACAGGGATGTATTGCTCGGAAAACTCACAAAATCTCTACAATACCAAAATTCTAGGAAGTTCTTCTATACTAATCCTCAAAGTTCATCTTAGGTCTACGTGCTCTAATCGGAGTTTATCTAAATCTAGCTTCCAAGGTTTGTACTAAACTTCCTCTGATACCAACTGTAACGCCCCGACCCCAGTTACCCAGAGTCGGTGCATTATTACATAACATTGGTATGATCACAAGAAAGATCAAATCTCGAAAGACCGATTGGTTTAGTAGTCTTGGAAAGACTAGATATATTCATAAGTCTTACATTACATCATAAAATGAAAAACTACTACAACAACATATTGTCTCTAGAATCCACACTCATATCCCCACATAATATCCCTGCAGGTCATTCATAATTTACTTCTTCACTTCCTGGGAAAAATAAAACATAGAAAAGGGGTGAGCTCAAATGCCCAGTAAGGATAACAATATAGCGGAAACATTCATAAATAAGAATAAACATTTAAGGCAATGTATAACTAAAACAAAAGCCTTTTAAACTTGAACATTTAACATAGTATGGAATAAATAAAATGAAATAATTCCATTTACTTATTCACATGGATATTCTACTAATCGAATAATCATATGCAATATCAATAACCACTTTCATAATGTTGGAATGCATAATGCCAGACTATCATAACCACATAGCCAAGGCCTCGTGCCAAGACTACAAATAAGATTTTGCCAAGGCCTTGTGCCAAGACACTAGTTTGTCTCATGAGACCTACCGATGCATCGAGGAGCTATATCGGGCTCCACCCGTCACATATTAAGTCCAATGCATTCCCATATGAAAAGGTTTAAACATAACATAAACATTCGTATTAAGAATAGCATCCAAAATGTCAATAATTTCACCATAAACTACGAATGGTATAAAAATAGCACATCCACAGTCAAACATATCACAAAACCTTCAATACGATATAGAAGTTTTGTATCATAATAAATCAACTTCAAATAAGCGTAAAATCCATCAAAGGATGTTGACATATAAGAAATCAAAACGCTTTTTTGAGAAATATCTCTTTCTATTTTTGAAATCATTTAAAAATAAAACATTTTCTTGAAAATATTCTTATAATCTTGTAAGGAAAACTTTGAAGATTTTATAACGGCATAAAATAATCGAACTCGCCGTATAAGTTAAAAAAACATTCTTACCTTAATTCTGTCGAAAAGGTTAAAAAGGACCATGTTTTGAAAATGACGGAAAGATTCCTCTTATAAAAAGTAAAACAAGGGTATAAATGACTTTAACCCATATTCTTGTAAATAATAAAAATGTTTTGAAATACATTTTGAAGAAACATGGTTGTGGATGATAAAGAGATCCCAGTAGATTATTACATATAAACAACCTCGGATAATGAAGAGATTGTGAAATAACCCTTACCTTGTACTTTTCCTTTGTTGGGGTAGGTTAACCTCCTGTATAATGGTGAAATAATTGTTATTAAGTTATACAAGAATCATATATATTAATATGATATCATATATGATCTTTTAACATTGATTTGTTAATAATATCTTAGAATTATCGTCGTTTCGGGTGTTAACTTACTCATTTTCTTTTATATGTTTTGTTACATAATCCATGTTTGTTGTATCTTATTCATATCCAGAATGATATCAAGTCCTTAAACATCATTTTTAAATCATCAAATGATAATTATACTTGAATGGATACGATGGAGAATGAATCTCATCGCATTCGTGGAGACGGTAGTCCGTACGTACGCACGAGCGACAATATCATTCTTTTGATATTAAAATAATATATAAATGGATGGTATATCATATATACAGAATCATTAACATGTTATATTTGTTATTTACATGAGTTACACATCATTATTATACCCATCCAAATAATAATATATTGAATAACAATTACACCACGACGTGGAGACGGTAAGCCGTACGTACGCACGTATGGTGACATGTTATTCAAAGGGTGGATAGAATACTGAATATGGTTGTACCATATTTATAATAACATCATAGTATATGTGAGATACTGGAGATATTATTTTTGAATGGTAAGAACAAAGAAAGAAGAATTGGAAGGAGAAAGGAACTTGAAAAGGGTTGGTGAAAACATTACCTCTTCTTCGGGTTCTTCCTTTTGATTTGATCAAAAGGGCTCCTTAGGTTAGCTTTCGAATCAAACTAAGGCCTCTAGGTTGTAGTGAGTGATGTTGTGAGAGTATTTGGGCAGAGTTTGGCCGAGCCAAAAGGATCTAAAGGTGTGAAGAAATGAGAAGTAGGAGTTCCCTTTTATAAGAGGGGTGAGGGCCACCTTTGGAAAAGCTAGAAATATTAATTTATAATAAATTCATATTCGGTTTCTAATGGCTCCAAAGTATATTATTCAAATTTTAAGGTGGGGATAGGTCGAAAACCACTCAACCAATAGAATTTAGATAGGTTTGGGTACTTATATTAACCTTATCTTTAAGTATTAACTCTAAGTTAATTAGTTTCACTTTTACAATGTCTCTTTGTATTTTTATATAATATGGTTAATAAACATACTATATACATCCAAGAGACCCCCAAGTGGTCCATTAATGATGAAACTATCATGATATAAGTCTCTTGGACGAACCATATATTTTTAGGAATTTAATATCAATTAATAATATAATATTTTTTTTTAAGAACTCTTTTATGTCAATTTTGACACTATTCAATAGTTGATTTTTGTGAAACTCATAACAGATTGATTACTTCGAAAAAAGTAAATTACATCAATCCTAATATATCATATTATCCTAGAAAATTAGTTTAATTCATTAAAAGTTTCATATTATATTTATTTGGGTATTTATAATATCAATTAATTTAATTTTTCACTATTTTATTAATTAATTCATCATCATTGTGTCATAAATAAATTAAATTATTTAATGTCTAAAAATTATAAATGAACTATAAATATGTATGAAATCTTTTTATCTTTATAATGAATATTTATAATCTAAAATCCAACATATATCACCTTATGTAAAAATTGTTTTGCTAAAAGATATATGCTGGTGTCATTTTTGTATTCATTTTAACTTAATTAAAATAAAGTGTCCTTATCACCTACAAGTGGCACCATGGGGTCCCAAAATCGACCCAAAGATGCCTATGGTCGAACATGTATCAACCAATAAGGCTAGGACACGTTTTATTGTAATTTAATATTATTATAATATTATTTTTTAACCCTTATTTACCGGATTTACCCTTAACCATGGTCAATAAAATATTTACCGTAGTAATTATTCAAAATATCTAAAATTTAAAGTTTCCTATTTACACAATTTGAACATCCTGATTCCAAATATGGAATCCATTTTTCTAAATTCAAATCACAGAAGTGGCAAAAATTAATTTAAAATTAATTTCCGCTGTCAAAACAAAAAGCGTGTTTTTAAGAGATAATAACTATCAAAAGATTGACACTTGTTTATGTTCGGTTTAATTGTAAAATTATGTCCAATGACCAAAATTATATTAAATGGTAAAAATATATTCTAAATATACTTGAAAACCACTCAAATTCATAATTTATCACTATTAATTATTTTTATTAAAAAAGTTGTTTTTAATTAAAATTTAGTAATTTTCACTATTCATCAAAATATGAAAGTTATCTGAAATGTACCAAAATTTCACCTTAGGATAAATTCGATATTCCGAATCCAAAAATGAAGTCCATTTTGAAATATAAAATATATATAATTTCAAAAAGTAGGTATTACTATTCATAACGGCTAGTTTGATTGGTTATGGTGTGTTAGAACTCGGTGTTGCGTACAACACACGCTATCACATTATTCAAAGAGAAGCGTATCGTAGAAGCTTGGGGTGTTACATCACTAATATATGGTATGAAATGTAATGGAAAGGGGGGAACCACAACTATGGTGGCTAATGATAGAGCTATGTTGGATAATGTTATTTATGCATATTTCTCACATTATTGAGACATGTTTATAATAATGAAATCATTAATGGATATTATACTAATGTTATAAATGGTCTATGTACTTATATCCCACTAAACACGAATTATAATTTTATAATCCCTAATATTCACTTGTAAACACATTAACTGAAACAAGGATAATAATTTTACCACATAGACCATTTTTAACACCATGAGAAACGTTATTGAGTCCATAAATTAAATTTAAAAGGTATTGAGTACATTATATATCATAGGGATGGAATGCATTTATGAATCTCCATATGCTATTTATTTCAGGTAGAAGAATATATATCACTTTGAATTCAAAGGTATTGAGTCCATTATATATGACTCTTAGTGTGCCAAACCATCGGCCTTTACTACTTACTTGCCTGAATAAATTTATCCAATCACTAATGGAATAGGATAATGAGTGTGGATTCGCACCCCAAATGATGTTTCAATTTTCATAACCACATCTAATACATACATATCCTAACCAATGGAATTAGATAATTTTGAAAAAGAAAATGAATAAAACTGACAATATTAATCAAAGTACAGAAATTAAATTTGACACAAGAATTTAAAATATGAAATTAGTCAGTTCAACATATTGACTAGTATGAGTATACTCCACAAAATGGATATTGCATAACTTTATTCAATGGTCTCGATATTGACTCCCTTATAGTTCACCATTATAGGGATACCACTACTCCTATGTGGGGAATCCATGTCCCCTACCCCAACCAGATTGACTGATATAACTCCGAAAACCTATATACATAGGGGTAGGATAGAATCTCCCAGTAGCAGGTTCATACCATGATCCACTTCCAATGATTAGCTACTAATATCTCCTATTGAACTTCTATATCGAACCCATATTATCAAATGAACCGTTCTACAATATGGAAAAAGGATACTAAAATAGATTATGTTCAACCATTAAATTCTTAATAAAATTAATTAGATTGATTTCTAGATACTAGTGTCTTACATCACAAGTGGATCTGACCAATGTATACTTGGTGGAAATCAAAATGTCAACTCTTGTTGACACCTAAGGCGTAACTCCAATATCATCATACTAAAATAATATTTCCCTTGACTCATGTTTTATATTTGGGTATCATTAGTGATGATATCTTGATTCATAAAATGAAAAATTCTCAAAAATGGATATAACTTGTGAAATGATATCATACTAAATCCCTTGCTAAAAAAATGTCTCCCAAGCTATTTCCTCTTCTTTCTATAAAGGGGGGAAATATTTAAGGGTTGTGAATTAACCTTCATTGTCCATTAAAGACAACATCATATATATAAATTTTATGATTTCCCAATCAATTCCATTCTTTAAAATATCTAAGTATAAGTTACCCATATATTTCTCCTTGAATCATTTATTTATTTCCTCTTCTTATTGTGCAAAATGTACAATGATGTCCCTCGATCGCATAGATGTTCCTTGTAGAATAAAAGTTTGAGGCTTCACCTTCATCTCCAATGTGGTCTATAGGTGTCTGAATATCTTTATAAGAGACTCAACCCTGCGGTTTTCCACATGATGGCCTCTCTCTCCATTAAATATGGGTGGGTAAGGTGTTTAAAAATTTATCTACGTATCATATATCGATTGAAAATTGTGATTTTCCAATATCAACATTGATCATAGGATTCAGGGAATACTATCAAATATCTAATCATACATCAGATTCCCACTTTTTTTAGGAAGCTCCAACTACACTATATGAGGTGTGTGTTGTTCACTATTCTCAAAATAATAAATGATAATGTAGAATCATTTTCCCTATGAGGGTCAAAAAACTCATCAGATGAACGAGATCATAAAAATCACATACTTTGAAAGAAAAGTACAAAACAGAAAACCATAGAAAAATGGTTTCATCAATTGTTTTTTGAGAATCATATTTAATCATATTTTATTTGAAAATATTTTATCCTTTTTTCTATCAATCAAGTTATAAAATTTCATATGCAATTAATGAATCCATTTACTGATAAGTGCATGAAATAATAATTTTTACCAATCTCGCTATGAGATATTAGATGTTCTCCATTCCATATTGAACCATGAGTAAAAATCACATAATATATTAACATCACACAACATGTTCATCATCCAAGGTAAAGTAACATCAAAACTATAAAAAGAATAACTCATGTAAAATAATCCCCTCCCTGGAAACCTGGTTTTACTGTTCTTATGTGTTAGTTAATCTTAGGAATGAGCTCTTTACCAATACCCAACACATCCTATTCACATATATACTAATAAAAAAACTAATAATGTAATAGAAAATACTAAAAAGGATAAATCATTGTGAAAACCTGGAATTGAATATGTCACATGTGACAGAAATTTGTCATAACACAAACTCAAAAAAACATCCCCATATTCCATAGGAAGAAAAATTGTGATGAAGTGCTAATAAATATAGCGGGATACTATAAAATTTCGCACAAAATAATAAAAAAGGAAGAAAACATCAAAAAAACTAATATAAATCTATTCAAATATATAAATAAGGAATTATCAATAAAATACTAACCAAATAAATAATACCACTCCATATTGTTTTCCAAACTAAAATATAAATAGAGTATCATACAAGTAAATAACGTAAATAATAACTCCAAATAAATTCTCCCAAAACTGGTCTCGAACACCATGATCAGTCTATATACATTCTCTTATCCTATCATCCCAAGAAACCAATCATGTATAGGTCCTCATTCCATTATCCTAAACTGTATCCATGATGTCTACATTGATTCTAATTGGAATCCTAAATATGATGGTGTAAAACATAGTATTACACAACCAATTGCGTCTAATAAAATATAGTATTAATTTATTTTTCATGTAATAATATGATATTAATTTTCGTGAATTCATTAATTTAATTTTGAACATCAAATTATTCTGCCAAAGCTCGAGCTCTAGGTGGACACCTAGGTTATGGCAAACAAAATTCAATAGATTTCCATATATGTTATTCCATGCATACTATTATATGGGATAATTTCCTTGACAAGGAACCATGACCTGGTACATTACCCATTCCATGGACAACTAACCTAACACATGTTACCAATTATTTGGATATCTCTCATCATCTATGGGTTAATGGACATTGTTGTGAATTCTCATTATAGAGAAGATTACATTCCCAAAGAGAATAAAAAATTATTAAGGGTGATTAACCATTCCAGGTATTATATAACCACGATTCTGGAAAAACAAAGTGAAAACCCCCTAAAAATACTAAAACATGAAAAATACTTTTACATATGACACTTTTTTAGTTCAATAAAATTACCAATTCTCATTCCTTATATTCTATTATGTCAAATACTAGTTCATGTCAATATAAAATTGTGTCTTATCCAATTTAGTACCATTTTTACAGTTACATACTACAATATCAATTCACATTTCAATTGTGTCAATTCAAATTCATATACTTATAATTACAATTTCTAATTCACATGTCATTTAGAGAACAAAATCAATTCACAATTCAATTAATTCTTGATTCAATTTCTCAATCCTAATTTAAGGCACTAGTCTTATACCATCCATGTTATGACCAAATGTTATAGATAAGAACGCCTCTTTGGTGGCTAAAAGATCATGGTTTTCATCACCAATGGACCCAATATGATATTTGGAAGGTCTAATAGTATGTATTTGAGAAATTTCCATGGATTCTAATTAGAAGAGTTCACACACAAGACATGATGAAACTATCATACATGTTGCAAATAATATAAAACAAATAAATACAATAGGGTGACTTTTCCAATCACCCACCTCAATACAAATAAAATTAATGAAAAAACATAAAATTTTGATGAATGTAATCCACTATAATCCCATATGGAAATTGATAAATAAACCACATAAATTCCATTACAATAATATCAATGTGGAAAATAAAAGGAATTAATTAATTTCTTGCAGAACTCAATGACTCTAGATGATTAAATCGAATTATGTATTGAGAGATATATGATTCACGGTAACTTAAAAATAAGGTAGAAATTAATTAGGGTTGTAAGGATTGAGAGATCCATTCTGAAGAATGTGAGCTTGTGATAGAGGAAGTGAGATCTCCTAGTAGGGTTCATGCTCAAGAGGTAGGGTAGGAGGAGGAGATCTCATTTAGTGGAGAGATTTGTTCTAGGAGGAGAGATTCTATACGAAGGAGGAAGTGAGATCATTGGTTCATGCTAGGGAAGTAGGGTTAAGCAGAGGAGAGATATGTTTGATGGAGGGGAGATTTGTTTGATGATGTGTGGAGAGATATATTCAAGTGTTTACTGAGAGATCTGTTCATCAATTATTTGGGTTTTTTTTCTAATGGTTTCTAAAAACAGTAGGGAAATATTTTCTACTACAATGGTTTTAATAAACCATTGTAATATATTATTAAAACCAATAGATTCCTAATGATTTCATAAATCCATTTGGAAAACTAATAAAATTAATAACATTTTTATCAAAATTGATAGTTAAATTCAGAACATTTACCCAGTACCTACAATTTAGTTTATCTATTTACTAGGTTACTTAATCCAATGTATTTTTCAAACCATTGGCATGGAGGTGTTGGTATAGGTGGGATTTCCACCAATTCTCACACCCCAATGGTAGACATCCTAGGGCTCACACCTCTTCAAAATATACCACATCACATACCACATGCACAAACCATGGCCTCACAACACATCCCTCCTACACACTAGGGCATCACAACATATCCTTACACACACACCTAGGCTCCGAACACATCCTGCCCGCCCACACATGGGCCCCACAACACATCCTTCCAACACACACTAGGGCCTGAAAACACATCTCACCCCATAGACACATATGAAACCACAAAAAAACACATATCGAAGACACTTGGGACACCATAAAAAAACTCTTCCTAAAGACACCTAGGACATGATATCACAAATCACTTGAAAAACACCCGGGATACCACATCTTTTCACATCCTTAAAGAAGATTATTGTTCATGCATTTTTTGGAAGAGGGGGTAGGGAAGAGTTGGTAGCTATCCATCCATACTCATACCAGGAAGTTGGGGTAGACCCCTCATGTGATGATGAAGGTGTATGAAAAATAGTTCTCAACCAGGGTGGGGTGTGTATAGAAATCACTAGGAAAAAATTAGTTTATATATATATATAATATCAAATAGTTAAGCCTATCTTGTGGGTTCACAAACAAACAAACCAACTCACAACATAGTCACTTTTACTACCACCTCTAAATTAATAACACCACATAATAAGCCACAAAACCCATTTCACATTTCAAACCAATTCGATTAAATCATCCCATTCTTCTCGTTATTTAACATCTACCATATTTAACCACAAAACCCACTGTTCAATTATCTATTATTCATTTACATTACATTAATCGATCAAAACCAAGACATTTCAACCGTTATTAAAAAACTATTTATTTATTGCATCCCTACTCAGGAATCGGACTCATTGAAATAACATATCACAAAAATATCAATATCCCTATCATATTATCACCTCGTTGCCCCAAAATTAAGACTAATAAACCCCCTCCACTATTCCCCCAAAATCATGATCAAACTAACCCCCTAATTACTGCACCAAAATAACGAAAAAAATCCACATATCTCCCCACACCCCAAATGGGCCATTTTTACATATTTACATATGGGATTTTATCTCATTCAATTTTATTTTAGCGGTATTTTCATAGAAACCATAATGATAGGAAAATAATTTCATTATAGAGGAATAATTATTTAACCAATTTCCATTTTAGGGTGATATCAGAATAGTCGTAATAGTTACAATAAATATATCAAGCACCAACATAGTACCCAATGACAACAATTTTCAGTGTGGAATCAAGCCCAAACAATCAAAATATAATAATAATAATAATAATAATAAGTCTATATAAACATGTGAAAAAACCCTTCAACCCATAAATTTCAATTTATCCAACTATTTATATTTAATAAAGTTAGAAAAACCATATTTAACAGGAAAAAATTGAAAAGACCTCTTTCACGATACACAATAAGGATAAATGAGGGATTCCCTGCCTTAATAGATCTTTTGAACTCGTTATGCACCACAGGGTGAAGAAGAAACAACTTGGAAGCCACTATTGCATATGAAAAATATGGATTGACCAACACTGTACCAAATGATGGTAAAAAATACTACCTAAATGAACCCCAGTACAAAAAACAACACCATAGTGTAACCACAAAAGGAGAATTGAAGGGAATGAATGAGAATGAGAGGAGAACTCACCATGGATCGATGATGTAAGCTGAAGTATCAATCAACATTGAAATATATCTCCAAAAACAGATGGTAAAGGTCATTAGGTTCCTAAAACGAGAGAAATGTCATTGGATATAGGGCTTGGAGAAAACTTGAGTCTCTACAACCTTTAAAACAAAACATCATTAGGTAATTACATGACATTTAATCCCCTTTCATGTTGTGTAATCCCGGGATTACAGATTCTAGAAAAAAACACATCTCCTACTTATTATTCATCCCAAAAAATCAACATTTAATGAAATATCCATAGAAAAGTGGTGAAACAAACCTTAACATCCTATAATACACTTACAAGATGTGTATTTCTTACAACAGTTCTAATTCACCTCCAAATCCAATGAATACAACCACAACCTCACCTTTAAAACTCTAACATCAATAACCAACAATGTAGTAGACCTGGAATCAATGAAATGATATAATAACACCCTATACATGGGAACACTTGGTAGTTTATATAAAATAGATTCACCTGTACCTCAGTTATGTTGTCGTTAATTCCAAAGGGTATAAACTAGAATTACAGATGTAATGCGGTTATGTAGGGATATTATAAACCCATATTACAGTGCATTAAAAAACGTAAATAATATCAATTAGATACATTGAGATAAAAAAATCATACATCATGAAAAGTTATAATAAATAATCACATACCATGATATACTACAACGAAATATATAAATGTTAATAAGTTATACATATACTGGAATATCATATACAAAAACATAAAAAGAATATAAAACAGGAAAACATTTGGAAGTCCTCAGAAAAATGTCCCAAAGTCTTTACCCAATCCCAAACCACCATGATTCATATTCGAATTAAAAATAAATAATCATTAATAGGGAGATTTACATTTTCATATCCTATAACCATGAGGTGTACATGTGTTCCAAATGTTTTCCTGAGAAGAGTGTGTTTACAACATAGTTGTAAAACACCAATGACATCTAAAACTATATATTATCTATGAAGTATTTTCATTTAGATGTTCTTAGAATAATAAGGAACATCATAAATAAATAAACCACCATTGATTCTTATTTTTTACAGTGACACCTGATATCATCCAAACTAACTTCAACCTATGTTAAATGTCTCTAACTATAGTATATCCTCAAAATACAATGAAATGAAGGATTATATCAAATGTGTTCCAAATCATGAGTCATAATGAGTCATAGTGGGGGATTCCAAAAGGCACACCAAATCATGAATCACAAAGAGAGATTTCCCCAAGGATCTAAAAATAGTGAGTTATAATGGGGATAAGAGAGGTATCCTAAGGAAATCAAACTGAATCAAAATCTAAACTCAAGAGATATTTCACAATAAAAATCCAAACCATAAAAAAAATATAAACCTAAGGGGCTTTCCTTGTGAAATTCTAAAATGTAATAAAAATTTGAAGCCCAAATAAATTTCCTCAGAGTGATCAAAACCACAATAATTATCTTATCCCACAGTGGATTGACCAATGACCTTTAAAACTATAATAAAATTCGGAACATAATGGGTATTACCCCATATCACCCAAACCATATTCATAATCTAAACCCAAGGTTGATATAACCATGAAATTCTAAATCATTTGTTATCATAACTCATATACATATGTATTCCACCCAATAATTAATTTAATTCTATTACATCGGGTCTCACAAAAGTAAATCTGGTTACTATATATGACCAATTCATCATTTCATGAACCCTTTTATGTATGGGGTCTTCCATGTGTCAAACCATTTCACTGGGTCATAAGGTTTTACAACATTAATGAATAAAAAACAAATTTTTCCATCTATGGGATTACCATATATCCTAGAACACTTTCTAGGACTTTTCACAACACTCCAAACTCTATTTAATTAGTGAAATAAACATGTTTTGACCAAAATGTTTGAAAATTTATACCTCAAGAAAGGGATGTTGTTTTAAATAGATAAATATTTCAATGTGATAAAAAATAAATTTCTAAAAAATACTACACAATTAAATTTATCTAAACTTTTCTTAATGGAGGGAATTGGGGTTCGATGTGTAAAATTCAAGTCCTCAACTAAAATACAAGTGATTTTAATCATTTATTTCAATATTTTACTTATTAATAAATGTATTGTCATTGATTTTAAATTTAATCATAATATAATTTAGTAAATTTCCTTAGAATCAAATTTTATTATAATATTTCTCAAATACTATACAGTATCTCATTTTATGATGTCGTCAATAATTATTTATATGTTTAATGCCAAATGAATTGTTAAAATACTATAATTTTTTTCCACAATGTCACGGTATCTATCTATGTTTACATTCCTCACATAATATTATTTTTTTGGTATCCTATACAAAAATATAATGAGAAATAATAATAAATATTAAATAATTAGTTATTTAATTAATTAATTTTCATATTCTATATTTAAATACACATGACATATAAAATTATCATGATTGTGATTGAATAAAAAACAAATAAATTTGTGGATCTGTATCCCACTCATATATATTTATTAAGTATCACATGAATTTTCATCATTTTATGTGTGAAAATATCATTGGATAATAGTTCATACACCAATACAATTTTAAAAAACATCCATATGATTAAATTTAATTAAATTATAAATAAAAAATGAAAAATAAAATATTTTTCATGCATATACTATATCATAATAAAAATTCCAACATAATAAACATAGCAAGTAATAAAACATATACTATTCCAAAAATAATAAATATTGACCATCATGATTTTTCCCATGAAAAAATCTCCAAATTTAATTCAAAATATTATAAAATAAAAAATATCAATATATAAAACAACAAAATTGTTATGTAAAATATCACTTACATTTAAAATTCATGTGAACAATTACTGAATGTGAACACAATGTGAACTATAGCGTATAATATTTTCAAAACACACTAAAATCTATTTTTTACACTATCGACATCCAACTCCATCCACAATCACTATATAAATGAACAAAAAACATGAATTAAACTTTTTATGCCCAAATGTTGGGATAAGGTAGATTGTAGTGGTACACAATCATGAGAAGTGGGAGAAATAGGTTTTATTAGTGAAATAACTATGCACATAGTAAGAGTTATGGATTATCATGGATAAATATGATCTCCTGGGGTTGGATTATGTAGAAACAGTATATTGCTGGATGCACACAGGAGAGGGAGTCGTGTAAGTAGATGCATTTATCCTAGTTTGGTGTAAGTGTTACAGTTGTATAGGTGGAGCAATATAATAGAGGAAGGAGGTGGATTAATGGATTTATAAAGGATTAAATCAAGATGGGATAGGGAAATTGTTAGTTTGGAATAGGATAATATGGAGATTTGATAGTGGTTTAACCCTATGTAGGTAAATGCAGGCATGTCTGCTAATGATGTAACGTGGTTGGTTAGCATTGATTTTATTTACCCTTTTGTGTTTTTAATTAAATGTGTATCCAATATATTTCGTTTATATTTTTTTTGTTTTAATCATCACTTTGTCTTTATTTTTACCCATATATTTATTTTTAACCCTATGTCAATCTCTTTCCTTTTATTTACCCTTATGTGAGACCTCATTAAACATAAATGTGTTTTGGGAACCGTTACATAGGTTGGTTTTACCACAACATGTGTGTTATTTTAATTTATTAACTCTTACATATTTTCTTATAAACATTATGAATCTCCTAATTACCCTTATTTTTGTTTCCTATTACCATTACAAAATTAATTATTAACCCTTACATGGGGTTTTTTATGATATGGTTTACACTTATGAGACCTTCGGTTCATCAACCCTTCCCTTATGTTGGGGCCCCTATACCTTATATAAGTGTTCTACTAACCTTAAGTGAGTAGCGTGAGCCTTACGCAGTCGTTTGATTATCCTTACGTAGTGTGAGCTAACCCTCATGGAATAAAATATTGAACCTTTTATAGTGGTTCTTACACATATTCCATAGGTTTTTACCTTTACATGGTACCCTTATATCATAAACATGTACCATTATGAATCATCTTCTAACAATTAGGTGGCAGTTGGTTTGTACCCTTACACTTTAGTGGGTTTATCTCGTTGACTAGTAAACCACAGTACCTTCGACCGACTTACCCTTATTCATTGTGTTTATTAATCATTAAATATTTTTTTGTGGTTTTATCGGGGTGATGGGGTTTATTTTTGTGATTCATTCATTTCTCTCATTATTTTCATCATTATAGAAACCTTAGTAATCATGGATATATCATCCGATTATTCATCTAGAGTGAATATAAAATTGAATAATCTTATTTCTTTTGAATCTTCATCTCTATTACATGAAAATTATAAAGAGAGAGAGAATATCAAATAGATAGCTATAGGGGTCCTTTGCTCTTATCTCATCATATGAGAATCCATATCAAGGATGGTTCATGGATCATTCCCTCAAATACTAGAGTTTCTATGTCCAATGGTGGATCGTGGGTTCATTCATCGATTATGATGAATATAGGCAGTGGCGATCATCATGAAATCTCACTTTGAGGAAATAAAATTGATTATTTTACTGGATGATTCAAACTGGTTCATCCAAAATTGATTGAAAAACCCTGAATAATGGGATTATTAAACCTATTTCTATAATTCATTTTCAAATTTTTGGGGGTACTCAGGTCTCTTTTTTTTATTCATCATATGTGTCATTTTATTATTTCCTTGTCTAGTCCTTCTCTCCTCTTTAATTTCATATAATTTCTTTTTCATCATATATAAAAACTACAATTATGAATTTTTATTAAGAAATTAGGCCAATTAGATGATGAATGTAAATCATCATTTTCCATTTTACATATTTTCTTGACAATTTATTATCAACATACAAGTCCAATGACATTTTATTGATTCTCATATTTAATTCTAAATTTGTTTTTATTTTTTTATAGAAAACCTATCTTATGACTCTAATTCTCAACATTTCATTGATTCATTTTTGATTTTATCATTTATTCATCCTATTTTATAGTTTATTAGGAATTAGAACTTGGGTACCAGTTCTGAAATGTTTATTTTTTAAAATTGAGTTATTTCTCATTATTTCAATTCTATATTGAGAATTTTTTAAAATGGTTTTATTTAATAGACACTACATGTGTGTTATGTCTATTTTTTGAAGTAATTTATAATTACATATTATTTATTTTAATATATTATTCAAACATTATTTTAAATTATTTTATAAGATATAAATTGGAAGTAAATACCATTATTACATAAAATTTCATATAGAAAAATACCAAACAATATCTTAGGATATTGTTTGTGGTTTGACTCTTGCATTGGGAAAACCCTCTAAAAAGTGGAATCAAATTAATTTTTGGTTAAATTTTTCATTTTTAAATTTTGAAATTGACAGGTTGTTACATCAAATTATTTTTAGTGGATTTTACATTGCTTTATGCTTTGATGATTGTTCAGATAGGTTTTTTTGTCTCTTTTATTACTGTATATTTACAATCTACTTTTTGATTATTTTTTATTTTTATTTCGTTTTTTTATTTACTTATATGATTCTTAAAGATTCTTTCATTAGGTTCTACTTATGTGCGCCACATTTTTTAGGTTGGGAAAGTGTTTTGTGTCAGGTTAGACGTTGTTTGAGAGATGGTTAATAGTGAGGTTTTTTTGTTTGGGATGTAGGATTAGCTTATCAATTTTTTTGCATTTAGTTTAGATTATTATATATCTATTCTTTTCCAATTTGTCGTTTAGTGATATTATCTCGTTCTATTGAACTATTGTGATTTTATTTTTTAGTCTTATGTAATTTTGGGCTATAGTTGTTTTATTTATTGTGTTGTTGATCACCAATCTTATTATATTTACTCTCCATCCCATTTAGCAGCTTTAATTTAGTATAATTGTGTTGTAAATTTTGGTCCATTTTGATTTTAGACAAGTTTGTGTGTCCAATTATCATATTTTCCCAATGGTCTTTAGTAAATTGTCCCCTTTCATTCAAACAATTTAGAGTCATTCTATGCTATTGGGACTACTTGCATAGGATCACGTAGATCCCTTTGGTTTGAGGATATCTAAATTAATTTTTATTTTATGACATCTTCTCCTTTTGTATATATTCTGAATCATTATATTAAGGACCTTATATATACCTAGGTTGAGGGATTTCATGTGGTGTTTTTAGGTGGCATGCCTCAAATTAAATATGATAGTACTAGGTTCTTTGGTCATTTTTTTATGGATAGAGGTAGGGACTCTAAAATTTGTTTCCTAGACTATGAATTGTTTTTCTATATTTTTTACATGATTCTAGTTACATGATTAATACTTATTACTTAGATGCATACTTTTTATCTTTTAGATTTTTAGTCGCTCTTCTATATTTTTACGATTGATATTTCACTATATGTTGGTGTTATAAATGAATAGATGAGAGATTTATAAGAACTATGTTAGAATTTGAAGTTTTGTTGCCTAATTTCTCAATGGTATCATCCCCTAAAGATAATAATTTATTCAAAGGTATGTATGTTATCAAAAAGGTTGTTTATAATTTATTAAATTCCAATAATGTTTAGTAGTTTTAGAATATCATTCATCTTTGGGAATCTAGTGTAACTATTGATGCATGAAAGGGGATTGTTTGGGTGATTTCTTCTAGTTTCATCTTATTTGGGATGTTCTTTGAGTGATCAGGATATTTCGATTACACAAAATCATCATATGGTTTAGGATTTTAATACTAATGGTGTTGATGTGTGATTCCGTTGTATATTAAATACCTTCTATATTTAATTTCAAAGGTGAGAATTTTTGGACGTGATTTCCATTTTTTATTGTTAATAATAAAACGATATAATTTGTCTATTTTCTTGTTTTTCATATATTTTTATCAGTTTTACTTTATTTTCTCTCTTATTTTTATTTGTTTTACCCCTATATGTATCTCAACCCTTTTTTCTATACTTACAAGGAGAAAACATTAACCATACATGAGTTTTGGATATCATTCTGTAGGTTGGTCTTACCCCAACATTAGTCCATTTCCCCTTGATGTACTATTACATGAGGTTCTCTAACACTTATATATATCTTCATCCTTAATTGGTATTCTCCTTAACTATAAATATTCTCATTTTACCCTTAAATGGATTTTTTGGTTCTAGTTTACCCTTTTTAGGCCATTGTTTCTACTTCTTTACCCTTATATATGTTTTCATATACCGTTACAAGAGTGTCGTTACCATTATTCTATTGGTTGATTTCATTTATGTTGTGGAAACATACATTTAAATAGATCTATTTTGACTCGTATGTAGTATTTTCTACCCTTATGCCATTTTTGTGTACAATTACATGGTACACTACACCACAGATGTGTACCTTTACATTGTATATCTTAACCCTCACACAGAGGTTGTTTTTATTATTATGAAGTTATAGTTTCATTCAATTGATATTTACATTATTGTGTCTTCAACCAACTTTCCCTTGTTCATTGGAGTTTTTTACCTTTATGTGGTTTCTACTTTGTGGTTATTTTGTATGATAAAGTTATTTTCCTCTCAGATATTCATTGATCTCATTTTAATTCCATTTCAATAAACTCGATTCTCATTGGTATATCGTACCCTTATTTTATAGATGGAATATAGAATTGATGCATTATATTTTTTCAATCATTTCATGGATATGCCTAGAGAGAGAGAGATATATAGAAAGAGGTGTCAAATATTGAATAGGGAGTTCGATGTCCCCAATTTCTTAAATCATTATAGAAAAAGGAACATGATAGATAGTTCTATGATATTTCGCTCATATTCTATTGTTGTTTCCAATATTATAGATTATATCATTCCATATTATATGATAAAAAATTAAAAAAATTATGATGTTGAAGATATCGCCCTTTGAGTGCATCAGATTGATGATTTGAGTCACTTCATTAACCTAGTTCAATGACAAAGGTTTGAATAACCCCCAATAAGGGTTTTTTCATGTCATTTATCATGATTTGTATTGATTTTCTAGGGTCTCGTATTTTCTACATGTTTATTCATCATATGTGTCTTATAATTATTTCTTAGTTCAACCATACTCAGGTCTCAAATTTCTAATACACTCTTTTTTTTCATATATAAAAACACCCTGATGATGTTTCATCATGCACGTAGACCAATGAGTCAAATAATATAAATATTATATGACCCATTTACTATATTTCATTCTTATTTTATCAATACCTAAAAATCCTATGATGTTTTGATGCTCCTAAAATTTAATTTCAAAATAATTTTTATGTCTGTGTTTTAATAGAAACTATATTGAGTTTCTTATTTTTTATTTTTCAACACTATATTTCCACTTATTTGGTTATTTGCTTTTAATATTAGGTATATTTTTTATTTGAAATTGTGTAATAGTTATAAAATGTACATTTATAAACACATAATAATTTATCATTATTATAATTTGTTTTTGAAAACATTTCATGTTTTTAAAAAGTAATATCCAACACCAATGTGATATGTATACTGGTTTTAATAATTTTTAATTCATTATTGTAGTAAATTTGATTGAATTCGAACATGTTTTCATATTAGTTTTTATAATATATAAAATAAATGAATATCATTATCAGATTGTGATTTTATGATGAGAAATACAAAATAATATCCTGGCAATTAAATTTGGACTAACTCGCCATAGGGGCAGCCCCCCCCCCAATGTTTGTGCTATCCTACAGCAATGAAAGAAGAGAAATTAAATTCTACCTAGTTTCTATATATATATGATTTCAACACAAAGAAGAAGAAGAATGCCAACATGATAGAGAATAAACTCTATGGGTCATATGCTTTCATGCCTAGAGAACTAAATCAGAAATTTAAAAACCCTCATATACAATCTAAATAGAAATAATGTTTTTATGCATATTTTGATAAAATAAATTAACACTTATTTATATTAAGAAAAAAAATGAAAAGAAATATTAGTTGTTAAATTTATATTATGCATTTATATGTAGATATATATATATATATAATAAATTGTAAGTTAGTATAACTTTTCTATATAATATATACAATATCAAATAATATATAATTATATTTATATAATGTTAATATATACTAATATAAAAATTTATAAAAATTAATAACAAAAATATAATACTAGATAACTAATAAATGATCCTAAAATTTTCAATATAATTATTTAAAACATTGTATAAAAATTATTAAATGTTAGTGAAATGTATTTGAATCGTAAATCATGGGGAATTATCTCTCACTGGTATACATATGAAACTAGTCAGATATGAAATTTGTAAAAAGTAATAACATTATTCCGAACATTGGACAACATAAATGGAATTCAAGGCTCTAGAGAATCTTGAGAATCAAGAGACTAAAAATGAATATGATTATATTAGTGATGATTTATTCTCCTTAATGGAATAGATGTTTAATTGTTGAAAATGAGGATTCATGGGTATTCTACCATTAGTATAATTTTATTATTGTATGGTTTGGATAATTATTTCTAGGTATCAACAATGTTTTTATAGAGTAGATAGTGATATTTAGTTCAGTAAAAAAGTTCCAAAGACACGCTACCTAAGAAGGAATATTAGTAAAAAAATATTTTGGAATGAATCATTGAATAATAGTCATAGTAAAAATAGAAGATAATGTAACTGAAGAAGATCCCTTAAAATATGTAAAAACTCTATTTATTGCAAACATAAAATTTTTTATGATGTCTATAGTCCGAAAATAAAAATATGAATTAGAAGAGGATGGTGATCTCGAGAGAGTTTTTCATATCAATGTGTAAATTGAAGGGTCTCTTTATGTTCTTGGCATAGAAATAAACAAAAATCTCCATAACTGAGTATTTATAAAAATCATCTTCAAGATAAATAGATTATTAATAACCACAAATTTATATCTTGGATTAATTTATCAAATAACATTAAAATAATCAAGTAGAAACATTTGAAGAAGTGAACTACAGGTTTATGAGTTAAAAATGCTATAGCATTATTGATTATTCTAAAATATCTATCAAAGAGGAAATGAAAATATTGAAACATTCATAGGGTAATTTATAATTGAGAAATAATTTTCTGTCTAATTTAAAATTTGATGGATCGATGGATATCTATAGTTGGGAATGTTCATGGATAAATAATTAAAGTAAATGTATTAATAAGGAATACTAACATCAAACAAAATGATTAACACTCAATTATTTAATATAATAGGTAAAATGGGTCTTGAATTTGTTTACTAAAAAAAGAAATATAATGTGAAGAATATAACGAATAATAATATTATACATAGTTCCCAATCGTCAACAACTTAACAATAATCAAGTAGTTATCCAAAATTATGGGATACATGGAGAGGTGAATGAAAAAATTTATTTCATATAATAAATTATAGATTTTATATTTGACATGGAAAAATGATTTTTTGTTATATAAAGTTATGAAGATATTTAAAAGGATAAGTAATTGGAATTCATTAATGCAGAATCAAAACATAACTTCATATAAACATAGAAATTAATTTTATGGATCCTATTTCAATTTTTTTAATTTGTGGATTAAATATGTTAATTATAGTAAATGAAGAGGAAATTAATTTTTTGTATTTTATTGAATAATGTATGAATCACAATCTAATAAATTTAATTTGAGATAAAAAATTTATCAATTGTAACAATTAGAATTTTATTTGATTTCTTGTATCATAGAAAATATGATGAGGTTGAAAAATATATCAAGACATTAAGAAGCTTCCTAGAAAGGGATAAAGTTAATGTTTAATGAGAATCATTGTATAGAAAAATTATATTTGGATGCTATGAGGAATTATAGCATGTACATTCTTGAATGTAGCTACTCATCCCATGGGATAAGTAATGTGAAACTTTTTCAAGAATTTAGAATAAATACATGATAAAATGGTTATGGTTTAGAATTATAGAGCCCTAAATATTAAAGAAATTAAAAAACCATTTAGATAAAGATTATTTTAAAAATATTTAGTTTCCCTTTGTTGATGGTTTCTTGAACAATTTTTTGATCATTATTCAGTTTGGTGTCTTGCGGTGTGAAAATAGATTTCACTGAATAGTTTTCTATAATAAGGTATTGAAGGAAAACACAAATATATTGTAATGTAAAATGGATGTGGACTTGTGTTAGGTATACATAAAGTATAATACTTATCTCATTACAATATAATATGATAAAAAAAAGTTAGAATTGGAGTCTTAGTCATATTCATTATCAGAGTATGTACAATTTTTCAATGTTTAATGTCATCATTGAAATTCTATATATAAATGGAATATAGAAAATATATATGATTCATGCTTGAGGGGATGGATCCAGAGAAACCCCATAAATCCAAATATTAACTTAGAATAAATTATACTAAATTTGTAACCACTTGTTTAGGTTTTAAATTAAATCAATTTGATACTCAGGGTTAGAAATATTTCATCATGTACGTTAATGAGAAAAACATAATGTCTTGTATTATGATTATTATTATTTTGAGAGAGGAGTTTTTGATTACATTAAAATATTTTGAAGAAGAGTTTATAATGAAATTTAAAATAACAATGAACATAATATAGTCTATTTATGGAACTTAATAAACATATATCAATGTTATCAATTATCTAAAAAAGTTTTTACTAAAGCATGATGGGTTATCAATAAGTGTTCTCCAATAGACTATAGTTAAGAAAAAAATTAATTGAAATGTAAATAAAACTGGCATAATAATTATTAATGTATGTTCCATCCCTCCCCACTATTGGAAAATAGTTTTTAAAGTGGTTGTGTATAATAAAAATTAAGTACTACATTGTTCAGGTGAATAAAAAATGTTATATTAATTTTTTTGGAAATAAACCCTCTTTGAAACTTTACAAGGTTTTTGTAGGTAAATGTTTGATTCAAAATATTTAGGGAAATTAACAAAATTATTTTGATTTAGTGGATGAAGGATTATTTTTTATCCGACCACCAATAAGTATTTATAAAAATTGATTCATAAAAAGGCTCCATAAAATTATCAAATAAACTGATTTGATTTTTTTTAAATAAAGCTAATGGAAATTCTGAATATTTACTTCTCAAAAAATTAGTTGATTATGAAGAAGAATTATATTTGGATTCTGTATAATTTAAAAATCCTCTTAATTATGATTATTTTGTAGTAAAATCAGTTGTTGAGAATTATATAAACCCAAGATCAATACAATATAAATATTATATTTTTTATATAAATAAATTAATACATCTAACAAATAGTTAGGCTGCCCAAGGATTGATATTTTTTGTTTCTTAGATACTAGATACCTAATAATATTTTTTTTCATAACTTCTGAACATTTCTTCCTAATTAATACACACTAGACTGCCTTTTGACATATCATAAGTAATAATTTTATTTAAAAACTTTTAAAATAGAAACATAGGAAATTTGTGATCTCAGATGCACAATAAGTGTAAACATAAGATATGATAATCGAGTATCATAAATGATCATAATATGAGAATATGGGTATAATCAAAATACATAATGAAATTCATACCCAATAAAGAATAAATAATAAAACATATAATTTGTCTTGGAATAACGTAATAAATGAATCAAAATAGTGTGGAAACATGAGTAAATAATCACGAGTCATGATATCTTTACCCATTTTAGCGAATAAGTGTACAACTGGGAAAAAACATTCATATTTCTCAAAAAAATCAATTTTTGATCATTAGATTCATGACACACACCGTTAGTTACCACACATAGATGAAACTGAAATATACTCATGAAAGCATATCTCATTAGATGTAAAGTTTAAACAAATAAATTGGAGTTCCATATATAACACCACCCACAATCATCCATACATATGAGTTACACTTAAAATTAAGAACATAACAAAACATAAAGAACCCATAGAAATAATTTTTTTATAAAAAAATCCAAAATAAAATCACACTTTTATAGAATAAAAATCAATAGAAATAAATTAGGCTTCATTTCGCATAGTATAAAGAAACCATGGAATGAAAATGGGTTTGTTATCAATCCACAAAAAGAAATAATTAATAATTCAATAAATATTCATAATATGATAAAATTATGGGAATTAAATGGGTATCTAATGACATCAAATAAATTTATATATAACTAACATTTAATCATGATAATAATTATTAAGGTATTAGAGACCTATATATAGTTTTTATACAGTTACTTCAATAATTGTTTCAAATAAATTAATTTATGTAATTTATGGTAACACACTTTAATGAAATGAATCATAATAGAGTTTTTAAAATGGAAAATTAATTTGGTGAAATTTTTTGATCACACATATTTGTTGATTAGGCTTTGAAATTGTAGTAATGGATCATCCCTCCAATATAGAAACACATTAAATTTTATTTACATATAAATAATTTAGAAGGTTACATTATAATAATATCATTGATAACACATTATATATATTGAAGGGTGTAGGTTTAAATGAAAACATTTTTTATATGCATGATGAAAATATTATTTGGAATTATTAACATCCATAATCATTATGAAAACATTTCAATATACACACATATGAATATTGGAAAAAAATATTTTACTTGAAAAAAATTATTAAATATTATAAAAGAATTATCATAGAATATGATAATGATAGAGGAAGGAGGTTTTCACATGGAATTGTTTCTTAAAAATATTCTTTAACACATTGATGAAAATAATACATAAAGAAAATTTTAAAACTAAATTTAAAACTTTTGGAAGAATTTCATGTAGAATAAAATGGAATCAATGAATTATTGTGTTATAAATAATTAAATTTTTACATTTATCCATTGATTTAATATATGGAAGAAGTTAGGTTCTATTTTATGTAGAATATATAGGGTTGGTTTCAATTATAAAAAACACATTGGGTAAAATATGAGTCAAGTAGAAGGGAAATATTAAGGACTAATATACCCCCATGAATATGAAATGGAATTGGTGATAGGTTTTCTATGGTATAAAAATTCCACATATGGACAAAATTTTAAATACATTTTTTTTGAAAATAAGATTTCCAATGAAACCCTTATAGTTTGAGTAACATTAATATAAATACCACTTTCATGTTTTTTTTATTTGAAAGGATGTGAATTTAAATAAATTAAATTGTATGGATCCTAAACCCACATCATTTTGGTCCAATAAATTCATTAGGAAATAAATTAAATTGTATGGATCCTAAACACACATGATTTTGGTCCAATAAATTCATTAGGAATAAATAATACAATATTAATGGTATGATGGTGAACAAAAAGAAATATGTCTCATGATGTTAAATTTTAGACAATTAGACTCTCACCATTATGACTTATTCCGAGGGAATTTCTTCAACCACCTATATAAAATATTATTTTCTTTAGTACTAAAATAATTAAAATATTCATACCTAAAAACACTTTATATTTTAATTTATAATCACTTTTTACAATTATATATTTTATTTTTCCCTTACATTCCCACATTGACTGAGTATATAAGTTTCGAATGAGTTGCGTAAGTATTCATTATTATTGTAAATTATATCATTAAAATTTAATTAAATTTACTATAATGGATTGATTACAATTATTTATGACATCTAAATTACTTTTCATGATTTCTTCATTCATTATCCTAGACGATGAAATCAACAATGATCATTATTTATGACTTTAAACAAACGACGGGTGTTATCTTAATTAATAAGTTGAATATTGATAAATATTTTAACTAACAAATAAAATATCATTATATATAAGTTAATAAATTATTATAACATCTTCCATGATATATTTTTATAAAACTTTTCTTGTTATTGGGAAATCAGACCCAAACATCAACCTACGATGATTATTCATGATTAAAAAGTGATTTAGTTGAAATATCATTAAAAAGATGAATAGTTATATAATTTAGTGTAAAAATATATATTTTATATTTTTAAATGAGTTTTAAAATGAAATAATGTATTTTAAAATATTACATAACATGAAGTAAATTTTTTCCTCTTTGTATGGTTAATTTAATTTTTTGATTTGAAGAAATTTTTTTGTCATATATATATTTTTTTTTCATATAAAAACTATAATTATATTACAAACACAATTTTTATCAATTATACCCATTACCAGGACCAACCGTTTAAGTAATAATGGAAAATAAAAAAATAAATCAATTCAACCATAGAGGTAGTAGTCTACATGTATACATGGCTAGTGACTTCATTTTATAAAGAACATGAAAAATAAAGAATATGAATTATCATTTTATAATCATAAATATGTTATTAATATAATAATATTCAATTAAATTAAATATTTGGATCTTCTATGTAGGGTGGTTAATGAAAATGTGACTTGACATTTTGGGATTGAAGTGGTCTCTAAACACAGAAATGTCATTTTCTCTTTTCTTATGATGAAAGTGAATGGTGGTTAATGCTTTCACCATCATTATAATAACATAATAGAATAATATTTGTAATAATTTTATCAAAATGGGATGGTGAAATGAAATTTGGTAAATAATAAATATACATATGGGAAAAAAAGTAGTGGAATATGTGGTTACAAATCTATACCCCACAACATCAATTATCTCCTTTGTGTAGGGGGTTAAACCATTGAATGATTATTTTTTAAAGAAGACCAGAACCTCCTTAATGTGTAAATACTATTTCTTGTATGTCTGGGTAGTTTTTTGGAATTACATAATGGTTTTTTCATTTAGGGGAAAAGAGAGGAGAACCTCTTTATAAGTGCAAATGATTGGTATTTTTGTAAATACACAAAACCATTCCATAATTGATCATGATTCTTAATGAAAATAGAGCCAAAATTAGTAAATATTACATGGTATTACAAATAATGCCAATACACACCTCAACCAATCTATTGAGACATTTTTTAACTGCTTTCCACATTACGTTTTAGGTTACACTGTCATACAATTAATGATTCCAGCATGGTAGATAGTTTATCTATTTTGGTAAATAATATTTTGTGAGATAAAAATAAAATGGTCCTTGTTATACAATTTGTCCCTAAAGATTCAATTTTTTAAATCAATTTTATTTCAATTTTTATATGTGATAAAACTAAGTATTTTTAAAATTCTAAATTTATAATCTATTCAAAAAAAATTAAAAAAATATTTTAAATTATAACATGTTAAATATGGATTAATAAATTAAAAATATAAATTTTTAAATTATATTTTTACTTAAAATATACTTATTTGATCCAAAAAATGGGTTTTAGGAATTTTTAATTCACACTTATAAGATAATAATGTTATAAAATTCATATAATTTGAAAAAAATGATACTTTCACTACTCAGCTAAAAATAGATCTTTTTTAAAAAAAATATTAGGTTAATATTTCACTAATAAATCCAAAAATGATGATAATTTGTTCAAATTCACATCCTAAAAGATATAAATTTTATATTTAAATGAAAATAGAAAGTAAAGCTTTTTTTTATTTGAAAATGGCTTATGGTTTATTAATTATTATTTTCCACGTAAATTAAAAACTATTCTTCTGTTAAATTAAAAAATCACTCTATTTGGTTTTCATATAATCATAATCAATTAAATTCTATGAAATAAAATACAAATTTCAAGAAAATTCATTTTTTATGATTAAAATGAATTGATTAAAGTCGTCGTTTCAAAATTTATAAAAAATAATAATATATATATATATATGTATATGTATATGTATATATATAATTATTATATATTGTGTTGATATAATACTACATTCTTCATACAGAAGCCAAAATGATCTCTACCTAAGAATGAATCATCATAAATTCATTGGTTGTTGTTTTAGATTATGGTTCATCTTGAGTGGATCAGTTGGTAATATCCACATCCTTGAACTTCTACTGCATATGGTTTTTATCAAACTATAACTGCTTGACTTAGGATTTTAATTGGAAAAGGGACAACCTTATAAAACTTACATACATTAATGTCCGAAAAATTGAGATTTAATAGAAATAATTTCACTTCTATATGACATTTCTTCTTACATTATTGATTTCATGTTATTTTTACATAAAGTTATACAATCTAATTTTATGGCTATGTTTTAAGAGTCATATTTAATATTCAAAATATATCAAGGGTTTACTTTTTAGTTTTTTATAATGTGTAAAAGTTGTTATTTAATATATTATTTATTAAAATATAATATACTTTGAAATCTTTGGTTGTTACATTCTCTATGCTAAAATAAATTACATCCTCTAAATTTTAATTATTTCATACCAATGAAGATATATAAGGGAATATATGATTTAGATGTGACTTAAGATACAATTTCTAGAGACATATCATCCTCAAAAAGATAGAAAATACCTCTTTCAACATGATAATATATCACTAATATGGAGTTTTTTTGAAACCATTTGGGAAAAGATTCTACCATTATTTTGTATCAATACTCACTTTAGATAAATATTTTTTCTAGAGGGTGTTAATTATTATCATTTTATTGATAATGTGACATAATATAAATTTAAATGTGTTTTCATGACTACAGATAATTTTTAATTATTTGGATAAAAATAATCCACCCATAAAATCACATAAAATTTATTTGAAGGAAGTATAATATGTTATCCACAAGAAAAATTTCTATAAGAATTAACATAGAATTCAATATTCATACCACATGAATATTTTTCAGAAAATAAAATAATTTGTATGGTAATTTTATTATCATATAATATTTATTAGATATAATATAGTATTTATTATAAAAGTTTTATAAGTTATGTACATATCTTTGTTTTAGGGTACATATACCTTAAATATCATCCACTATTGAGAGAAGAACATGAATTTCAATTATATTTTTCTCTTGGTCTCCTATATTAGTGGTGCTAATAATATTTGATATCCCTTTAATTTAGGGATTGAACTAGATAATTCCGACATTCAACACACACAATACATTTAATTATTAATGGTACCGTAGGATGAACACCATTACATTTGATCATTTTAACTAAACACTTCATTTTCCTATAGTAGTTTGATGTTCTATGAACCCATCTTATAAAATTAAGGAAATTTTCTATCCCCGTGTGGAAATTCCATTGGTTTTTCTGTGAACATTTTTTACATCTAATAAATTCTTTATTCTTTTATTTGTTTTCATTTTTACTTGATCATTCATGAGATTACATGCTTTTCTTTTTTGGGTGATTTGGGACTTCAGCTACATTCAAAATTTTAAATTTATTTTTGGATTATTGGTTTGGAATAATTAAATGGTTTCTCATTCATGATCTCACTATAATTTGATTAATTTTTAGGTAATCTATGAATTATCCCTTGCACCCATGGTTGGTTCTTGTTTCAACCATTAATGTAACCAAAAGGTTTGATACGAGTTATATATAAATTACCAATACATTGGAATTATCTAAATCATAAAATGAATTTTTTCCATAAAATCATTGTATTATATTATAATTTTGTTCTATAGATCTATTAGTTTAACATATATTAATCATATATAACACTATGGTTATATTAGGTTGGGTTATCTTATATATCTCATACCAATCCTTCAAAGAAACATGAAAATAAATTTTTCATACTGGGTCTAAAAGATCAAGTTATCTACTAATGATTATCCTCATTAAGTGTCTATCCATATGTCTATTCTTATACCCACACATCATGCATCGGTTTAATGATCGAGGGAATTCAGAACTAATCCCTTTCATGTTGATAAATATAAGATGAATTTTTTTCATAACCATATCCAATTTCAATTTGCAAGAAAGTAATTTTTTTAGAAAATTAATTAATAAAATCATTAGAAATATTTCATGAAACAATCCTACAGTTACACACTTCACTAGGGTATTTATTAATGTTCTCTAGCCCTCACACCAAATATATTTAAAAAAATCTACAATAATAACTAAACATTTCTTCTTTTACCTACTATACTGACCCAATAAAAATATAACATTAATATTACCTTAGTACCATTGATAAATAAAAGAATATAACAAATATTCACACAACCGTATTATTGATTGATCTGGTGTCTTGGAAGCTAAATACATAATGAACATATTTTTTGTATGCTTTTAATATTTATATATAATCTATTGAGAATAAACTATGTATATAATTCCCAAAATTTATACTCATCATCATAACCTAGAAAAATGAAAACATAAAAAAGGTGTAATATTATTTTCATAGTAAGGGTAGATGTAATAAATGATAATTAAATACCATAAGTGGACATAAGATGAGTGTGGGTATAATAAAGATATATAATAAAATTATTTCCCCAGAATCTCATATATAATAAATCATGGAATATTAATGAAAATTACACAATACATGAGTTAAAATACATTCAAAACGTGATTCTATAAAATTGATAACTGAGATCTTAATAGAGTCAAGAAAACAAACATAGAAATTAGAAAAACAAATTGAAATTTGGAATAATATTATGTACATGGAACTTTATTTTGGTGATCCATGATATTATTTTACTCCCTTATTAAAAACTAAATTGTACTCATTGATAATAATCTTGTGAAATTTAATGTTTAAACTAATTAAATGAAAGGATATATATGAACCCACCCATTATCATCCATACATATTATTGTCAATTAAATCAATCACTTATCATATCATAAATAACCCATTGAAATAAAATGGGTATTATAAATCATTCTAAATTATGAGTGTTTACATTATAAGATTAATGAACCCAATTATTGAAAATAGGTTTTACTATGAACATCATAAAAAACATGACATGAAAATGGGACTCATGAAGATTCATATAAAGAAGTCATTAATTATTTTCAAATTAATCATAACATGATAATCCCATGGAAAATAAATGACTATCCAATGACATCAAAGACTTCTAAGGTAAATATCATTTAATTTAGTCAATAAAACATATAGTATTTACACTGTATAGATAATGGTTTTATGGTTAGGGAATTATTTCCCTATTGAAAAAAATATTTGGATGCTATAAGAAAACCATTCAACCCAAGGAATAATAATTGGGTAATCATAAAGGAATGTAATTGGGTGAATAGTTTGGATCATACATATTGGATGACTAGATAAGAAACAAATAGTGATCGATCATTCCTTTAAAAGATAGTACATTACATTGGTTATCCATAGATCATTTTTTTATAGTTACTTTAGAATAATACCCTTAATCAAGCATAATTTATGTTAAAGGATGTGGACTAAGATATAAAAAATTAGGACCATTTGGGAAAAATCACTTTGGAAAAATGATTCATCCATGGTATTTTTGAAACAAAATTGATAGGAATATTTTTTTAAAAAGGATAATTAGACATTATTTTAGAGAAACATTAATTTATATAAATAAAATATCACAGAAATGGATAAATATGGTTTATAGGGTTTTTAAAAAAAATGGAAAAAATATATACTTCTACACTTTAATATAAATAAGCCATATGTCATTTTTTATAAAAAAATTAATTATTTTAAAGAATTTATTGTAGTATAAAATGACCTCAATAAATTATTCAGGCCAAGGTATATGCATTTTAAATATAATAAAATTAATTATGACATAGAAGAAGGGTGTTTATCGATTTAAAAATAAGAGACGTGGTCAGTCTCACATATAAGAAACACTTCAGGAAAATATGAGTCAATTGGAAATGAAATAGCTAGTGGAAATATAAAAGACTAGTAATATATAATGTAAATTATGAGTGGTTTTATAAATAATAAAATTTCTTTGTATGTATTTCATTTTACAAATAATCTTGATTTTCAAATACAAATTATTGGTAAAAATACCATTATGGCTTGATTAACATTTTGTTCAAAACAAGTTTCTAGAAGGGTATTATATTAATAAATTTCTATTTTAAAATTAAATAATATATCTCTTAAAAAACATGAATATGGTAAATGAAACTAATTATGTAGTAATCATGCTATACTAATGTTTTCATGGTGGAGATTATGAAATAAGTCTCAAAATTTTATATTTCAGATAGAGAACCCCATACCATTACCATTGATTAAAAAGGATGTTTTCTATACTTGAATATAACATAGAAAACTATATTAATTACTAATTATAAAACCATATTCATACCTATTTTTTTTAATAATTTTCATTAATAATAATTTTCAATATGTATATTAGTTATTTTTTTTTCTGGTTTTCTGACATCAAGTGTTTGTTCTAGATTAATATGAGCGGGGTTTGTATTTTTTATTCATCCAAATTAAATAATAAAAATATGTTTATAGTTACAATAGTATATGAAATATAATTATTTATAAAGTTCAAATTTTTTTTCTTGAGTACTTTACTCGTTATCCTATAAAATGAAATAAAAAAAAGTACATTTCTCTGATATTTTCATCATTATATATGTGTATTCTTAATTAATGAGTTACATAATAATGTAAATTTTATAGAAAAAAAAATAAAATTAAATACATACTAATACAATATAATATTTTTAATTTATTCTTTATAATAATCAATAATATCATATCATATCTTTGTTCAATTAGTTTTTCAATCTATCCCAAACATGAATATACTTTGATTATTTCTAATTATATGGTTTTTTAGTTGTAATATCATTACATGATTTCTAGTAAAGAACCATTATTTTATTATGGGATAACAAAATTTATTAATTTAAAAAACTCAAACAATATTATTACTCATTTCATTAATGTATTAAATGAAATGTATGAGTGTCAAACCCATGATATAGATTATGTTTATTTTGGTAATTTTATGTGAGATAATGTGATTAATGAATGTGAATGTAGAAGATTGCAGATAATATCAATATGAAAAAATGTTTTAGTTTTGAAATATCTTGGTTCATGGGATGGTTTATTGAGAATTTAAATAGATTTTTATTTTTTATTTACATAGTTTAGTTATGAAGATTTATTGTCTTAGTATCCCATTGGTAAAATAAAAATCTCCATTTTAATAATGCCACTTACATAATATTATTAATAAATTAATTATATTAATATGTTAAAAATAATTACCCTTTTAAATTAAGGGGAAATTATTAATTCACGGTAATTTATAAAACAACTAAAATTGATTCTATATTAATATACTAAGGATCATGATATAAGAACAGGAAATAATTTTTTATTCACATATGAATTTGGAAACTGAAACATAACTATGAGATAGAAAATTAATCCATTCACAAACTCCACATTTATTACATTACCTAACACAAGAGAGAGTTAATGCATCCTGATTTCCATAAGAGGGTGGGAGACAGGATGAGAGGGAAATTAAATCCTAAAGATATGGTTGGGGAAACATGGTGGAATCCATACGCAGTAGAAGTTCATCCCAATCAGGGTTAGCTTCCATTTTCCCTTTGTAGTGGTTCCCTTGTCCATTTTTTAAAATAATATAGTTAGTATAATAGAAGCTTTACTTCCATATGATGAGACATTAATTGTATTATATTAAATCATTGTGTTCTATGGATTAGTAAACACGATTCATGGCCATTAATCTAAAAAAATCATAACATTTGTTTCAACACCCAGGGTCACAATATGCCTATAAATTTCTTGAAATGATAAAATGGGCTCTACTCCTATGTTTTCTTTACATGTAATCTTCATAGGAAGTGATATTTTCCTCAATAACACTATGAATGAACATGTCATGATGTAAGTATCTTATATCTACTCCATTGACCCCATTTTGACTTCTACCCTATACATTTAGTAGTTAACTCCTACCAAGATTTTATCATGTCGTGAATCACCCATCCATGAAGTGAATCATTATTACATTTTTTATGAGATTTTATGGAATTAAAATCACATGTAACCTTATAAAATAAGGATACAAATAATATAGTGGAAGTAATACTAATTTTTATTTCAGAAATAAATGAATTTTATATCTAATATAGATCCCAGATCTATTGACCTCAAATTACCCAACACATAAATTTAGGCTTCTCCTAAAGAATGAAATATAAATAATATATAAAGATCTGATAGTATAACATGATTTAAACATAGTTTCAATAGAATAATGGGATTAAATGGGGAATCAAATGGTTGAGTATCAATTGAGAAAAAATCCATTAATTCCCATTATATAAAAAAAATTAATTCAATGATGTTTTTTATTCATTTATTTTATGTTAACAATTCCAAAAATATCTTCTATTGATGTTTCTTAATATATGATTTATGTCCATAAAACTTGTGATTTACCCAACCTTAATACCATTCACTAATGAGTCTAGTTAAAAATGTGATTAAATTTTTTTCTATATCTTTAATTATGCTTGTTATAAAAGGATTTCAATGTGATTACATTCTCCACCACAAAGAGAAAAATATCACACTTAATTGTAATGGTTTCACCATTAAGAAAAATAATATATAAGGATGAAGGGTAGGTGGGTAAATGATGTGAAAATAAAAAAATAAAAAAATTTATTATATCTTCATTATTGTTTCTTATAATCAAAATGGAATCTAAATGAAAATACTCTCTAAAAGTAACATCACCCTTTTCCATAGAACTCAATTTATCCACATGAAGTAATATAAATAATGATTGAAAAACCCTCTTGATATTATATTCTTTTCATAGAAAGTTATTCTTTGTAATAATAAGGCATCAATAACCCAAACCCAAATAATATCCTCATGAAACTATTTTTGATTGTTATAAAATGATAATAGGTCAAGAAATTATTTTTTTAATAAACCAGGTCCCATGTATTTTTTTTCATTTCTTCATTTTTTTCTCCAGGGTATG
This sequence comes from Viscum album, assembly GCA_963277665.1. Classification (NCBI taxonomy): domain Eukaryota; kingdom Viridiplantae; phylum Streptophyta; class Magnoliopsida; order Santalales; family Viscaceae; genus Viscum; species Viscum album. Next base: position 1,125,061,043 of record OY728147.1, on the reverse strand, counting down.
CATTGATGTTAAATAAAAAAGAATCGTTAACATTTTCACTAACTTCCATGAAATCTACAAACATATCACCTTAGAGTAAAACAACCCATCTACCTTGAACAAATCATCCCACACACTTAAATTAATTTATATCATGTAAATTACATAGATTATGGTAATATATGATAAAATATTCTTGTAATGTGGATATTTACAATCAAAATTAATTTATGAATTCTATCAATTGAAAGAACGATTAATTAATGGTTAACTGTTAGGAAAAAATGTTTAATTTAATAAAATTTTCATATTCATATTAAAATTGATTTTTTATAATCACAACATTGAAAAAATGTAATGAAATTAATATAATAAAAAAATTACCAAATTTATCAAAAAATATACATAAGAATGAAATGAAATATTACAATTAGAATTTTCCTGGTAATGGGAAAATATGATTTAGAATATAACATAAGTAAATGAAAACTGGAAAATAAATCAATCAAAAAATTTCATATTTTAAAATCATGAAAAATCATAGAAATTTGAATTACATACCTTCACCAATTCTGAAAAACTGTTATAAATGAATCAATATTAAATTATGGGAAATTATTTTTCTATTTATATGTATATATGATTAAATTTATTGTATTAATAGTAATAATAAAATTAAAATTCATACTTCAATGTTGAATGATTCTTTTTTGGACCTTTACTATTAAATATATTGATTATTTTACATGGGTTTTGTTTTATAATAAATAAAGATGTTGACATGCCTCTTATAGAATGACTCACTTATAGATAGCCTAATTTCTACCTTAGAATGGATTTATTATGACCATATTTTAGACATGAATATAAAAACATGTATTACCATTAAATTTTAAATTAAATTCAAAGATATTTTAGGGGTGTTCTGATATCCAAAAGTCTTATAAAGCATAAAAATTAAATTTTCCTCCCAAAATAACTTTTTTCTAATATATTTGTCTCCAACATTCCTTTATATCTCAGGTGTTGGGATATTGAAATTATTATACCTGACTTTGATCCAAAAATGGTCTTACCTAAGTATTCACTATGTATATACGACATTTTCCTTTCTTTTGAGACCAACTTTCACTCTTCCTATGGGTAGCACCTTCCCAAAATCAATTGGTCTAAACCACCAGTGATTTTTCCTAATTATAAAACAAAAAATGAATATTATATACCATCTAATATTTTTTATTCTCTTTAAAATTTTATGTTATAGATATTCCAGTATAATCAATAATATTTTTCTACTTCTACAATTTTTTCCTTGTAAATCATAGGATAACGACTTCCCTCAACTTGATTATATTGTCCCATTACATGTAATAATCCTCATTTAGATAAATATTTTTCATTTCCTAATATATTTTTAATCTAAACTACTCATTTTTTATTCTAAAACGAAACTCCACACTATGTAGATGAATTAAATAACTTTTGGTATCAATGAACAATATTTGATGAATAATTGGTATCCTTTATATATCCCTAAAGAGTTTGAAAAAGTCCACTAGAAAATAAATCTTATTCACTTTACATGTATATCGTAAATCAGTTTTCATGTGTATTTTATAGATTAATAAATCAATTCCAATTTTACCCTCATGGTTATCATATCATTACTTCCCATGATCTTGAATGTGGTGAATGAAATTATGTTCACATTAACACCTACATCACAAAAATCCCACTCAAACCCAACAGATATGTAATTAATTTGAATTTAAAATCTATCTATATCTTCTTGTTTCTTGGGAATATCTTTTGACATTTCATATAAACTCTCTCATGTGAGTGGGATCAAGACAGTTTATTGTACCCACTATATGTTGGACATAAGAATTTTTTGGAATATTTCATATATAGTAATATAAGTGATAAATTCAATAAAATTAATGTTAATGTGACGTTTATTAATATTTTCAATAAACATAATCCATTTAAAATGTGGGATTCAAACTCGTATGAAATTGTAGTTATGGATTGTATGTAGGGGGTTTATTACATACTTTTGTTGAAACATTCTCTTTCTCAGTCCCATTTTATATCTATTTTAATAATTTTTTTATTTTTTATTCTTTAAATATTTTTCATGTCACATTTTATTCTATAGTGGGTTTTCAATTTCTTAAACTAATATATATCAAAAAAAATTTGCTTTCACTTCTTGGTGTCCTTCCATTATACCTCATAGTCTATCTCTAATATTGTCGTCTATCTATCTGACTTGAAATTCTATGATTTGGAATGAAAATATTTAGTGATTTCGGTCATCCATTTCCTATTTGATAGCTAATCAATGATACGTTTTGTAAATTTCCAAATATTTAATATTATATTTAGTGTTTTTATGATCAATTTCCAATGAATCATCCAATGTTTTAATTTTGATCTAGATAGATTTTATCTGCTATGATTCAATACGCCCTTTCTTGATACCTATGGCCCTGTTATTATTTTGGATACAACCCCTATAATTGATATAGATTATTATAATAATAATAATTATATACATTAATTGATGTACCTTGGGTTAGTGTTTATGACATTATGGTGTCCTTGTTTTTTATATTTACAATAAGTTAGCCCACTATCCATTAATTATTGATGACCATGTGGATGACTCAACTTTTTATTTCTATACCTTTTTATTAGAAACATTTTATTTATATTTCAACTATTTTATCATAGCTCTCATCTGGGAATTTATTCATCTATGATCCACCTTATTATACATCCACTATAGATCTTTTTCATTAAGATAATCCATCATGAAATAATTTAATTTTTATTTGAATTTCAATTCCTTGATTCTAGAATTTTCAAATTCGGTCTTTTAAATAATCATATGTTCTATAATGTAATTCTTCATTATGTTGGTTGATATTTTAAATAATTACATAATTTCCCTTTTAATTTGAGGGGTGAAAGAATATTACTAATATGTAACTTTCCAAATCATACCATGTGGTGATATAATAGGTGAAAAATATTTTTACTCATTCCTATATATTATCTATTAATTAAAATAAAATAAATTTTTCATTACTACCTCACAAGAATAATTTAGAAATTGATAGGTGTCATGGAGTTCTATAAAACTCCCTATTTGGGTGTCTAGATTAAAATGTAGTAGTCCATAAAATCAAACAATGTTGGAGATCATCTGGGTTGTATATTTCTTGATCTCAAAATGGTTGATAGAAACCATTGGTACCTGAATAGGTCACTACATCACCAATTAGTAATGTTCCACATAATATATGAGGGTTCATATACCTAGATCTCTGCATGGTGACCCTCTAGTATATTTCTATCTTTGTCCATATCCATCCATTCTCATGACTACATTGTTTTTACATGAAATATTATCTAGTTTTAGATAAAACTAAAATACCTTTGTGACTTTTTCTTTGGTGTTGTTTTTGTACATAAATGATTGAACATGATATAATTTCACAAACAAACCCAGGGTAAAAAAGAATAATATTTTAGGATACAACTAAAATTCAAAATTGCAACTTTAATCATCCCAAAAAATAGAGAATTTTTTTGACCACCTATAGATATTGATTATTTCATGTCTGGATAATTTAATTTATTTATTTATAAAAACTCAAAAAAATCACTCTATAATGGAATATATTAATTGACATGTTTGATTGTTGAACCCATGAGTTAGATCATTTAACGTTTATAAAATTTTTGTGGGATAATTTTATTAACGGGATTGAAAGGAGAAAATTAAAGAAAATATCAATATGAGGGTTTATGAATTTTCATATTTATTGGTTCATGTTATAGTGAATTGAGTAGATAAATTGATTTTTCAGGTTTTCTAATAAAAATTCATATTGACCTAGAACTCATGTCTTGATATCCCCACATTAATACAAAAATTACTATTTTTTTCAATTACATTGGGATATTAATTTACTAAGTGTATTGAAAGAATATTTAATCATAATTACCATGAACAATTCAATTATTTTGCATAATTCAATGTCATTAGCCACACAAATAAAAAATATTTCCATTTTCACATTCTTATTTTTATTATATAAGCAGGAGAATGAAATTGAAATATAAATATGATTATAGTAGCCCAAACATGAACATGATATTGAAAAATAATTCACACACACACACACACCAACTCATGCAAGTCATGAGAGACGGAGAGAGTGAAAGAGAGAGAAAAGAAACCTTAATGAAATAGTTAATGTGTCTTGGAAAAATATTATGCTTTGGAATATATTTTTTATCAGGAGTATATTTTTTTCCCCATTTTTAGTGGGGATGTTGTCTCAAATTTATATTTTTAGATTTATCCTCAGTTCCAGTTCATTTCCTTAAATTATTCTATTAATTGTATCCAGGTCAATGGCATGTGTTCCTGAAAAAATAAACATGATTATCGGTCCTTAATCTACAAAATAAAAACATTCAATTTTCCTTAGCCAAGATTCACTTCATTAATGTAACATCCAAACCATGAAATATCATGATCCACTTCGACACATTTTTTCATAGCTTCTTCTCATGAAATTTTAAATTCAAAATTCATTCCATGAATTATGGTTTCATAATGTGAATGAGATTCTCTACTCTTATTTCTAAATTTTCACTATTATCTGCCACTTCGAGTGATAAAATCATGTTTTGAACTTCTAAAATCATGAATCACATAGTCATGGCATGAATTATTTTCATATTTTGATGGTTTTCCTTATAATTCAATTCACATGTCACTTTATAGAATATTAATAATATAATAAACTATTATAATTATTAGTCAATTTTATTTCCAACAATAATTATCATTTATATATAATATAAAATCATGAAATATTTAAATTATTACAAAAATATAGAAATGTTATCATATATCTTCCATTATTGTGATATATTAGAAGGACCTAGCCATAAACATAATATAATATTGAGTTCGAATTAATGAATTCCTTCTCTTAGATTTTAGGTTTATTTTTAGGATTATAGATTTATTGAAGTAAGTCATAATGCATGAATTACATAACTATATAAAACAAAGTGGACACATCTAATCAATATCCATTGTTAACATTATATAAATATTTTTAAATATATCACTATTTCTATTCATTGCAAGTCTTCATGGATTTCATCCTTACTTATTTCTCTCTTTTACTCATCCTTAAATTCTAATAAAACATTTTAATAATGTGGTATGTGTACAAAATCATAGTAATGTACATAAAAGGAATAATTCAATTTTTTAAGTTAAAACATGAAGGCACATGAAAATTATTTTCTTAAAAACATTCATTTTTACCATGAAATGTAATAATAATTCTTTTATAAATTTTATTACACATAAATGGAATAACAAAAATACCCATTTCTATTAATACCCCATTTTCAAAACATAAATTACCCAAAAAAATATAAAGAGGGTACATTAAAAAAAACATGAAATATTTTAATTAAATCCAAACACCAAACACTTATTATTGTAGTTAGAAATATTTTTTCATCATATATTTTAAAATAAAACATTAATTATCTCATTTGTAATGAAAAAAACCTTATGTACCATGATATCATTTTTTTAAAAACATGGAAAAAAGGAAAATTTATATTTTAAAATACTCTCATGTCCATATAATTAAATTCAAAAAAATATTTAAAATTTTAAACAGAGACATCGATGAAAATGATCTTTAAGGGTGATTTAAAAGGTGATTTTTGAAAATAATATCCCATAGCTCTTTAAAAACATTCCAATCATAACTTTTATCAAAGAATAAAATTGAAAAAACATTTAATATAATGATAATAGATAAAATCCTAATATAACATATCAATGGTTCTATAGATACACTATGTAAAATATTATAGTTGAATAACATAAAAATATTCCTTAATGAATGAAAATTTAGATGGAGTGCTTTACCCTATGTATAACTCATCACATATATTCTTTATATTCCTAAATAAGAATATCATGTTAATTTTTTAACTTTATAAATAAATTTTAGTGTTTATTTTTCATTTCATTTCATTTCACTTGTTATCGTGTTTCATAAAATTACTTAATTGATTAATTTTATGTCGGTTGTTTTGGTGATATTCAACATATGTGTCAAAAATTAGTTCTATATAATGACTATGACCAAAGGGGTGATTTTTCAACATATAATGAATAATAATCAGGAAATATTAATTCTCATTATATATAAATTATACCTTTAAAAAATCATGAATTACTATTTTCAAAAATTAACTATGTTATGATTTTGAGGATATTATTACATACATACTCTTGAGCAATGTTTCATTTTTGAAAAGTCATTATGGATAGAAGGTAAGTAATATTATATCATTACCAAAATAATAATAATATCTTAAATAAAATATTTTTTCATTAATTATTCTTATATATTTTTTCAATGTTCTTTACTTATGAAAAGAGTCACATTGGTTCATGGTGGTGGTAGTCCACATGTACACAACAACATTATCATATCTCGTATGTAATTGGAATTAAAATGGAATATGTGATATAATAACTCCATAAGTAAAACTATTTTATTGATATCATATATATATATATATATATATTAAATTTATCATTATAACAAGCTATAATGGGTGATGATGGGAAATAAATAATAACGGTTTGTGAGGTAGTAGTACACTGAAGACATCAACGGTGATTTTATATCCCATTAGATGGAAAATAAGATATATTTAGGTTATAAAATTAAAATAAAAACATAAAAAATAACTGTTATATTATTTTTTCATTATATAGTCATAATTGGAGAATATTTTAAGTAGGTTTTAGAAAAAATAAAAATAAAATTCTTGGTGAAGCATGATGCCTCTTCTTTGGAAAACATCGTTATATAATAAGAAAAATTCTTCAGTGGATGGATTTATGATCAAATAATGGGATATATGCAGTGGGACGAGAATTAAGAAATATATTTTGTAGGCATTTTTATATCCAAAGGACATTCAATTTTTGAAAAGAAGAGGATATGTGGTGTCCTTTTATAAGTGTAGTGAGTGATACACTTGTAATTTTTACAAAGAAAAAGTTGTTCCCATGTTTTTACCTACCAAAAGTCTCCAAAAAATAAAATAACTAAGTCTTGGACATTATAAGTTCTATATACCTCCATATAATATATTTTACATACTTTTTAGGTCATTTTAACCATTACTAGTTTATTTTATACCCTAGTAAATTTGTTTTACCTCAACCAAGGTAATTACTTTTTTCAGTTTTCACTATTAATTATAGATAAAATTTCATATAAAGATATTAAATAATATAAATTACGATGATTACAAATATGGAATCCATTTTACTAAATAAAATTCAGATTTTTGGAAAATTTTACTTTAAATTTAAACCCACAAACCCGATGATAAAATGGTTTTTCAAGAAGTATATATTTTTTTGAAATAATGAATTTCTATTAACTATATGAATAGTAATAATCAATTAGTGAATTTAAATTAAAATTTCTTTTCTATAAAATCATAAAATTTCAATTATATTATTCCTCATTAGGGGTTTTTAAAAAATTAAAATAGGGAAACATTATGCACTCTAAAATAGTTTTCAGAAAAAATCTTGTTTTTTAAACCTAAAAAATAACTTACACTATAATATAATATAAATATTATTAAAATTATAATTTTTTTTTAATATTTCTAAATAATAGTTATATTACCTTAATTTATATACTAAGCATAATGTGACCTTTAAATTACATGAATTATTGAAAATTAATGATATTTTCACAAAAAATTAGTATTTTCACTATTATACAATATTTCAATATTATATGAAACATAAAAAATCACCCTAAATTAAATTAATTAATTATACTAAAAATTATTAACATATTTTTCTCAAATTAAAATTATATAAATTTTAAATTAAAATTTTAAAAAAAACCTTATAATTATATATTTTAGTTAAAACTATTTCCTTTTTATTTAAAAAATTACTCAATATTTTTATAATATATAATTAATATCAATAAACATGAAAATTATTTATTCGATCACTACATATGTTTTTAAATATATCATAATTAAGAAGTTTGTATAATAATAATTAATGGAAATAAAAATACCACAAAATTTTAATTAAATGTTTTTTTCTTCGTACACTAGTTTAAAAAATTAAATTTAAAATAGTCATTTTATGATCATGTTATTCATAATTTATTATATTTTTTTAAAAAAATAAACATAATTGTAAAATAAATATCATATTTATTCATTAAAACAATTATTTTGACCATACAAGTATGACAATGATTTAATGATAAATAGGAATTAATGGTCCTGTGGATGCCTAGTACACATGTATGTGTGGTTGATGATTTGATTTCCCATAGAATAGAGGAAATTAATAATTTTTTTTCTTATTTAAAAAAGTAAAATATTTTATAAATATTATTCTTATTTATTAAATTTTAAATTATTACAAGTGGTGTAATGTGGTTATGGAAAACATAACATGATGTTTTGTGGATATGGTAGTCCACACACACACAAATGTAATTTTTACTTTTCATATGAAAAAGTGGGTGATGTTTGAAGATTTTACTATCATTATAACAGAACAAAATTATAATAAATATTTTTATTATATCATTTTGAGTAGGATAAATTATATTTTATAAATGAAAAATACAGATAAGAAAAAAAATACAATGAATCCATTAAAACTCTATACCTCAATACTTGGGTTATCTTTTTGTAGAAGGGGGTTAAAACAATTCTGGATGGTCTTTTTAGATGCTCATAACCTACTTAAAGTGGGTAGGACATTATATTATAGGGTTGGAAATTGATTCATCACACCATAATAGGTTTTTTAAGGGATGTGAGGAGAGGAGAGTCCCTTTTATAACTGAAAAATGATTCTTTTTTGAAAAATCCCAAAGCATTTAAATAATGGAAAGTAGATCTCTTATAAAATGGATCAATAATTGGTAACAAAAAGAAATTATAAGGTATATGGTGTATATAAACATCTTTTACTCAATTAAAACATGTTTTAACAAGTTTTTACCTTTACCTATTTTGTCTCTAATTTTAACCATTTTGTATTTTACCATGGTAAATGGTTATTTTACATAAGTAATTTTTTATTTATACCCAAAAAATGGTCATTTATATTTAATTTATACCTCATTATTCAAAAATTATAAATAAATTATTCATTCAATCATTAAAAGTGGTAAAACATTTAATTATAAAATAATATATATATAATGTATTATGAATAATTTTTCTATGAAATATAGATTTACTTTTAAAATTTAAAATATGGGTTCATAAATTCAAACCCATTATTTTAAATTATAAATTCACATATAAAATCAATTTTTGTCTTAAAAATATTTCATGAATTTAAAATTCTAAATTATATAATAATAATGTCATAAAATTAAAACTATTTAGAAAAATAGTGGTTTCACTACTAACCTAAAAACATATCTTTTAGAAAAATATAAAACATTAATATAAGGTTAATATTGAGTTAATATACCCAAATATGAATTTAATTATATAAAATTCATATTAAAACGTTGAAGTATTTTATATTTATTAAAAAACATAATATATAGAAATATAATGTTATTATACGGAAAGGATTTTCTGTATATTTAATATTTTTTTCCTATTAATTACAAATTAATCTAGAATCTAAATTATTAGATCAGTATATATTCTTATCATTTTATCATAATAAATATATTTTCATTAAATTAAAATTCCAATTTATAGAAAATACATTTTTATGATTACTATTAATTTAGAAAAAATGACTTTTCATATATTCATAAAATTATAGACATAATAACATATTGAATTATTTTTTACATATTATAATAAATCTAATTTCTAATTACATAATTGTTTATGATCAATTTGAAAGGCCTTGGTATTAGTTAATATCTGGTTTTTCTTTCATGTAGTGGTTCTGCTACCATGGTTGGTGTGTCAATCTCCACGAGCTTGAAGCAATCTTATATGATCTTTTTCTCAAACAATAATTTCTCATGTTTGAATTGGTCATAGTTTAGGGAAAACCATATGGAATCCAACACTCATATGAGTTTATAAAAATGGGTATTATAATAAAGGATTCTACTTCTTTTGGAATTTATTCTTACATTATTTTTTGATTATGTCATAATATTACATTGATTTATAATTAAAAATGTAATTACTATGATTTAATGGGAATATTTAATATTTAAAATAAAACTATTATTTTCATCTTAGATTGGTATAGTTTATTAAATATATTATTAAATATATTATTTATTTAATAACGGTATACATTTAAATCAATGGTCGTTTTATGAATTATGTTATACAAAGTCAATTATGGACTTAAACAAGTAGAAGTGTTGAAGTTGTCCATCGAAACAATATTAGATAAAAATATACTATAATATATACCTAAAGAATGAGAAATTGGAGAAAATTTCTCTATTATGAAAGGTGTAACCAACTCTATTTTAATAGGTTGTACAGTATGTATCATTCGTGAAATCCAAGAATGAAGAGATAAAATTAATTTATAAGAATTAAACAATGGAACATATGGATAGACCTATACTTTGAAGCGTACTGATATTGAGGTAATAATTTATTCCTTGATTGGGATGGAATCAATAAATATTTTCATAGAAATGGATATTCAGTGGAAGGTTCCATATTATTAAATAGATATAAATATGGAATTTATTAATGTATTTCTGAAATATAAATTATACATCACATATACAGTATTATTGCTTGTTAAATATATTGATTTAAGGGTTTATATTTTCAAAAGGTATTTATATCAGATAATGAAATAACCACATTCTGGTTTGTGTATACGGATATGAATATAATAATTTTAGAGCTCAATATATGTGTGGACAATCCTAACATCTACAAAAAAGTCTCAAAGGATTGGAATTTCATGGTGATGATGTATGTGAATGATCTCATATTTGTTAGGAATATGAATAATTACATTCAAATTTTTACAAATATTATCTATTCCAAACATGATATTTCTATTAAAGTATAGATATTAAATATTATTTTTTGTTAGAATGACATTAAATGAATGGTAACAAAATCATAATATGAGTTCAATATTCAATATTGTTTTTAAATAAGTTTCTAGTGAAATATCATTAACATATATCTACTCTAATAGTAGTTGGATTGAAACCTAAATATATTGAATATAAATGTTATATACCAAACATTATATATGAAAGTAATTGGGAATATGTTATATCTTATAGTAACAATTAAAATATATTCTATGTTATGTTCTTAGAAACATGAATTTTCAGTTTTTCAATGGAAGAACATCTCTCAGTAATAATGTTGATAATAAGGTACATTAGAGGTAAAACAACCCTTGTTTTGGTTTTTAAAAAATAAGAACGTATAATTATTGTTTTTTTATTCAGATATATATTTGGAAATATATATTATGGATATAAAATACCTCTGTGTAAAAACATTCCTTATTAGTTGAAATTGTTTTGGATGTCAATGTAAAAAAATAAAATACTACATTCACTATTTTGGAACAAAAAAAATATATTTCATTTACTATGTATTTTAAATATCTGATATGGATTAAATAGTAGTTGAATGATTTTGGATAATTATCATTATAATTGATGTTCATTCACTATGATAATAATAGTATCATCATTTTAAAAAACTTCCATATACATCACTCTCAGATAAAACATATCAACATGCATAACAACATTATAAACTATACGGGAGAAAAACTAATTATAAAATTAGTGTGTATTTTTACATAACACCAAGAGGAATGAATATTTACAAAACTACGCATAACAATTCTGTTTGATAATAATCAATTGAACCCCTAATTTCAAATAATTTTCACTTTCGGTCATGTTTTAAATCCCCTCTCAATATTGTAAATAATCATTTATTTTGAGGTTCTATGTTTCTAGGTATTTCTATTTTTTTGGTCTAAGAAGATTGGGGAGATATAAACCATGGTGATATAAAAGTAATGGTGAAGGATTCATGTGAAATTATGTAGAAATTGTATAAATTGACATACTATATTATTTTATATAATTATTATTGAGTTATATAGGTTTTAAGATTTTTTTATAGCATGTTTCTAATTGTTTTCCTAATAGAAGTTTCGTGAATGTTCCAGTGTGTTCAAAGCTGAACAAGGTAAAACCCTTTGAATTTTATTATCAAATATAGATTGAATGGTTGGTTTAGTGTGAATAATTTATATCTTGAATAAAATTAAACATGTATTGTCACGAACTATGTAACGTACCTCAGCAACTCAATAGATGATCTATCCCTAGCATATCCCCAATGGCGTTCTTAATGCCCACAGGTCACGTACTAGCATTTTTCATCACACAAATTGATTTTGGAAAAAATATTCCACAAATAATGAGGTATAAAAGGAAATAACATGGTATGCATATCAAATTAAACTTCCTTGGGAGTAAAGTACCATAAGTCAAAAATGCATTAAATCCCAATGTACTACAACACAAGTACAAAAATAGGTAAAAACATGACATATCCCTAAGTAAACAACTCACCAATTCCAAGGTTCAATATCTATATCCACCTCATATAGATCTTTTTCCCTTGTTTAAACATATAAGAAGATAATCTACAACCCCCAAAATTCACAAGTAGGGTGTGAGACAAAGCCCATTTTGATTTCACCAAATACTACATAAAAAGATGCTAACATGAAATTACCCCAGAATGTGCTTTAAATTTTATTAAAAACATGTTTGAATTTAAAAATCATATTAAAATAAATCATGAATTACAATTTTAAAAGATGAAAATGCATTATTAATTTATTATGGATATTTCAATTGTTGGGAAAATATTTCAAATGATGTACTTTACCCTTAATGAAATAATACTTTTCACAAATTGGACTTTTCACAAAATGGATTACATAAAAACATTTATATAAAATAGTTAAAATAAACTATCAAAGAATATAATGATGTATATAACAATGCAATATACATTTGAAATACAAAAAAGTGATAATCAATGTCATGTAACAAATAGGTATATAATTTTCAAGCTTGACAGTCCCAATTATGTGAAAAAATAAGTATATAGATATTTCCATTTGAGCCTAAGGCAAAGGGGATTCATAACCACCACCTAATAAATTTCATGGTCTAATATGATGTTTTAGAATGTTGTAAATAATAATGTTCCACCCAAAATAACTCACTAACTTCATAAGTCTTGTATGTACTCAAATAAAATCAATGTTGGGTTATTTTAATCAAGATAGATTAAAATATAATTAAATCTCATACCCTTTTTAAATATTCTAATTTTCTACTCAATAATCATAATAGATTTTTAATCTAAAACATGCATTTTAAAAAAGATAAAACCATGTTTTTCCCAAAAAATACTTTTTATGATGTTTTTCATAAACAAGGATTTGAAATCAATTCAACATGAAATTTAAAAAAATATCACTATTAAATTCAATAATTTTATTTTTAAACAAATTCCATCAATATCATAACAAAACCCCAATTTAATGGAATTTGGGTTTTCACAATTTTCCATCAAAAAAATTTTACAATTAAATTCAATAAATATAATTTTCAAACAAACTCATTCCATTCAAAAAACATACACCAATTCTCTAAAATTGCAGATTTCCTAATTTCATTCCAAAGAAAACAAAACCCCAATTCCCTAGAATTATTGTTTTAATAAAATGATTAAAATCAATTTATTCAATTTAGTTATTTTTTTTTAATAAAAGTGAATTTAAATCAATCAATTAAAGGTTAATTAAATTGGAAACCAAATATATAACATCATTCATTCCTCACAGAAACACAACTCCCACAATGATACCCTCCAACAATAACAAAGGTGAAAAAAATCTAATAACTCAACATTGAAAAGATATTCAACAACATAAGGAATAGATTTTTCAAAATCAAGATGATATGTAAAACTCCAATGATGGAATAGAGAACGAGATGGAGAGGCATGGATAATGGTTAACCAAATAGATACACTATGAACACAACAATAATCAAAAGCCAAATGAAACCACTCGAAATGGTTTGAGGGATCCAATTTCATCGGGGAAAGCCTCTAGGGTTGAGAGAATGAATATATGTATACGGGAAAAAATATTTCTAGACGATATTCATATTTAAAAACAAGGCTTGAGGATTTACACAACCCATAACCTAAATCCACATCATTTAATTGGTAACTCTTATATCCACTAAAACACCTTTCACATATTGTTAAAAATAAATTATTATCATTTTAATACTTATACAGTTTGTAATAAAAATACAAGGAATGTAAATCACCACCAATATTCAAAAAATACCGGTTAAATCTAATAATCCAAAAAATCATAAACTTAACCATTACAGGTATATTCCCATTTTCTTCTTGTCCCTACCAAAACAATAAAAAAAAGGAAACCCATGACAAGGTTATAAATTCACCTTTTATAAGAGTTATATGATGTCATAACCTCCCCACCATAAAAACATTATGTCCCTAGAATGTCTATGAAGAAGATTATATTAATAAAATTTGAGGCCACTACTCTCAAATTAGTGCATCCCTCTCTAACATCTCATGAGAATTAGAGACATGATTCAAAATCACATGAACCAATGGTTTCTTCCTCCTATGAAATACCTTGGTTTTAGAGTCAGCTATCCTGAATGGTTGTTCAATCATGGATAAATTAGGTTCAACATAAAGATCACTCCAACTCAGAACATAATCTTTATCAGATAGATACTTTTGAAGAAAAGATATATGGAACACATTAGGTATCAATGTTAGAGAAGGTGTTAGTGGAAAATAGTATGAAACATTCCCCACCTACTCAACAACCTCAAAAGGTCCCACAAAATGGGGTGAATGTTTCCCATTCATCCCAAGCTCGATAACTCAACCAAGGAGAAACCTCCAACAACACCTGGACAAAAATTGTCATTTTCTAATGACAATTGAAAAGACCATTATAAGACTTATATATTCTCCATGCCATCTCCATTCTCTGAAGAATCAATTGAATCATTCTTCTTTTATCTTTGACCACGCTCGATCCAAACATGGAAATTTCACCAAAATTTGACAAAAACAATTGATATTTACAAGGCCATCTATACGAGGCATCAAAAGAATCAATCCAGATCACATAATGTTAAATATTATTATAAGAAAACTCCATCATCCCCAAGTGATTGTCCCATGATCCTCCTATGTCGATGACATAGGCACAATTCATATCTACAAGAATATATAAATACCTTTCTCTAATTCCATTCAAATGTGGATGGTATGTTGTACTCAAATAGATATGAGATCCCAATACCTTTTGAAGGACTCCCCAAAAACATGATGTAAACTGAGGATCTATATCATATACTGTAGTTAATAGATCTCCGTTAAAATGAACAATATCTTTCACATATATATTTCCCAACTCCTCAACATTAGAACTATTGAAAATTGGTAATAAGTGATACAATTACATAAGCTTTTTTATCACAACCCATATGACATTGTTCTCCCTGTATGTATGTGGAAGCCCAACATCAAAGTCCATATAAATCTTATCCCACTTTCTTTTAGGGATTTAATGTAGATTAAGCCAACCCAGTGGTTTTTGGTGCTCAACCTTGACCTATTGAAGCATATAACAATGATAAAAAAACTCAGAAATTATTCATCTCATACCTCACCATCAAAACAATTTCTACATATCATATAAAATCTTGGTAGTTTCTTGGGGCACTTCTAACTGATAAATATATAAATCCACCTTCACAATTTTCCGGACCAAATATGATATAACAAAAATATTTTGATATCAAATAATCCCCTCTTTGCAGAATGACCATTGGGCAACTATCTCCCCACTATAAAGAGAGTTTCGAATTATATGGAACTTCTCATCAAGCTGATTTTCATATAAAATCTATTTTAGAAGACTGGATTTCAATTGAACAACGTCCATATAAAACTGGATACCTTTCTTATGATCTCTAATATGAAACTGTGAAAAGAGATCTATAAAGTTCCACTCTCTGATGATTCTTTCACATCCGGGCTCAGAAACTTGTAGCACAGTGCATCTATAAAAATGTTCCCTTTCACTGGGGTATAGTCGATGTCAATGTCAAAATATTGCAGGTCTTCCACCCAACACCTCAAAAGGAGATTCAAATATTTTTTATGGAAGATATAAATAAATCCCTCTTCATCTAAAAACATGGTAATCCATTCTCTTTAAAGTTAATGCTTCCAACTCTTTAGTGCGCGCATCAAAACTTTATGTTCAAGGTCATGGGTTAGATAATTATTCTAATGTTTCCAATGCTATCGAGATCAATAAGAAAATACATGATCACCACACATAATATCCCAACCCAATATTGAATCCAATTCATCATTAAAACCCCATATCCCAACCTATCCTTAAAAAGATTCAACTACAGTATAGTTGTCAAGAGATTCTTCAACTCAACAAAATATTTCTTACATATCCCATCCCAATAAAACATTACTCCCATATGAGTTTGTTTAGTCATTAAATAAGTAATCATTGATAAAATAGTTACGAACTAGAGATAATATCCAACTGATCCCATGAAACTTTGAATCATGAAGGAATTTCATGGCTTCTCTGAATTCATAACAGTCTTCACCTTCATCGGATCAATAGATATACCTTGTTCAGACTCCACATGTCCCAAGAATATCTCTTCATGAAACCATAAATCACATTTTTAATCATTTAATAAAGTTGGTGACTTGTCAGCAATCATATAATGGTTCTCAGATGAATCACATGAACTTCATAAAAACATAGTGTAAACAAGTATTTCATTCACAAATACTACCAAAAAGGTATATAGATACTCAGGGAAAATCCTTTTAATTAATTCCACGAAAAATTTCGGGTAATTTTTTTGACCAAAGATAATTAAAAGGTCCTCATAATGGGAATAACTATAAGAAATAGTGACCTATAGAATTTCAAACTATTATATCATTAATTAGTGGTAACTATACTGAAGATCAACCTTCGATAACCACTTTTCCTCCTTCAGCTGATCAAATAGATCATTAATATATTGAAATGGAAAAATGTTTTTTTAACATATTTTGATTGAGATTTCAGTAATCACACATAGGTGATGTGAACCACAAGAATTATTGGAAAAGAGAATTGATGACTCCCAATTCGACACACTTGGGTATATAAATCCTTTATCAGGAAGATTATCCAATCGGTAGTTCAACTGTATCAATTTAGTAGGTTTTTTGTTGTCAAGGGAAATTGAATCTTGTTGAGTACTAGGTACCAATACAATGGAAAACACAACATCCCTTGCCATTTGAAAAACAAATAAGTTATAAGGGAACATATCAAGAAACTCAATGGCAACTAGAGGTAAATGAATAATGAAATATTTCCTCTTCATATTAAAGGAAAACACCAAAACCACATTCTACAATTTTAGATAAGAAGGTCTGGCACTGCTCAACCGTGGGCCCCATTCTCTTTGAAAGACATGTACCATACCGCTAGGTGTAGTAAATGATACCAATCAAAGATAAAAATAAATCCAAAATGTTTTTGGAAAATTACTAGTCCAACCCAAATATGATGTCAAGGGATTTCATGTCATGAACTCGAAATTCAATGAAATATTAACATCTAATAGAGAGGAGACACAAGTGGTACAATAGATACCCAACTCTTTCTTCATACCAAGGGTGTTGTAATATCCATTTCATAAGATAAAATATCTATAATAAGACCTATAAGAATAACAACATAGGTTAAAATAAATGAATGAGAGACATTAGCTTCAAATAGAGTACACATTAATGTTGGATTAGTCATAATGGTACCTCTCACAGTTGTTGGACCAATATAATCATCCTCTAGAGACTTTTCCACTACATGAAGAATCTTCATTTTAGATTCCGATATATGGAAACCTTTTAAACGTGTTGCATCATATTACCCCATATTTTTGGAGGGGATAATGATTTGGTTGCTCTACATGAAGAGGAATCAAATATAAAAAAATCCTTGAAAGTGACCTAAATATACACTGGAACCACAATTCATGGGTTCCTCAGTGTAGACCCTCTTCGAATATCCTACCTTTCCACACAAGTATCATGCTAAAGTAACTATTCCATGAACTCTAGGAAGTCTTGAATGACATATATATCATGAAAATTAATGAGAATTATCATGTATAATATTTCACTTAAAGGAACTCATGATGCCATAGAAAAAAAAAGTCCATATAACCTTGAATTCCCATCCAGGTCCATCTTTACCATTTTCACTCTATCGATCACATCAACATAAGAAGGAAACTTTTGTAAGAAAACTTTAGAATTGTTATTTAGTCGAATTCCCAACTCAAAACCTCGATCCTTAATCCTCTCATTCAATACTATCTCAGGTTGAAAATAAAATTATTATTAGAAAAAAGGATTCTAAATTATGTCATCATCCTGCAGCCAACTCAATTTTGTAAAAATATATAGAAACGTCCAAATATATCTATTCGGTATAGAAATAGTCTATGAAAGTAAAATTTAGGTATTTATACTCTAATCACTCATGTTTCATTGTCGATACAATCTTTTCCCACAATATTCTACTATGTTGTTCCAACATTAAGGTGGCACACCTCACTATGATTTGGGTGGGTGTATCTAAAACCCAAACAATGACTCCATTTTTCTCAACCAATCCTCAGCATTTTGAGGATCATTAGATACATTGAATGGATATAGATTATAGTGAAAGAACTCTTGAGAAAAATCTTGAGGATGTCCCTTTGAGTTTCCATAAATGGAACCTAAATGAGATCTGGAGGTAGTGCATGCCCCAGAGAAAGGGAGATCCATGTGATCAACTCAACTAGATTTGGGCCCATAAGAGTATTTGAATGCGGAGGTTCAATAGAAGCTTCCCCCTGGATCCAATTTTCATGAATTCTTATAGACATGAAGATATTAAACATCAATAAACAATAATTTTTTTTAAAGGTTTGGGCCAAAGCCTCATTTTTATTATTAAATCAAAGCAAATTCCTCTTTTAACTGGGTAGAGGGAAACCCATTACATAGCCCGAAGGCCCAGTGGGCTTGTAGCCCATTACATAGCCCGTAGGCCCAAATTCAAAGGCCAATTCACATTCTGTGAATAATAACCTGCTGCTACAGTACCGCACAGTATCCCCTCCGCTACAGTGCCATGCCGCCACTACAGTGCCCTGCCGCCGCTACAGTACCCGCAGATGAACAGTGTCGCCGCTGCTACAGTACTTCTACAGTAACCTATGCCCCATGGGTTTTGAACCCCCATTTTCCATGATGCCTTTCACTAACCACCAATGGGGACATCTGGTTCATTGTAGTATTAGTTGGCTAGGAACTCAATTGTAAATATCTTCTATGTCCCGACAAGATTTCAATCAATCATAATGATTTCAAGAAAAAACATCAACCTGTAGATCAAATACCTCTTTGACTTGAACCTACATGGGTACCCTGGTAATTTTATAACCAAGCCAACCCTAACATAGCTCGAAGGTCATTCCCAATCCCCACAGATCGTCTTCTAGCACCCTAAGTTACACAAACTGAATGTGGGAATGATTTTTCCAGTAACAATGAAGAAGTAAGTGAAACAATATAGTATGAACATAGAAAGAAACTAAACTGGGTGTAATGTATGAGAAGTAAAAATCAATTAAATCCCAATGTACTATAACACAAATACCAAAATACTGATAAATAGTTCAAGTCCCTAAGGGATCAACTCACTAATTACAAGGTTCAACATATGGATCCACATCTAAGAGATTATTTCTCCTTGCTCAATCCTAGAAAGAGATAATCTTCAAACACCAAAAGAAAAAAAGAATGGTGTGGGCCAAATTCCAGAAATATTTCTCCAATGATTCCAATATCAAATTAACCATGGAGGTGCATTCAATATTAAAAAAAGAATTTTTGGAATTTACAAAAGTATATTTTAAAAATCATGATTTAAAATTTCAATGATGTAAATACACTAGCAATTCCTTCTTAAAAGATCTATTTATGGAAAAACATTTCAAATGATTGAATATACTTCTCATAAAAATATACTATTTACAAATAGACCTTTTCAAAAAATGGATTAAATAAACACATTTATAGAGATAAATTTATATAAATTTTCAATGAATGTAAAAAAAATTTATAAAAAAGGAATATTAATTAGAAATAAAAATATGAAAAAACCTGGTCATATACCATATAGTTAGATAAGTTTCAGTCTATAGGAATGCAACACTATGAATTGAAAACAATGTGTATATTCCCCTTTGGGCCTAAGAAAAAAAGGGACTCATCACCATTTCATAAGGAATGAGATGTAGTGATATGATGTTTTAGAATTTTTTTTAAATCATTAAGTGTCACCCAAAATAACTCACTAACAACATATTCTATGCATGTTCTCATGAAAAAAAAATTATTGGAAGTTTATTTCTAGACATATTAATATAAAATTAAATCTCATACCCATTTTAAACATGCCAATTTCCTCTTTAAACCCCATAATTGGTTTTTAATAAAAATCAATCATTTTGCAAAAGATGAAACCACTGGGATTCCACCAAAAAAAATTAAGGCATTTTTCATAAAATGGGACATGAAATAAAATCACTATGAAATTTTACAATTGAATTTTATGAATAAATTCATCAATTTCACATTCAATGAAATTCAATAAATTATATTATAATCCCCCAATTCAATTAAACTGGTGTTTTTTTACAATTTTACATCAAAACCATTTTCATAATTAATTTCAATCATTAAATTTTTCAAATAAATCCCATACTTTCCACAAATATAAAATAATTCACTGGAATTTGGTGTTATCCCAATTTCATGGCATATCGAATAAAATACCAATTCACTGAAAATGGGTTTTTAATAAAATGGTTGAAAGAAATGTATTATATTTAATAATTAATTATTTAAATCAAATAGAAATTAAATAAAAAAATAAAGGTCAATTAAATTTGAGACCAAATATGAAACCACCTACCTTCAACATGGAAACACAATGCCTACAACTAAACATATCAACAATAATGAAGGTACATAACATCCTAGAACTAAACCTTATAATGAGATTCAACAAATAGGGTCTCATATCCATCAAACTCAATATGATATATCAATCTCCAAGGAATTAGTAGATAAATAGATGGATTGGAATAGAAAAATCTTACCCAGAGATACACACTATCAGAACAATGATCATACATTGAATGAAACCACCCAGAAGGCTTTGAGGGCACCAAAATATCATATCAATGCCTCTAGGATCAAGAGGAAAAAATATTTGATAGGAAGAAATAATATTTTCAGTTGGTATTCTTGTTTAAAAACATGAATCAGTGTTTTATACAATGTGTAACTCAATTTAATTCTATGTAATTGGATACTCTCATATCTACAGAAAAAAAATTTCCTCTTATTAAAAATATTTATTTTTAATTTAGGATTTAAATGGTGTGTAACCATATTAAATGCAGTGTAAATCCTCAACAAGTTACAGAAATAGTAGGTTGAATGTGATAATCCGAAAAATATTTAACTTCACCAATACCGGTATCCACTAATTTCAATCTCGGTACTACTGAGACAAAGAAGAGGTAAAACATGACAAAGTTAGAAATAAGCATATCATAATTGTAATGTGATGTTACATGTATGTATTGACATCAATGTTGATAGGGGAATATTATTGAAACCAATGTTATTAATGTCGGGATTTTTAAAATGAATTCACCTAAATGAAACTAAAGTTTTATATTACAATTTTTGTGAAATAATTGAATTTTTTTATCAATTTTGTGATGAAATTATCACCTTTTAATATTGATACCCTTTATGCAGTGTTTAATTGATAAATTATGACCATGGAATATAATTTTTTATTTTTTATGACATTTCAATATGGAGTAATTTTTTAAGAAGCACACAGGATACAAGTTTCCAAATCATAGGAGTTTCAATGGAATAACAATTTTTGATGTCCAATAAAAGTCCTAAATATTTAAATATGGTGAAACACCATGAATTTAATTTAACTATGAATTGAATTTATCATGGTATTGAAGGAAAAATTGAAACTATGAGTTATTTCATGACACAATATTTAATGTGGTGTTTTTTGATAAAAAACACTATGTGAATTATGCTATTGTGAAATGGCTATAAGATAATTCATTTTAAATGTTGTAAAATAATTATTAGAACTCATTTTATATTACCTTGTATATATTTAATAATAATCATGTTTACTGAGGTCCCTCATATGGTTAATCGAAATATGTTCTAAGAGAGGTTCCATATCATGGAGAAAGATGTTTTGTGTATAAATATTTATAGAGTTATAGTGAAAATAAGAAAAAAACCTTTGAGATATATTATCTAAAGAAATATATTTCCTATAGAAGGATTATTATGTGGTAATTGGAGTACCACACAATTATTAGTCTGAAATATACCCCAAAAAGGAAATTTTGATTAGAATATATGGTTTAAAGCTTGATAAATATTATATTATAACTCTATTTGGGGATTTCATACAAATTTAACTATTTATGAGTTATATAATGTAATTTATTAGAATAAATATTCCAATGGTGAGTTTCTGCTTGATTATTATACTAGGGATCATTTTTGTGAAAAATACATTTGAGGTAGTTAATTTCTGTGAAATTTGAATGTAATTTTGAAACTCCTGATTGAAAAATAGAGGGAGATTCTTTAGTCAATAGTGGATAAATTTTCATTTTTGAATATTATGGATTATAGACATATATTAATAAATATTAAAATGAATGAGAAAAATAATAGGACTTCAATGAATATCTATAATTTAAGAGTGAGGTGTGGAAAGTGTTAATTCTATTGAAGAAATATTTTTAAATTAATGTGTTTATTAATATACCTATGAGTATCAGGAATTGGATATTATAGAATTTAGTATAACAGCAATACATATTCTATTTTTATCTTTTTGAAAAATAAATTTATACTAATACTATTTTTTGGGTAACCCTCTTTAATGTCCACGAGAATAATAGATGAAACAGTTGTGTACCTTGGATAAGTAGTGATCTTTTCCAAATTTTTATAAACAGAAACTACTAATGTATTTATTATTATACATTTCCAAAATCATTGATTACGCACCACGCATATATCCTAGTGTGGGTGATCCTTATAAAATATCCCTCTATATGTATCTCTATTTCTACATTTCCATGTGTCGTTTTGTAATAAATGGGATATAAACCATGTATATTTCACAAAAAAGTATAATATGCATTTTAATTTTAGAAATGACTAAATTTTGAATGACTAAAATTCCCCCCATCCACTCTCTTAGGGTGTATTGAGTGTCCTTGGGTTTCAATAAGTTCTCTCTCTATTTTTATTTGTTATAATGATATATGGGTGGGATTTCATAGGATTGGACTTTAATAAATTTTCTCAACGATTTAAATTTTGATTCTATGTTTGGGAGATGTATGGTAGTAGTAGCTTTCATAAATTATTTTCATGTTATAAATGACATATGAAAGGAGTTTTTGAGTCTACCTTATTGAAATATAGTGGAGTTTAGTATACATTTACCATTGGGTTCGATGACTATATCCTTTGATTACTACTATATTTCACCATCTAATATTAGGGAATTTACGATTTTGACAAGTGATTTATTTAATATTGGATTTACCCAACCCAATTGGTCCCTATGTTGTAATCCAATTTTATTCTCTAAAAAGGATAATTGAATCTCTTGGTTTTCTATTGATAATATTTATCATAACTAGGTTGTGATAAATACTAAATACCCATATCAAATATTAGTGATCTTTTAAATATGTTGAATATCATGAGTTGGTTCTAAATTATTGAATTTCATCTAGATAAAAACAAATTATTTCATTTATGTTAAGTTATTTTGATGACTTAGTTCTGATGTAGATATTAGAACTATGATTAAGGGGTGATTTCATTCATATGGGTGATCACTCTGACAATAATCATGGGTTTTATGCACAAGATATTCCATTATTATTTAGTAATTTTTTCCTCACTCTCTATTGATGATATTTTTTATAGACATTAATGGAGGGGAAGCACTATAATAATATGATGTTTTTTCATTAGAATTTTTCCAGATAATGAGATATAAATAATACTATCATTGAGATACATTTCGAAATAGGGATTCTATTTCCTAAGTCACATTGTCTTGGATATGTGTACTGTAATAAAACCTATAAAGATTTTGTTTTTTATCATAGAGGCATCCCAATAATGTCTTGGAGGTTTTCTATTTCCGGGGAAAGTTGGTTACTATTTGAGGTTCTTGAATAGATTTTTATAGGTCATTGCCTCTTTTGGATCTAAAACAATGAGATTCTATCTTAAATATAGGTTGTGTACTTTGAGTCTTCCATCTAGCATCTAAGGGAATGGTTGATCAGTACACTAATTCAATGATTATTGGTGGAGGGTTTTAATTAGGAAGTTTATTTTTATACATGTAAAAAAGTCCTCAGGAATGTATTAATTCAAGAATTAGTTATTTTCTCCAATGAATGTAGACGAATTTTCTATCATTAATAAGAAAATTCTTGTCTTGACTTGTATCTTGTTTGTGTAGTTTCTCAAATTTTTAATTTTGAAACTACCTATCAGATAAACACCTTATACTTTATATTGATTACAATATCTTCTAATAAATATTTTCTGGGGGGGGTTAATTTTTTGAAGTGTATATGGATTAACCTCTTTTAATACTACAAATTCAATATCATAAGTAACCATGTAAAGTAAATATTTCTATTGACTCTTGAGTACAAATTCATATAGATATGTTGCTTTAGAGTGCAGAAATGAGTGTTGGATGATAAGAGAACTTTTCATCTTGATATAAAGTAAGTAAATGGTTAAATTTATTGATTCTATATAATAGTAATATCATATATTTTTTATCACGTAGGGAAGTCTGAGTTAGGTGATCTACTGGTATAAGTGTTTTATGACTATAATATTTTGGGAGATCCTCCATATCATTGATCAAAAGATGCAAAGCATGGAGTTGGATTTCCATGTTAATTATTTATTATTAATGTTATTTGATATAATGTTTATATGTGTTTCATCAGTCACTTTTTCCTTTTAAATCCTGTTATTGGGAAGATATATCATGCCATCATACGATAATATTGGTGGTTGATCTTTAAGAAATCATTTTTATACTATAATGTGATCCTTTTATTCATAGTGGACAAAGGATGAGTATAAAGTACCTTTAGTGTTGTTATTAATGATTGAGTATCCTGATATAACATAGAATAACAAATCTAGGGACTTCATGACTAGGTAAACCAATATGAAAAATATTTTTTCTATCATCTGCAATGTTGAAGATTGACTGAACATGTTAACAAATTTATGTCCCATCAGTGAGTAGTTTACAATTGATTAATTATTTAAGAATTATGTCTTATTGGTTGTGAAGAATATAGTTTTGTTTATCTAATTTTAAAAAATTTTATTTCCTTATTGATATTTAGTATATAGAGAGGTTTTCTTAATGACATTGATGACCAATTCATCCTTAACAGTATATTTCACCCATAGTCTAGCAATCAAATAATGAAGTCAATTAGATCCTACAAGACATGGTATGATCACAAGGTTTATATTTTAGTAGCAGTTCAGTATATAAGACACCATTAATGTAATTTCATATATAAAATTCCACTCATCCATGTGTATAGTACTATATGGGGAATATTAAATGATTGAAATAGGAGGCCAGTTCTCCCCAAACATTTTGGTACATTGGACTAACAACCCTCCAATGACCATATCGAGACAACATCATGGTATTATCAAGACATGTCAGGGTGTGGAACCTCTTATCCTTAGTGGTTTATGAATCCCATAATAGCCAAGGTTTTTCTAAACTCTCTTTTATAAATATTTTATGGGAAAGCTCTCCAAATATAAGGAATTTTAGCTACAATGTATAGTTTTCAGTGGGGAGAGAAATATCAAAAGATGTTGATATATAATGAAAAATGTAATTCTTGGATGGGTCGTAAGGATATTGTTAACTAATATCATATAAAATAGAATCAAACTTGTCCAATTATACATATATTAGATTTTTCTCACTTGGAATAAATGTTGAGACCTCCATTTTTTTAAGAGATGATGTCATTTTATAGAAATGGGGGTCTCTTTAGTAGTCTAAGGATTCATAGGTATTTCTCCATTCATTATTCAACTATTATTGCATCACTTATTCAAGTTTTATTCTCTATTGTGCTACAATTCAATACACTTTACTTCTAAAATCTGTAAATGTTACTCAAGCATTAATATAGAGGTTTAAATAGTTACTCACCTATTACAATCACTAAAACACTATATTATTATAGAAGAGGATAATTATAAACTAGATTTATCATATTACCTTTCTTATATTTAAAAATATATATTACGCATATCCTACATCTTATATCTTCTATTTACAAACAAAAAATGTTATAATGTTCTGCATCCATCGTCATCTTCATCTCTAAAATTTAAATATGTATCATTTTTAAATTCATAACCCTTTTCTATATATTCTTTAAATAGTTATATGAAATCATAATAGTCAAATATTTTTTATCTGAGGGTTGATATTGATAATAAATCATTCATAAACAAAATATTATTCTAGGTTTTAACAGGGTTTATTATTGAAAAAACATGTTCTTTTATGTGAAATTATTTAACCTCAGATGTTTTTATAATTTTTTCTTATTAATCCAAATATGTATCCTTTATTTTTTGTGGGTCTAAAAACAGAATCAGGTTAACTCCCAAGATTTCAAGCCTTTGATTCTTTATTTTGATCCTTAATATAAAATGGATGTATATATGTCCCTTCCTTCTCTTTGGTGTGTGGATTTTTTGACAACCAAGTTAATAAAATTATGAAAATATATCATATTTAATTACCTAAAAAAATATTAAACTAGACTCCTCATTCATTGACTAAAATCTTTTTTCTATTCCATGTAATGTGTATTTCTATTAAGTACACCTCTTGAAATGCTCAATAAAACACCCTATAGTACCCATTTTTTTCACCAGCTTCAAAACTACTTAAGCTATAAAATAAAATGAAATAAAAATTTATACTAGAAAAATCCAAGTGGTCTCTCTATATTCTTTCTCTATATTTTATTCCAAGGGTCCACCAGGATAAGCAAAATGCCCATAGTGGGCCTCTTAAATTTACATGGTAAAATATCCAATATAACTCACTAATCTCCATGACATGGTCACAATTTCAATGTTTTAATTGTTATAACTAAACTCATTCAACCACATCCATAGACACTACAATAACAATGACATATTAAACACCCATTTCTAGATTATCTTTTTTCATAGGAACAACAGTTGTTTGAAACTCCTTCCTCTACATAATGGTGAAAAATATTTGGTTTTTTCACCCAAAACTCATAGTTATAAGATTATTCCATGGCATGGTATGCTTCAATAACATTTAATTCTACTATGATTGTAATTTTTAACAGGGTTACATTTCCCAAAAAACAATATCGAACTTGAGAATATTCGGTCTATCATTTTTAAAAAACAAAAAATAGTATCCACTACATTAAAATATCTCATGGTGTGTCCTCACACTACGATCACTTCTCTACATAGCATCAACACATGATATGAATATTAATATGCTCACAGTTCCAACCTACATTACTTGTTCTCTTATCTTCATGAACTTTTCTTTCTCATAATCATCATGTTGTGCCTATGGAAATTGATAACAATTTTTATTTCTATTTTATGTAACCTTTAACATTTGATTTTACTTTTCAATATTACATTTTAATACCTTTGATCATGAATACCACAAATTTTTATAAATTACAATGTAATGGTGTCTCTTTTTTACATCAATCGATATGAATATATAATAAATGAAAACTAAAACACTTATGGAAGCTTCAAACCAGATGTTTCTTTCTCTAAAACAAATTATCTTCTATCACAATAGTTTAGTGAATTCCATGTTAATTATCTCTATTCAAAATGTTCTTCAAACCATAACTAAATAACTCATTCCATTCTATAATTAGTTCCATGTATGGATTATTAATGAATAATAATATTTAACACTAAAAAATATTATTTAACATTCCTCCCTCGTAAGGGTATCGATCTAAATCCAATTTCACTAATTATTAATATCACCCATAAACATTATCTTATAAAATTTTCTTCAATGTATTCTAATGATTTATACATGAAAGTTATTTAGTGACTATCATCGAATCACATATACAACCTCTTCAGTTATAATATTTTACCCCCTTGTGATTTTGTTTAAAATAATACCATAAAACTTTATCCTCATTGATTAAGGGCGGATTCACCACACATTACCTTTATTAAAAACATCAAAGGGCCTTTTATCATCTTGATATTTCTATGTTATTTTTACTCAATGGGTTTTCTTCGGTTATTCCACCATGTTAAGTCCCCCTATTTAACTGATATCTAAATGGTTGAAATCTCATCTCTCTTCCCCATTTATCAGTAAAAATACTTCACTGTAATTTTTATAGAATATAACACGTTTTTATGCCAATAAATTTAAATTTAAAATTTTATCCCACTTGTGAGATTGAATGACTCTAGATTTTTAATTATAAAACATTTATCCACCTTCTTCCAAATAATTTTCTTATTTCCTCAGTGAATTTTAGGGGGTAAACTCACCACTTAGTAATGCAAGACTCTACATAAGTCATTTCCCTAGATTTTATTATTCATGGTGATATACATTATTGTGATTCCCTTCTATAAAATCATGATTTAATTAAATCTTATATATAAGTCTTGTATAAATTACATACCTAACATAATAACCAAAAAAAT
The DNA here is from genome assembly GCA_963277665.1 of Viscum album. Classification (NCBI taxonomy): domain Eukaryota; kingdom Viridiplantae; phylum Streptophyta; class Magnoliopsida; order Santalales; family Viscaceae; genus Viscum; species Viscum album. The sequence continues at coordinate 1,125,031,844 of OY728147.1, read as the reverse complement.
TATTCCAAAAATTGAGGTTCATTTCAAACAAAAATTTTCATGTCACCTTTCATATCCCCAACCGAATATAGCAGTAATTTCCTTCTAATTCACTACTCACTTATTCAACAAGAAATGTCCTTATTTTTATGCTCCCTCATTTTATTTTTCTCTGAAATTTTGATTTTAAATTCACTCATTTTAATGTAAATTATCTAAAATTGAAATTTTTATTGACATCGACATCCATCAATCATCCATTTTAATCCATGGGTTAAAATTAGTTCTATTACATCTATATTTAATTAATTGTTTTAGGTGTCTACATTGTCTAATGTGGTCAAAATTTGTACCTTTAATCCAAGTAACTGCTCCTAAAATTTATTATAGTATTCTAATGTTGTCCTCATTCAATTTATTGAAGTTATTATTTTGTATTAAAAATTTGAAACAACCAAATATTTTTAATTATAATTTAATTTAGAACCTAATGTGTTCAATAGCTTCCATCCCACACAACACTGAACTAAAAGAGAAAAATAACATTATATATGTGTTTAAGTGTAGACATTAAATTGGTGGGTAAAATAAAATTAACGTCATTATGAAGTATAATTATAATTAAAATAATGTATTCTTTAAATACAAATGCACCAAAAAGACTAAATTAATTGTAGCTATGTCACAAATAATATTATTTAATGTAAAAAATTATTTTTTAAAAAATATAATTTTTTGTTCATAAACTTAATAAATTTAATAAATTATATATACTATTTATAGTAATAAAAAAGTAATATCAGTGTAATTAGTAACTAATATGAAATAAGAAAAATTATAGTTTATATTATAAAAAATTCATTTACTTATGAAAATAGATGTCATTATATTTATAAGTTTTTTAAAAGTTAAATTAAAAAAATACTAATTTATAATTTTTCCAAGTTAACTTCATTTTTTATTTATAATAATTATATTTTTTAAGATGAATTTCTTTTATTTTTCCTAAATAATTACATTTTAGGTGAATATTGAAAAATGATGTTTTTACTAAAACTGTATCATTTATGAAAATATCCAGAAAAAATTATAAAATAAAAACATTTAAATACATTTATGATGAAAATTATTGATAAATTATTCATTTAACAATTTTTATTTTAAATTTTGAAAACTCACTCCCATTATTTTGAAAATTAAGTTATATTTTACACAATACAATTTCATTTAGTATTTCTCATTTAATTATTCCTTTTTAGGTGAAATTATGTTTTAGCTCTATTTTAATATCTCATAAATATATATGTGTTTATATAAAACCATTTAGTGCATTTAAAATGAATTTTTATTAATTTCTTTACCTAAAAATAACATTTAAGATTAATAAACTCTTTTTCAAAAAACATATTTCTATGCATTACATGCGCTGAAATTAAAATTTATTTTTATTATATATATTTTTTGAAAAAATGGATATCATATTTGGAATTATTATTCCCAAATAATTTAATTTGTACCATTTTATTTTTTTCAATTAAATTTAAATAACATAGGAATCAATTTTATTACGAACGTAAAAACCAAAAAAAATAATAGGAAATTTAATGAGTAAAAGAAATAAAAATCTGTTTAAAACGTGTTTAAATAATTGGTTGTGGAATAAATTAACTTAATACATACACAACTCCATTATTTTCCACTTTTTACCGACTTTTAATGTGAAACATGTACTCCCTTTATATTAAAATTTTATATTTAAATAATTTCATATCTCTCACCTATAAAAGGATCCTACATCCACCCAATTCAAACACTCATTATAATGCCCTAACATGACCATAAATCTACCCTAGTCTCTTCAAAAATCTCTCTCCATGTTGTAAAAGCCTCGGTATTCCCAAAATTCCTCTTTAATAAGACATTATGTGTTATATAAGGGAGGACATTCAAAGGGAGGTGTAACATTCTCAACCAAGCATTCATAATTCATTTCTTATTCTAACTACTCATATAAATTATAATCATGGAATAATGATAAAACCAATATTGTAAACATGAGAAAATTTTACTATTCTTATGTTATATCACTTTCCTAACTTACTCTAAAATCATTTCCGAAATACAGACGTTATCAAGCATATGTATGGACTACCATATCTAAGAACAGCGTCTACTAATTTTCAAAACATCCTCAATTGGATTGTAAAAATGAGTAATTTATTTAGGAAATATAATATTATTAATATTATTACTATTTTTTAATGATAAATTATTACATTTCCTACAACCCTCCTCTTTTATAAAAAATGAGGGCATCATATATTTGTACATGCAGACTGCGAGCTCTATAGAATGCAGTATTTTGTTTTCCATTACCATATAACATTGACGAAATTAAAAAATATATTTTAGGTATAAAAATTATCATTAAGAGACAATAGAGATTCAATAAATATAATATTGATAAATATATATTTGATATTATCAATAAACATTCATTGTAAACTCAACCTCCTTAAATAAAAATATTGAGGCACCTTTTATAACTTTTAGTCCTTTTTGGGAATACCAATAAAAATATATAAATTTTTCTAATTGAATAAATATTAATCTATAAACAAAATGATGATTAGGAATATCTTTTTCAATATATTTGACCGTGGGCATTATATTGAAAACGTATTCAAGGAATTTACTGAACAACACCAAACAACGGACACATGGAAATTAAATTAAAAAAAATGAAAAACATATGATAATAAATTTTCCATAAAATATTAAAAATAGATGAAAATTTTTATTCTAAAAGTTTTTATAAATTTTAATTTGATTATATAGGAATTTTTGTCCATGTTTATATTGAATCTAAACATGATAAAATGGTTTCTACATATTAATTTCTCTTCATTAAGATATTATTTTTAGTCACCAATTGATTCCTTTCAATGATGTAAATATTCCCATTATTTGGATTTTTACCACAATTTTATCGAAATATAATTAAATTAAATATCCATCTAATTCTATATTTCCATGTATTTGGGATTCTTGTGATTTTGATCTTATAAAATATTTTTTAAACACAAAGATCATTTCAATGAGTTTTTTTTAAAATTTATAACCCTTATTGTAATGATTATTTTATCCAACGCTATAATTTTATATTAAATTATTTAATTATATTTTGGAAAGATAACACTTTTTATTCAAATATTTTTCAATGATTAATTTTCCCCCATAAAATATGGCATTGTTAATTATATTTATAAAACATCCCAAGTGTGTTCTTTGTCTTACATAACCATATATTATATTCCCATTAATGTTATCATTTATATATTGAGACCCAATTATGTAATATATCATGTTATATTTATATTATCATTTTAATCAATCAAAAAGAATTTTTTTATCCATTTTTATGATGTGGGTTTTATGCTCGTATGTTTTATCTTTTTACACCCCTCATCACTTTTGGCCTTTGAATTTTATTTACAATTATAAATTTTTCTATATTATTCTAATAAAATTCATACATATTCTATATATATGTTCCTTAAACATATACCAACTTTAATTAACCGTTATTTTTGGTGCATAACACATGTTTTATGTTCTCTTTACTATTCTCTTCTTCAAGTGAATCTAATTTATGGTAAGTTCCCTATTTCTTATTTAACATGAAGTAACTCCCCTAAAAACGAGTTTAACCAAGAATAGTGTGTGATAAACCTATTTATTTTTTGTAAAACCCGAATCTTTTAATTTTTTTAAAGTAACAAAATCTAATATTTTATATAATAGTGTGTACTCATTTCATAAAGCATCACTTAACTAGATCTTTTGATTCCTTACGTCTCAAATTGTTTTCCTAAATATTTTTAAAATATTACTCATTGATTAATAAAATTTTGGGTTTTTTAAAAATAGACATAAAAAAAATTAAATCCACTCTACTCTTGGTATTAATTATGATTTTCCATGTTGTTATTCATTAAGACAGTAATATGTATACCACTTCATTCAAATGGATTTTATCATGCTTATCATTTATGTATTGTTGAATTTAATCATGTAGAAGACAAATGTTTTATATATTATTAATTTTAAGGATGTACCCAGATAGTTCTCTAATGAATTTGGTAATATTTTAATCTCATGAGATACCATATACTGAACATTGGTGATTATCCTAAGGACATTAATTTATGTTTTCCTAGAGGTGATCCTTGACTTATACATATGATGCAGATTTTTATGTTATTTCCACACACACACACACAGACATATATATATATATATATATATATTATTATTACATGATATTATGATTTCAGTCCCTTATTTCATGTTTCCAAAGATATATCACACTATTATTCTATACTTCATGTTTATTCATTTGAGGTTATATGTTCAAATATCATGACTTATGTATGATTATTATTGTTTTGGGTTCTTTTTAATAAGATATTTCTCTCAAACTCAATTTGTCACAAACCATACCAAGATGAGCTCAAACCGGTCAACTAATCCAATAAGTAGAAAACCCATAAGGGCGTTCCCAATCCCAATGAGTTGGAAACTAGTGTCGGGCATCAATAGAGTAAACAAAGGGTATGATTTTCCCCAATATAGATAAATAAGTAAATAGTGGAAACGAACAAAATAGCATAATACAATGAGTATATTTTTAAGTTAAATATCATTTATACAAATCATAAAATACATTAACTAAACCACAAAACTAAACAGATTCATAATGAACCCAACTTCTCTATATGTCCCCATAAGTCACTATTTGATACCAAGATCAAGTATCTCACATGAAAATCGATACCAAGATGAAACATTCCCCACAAGATAAAAATGATAAGAATTAATGGAATGAGATTTAAAACTCAGTAGGCATTAATATACATATCTATACCCAATGCAATTCCATGAAAATAAATGAACCATCAACAACATGTTTAAAATATAATGTATAAATATAAAAACTTCTAAAAAAAATTTCACATTAAAGCAATGAATTTTTCATCACCCTTTTAATTTCCAAAATTAATGTTCTTTTCCAAGAAACATCCATTTAAATTTTTAACAAGGAAAGTGATTCTTTTATTTAAAACTAATGCATGATGATGTGACACATTTATAAGAGAATTTTTCCCAGAAATACATGTATACCAATTTATAATTTCTCCAATTAAGTTACATTGTTCAAGGAAACAAGTACACCAATCATACAATAAGAGAAATGGAAAATATCACATAGTAGTAGCTAGTAAACCATGAAACAAAATCATCCATCCTAAGTATCCAAGTTCCAATGAAAATTATAGAATCCTAGAAGATTATGAATAATCTAGAACATAAAAAAACATGTTGACTCATACCAAAAACAGGACTCTCTCAATGACATCAAACCTCCCTAATACGATAGACCATCCCACACATGGTATAAATTGAGGGAAACGTTCCCAAAAAAATAAAACTCCATAGATCCCCATGATATGGGTAACTGGATAGTGTGTAATATAACTTCAGCATCGATCATTCTCAGAAAATTGACCCATCATTCCAGGTTCCCATTTCAAGATATATTAAGAGGTAAACAAACCTGATTCCAACTGGGTATCCAATCACATAAACATATATAATAATAATTCACACAAGATGCATCATACGAGTCACCTAAAGTATCAATCACATTCCATACAATTAAAAGATAATAATGTATTACACAACAAGGATCTCCTAATTCACACAAGTAAAATGGGTCATAAGGTTTCCAAAATGAGGAAAACCCATCTATCTAATATAAACAAGAAAAAATGATTGTCCAAGGATGATGTTTATGATTAACCTATTCAACACTTTTGTAAATGTACCAAATGAGCCTCAAGAATCCTATTTTAAAATAATAAAACTAAATTCCCCAAATGATATGATTTCACTATTCACTATTTCACAAAAATATAGAAAAATTTATATTTAGAAACTCACATCACACTTTCAAATCAAATCCATTTCAATCAAACTGAACAATCATCCATTAACCACTACCCTATGACAAACCATTCTCAAAACCCATATTAAATATACTTTTAAATACAATACCACTTTATAAACTCATATAAGGAACCCAAATAATAATTTCACATATCACATATATATTTTCAATGATAAAACATTCTTTAGATATCACAATGCACATAAAAAATCCATCACAGAATTATATCAAACACTTGGTGTGATATATTTTATAAAACAATGCCATTTATCACAAAAAATGTAAGAAATCACTAATTTTAACATCAGACAAGAATTTGTAAGATATCATATCACTATTTATCATACAAGGGTGGTATTAAAATTAAGAAACCCATGAATCTTATATAAAAGGTAAATACAAAGGGTAACCTACCTAAAACTGCAAGTGCAACAATAATGAACACCTAAAACAACCCCACGATGGTTCTAAGAAACATGATCTACCGTGAGGAACTTTACATGTGAAAAATCCAAAACATAAATGAAGATAATAATTAACCCTAGCACCATAAGACCCAGGATAAAGAACATCTTAATAAAATATTGGATTAGAATTAATAGGGAGATGGGAGTAGATTACTTCCTTGAATATTTCACCCCAAAATTTTGAAGAAACCCCACATACACACTAGGGGATAGTATGAGAGGATTTTAAAGAAATATAGGGGCTCCCTTTGGGTTATACATGCTAGGAAAATAAATGTGAAGGATTTTTTGACTAAAAATCCTAAGTGTATTGTTATAATTTAAAAAAAATTACGATCTGGGTAGATCATGTGATTTAGCCGCACAGTTTACCAAAATATGTACCAAACATGGACCCCATACTATAGAAACCTATAAACATACATTTATTGGAAAAATGGTTTGAAATAAATTCCAAAACCATGAAGAATGATTTTCATTTGATATAGTGGATTCTAGTTTGCATTATGCATTCTCTGACTAATAGTGAGTTTGTCATGCACCCTCAACCATAATCACACCAATGATTTTATGGTTTCCTAGTTCATGTTGAATAGTTTTCCAAAAATTTGTGAAGAATGTGCAATAAGATAAAACACACCCAAAACGGAAAATATAAACCCATAATACCCAAAACATGTGAGAGAAACCCAATTCCAAAAGATAAACTATATTAGAGGTCAAAAATAAAAATCTGGGTGTGGAAATTCCTCCTAGCAATAACGTTTTCTACCCAAAACAATCCGCAATATATTCTAATTTAGCAATCAAATGCTATGGGTTTCCATGTTCTCATAATCAAAAATCTAAAATAAAACATCTCAACCACCTCCAAATAGAACTTACACCTCATTCCAAAAATAGAAAAATCAAAATCACTTCCTGAGAAACCATGGGAACTCAAAACCCAAACTCAAAAACCTTTATTCAAATAGAACCATTTAGAACAAATCAATAAGATATCAATATTTATCAAAATTGAAAATAAATCAAAATCAACAACATCAATGAATCGAAATCATCATGTACTAACACCATAACAAAACTGAATCATCAACCCGGGAGGCCCGAATGGGTGCCCTCTATTAGGAATCAACTAACAGTGATTAGAACTAGGAAAAAACCATAATGTGACCAGCAGTGGGTCTATCCTCAATTAAGAACCATCAATATTGATCTGATAATGATGGAAATTACCAATAAAATTCTAACATCGTTCATTGACACCCATCATATGGGAAACTACCTAATTAAACTCAAACTATCTTTTAATTAAAATTATTTGAGTAAATATACAACAAATTACCTCAAATTGACATTATCCCCACACTAAAGAAGAAATAAGACCAAGGACCATCACACCATTAGGTTTCTGACTACATATCTGCTCCACTCTAACTCTCATGTCTGGATCCCTAATTTATTATGAATATCATTCCTAGAATCCTGGGGTTAATAATATATGACTCCAAAGATAATCATTTAAAATGTACACATATGATACATTTCCATTTATAACCAATAATTATTTGAAATTTACAAAAGAAGATCTCTCATTCATTATGTAAGAGTTATTAGGGGATCAAATACATCCTGTTTCATCATATGTTGATGAAAAAATCACCTTGAACATTCTCCAAAACAAAACAAAACATTATAGAAGTAATAGACTATAAACTAATAACAAAAAACTATATTTTCTTGTGATCTATCAATATTTCAATTCCTGTAAACAACCTAATTGAACCATTTAAATTTTCATAGGACCCCACAAGAATGAAAAATCATTTGTTTTCTGGAAAAAATGGATTCTTATTAAATATTTTACCACACTAATGACAAACCAAATTTCTCCACCTAGAAGAATCTAATGAAAACTCTCGAGGCCTTTTAATCACAAGACCATCTCCAAAAAAACCTGACTACTTTCCCACTTCCATACTGTAATTATCCTCACTACTTCTAGGAACTGATGGAGGAAGGAATACCACAAGAAACCCTTCCCCCATAGCTTCAACAAGGACATCTTGCCTCACCACATAAGAAAATGACGTTAGATTCAACATTGACTACTTTGTCTATAGATCCGGATGAATCCCATAAATGAAATCCTTGGACATCAAGGAATCATCTATAATATACCTTAGATAATATGGAACCATACCAACAATATGATGATAAAAATCTAATACAGAACCAACACCTAGATGTAAACATCACTTATAAATTACCTTCCTTACCTTCATTATCTCATAGATTTATTCACACATAATCTTTCACTTAATATCATTTGGGGGATTGATCTGATAGCTCAAATTCAACCACTTCTAGGGTGAACCTTCAATAATAAAGGTATAAACCATCACCTTTAATGATTCAGGAAACTATATGAGGAAAAATATTTGTTCATTTTTTCACGTCCTCTCTTCTACTTTTAGAGGGTCCACCAATATATAAAAGAGAGGTCTTCATAACATTGGATACTCATTAATGAAATCCTTACACTGACATACTAGATATCCCTTTAATAGAGAGCCACCACTATCTATACCTTGAATATCCATAAAATATTTGTGGATAAAATCCCTAGGAAATATGTAAACAAAGTGATAAATCATAATAAACTCCTAAATAAGTGTTCTCAAACTCAAAACACATCATAAACCACACTCAACAAATCATGAAAAAAAACAACCCAATATTGGTTTTCAAAATCCCAAAATTTTCTTCTTAAAAACTACATTAAAAGAGAACAATCAAGGTGGTTTTCACACTAAACAATGGTACTCTTTATGGTCTCACTCACATGAATAATATTATCCCATCCTAAACACCCATTAAACATTTAAATCAGGTATTTCACCCATATACATCATTACACATCCACTATCCACACGTATCCATGCATGTTAGTACACAAAGAAATAATCGTGGTCAAAACACAAAACATCCACTTCTAAAAATAACACTCAACCCAAAAATTCACACATTCAATCTGCTTACCATTTCTAAATTCACAAAAATTTTCAAAATTACACAAGACAACAAGTCATAAACCATTTTCATATTCCCCAAAGCAAACCATTTCATCATTCTTAAGAATATTATCCCATAAATTTCAATAATAAAACCATACCACCTCATTCAAAATATTTTCAAAGACTTAAAAAATCCCATTACCTCAAAAAAAATTGATTCAAAATCCCCTCAATTACATTTAAAACATGTTCAAAAATAGACATCACTTTTCAAAAAAATTTCTTCAAAATCAAACTAAAAACTCATTTTTCATCTTCTATAAAATTAACAATTTCCATTTCAAAATAGAGTTTTCAGCATTCCTAATCAAGAGTTCCCAAAAAAATCAAAATCTCAAGTAAATCAAAGAAAGTCAGATGGATGAACTTTTGTCTATGGGTGACTTAGACATATGTTTGGAATCTATATGCCATTAACACCACCACTATGGAGAGTATTCTCAGACCATGTCACTGGCTCTACATGGATATCCAGGTTCTTCGAGCTCACAAAGACCACGAGCCCGACTCCATTTTCATGTCCCAAATACCAAATAAATCACAATAACTAATAGAACCTATAAAACCATACTTCCCATGGAATCCCAAGGCATGGTATTTAAAGTGTTGGTCAAACACTCTCTCAAACCTACACCCCGATGCTTTGACAGTCCTAATACATCTTACATGACACCCCAATATAACATTGGGTGATGTGAAAGCAAGTTCCTATAAAGACATAGATAATTTGATACAAGTTTTCAATGATCTATTCTAGTTCGACCCCCAACCGATCAACAGAACTAATCCATCGTAAGACTCATATGGGGTTCCCAATCCCAATGGGTTGGAAACTAGTGATGGAAATCATTAGAGTAAAAAAGGGAATGATTTCACCCAATATAAATAAATAACTAAATATAAATAAATAATAAATCCCTCTAATACAATGAATATATTTTCATGCTAAATATAATTTATAAAAAAATTTAAATACAATATCTCATCCGAAAAAATAAAATGAATCCTAATTAACACAAAATCTCCATGTTACCCCAAGGGTCACTTTCTAATTCCATGAACGTCCAACACCCATGGTGATTGATACCAAGAAAAAACATGCACCACATTTCTAAAAACAAGAAGAGTTATTTTCATGTGTATTAAAAAACAGTAGGTGATCCCAAAAAAATCTATTTCAGATGCAAGTACATAAAAATAAAAGAAAAATCAAATTTATGTTCTAAATATGATATATATAAAAGTTATCTTTTCAACTAATTTTTTAAACATTAAAAAATTAGTAGTACATTTTCATTTTCATTTCTCAAATATATTTTCTTTTCCAAGATAGATATATTTACATTATCCAAAAGAAATGTGATGCATTTATTTCAAAACTGGAATAAGATAACCTAACACATTTATAAGAGAATTTTCTTTCTAGAAACACTGAAAAAATATTAATGATTTCCTGTAAGAATCCATGTTTTTTCAATGAAACATGAAATAATCAAACAAAAAGTGTAATGGAAAATATCACATAAGTGTATCTCGTAAATCATGGAATGCAATTTTACATCAAAAGTAACCATGTCCTAATAGACCTGAAAGAAAATTATGAGCTCAGTAATAATCCAAAACATAATAATACATGTTGACTCATCCTAGAAATCATGTCTCACTCGATGACATCAAAACTTCATAACACACTCTTCCATCCTACACATGGTATAGACTGAGGTGCGTTATCTAATAGCAAGAAATCTCAATATATATCTATACTATGGGCCATAAGCTAGTGTGTATTAAGAATTGTGAAGGAATCATTATTATAAAATTTTCTCACTATTCTATTTTCCCACGTCATGACATATTAAGAGGTTGAGACAACAAATGCCAGATAAGAATCCAATCTCATGAATATATATAATAAAAATTCACATAATAAGAATCACCTGAGTCACCACAAGGGTCAATATCTTACCATACAACTCACATATCACAAAATAATCCACACCAAGGATCTCCCAATTGAGAAAAGGTAAATGGGATATTAGGATTACACCATAAGGAAGTCTCAGCTGTATAATATAAACATGAAAAGTTATTGTTAAATTATGGTTTTGATGATAAAAATTTTCACCACTTTTATAAAAGTTCAAAAAAGGCTTCAATAATCCTTTTTTTAATATCAAACTACATTTTCAAAAATATATCATTTCTCCACAGAACACTTCACAAAAATTTAGAAAACATTTCCTCTTAAACACTCAAATGAAACATTCATGACAAATCTATTTTCGTTAAAATTCCAAACTGTCTTTTAACCATATCCACCATATGCAAAACCATTCTTAAAACCAAAATAAAAAATTCCTTAAAATCCAAAACGTCTTTAAAACACCATTTAAAGAACCTAAATCATCACTTTACATATCAAAAATATATTCACAAGGCTATACCATTCTATCAATATCACAAAGAACATTAAAAATTCAACCATGCATTATATAAAACAATTATTGTGCAGCATTTAATAAAATAATGAAATTTATCAAATAATAAGGAATAAATCACTCCTTTCCACACCAAATAAGCCTTTCTATGAACTCTTATCACATTTTAGGATTTTAGGGATGCCTGAAAAGAATGAAACCAATGAATAAAAAATTTAAAGGAAAGTGCAGAGGAAAACCTACCTCAAACAACAAGTGATTCAATAACACACTCTGAATACCACACCACAAATGTTCCAAAAACCAATAACTATCAAGAGTTACCATAAACAAGATGCCCCTACCCAAACCTAAATCAAGAGAATAATGAACCCTAGGTCTACATGACCATAGATAAAGAAGATCATAGGATAATATGGGAGGATAAGGAAGAGGTAGATGATATGGTATGATTAACTTAAATGTTTCACCACAAAACAATAAAGAATCCTAGATCAAAACCAAGGGAGAAGATGATAGGATTAGAGATAGAAGAGTGGGGGCTACAACTGGGTCACAATGACTATGGAAATAAAGGGGTGTTTTGGTTTAAAAATGCCATGATGTTATAGTTGGAATTTTACGTGTTTTTAGACTGGGGTAGCTCACATGGTTTGGTCACATAGTTTTCCAAACCTTAATCCAAATGTGTGCCCCTTAATGGACACACCTAGTAACCAAAATGGTATGTCTGCACAGTTAGTAAATGATGCGTGAACTGTGTGAAATGGTTCTATCCCAAGATATTAACTTCCTACACGCCTTAAGCATGGTTTGACTAACCATGTGCGAGAAATGCACCCGCAACCAAAATTACTCTAAGGAATTGATGGTTTCCTAGAGCATGCTATACGACTTTCTCAAACAATGTGTAGACCATGCACCATGATAAAAACACAACAAAACTCCAAATTTAAACCCATGAAACCCAAAATTAGAGAGAATCCCAAGTCCAAAAGGTTAATCAGATCAGAGGTCAAAGAATAAAATTTTGGTTATGACATAAATTTTATAATACAATTATGATTAACCCCAAGATTTCAAGTCGATATTTTTTAATTTATTTATTTTTCATCTCACCACAATCTTAGGATTCCATTACCTAGGTCATGAATGGGATTATAATCATTTTAGAGTCTATATGGGGATCTAGTGTGGTTAAATTGTGGAGAAATGATCACAAGTATCATAAAATAATTTAATTATATAATATATTTTCAGCGAAAAAAGAATCCATTTGTTCTATTGTGGGATAATTATGAGATTTAATATTTACCAAAGAAATTGATGTGAAATATATGAATGCCTATATTACATTATCACACATTTTTTCAAATCAATTGTTTGTAATAATTATTTTTATCATTAGGACCAATTTTATGATTTTTTATAACCTCGATTGGTGTTAGAGATGGATTTAATTTTTTTAGGATTATTATATTTCTTTTTTGATTTCTGATATGGGAAAATTAGTGAAAATACAATTGATAAGTCGATGTATAGGAAAATATCTTATGGTTTTGGTGAAATAGTTATTTTATAGATTCTTAGTAATTATATTTTTATTTAGATATTACAATGTTGATGTTGTTTTGGAATAGATGCATATAGTTTTAATCATCATATAAAATGTTTTTTGAGTATCAATTAAATCATTGATCTGTGCACGATGAAAGATCATAATATTGTATAATTGGATAGAATATCTCGAGGGATATTCCTTGTTAAATCACTTTCTCTTTACAATCTATTTTGGAGGATTTGTTATATTGAAAAATTGTTCCAAGGAGTATGAAATAACCAAACCTAATAAAACCTACATTGTAATAATAGTTTTTTATATTGAAATAAATGATAAATTGATGGATTTAAAAATTAAGAAAATTTAAGGTTTAGTTTTTCATGATAAAATTTATAATAACTATCTTATGGTGTAAATTTTTCATCACTCACATTAACCCTTTTGGTTTTAGTATTAGAGAAATTCTAGAGTAAAATTTCTAAAAATGGGTTCTATGGACAATGATGAGATTTTCCCAATGAGTATACTACTAGGTTATTATCTAGAGAAAGAAAACCTATGAAAATTTAAATCCAACTATCCAGTATTATGATTGATAACATGGACATAGTTGGGTTATTAAACACAATAAGGAAGAGAAGGAAAGCTTCTCATGGTAGTTCTAGTTTTGGATATAATGAAGAAATGGATATTTAATTTCCCATGTAATGAATGTGGGTAGAGGTGTATAAGGCCCCAGCCTTAAACCTTACTTAATCATGAGTTATTACAAGATTACACGTTGAGGATCTTTTTAGGTTTAGAGTTTTAGAGAATTAGATCATGAAACTTGCATTATATTCCACATTTAAACAAAGTGGTTACATAAAAGATAGTATTCGTTCTTCCAATCAATGGAAACATATTTAAAATAAAACATGGATTCTTTCTTGACACATCCTTGACACTATCATCACATCATGTACCTTTCCCTTGACCTGTGAAAAACATTTCAAAAACATGGGATGAGCATAAAAAGCACAGTAAGGGTTATAAAAATATGGAAAGGAAACATGAGTTCATATATACATAAGAATGAAATCATACTTTACCAATAAAACATAGTCACTTTAACATACCTCATCAAATCATGAATAAATCGTAGAATTCATAAGACATAAAAGTAACTTGAGGCATTCATAACATTCTTACATAGGGAGTAACCGTCTTGGTTACTTTTGGAATACCCATCACATTATATTCCCTAAATCTCTTCGGAGAGACCTTAACGTTTCACTCCTTCGCGTTACCCAATGCATTGTAGAGCTATATCGTGCTCACCCGCCCTTATTTTATCATGGAACCACCGATCTTCATAAAAATTCCCAAGAACCATAACATAATCATAGCACATAACTTAATCATAAAGGAAATATAACATTCCCACATTGAAAAAACAATAAAACATTTTAAGATATTGAAATATTGAATCCATTCTAAAAACCATTTTCAAAACCATTTAAATAATTTAATAAAGATATTTTTGAATCAAAGTGTCCCATACCACCTTGAAGCTTTTAACATTTTATAACATTAATATCTATATAAATTAATTCTTAAAACCATTTTAAAAACATGGATAAGAACAAATCATTAAAACATTTAAAGCGATATTTTGGTTAAAGGGTTTTTACCAAAATCAGAGACACATGAATACAATAATTGAGGAATAACATTTAATCAGAACATTATAATATAATGAGAATAAATGTATTGATGATATAATATTCCAAAGAAAAGTATATACACCATATAAGAGTGAATTGGGGCATAACAACAATGAAGTCTCAAAAGAAATGTAAAATGAGATGAAATCCATTATAAAGAAGGTATCCTTAAATTAAGGATAAATCAATCTCATAATTATGTGTGACAAATATAAATACACCCAATATAAGTGGATATTAAGTGTAAAACAATCAAAGGTAATTCACACATATTCAAAGGATGAAATATTCAATAACTACATGTTGAACCCAAAGAAATCGAAATTGGGTTAAGAAGTTCCCTTGGTAAAATTTGACAGCCTAACGGCGTCACATAAAATTTTACAAAAAGGGTTCATGAGAGAGATAAAGGGGATATCATCAACTTGGACATAAAATTTAAAATAAATAATTAAATATTAGAACATATCCCAACATAACAATATTTAAATTAAAAGACCCAACAAAAGAAGTCTTTTAAAAAGAGGAGGGTGAAAGGTTCCCTTACCGACATGGGTATCTTTCGAGACATGCACCCTGTGAAAGAAGGACAATACAACATTGATGTAAATACTCATAAATGAAAGTATATTACACAATGAGTAAAATAATGGGCAGTACATACACCACTCAAATGAAATTGTTGCAAATGTAGCATAAATCTCACGGGAATAAAAGTGAGATGAAAAATCCCTTACGAAAACTCGGCAGCCTAACGGCGCCACATAAAACATACAAAAATGGATCGATG
The DNA here is from genome assembly GCA_963277665.1 of Viscum album. Taxonomy (NCBI): domain Eukaryota; kingdom Viridiplantae; phylum Streptophyta; class Magnoliopsida; order Santalales; family Viscaceae; genus Viscum; species Viscum album. The sequence continues at coordinate 1,125,015,816 of OY728147.1, read as the reverse complement.
AGATCAAATATGGTATCTCATCATATTAAAATAATGTTTAAAGAAAGGGGAATGTAAATTAACATCCCCCAACATAACAAATAGGATCTTAAAAGAAGTGACATAAAGGAGAGTACTTGAAAAGAAAGAGAGAGGTTAGATCTCTTACGAAAATTCGGCAGCCTAACGGCGCCACTCAAAACTTCCAAAACGGATTGATGAGAGAGAATAGGGTCTATCATCATATGAACATAAAAATTACAGTAAGATTAATATAAAATAACATCCCAATCACAAGAAAGATGAGCTTAAATGTGATGACATAAAAGAGTGTACTTAAAAAGAAAAAGAGAGGAGTAGGATCCCTTACCTCAAGTCCAACTTGTCTTGTTCGTTTCTTTATATTCCTGAATAATAAACTTTGGTAAATTAATAATTGCCTATGTACCTTCTTTAGAGACTATTATTCAGTTCATATCACATATTATAATGTTATAATAATTTTTTAATAATGTTATTTCATACTAGACGTTTTTGCCGATGTTTGGTACATGAGTCCAAAATGAACTTGTTTGAAAAAATATTTCCCATGTAGTTATAAGTAAATAATTTCCAGAATAGTATTAATGATTAAAATATCATATATATCCAGTAAATATTCATTTCATACTATTACATATCATTTGGAGATAAAAAACCAAAAGCACTGTTCATGGAGACGGTAGGTCGTACGTACGCATGAACGCTACTTCCATTTCTATTTCATATTTAATGGAATTAAAACATAATGATACATAATAGTATTTTAATTCCAGTATGGTATCATATATAATATTATTAAATATATCCTTTATACGTTCCACATATGGTATTAACAAATTAAATCACTTTGAGGGGGCAGTAGTCCGCACTTCCTTAAATGAAGATATCGCGTTTACCCATAATGGAAACCATAAAGGTATGCCCAAAATGAAAAATACAGAAGCTTAAGGAAAAAATAAAAATATTATATATCACATATAAATATAGTTTCATCTTAATGGCCACCTTTGAAGGTGTTAAAGGAATGTTGAATAATCATCATTTCGGGAGGCCGAAATTCGCCATCCACGGAAACAGTATGTTATTTAACCATTAGATGTAGGTGTGTGAAAGTGTAGCTCTAATACATCTTATAACAAAATCCTATTATATTTATTATATTGTATTTGTTACAAAAGAAATGAATAAAAATAGTTTAGGGGGTTGGAGAAGCAAAATAAAACAAAAGGACTCAAGTGAAGACATTACCTTAAAATCGGGTAACTCCCTTTGGTTTGATCTCAAAGGCTTCCTTGGGATGACTTATGCCCAAAGTGAGTCTTCAAGGAGTAAGAGAGGGAAGTGGAGAGACAAAATGGGCAGAGGTTGGCCGAGCCAAAGGCTTTGGGAGTGTGGGTAAGGAGGTAGAGGTGGGGGCCTTTTATAAGAGGAGAGGATGGGCACTCTTGGAAGGTAAAGAAAAGTCACTTTATTTTAAAATGGTATTCGGATTTAAGAGGTCCCACATTGATGTGTTTTGAGGATAAGGTGATAAGGGTTCTAAATCCACTCATCCAATAGGTTTTGGACATTTGTAGGTCTTAGATATTACATTATCTTTCCATTTTATTTAAATCGTTAAATAATGAGGTCATCGCTGCATCATCATGATGTCATAAATAATTTAATTTAATTTATGTATAAAAATTATAAAACAAAATACTATGATTTATGAAATATTTTTATCTTTCCAATGAATATTTATAGTCAAAAACATGATTTGAATAACCCCATGTAAAAATTGTTTTAGTAAAACATTTCATGTTTGTCTCATTTTTACTTTAACATTAAATAAAAAGATATTTATGTCATTTTCCAACCAAAGTGGCTCCATGGGGTCCCCATGTTGACCCATGTATTTTATTGGTCGGACATGACACATCCAGTGAGAGTAGGAAATGTGTCTAGGTCATTTCATTTTATTAAAACATTATTCTTAACATAAACTACACTAATTACCTCTAATCGCATTTAAAAACTTAATAAGTTACTATTCACCAAAAAATTATTTTTATCCCATTGGACCACATTTTACTTCTTAATGACAACCATGTATGTCGGATTTTTGAAATTCAAAACACAAAGATGAAAATGTTTCATTTAAACGGAAAAATCAGTTTTATAAGTACAACTTAGTGGTTTCACTATTCATCAAAAATTGAAGTTTTTCTGAAAAATCCAAAAAATTCACCCTAAGCTATATTTGATATTCCGAATTCAAAAATGAAGTCTATTTTACAAAATTAAAAACATATAAGTCACATTAATTAATTTAATAATTAATTCCCGTTGTCTGATCAAATAGCGTGTTTTTATGAAACAATAAGTATCAAAAGATTGACACTAGTTTAAGTCTGATTTCAAAGTGAAATTAATTCCAACGACCACTATAGGATTTAATGGTAAAAATATATTCTAATTTCACTTTAAAAACAATTCAAAAGATAATCTAATCGTATAAATAAATTAGATTAAAAAGAGGTTTTAATTAAAATACAACATTTTACACTATTCATTTAAAAAAAAGAACTTCATCGGAAAGATACCAAAAATTTACACAAAGTAAATTTTGATGTCCCAATTCTTAAGAAGAGTTTTATTTGGTCCAATATAATTTATAATAGTAAAAAAGACTATATTTAATGATGATTCTCCATCAAAAGGCGATAAGTGAACTTTTAGTGAAAACTAGGGCATATACGGCTAAAATTGAATTCTTTCTGTATTTTATGCCTTTATCTTTTATTCGATAAATGTAAAAATATTTAAAAACATATATAATCATATTATAGTTATTTATATCCATTCCTGCCAATACAACGGCTACATGTTAACTACCATTTAAAATAATATTATTTTATTATTAGAGTGCAACGTAAGATTCCCAAGAAACTCGTTGTTGCGTGTTGGGTACGCCATCGAGCATAGTGTCCCCATTAAAGTCATATTAATACTTTATTCACCAATATGGATAAATATGAAAATTTTATATTCTTTATTTACATGGGGTGTTACATCCTTCCCCCCCCCCCTTCGGGAATTGCGTCCTCGTAATTTTTAAAATTGAGCTTGGAAACATCCTTGAATGTCCCACATCGGAACAAGAGTAGCTAAAACAATCACTTTAAAATAAAGAGAGATAAGTACAAAGTTCACCCGAGTTAACCCATAATAGGATTCCATGTATAAAAATATGTACAAGGAGGAGAAAACATAGGGTCATGTTCTGATGGAGAGTGATAGAAAACATGTTTAGGAGAAAGTTAACAATATGAAAATCACAAACTTGTGATGGGTTAAACGGTGTTGGGTTCCCCAGTAGGAAAGCTTAATAGACAACATTTTTTCTTTATGTTACTTTTTATTGAGGAATTTATTTTTGAGCTTAAATAAAACATAAGGAAACATACTTACTTGTCATGTTGACTTCGAACTTTTACTAGATTCCTTAATCAAACTCATATTTTTTTCCAAAAGACGAGTATTTAGGAAGACTTGTTCACCTTAGGAGTACTATAATCAATTTCTAGAGAATCACCTAATCCACAATAGAGAACTATATACTTCCCATATCTTTAGACTCTAACCAAAACCAAAACCAAAAAGGTTAGTACAAGATCAGATAATCCAGAAAAAGATAAACCTTTAAAAATAAAATCTATTCTTAATCTCCAAAATTTATCCATCAAAACCTAAAGTTCAACGAGGACCATTCGATAATCAATTTGTCCATAAAATTCTTCAAAGTAAACCAATGTAAGATTGAAACACAAATATTTGAAGGATTTAGTCACATAGTCTTCCAAGTTAAATCGTAACATTTATCTCCAAACAACATCAGTTGCTCCTAAAGTCTCATATTGAAAAGTAATTAACCTAATCACATATCCTCCATGATAGGTTAATCATTTTCATAAATAACCCAAAATAAACTTAATCTTAATTCATAAAATCATCAAACTAAAAAGAATCGGTCAAACTAACTAGGGACTTCACGTAGTCCAGTGGTAGGCGATAAATACCAGTCGCACATTGGTTGTGGGTTCGATTCTCGCGGCTTTCTCCGACGCGACGGTTTGTCACACAGTCTGCGTGTTGTCCTTTTTCCAAAACTCTATAATTTTTAAAACATTCCCCAAAATGAGATAAAATATTCAAAATTTATCATAACATATTTTAACCTCTAGTTTATCTCATGCCTTTAATTTTCTAGCATATCATATAATAACCCATAATTACCTCAAAAGTAAAGATCATATAAACTCTAATTGTTACCTTTATAATTATCACCTTAACTTCCACATCGATTGGTCATCTTGTACATGATGCATTACAGAACATACCAAAGGTTCAAGTGGTTGATCATGACTCCTTGATAGTTGGTTTAGAACAACCACGAGTTTCCTCATTGAATCCCCCATTTTATCCAGTATCTTAATCATAGAACCACCACAGTTTCCTTCAAAAATGTTGTCTCTTTGGTGCCTGCTAGATCCATCCATTCACTAAAAATAGAAATGTCAGTGTGAGTATATCAACAAAACCATCATGTACTAATGAGGAAGGTAAAAACTAAGATATACTTACTCATTCATATTATCTAAAACTAGGACTCTTTCTGAAATCCTATCCATTATGGTACTGTCACTTATGCTTAGAGAATACCCTAACCTCTAAAGTTATCTAAATCGACCTTTGATACCAACTATAAGGCCGCATCCTTAAACCTTAATTAATCATGAGTTATTACAAGATTACACGTTGAGGATCATTTCAGGTTTAGAGTTTTAGAGAATTAGATCATGAAACTTGCATTACATTCCACATTTAAACAAAGTGGTTACATAAAAGACAGTATTCATTCTTCCCATCAGCAGAAACATATTTAAAATAAAACATGGATTCTTTCTTGACACATCCGTGACACTATCATCACATTATGTACCTTTCCCTTTACCTGTGAAAAACATTTCAAAAACATGGGATGAGCATAAAAAGCTCAGTAGGGGTTATAAAAACATGGAAAGGAAACGTGAGTTCATATATACATAAGAATGAGATCATACTTTACCAATAAAACATAGGCACTTTAACATACCTCATCAAATCATGAATAAATAATAGAAGTCATAAGACATAAAAGTAACTTGAGGCATTCATAACATTCTTACATATGGAGTAACCCTCTTGGTTACCTTTGGAATACCCATCACAATATATTCCCTAAATCTCTTCGGAGAAACCTTAACGTTTCACTCCTTCGCGTTACCCAATGCATTGGAGAGCTATATAGGGCTCACCCGCCCTTAGTTTATCACGGAACAACCCATATTCATAACAATTCCCAAGAACCATAACAAAATCATAGCACATAACTTAATCATAAAGGAAAGATAACATTCCCACATTGCAAAAACAATATAACATTTTAAGATATTGAAATATTTAATCCATTCTAAAAACCATTTTCAAAACCATTTAAAACATTTAATAAAGTTTTTTTTGAATCAAAGTGTCACATACCACCTTGATGCTTTTAACATTTTAAACCATTAATATCTATATAAATTAATTCTTAAAACCATTTTGAAAACATGGATAAGAACAAATCATTAAAACATTTAAAGCGATATTTTGTTTGAAGGGTTTTTACCAAAATTAGAGACACTTGAATACAATAATTGAGGAATAACATTTAATCAGAACTTTATAATATAATGAGAATAAATGGATTCATGATATAATATTCCAAAGGAAAGTATATACACCATATAAGAGTGAATTTGTGCAAAACAACAGTGAAGTCTCAAAAGAAATGTAAAATGAGATGAAATCCATTACAAAGAAGGTATCCTTAAATTAAGGATAAATAAATCTCATAATTATGTGTGACAAATATAAATACTCCCAATATAAGTGGATATTATGTGTAAAACAATCAAAGATCATTCACACATATTCAATGTATGACATATTCAATAACTACATGTTGAACCCAAAGAAATCGAAATTGGGTGAAGAAGTTCCCTTGGTAAAATTCGACAGCCTAACGGCGTCACATAAAATTTTACAAAAAGGGTTGACAAGAGAGATAAAGTGGATCTCATCACATGGACATAAAATTTAAATCAATAAGGACATATTAGAACATCTCCCAACATAACAATATGTAAATTAAAAGACCCAACAAAAGAAGTCTTTTAAAAAGAGGAGGGTGAAAGGTTCCCTTACCGACATGGGTATCTTTCGAGACATGCACCCCGTGAAAGAATGACAATACAACATTGATGGAAATACTCATAAATGATAGTATATTTCACAATGAGTAAAATAATGGGCATTACTTACACCACTCAAAGGAAATTGTGGCAAATGTAGCATAAATCTCATGGGAATAAAAGTGAGATGAAAAATCCCTTACGAAAACTCGGCAGCCTAAAGGCGCCACATACAACATACAAAAATGGATCGATGAGATCAAATAGGGTATCTCATCTAATTAACATAATGTTTACAGAAAGTGGAATGTAAAAGAACATATCCCAACATAACAAAGTGGAGCTTAAAATAAGTGACATAAAGGAGAGTACTTGAAATGAAATAGAGAGGTTAGATCTCTTACGAAAATTCGGCAGCCTAACGACGCCACTCAAAACTTCCAAAACGGATTGATGAGAGAGAATAGGTTCTCTCATCATATGAACATAAAAATTACAATAAGATTAATATAATAGAACATCCCAATCACAATAAAGATGAGCTTAAATGGAATGACATAAAAGAGTGTACTTAAAAAGAAAGAGAGGAGTAGGATCCCTTATCTCAAGTCCAACTTGTCTTGTTCCTTTCTTTATATTCCTGAATAATAAACATTGGTCAATTAATAATTGCCTTAGTAACTCCTTTAGAGATTATTATTCAGTTCATATAAAATATTATAATGTTATAATAATTGTTTAATAATGTTAGTTCATATCAGATGTTTTTGTCGATGTTTTGTACATGAGTCAAAAATGAACTTGTTTGAAAAAAGATTGCCCATGTAGTTATAAGTAAATAATTTCAAGAATTGTATTAATGATTAAAATATCATATATATCCAGTAAATATTCATTTCATACTATTCCATATCATTTGGAGATAAAAAATGAAAATCACCGTTCGTGGAGACGGTAGGCAGTACGTACGCATGAACGCTACTTCCATTTCCATTTCATATTTAATGGAATTAAAACATAATGATACATAATAGTATTTTAATTCAAGTATGGTATCATATATAATATTATTAAATATATCCTTTATAAGTACCACATATGGTATTAACGAATCAAATCACTTTGAGGGGGCGGTAGTCCGCACTTCCTTAAATGAAGATATCGCGTTTACCCATAATGGAAACCATAAAGGTATGCCCAAAATGAAAAATACAGAATATTAAGGAAAACAGAAACATATTATATATCACATATAAATATAGTGTCATCTTAATGTCCACCTTTTAAGGTGTTAAAATATTTTTGAACAATCATCGTTTCGGGAGGCCGAAATTCACCATCCACGGAAACAGTATGTTTTTTTACCATTAGGTGTAGGTGTGTGAAAGTGTAGCTATAATACTTCTTATAACAAAATCCTAGTATATTTATGATACTGGATTTGTTACAAAAAAATTTAATAAAAAGAGTTTAGGGGGTTGGAGAAGCAAAATAAAACAAAAGGACTCAACTGAAGACATTACCTTAAAATCGGGTAACTCCCTTTGGTTTGAGCACAAAGGCTTCCTTGGGAAAACTTATGCCCAAAGTGAGGCTTCAAAGAGTAAGATAGGGAAGTGGACAGACAAAATAGGCAGAGTTTGGCCGAGACAAAGGCTTTGGGAGTGTGGGAAAGGAGGTAGAGGTGGGGGCCTTTTATAAGAGGAGAGGAGGGGCACTCTTGGAAGGTAAAGAAAAGTAACTTTATTTTAAAATGGTATTCGGATTTAAGAGGTCTCAAATTGATGTGTTTCGAGTATAAGGTGATAAGGGTTATAAATCCACTCATAAAATAGGTTTTGGACATGTGTAGTTCTTAGATATTACATTATCATTCCATTTTATTTTAATCGTTAAATAATGAGGTCATCGCTGCATCATCATGATGTCATAAATAACTTAATTTATTTATTGACTAAAAATTATAAAACAAAATACTATGATGTTGGAAATTTTTTTATATTTCCAATTAATATTTATAGTCAAAAATCTGATTTGTATAACCCCATGTAAATTTTTTTTTAGTAAAACATTTCATGTTTGTCTCATTTTTACTTTAACATTAAATAAAAAGATATTTATGTCATTTTCCAACCAAAGTGGCTCCATGGGGTCCCCAAGTTGACCCATGGATTTTCTTGGTCGGCCATGACACATCCAATGAGGGTAGGACATGTTTCTAAGTCATTTCATTTTATTAAAACATTATTCTTACCATGAACTACACTAATTACCTCTAATTGCGATTAAAAACATAATAAGTTACTATTCACTAAAAAATTATTTTTATCCCATTGAACAACATTTTACTTCTTAATGACAACCATGTATGTCGGATTTTTGAAATTCAAAACACAAAGATGGCAAAGTTTCATTTAAACGGAAAAATCAGTTTTATAAGTACCACTTAGTGGTTTCACTATTCATCAAAAATTGAAGTTTTTCATAAAAATCCCAAAAATTTACCCTAAGCTATATTTGATATTCCGAATTCAATAATGAAGTATATTTTTCAAAATTCAAAACATATAAGTTACATTAATTAATTTAATAATTAATTCCCGATGTCAGATCAAATAGCGTGTTTTTATGAAACAATAAGTATCAAAATATTGACACTAGTTTAAGTCTGATTTCAGACTGAAATTAATTCCAAAGACCACTATGGGATTTAATGGTAAAAATATATTCTAATTTCAATTTAAAAACAATTCAAAAGATAATCTAATCATATAAATAAATTAGATTAAAAAAGGTTTTGAATTAAAATACAACATTTTTCACTATTCATTTAAAAAAAAGAACTATATCGAAAAGACACCAAAAATTTACACAAAGTAAATTTTGATGGCCCAATTCTTCAGAAGAGTTTTATTTGGTCCAATAGAATTTATAAGAGTTAACAAAACTATATTTAATGACGGTTCTCCATCAAAAGGTGATAACTAAACCTTTAGTGAAAACTAGGGCATATACGCCTAAAATTGAATTTTTTCTGTATTTTATGCCTTTATCTTTTATTCGATAAATGTAAAAATATTTAAAAACATATATAATCATATTTTAGTTATTTATATCCATTCCCGCCAATAAAATGGCTACATGTTGACTACCATTTAAAATAATATTATTTTTTTATTAGAGTGCAATGTAAGATTCCCAATAAACTCGTTGTTGCGTGTTGGGTACGCCATCGAGCATAGCGTCCCATTTAAAGTAATATTAATACTTTATTCACAAATATGGATAAATATAAAAATTTCATATTCTTTATTTACCTGGGGTGTTACAAGGTGAGTAGGAAAATTTCTCAAAGAAATTAGAAGATGTTTTATGTGCGGTAAATGAGGTTACTAAGGAAAAACATTCAACGAATGAAAGAAGAATAAACTTATTATGATGTATAGAAATAATTCTCTTCATAATAATCCACCAGTAGTTTGATGTTTTAGATGTGATTTATTTAAGAGATATTCAAATTAGTGCACTAATATAAACAATTTAGTTGATAATTTAAAACAACAAAATCATAGAACAAAAGAAGAAGAAATGTTTTATAAAATAACTATTACTTATGTGGATGATTATAATTACCTTTTTACAAGTATATTTATTCTTCATTATATGTTTTTGGATGCATTGTGTCACGTTGATTTTCATTAAATAATAGCTATTGAATAATAAAAAAATACTCAATGATAACATTATTGTATCTTACGTTTATTAATTTTATTTAATGTTTGTGGGATTAGTGTTCTTTCACATCTTATTGTCCATTCATAAAATTAATTTTATGTGATTTTGGGAATGAATAGGTTATATCAACATAAAATCTATATTAATCAACAAAATAAGGAAATAAAATTTCATATTTCATACCATTAAATTATTATCTATCAATCCATGTATGACCATGAGAACTCATTAAAAATTAATTCTATTATAAGAGTTATGATACACAATAATGAGGCATTTTTTATCATATAATTTGAAAACAAATCAAAATTTAGATTCACCTATTTTATGGAAAATTATATTTTTTTTTGTTTTTAAGGATTATATATCCTCAAAAATTATATCTCGAGTCACGTTTATCATTAAGATACCCAAATATATTTTCATTTGTAACTGAGAATTAAAATTGTGAGGTAAAAATTTATATATGGTAAGGGAATATACCACCTATAGATTATATATTATATTTTCCTTTAAATCTTAATGTGTTCAATCTCTTGTTCATGGGAAAAACCAACCAAAAACAAACCACGAGACATTATATAAAAGTAAAAATGTGATCATTTAATTGGATTGTAAAATAAAGATAAAAACATTACAATATATATACATATATATATATATAAGAATGGATATTTTTAATATTAAGGCATTGATTAAATCAAATTAATATACATAAATAACCAAAAGACCACTTTATTCAATGAATATATTTCTCCAAAACTAGATTATTTTTGTCATTTATTTAAAAAAAAATTTAATTTTTTTTTAATATTAATACTATATTAATAGAAAATTAATGAATAATTACCAAGATATATAAATAAGAATATTTAATGTTTTTAGAAAAGAAATTAAATTGAAAAGTGATGTCATTATATGTCTATGACTTTATTTAAAATTTAAATAATCAAACATTATAATTTTAATATAAAATGATTTAATTATTAATTAGATTTAGAATAAAAAAATTATCCTATGATGATTTTTTGGATCTTATTGAAAAAATTGTTTTTTAGATGAATGGTATAAAATGATATTTTAAATAAAACTATAGCATTTATAACTATATCAATAAGTATGACATGAAAAATATGAAAAAACATTATTGATACAAAATTTAGTTAAATTTTGAATTTAAAAATACAATTTTTATTATTGAAACCCCAACCATATCATTTGGAAAATTAAGAAATATATTTCATAATAGTAATTATTCATTGTCATTATTTTTAATTTTTTTCCTAAGTTAAATTAAGTTTTTTATTTATTTTAATTTTACATAAATTTCATTAGATTAATTATAAAAAAATTAATTTCATTAAATTTGATATCATTGATAATTTTTTTAAAATTTTAACATTTATACTTTTCGGAAAATAGTGTTTTACTCTTTATATATGCTTATGTTAAAATAAATTTTTCTTGTGCCTAAAATATTATTTTATAAAATAAAAGTCATATATATAATATTTATGTATAAAATATGTAATAACTCTAATTTTATTTCTAGGAATTAAATGTACATTACATAGGTAAAAATTAATTAAGGTAATAAAAAATTATAAATGGTAAAAATATAAGAGTTTAAGAAACAAAAAATCTTTAAAACATGTGTGAAATTGAATTTTTTATGGAATACCGATCATACCTCATGCCTCATTACATTATTTTAATGAACCAAAATTTTGGAAACTTTTAATTAGTAATATCTTCAATATCCACTACTACAATTTATCCTTTTAATAGAGCTAACAATAGGCTTTTAAAAGAGAAAGGAAAGCACTGACTGCCGAAGAAAGGTTAAAATCCCACATTTATTAGTGATAGAAAAAAACAAAGATAAAGGGGGTTTGTAATTATTTTTATTTAGATTTAATAAATTACCACATTATATGAAATTTTATATAGATATATTAAATTTCCCATTTATCATATTTTTTTAGCACTATTAAATGCTGCCTTTTTGGTGTTAGAAAAATCAACAACAAAATAAAAATTTATCAACTATTTTTTTCTAGCATTGATGAAAAATGAAAAAATATATTTTTTATACCCTTTCTCAGAAGGTGGTATGCCATTTATAAACACCCCAAATTAACTCCAAACGCCCATCCCCTTCCTCGGAGATCATGACCCCATTCCTTAGTTCATGTGTGTGGGGTTCCCTTCACTATATAACCTCTATATTTCTTCAGATGAGTCCTTGTGTGTCAAAATCTTTCTTGAGAATGATAATTAATTAATAATCATATTAAAAATCATTAAACACCATTTCACATTCGACATTCACAATTTAATCTGTCTAATTCCATTTTAACCACTTTTAAATATATTATATAAACACTCTCTTATAAAATTATCTTCAAATATTTCTCATATTCTGTATTAAAATTTTATTAGAGATTGTTATCAAATATAACATACATCATTTTTGGTTGAAATTGTATATTTACCCTTTCTGATATCCATTATTTTACGTGGATCTCTAATAGTCCAACATATTGGGCCTAACATCTTGTAGAGTTTGATGGATATTGTGTTTCTATTTAGTTTTCATATGAAAATAGTAAATAGTAAGAAAACATCATATATTTATTTTAGAAGGGGGCCATGGTGTTTATGGAGGATGGTTATTTCTTCCATTTAGTGTCTCCAAAACATCAACAATATATTTTTTAAATATAAGGGAAGCTCTACCGATGATTTATCATGAGATTTGAATGTCTATTAAAAATAAATGAACTAGCATACCGAGTATCTCTATATTCAAAAAAACATGTATATGACATATTCTATATGTCATAGATATTGTGGTAATTATATGTTCTATAATCCATTATTAATATTATAGATATAGAGTTGGTTGGGGGGGGATTTTCCTAGAGAGAGATATTGTGATACTGATCTATCACGAGAAATATTAATGTAAGTGTACCATTCCATTCGTTCTGGAATATTAGAGGCATAAATGTGTTTATAAAATAACCTAGAAGTGGGAGTAAAATTTGAGAGCCTAATATATAGATTTATTTTTTATATTATATCTTATTTATGTAAATTAGTTTTAACTTTTTCTTATAGGTTTTATTATTCAATATGATTGTGATTCCCATTTTAAATTTATATATTATGTAATGTCCCATATTTTCAAACCATGAAAATTTTCAAAAGGAATTTAAAATTTATATTTGGTGGATAAACCATTTTCTAAAATAAGCATTGGAATTTGAATCTGATTTTGCAAAACAAAAAGGTGAATATTCATAAAGAGTTTAATTCCTGATAGGTTTATCATGTGCTTGGATTGTATTTTCTGGTATCAGACTTTGAAATATCTATTTTGGGATAAGGAAGTAGAGGAACACTGTTGGCACGTTGTTAGGTATAACCATGTTTCCCTCACCATATGGAATGTTTTATATGGGGACATGGTTTATTGAAACTATGTGGTCCCCAGGGGAGATCATGTGATTTTGTGTATTTTCTCAGAGAGTTTCATGAGTTTCTCAAAACATGCACCAAAGGTTACATGACTGTGTGAGGTTGTCTACATAAAACTATACAGGGGAGTATATTATTTGGGAATGTTTTGAAAATAGTTCATGTAAACCACACCCTTCATTCCACATAGGTAATAGAACCACAAGGTTGGTAAATAGTGAGTTAAATAATGCGGGAAGACAATATTTCTTATTATTGGGATAGAGATTATGGTATTCCTATACAACCTATTTCATTCCATCTCCCTTCTTCCTCCTCCCATCAGTACACAATAACACCACTCATAGGTTCCATATTTATGTCTTCATGGGATCCATGGATCTCCTTCATCTTATGTTGGAAACAAGAACCTTCTTGTTCATTTGATGGATATTGATAAGTCTATAACTCTTATTTTCTATTCTCCCATTTACCAATACATCTTCCATTCCAAATTCAAGAAAACTAATTTACCCTATTTTCAAGGTATTATTCTATTAATTTTATTTCTCCCAAACTATCTTGAATAAATTCTCAATATTAGAATGGTCGACCATTCAAGGCATGAGCTAAGAGTTCTATGAATTTTACATTAATGAATGGATTGTTATTCAATTACACTATTGTGACTCGCATCAAATTCTCTATGTGTTTCCCTTTAAATATAAAATGTGATATGAATATTCTAATGCCTAAATTTAGATATTTTTTATCTTTCATTTGAACTATTGGAAGATATCCACCTCAACTCGAACCTCCCCTTCCGTGATTTTTTCACTCGTATGTTATGTCATATACTTCTCTTAAGTAAATTAAATACCCTTTATGTGAATTATTTGGATTCTTGTTTTTTAATGAAATATCTTGGATTTAATCACGTTTAATGTGTGTGGGTTTTTGGTCCTTATGTTGGTGATGATTTATATAAATTAAATGAATTAGAATGAAAATATTACTTGTTAAAAAAATAGTTTTATGGATCATATTCCTCGCCATATTTTATAATAAAACCACTATTTAGATGTGAATACTTCTCAAATAAATTGTTTCAACCTAATATATATAGTTAACTAAAAAAGATATTTCTCATATACCTGATCCAAGAATTACTTATGAATGGAATGGACATTCCCATGGACATCACCGTAAATTATAATTGAATTATGATAAGAAATTATTGAAGACAAGTAATTGTATGTTAAAAATTTTAATTGGTTAGATTAATTGTATTAAAACATGAGTGATACTTGGATTCCTCCTTATTGAGTACTCTAGATAGGCTCACTGGGAAAAATCCTTATACATAAAATGAAAAATATTGGATTCTATATTTCAAAATACCATGGCTGAGCTCATTGGTTATTTGAATTAGGTTATTCATTGTGCGAAACATAGGTTTCCATTTATGAAACTCCATGGATAGGCTCAAAGGCTATGTGATTTTCCCCATTATCTAAGTGATATGTGGGTTTCAATTTTAGGAAATTATTTGGCTGGTATCATAGTGAAATTGTTTGTTATAGGAGATACTTGGGTTTCCTCTTACAAAATTCTATTGGTGGGATCATTTAATAAATGGAATTACCTTACTCATTAGGTGATACCTAGGTTCTTCATTACAAAACTCCTTGGACTGGCTCATAGAAAAAAAATATCATACTTACATTATTATTATAGATAGCTTGTAGAAACGATCTATCGTGATTAATTTTCAGGAAACATGGCTATTTACTATGGGTATTTTAATTGATAATGGTATTATATTAAGAAACATTTCACTACATAGAATATTTACCTAGTTTTGGAGACAAACTTTTATGGATTCATGGGTTTGTAGTCAGGGGTCCTTGTACTGTATTATATTCATCACATTACAATTATGTGGATTCCATGAGTTCTCACAGATGAATGCATATGTTTGCATTTATATATTTACATATAATATTATATATACATGTGTGGATTTTTAGTGATTTTATGTCTTTTGTAAATGTAGGTTAGGTCTTCCAATATTCCCTAAGGACCTAAGCCTGACGTATTGAAATTTATTTATTCCCCACATTACATTTCATACAAATACATTTTGGTATTTTATATTCAAATAATTGATAGAATTATGCTCCATTTTTATGGTATATTAAGTATAACTGAAAATATATTTAAGCCACAATTTCACTACAGTACCTTAAAAATCTATATGGTTTTGGGTACAGGTTCCCTTATTAGGGTTTTGTTGTTTCATTTGAATATGAGAGTTTAGGGCAAGTTGACTGATCTATATCTACGGATGATCATAGAGGCATCCATAGAGGTTTTTTTCAATGTTTTTCTATTATTATGATTTTCATTGTTTTATGTATTCATCATGTATGTTTTATCATCACATGGACAAGAATGATTGTATACATGGTGATGGAAAATTTATTCATTACTTTTTTTATTAGTTATTATTGTCTTCTAATTCTTTTTCAATAATTTGTATTAAATCCACTCTTGATTGATTTATTTTCTATTATACTCTTGTACTAATATGATCATGATGTTATTATCTACCCATTAAACTATTATTGTACTCAAAATTATAATCAACAACATCTATCATAATGGGAGTCATGCATGAGGCTACATGTTTTGTCAAGTCAGGGAAATGGTATAGTGGATCCCAGGTTGGGATGGTACATGTGGCATAAAGTTGTTATATATCCATTATATTATTTCTTTATGATAGAAGATAATAAACTATTAATTTATTGGTTCATGGTAAATAGTTTTGTCCTGGAGTGATCACCCCTCTTTCAATGATAAGTCTATGTTCCATGTATTAGACTATTGTTCATATTTTAAATCTTTATAGTTGATTATGGTTTCACCTTTCGTGGTTGGTGTACATTCCCTTACATAATATATAATGAGATTTATGGTATTTTATCTTCGGATTAGTATTTCATGGATGCATTGATACATGCATTAATTATAAGAACATAGAGATACCCATGTCATGCATATATCATTCCATTTAGGTTTTATTTTTTGATTTTTGTATAACTTGTTGGATGTTCCTTGTGTGTCATTGCAGTTTTCTTATCTGTAGAATATGTTTTACTAATTATTAATCATGTTTTTCATAAATACCAAGATTCGGTGGTTCCCTGTTAATATATATGTATTTCATAATTCTTTTATAAGACATTATTGTTATAATTGGGTGATATTATTAGATATTAATGTTCTAGAATCAATGTAAATGGTTTATCCCATATAACATGATTTTGTAACCTCAATTAATAAATAACTTCTTAGTTGAGCCATGGACCATTGGTAAAATGGGTTGGAAATTTATGGTTATGATTAAATGGGTTATCATAGTTGATTATAATGATTATGGGGACCTAAAAATTGGAAAGTGTAACACATAAAAGAAAAACATTACATAAAAACATGAAATATTTTGAAATTAAGGTAAAAACCTAGTTGCAGGTGCATGAATGCCAATTGTAATTTATGATGGAAATTAAAATAATAGACTGGGAAATGAAATGATTCTAACTTAACCATAGTATGTAAAGATATTAGATAATAATTGATAAATACATTCCATTGTAATGGAATGTACCAATATAATTTGGGCACAATGTCCATATGACTGAACCCTTGAATTCTCTACTAATACCTTGTAGGTGAGTTTAAAAATCTTATACATTTATAATAATCCAATTATTGGTGTGTTTAATGAATAATAAATAAATTATTGTTTCTTTTCTTTTATATGGTCCCAGGATGGAAAAATAGAACCCTCGTAGGTCACATTATTATTTATATGATTTGGTATTTAACCCCATGGGAGTACTCTTTTGATAAATGAGATGGTTATTTAAAGTTACTGAAACCACCAGATCCTCTTTTATCAATACAATACCTATTAAATATTTTTAATAATAATTATTATGAGTATTTAGTTAATTAAAATACCAATTACTACCTAAAGGTTTTTTTCTTCTATATATTGGAATTGGAATTTTATTTAACAATTACCAATTATTAGAAACATAACGATAAATAAAATGAATAAGTTGAATATATGGGATAAAGTTTTCTACAACCATGTGTAATGGGATAGTCAAAAGTTTCCTGGAGAGATTAATTTAATGGGAACATTGACAATACACAAGTATCTATTTTACATTTATATTATGTTCATATAGAAATTAATCCATTAATAATAGTTCAATTTTATGGAATGATGATGTTAGTAGGTCGATGGTTATTCCATAACTGAGGATTAAATGATTGTGTTAGATCCATTAAAACACAAATCCATTCAAAATAAAGAACAGTATTTTAAAAAGTGAGGTTTCATTAAGGTGTCAATTTTTCATTGTAGGACTCTTAATATCCAAAACAACACATAGGTTATATGGGTGGTTTCATGGTGAATGGAACCATATTATGAGAATGATCATAATTTAATGATGAATTAAAATGATTTATAAATTATTAGGTCATGTTCTATGGATTATTAGTTCATGTGACACTTATTCTATTGTAAATATGGGATGACTCGATTGGTCATCGTCTAGATTTATAGTCGTATGGAATGATGTGACTCTATGCTAAATAATTTAATAGGTCTTCATTTTCTATCATTCAAAGGATTGTTTATCCAATGTATAGTTTCAAATGGTTTCCATTATGTTGAATAAATCAAGGGGCATTTCATGTTTATATAGTTAGAAATCATTGAGTTCATAAAATGTTGCAAAAAACTATAATAGTTTGGTGTTAATGGTTAAACCTATAGATGTTAAGCTATATATAGGGGTATTTTATGGGTTACTATAACTTATCTATTAAATATTATTTAGTTTTCATAGTTTAAGGGGTGTTGTTGAAAATGAATTGGGTGTTTATCCCAGCCGATCTAGTTTAGTTTTGGATTTCACTCCTATTATAGTGGTGCACATGAATGTAAATCTAGAATAGCGCCACACATAGGTCTAGAGTAATCTGGTCAATAGATCTTTTAAGAAGATATTATTCCTCTCTTTTTTCAAATTAAAAATTGGTAAATGCATTTTTGGAACATCTAGGACCCATTATAATAGGTTTATAGAGCATGTGTCATTATATGCATTCACATTCTTAGAAAACAATGGCAATTACACTCCTTAGATGGGGGAATGATATTGATCATAGAAATGAATTTTTTCACATAGAGGGATCACAGCCAATGAGAACCATTTTTCAATGATTTTATTTTATTTAAAATCCATCGGTATAGTGTGTTAAGAAAACTATCAGTGCTTGGAAGGTATCACTATAATTGTGTATGTAACTATTCAAAAAAACATTATTAAATCATAGAATATGCTGGTTTTTTGAGTGATCACTAGGTTCTTTATATGGTAAGTAAATTATGGTCGATTAATAACATTGTGTTAGTTGGATCATTTTATTAACTATAAAAGGAGTTAGACACAGATGAATCAACTAATTTCCTTAATATATATTGGAAATGTTTTGTTGTAAACCATATCAAAAATTTACTCTTTGATATAGAGGTATTGTCTCATTCCTCATTGATAATTATTTATATCCTCCTTTTTTACTCCCAGTTCAGAGATGATATTGAATTATATCATTAAGTCATATTGGGTACAATAAAAGGGCATCAATTATACACCATATTAATAATCGATATAAGTGTATGCCCTGATAGAATGATTAATAGACTATATATATTTTCACACTAGTATCATGGAAGATCATAGGGGCATGGATTGTCCTTTGTGATTATGGAATCCAATTCTGGGAGGACATCGATGGACTTATGGACACCAATCAATAATTTGAATCAATAACCCTGAAATATGTCATTGTTTGTTTCATCCAATTATCATAAGACGTGGGACATTTGGCTATTTACCAATTCCTCACTGGTAAAATCCTAGAAATAGAATACCTTCTATGATATCCTTGGACATTTATGTTCAATTCCAAGGCTACACTATAATTATTTTTGGGTTTGGTTGTTTTTTATTTATGTGTCCCAAAACTAGGGTGTTGAGTTATCCATACACCCACATTAATGCAACAAAATGACGAAATAAAAGAATGTTTGAGTTGGAGACCTCCCCAGAACCCAGTTATTGGATTCGGTGATTCTACTTGAATAATTCTCGAGTTCCTTAGAAAAAAGTATCTATATTGAGTTCTATATTAGTCACCTATTAATGTCGTGATTTTAAGATATATTTTTTATACTATGGATATACTTTATTTCCTCTAGTTTTGTTGGTTGCGGTCAGTGAGGAACTACATTTGGAATATTTTTCGAATGAGATAAGAGCACTGTAAAGGTCAGATCCAACTTTAATTAGAAAATTTTGTACAACCAGGATAAATGAGGTCAATTAAAAATCAATTGTTTATTATTTTATAATTTATGGTAGTACAATCCTTATAATTTTAATATAATAAATCATAGGGTTCAGAATGTAATATTCAATATTGTTCCATAATTCCCTTAAGTTACAAGATCTTCCAAAAATCCTATATTTGTTTAATTAGAATCCAATAAATCATAGGGTTCATATCTCTATGTAATTCATAAAAAAATCATTGTGCAATAAAAAATATAATATCTCACATATATTATTTCACCAAAATATTAATACGTTTTATTTTGTCATAATAATTTAATCAATATCCACATCTCTAATAACTATTCCTTATAGAATTCCATGATTGATTGAATTTCATGGAATAGTAGAAAACCCCCAAAAAAGTATTAGTAAGTCACCAAAAACAAGATATAATAGTTATTTATTATTTTATAATTCACCCTTTGACAAAATAATATCTTCCTTACATAATTTGAAACCAAATTTATATTTTATTCATAACATCCAATGTTGAACATAACTTATCCATTCATACATACATTGAAAAATATGTATTGTGGGATCATTTCTTCTTGGTGAAATAATTAATCCACCATTTGTTAAAATTAACCACTAAATGTAATGGTATAGCCATATATATTGTAACTTGGATTTTAATTTCTTCAAAACATTTCATATAAATCTTCACTAAATTGGGTATCACATTATTTATGTCGTATTAATTTTAAAAACCATCTGATGTGACAAATTTAATATCAACAGAACTGATTTTTTTCATTCTTAGTGTAAATAATCTTACTTTCCAACATTCTTCATGACCTAGGTTCCAACACATAAAGCCACTCCTAATAGAAACACAACCATTAAAATCATTGAATTATATTACAAGGACTCTATTGAGTTAAAAAAATCCATATGAAACCCATCATGACCACCATTCCAATAATAATGGATCAATGATAAAAACCTAAAAAAATAATATATCAAATCTTGAAATAATAAAAATTCAATTATTTTTTTAATTTTCACATTACTATAAACTCCAAATAAACCTAAAAATATGTAGGATAAAATCTTCCATATTTATTAATAATCAATATGATCTATGATCTCCAATAACTTATCATGAAATATTATATCGAAAAATACACTACCCTTAAAAAAATAGTTGGTATAACTATGTAAGTGAGAAGAATAAACTAATCCTTCTATTTATATTCCATTCTATCATATTATTTCATAAATTCAGTAGGGTATGTAATGAACCAAAAATATTATATATAGAAATTAAATATTTTCAGATAAATATTCATTAAATTACTCAAACACGTATGTGAGGCTCATAAATCTATAGAACATTTGGAAATTTATACACATATAAAATTTGTCCATAAGTAAGCTACATCATCTAACATTGTGTCCTTTATAACTATAACCCTTAATAGATATATCATAAATAATACCTTTCATCATAACCTGGGAAAATGAAACATTCTAATGAGTGAGCTCGGATTCTTAGAAATGGAAAAAAATAGAGATATCAAGATATCATCAGTATAGGGATATAAGAACATGATAATAATATTTTGAAACCATACCCTACATATCATATATCAAAAAAAATTCTCATG
This sequence comes from Viscum album, assembly GCA_963277665.1. Lineage (NCBI taxonomy): Eukaryota > Viridiplantae > Streptophyta > Magnoliopsida > Santalales > Viscaceae > Viscum > Viscum album. Next base: position 1,124,994,249 of record OY728147.1, on the reverse strand, counting down.
AAATAAATCATAACAATTCATAAGATATGAATAGGAATATAATTAAATAAAATTTATGATTATAGTATAACATTATCATATGAAATAGATTTTTGGAATAGTAATAATTATATAAAATCATTTCCTTAGTATTTCAAGGATCATTTACAAGTTTATCATAGTGGATTAGGTCACTTACTAAACAATAAAAGTAGTTATGGTTCACTTCCAGGACCATCATAGTGGATTAATTTCAAGACCCAGACCATTATAGTAGTTAAGGTTCACTCCCAAGACTATCATAGTGGATAGAGTCCCTGACTGAACTAGGTTCACTTGATTCATGTAATGTTTTTCTTATTAGATATCAATCATTACCTAAATCAATGAAGGAATATGTATGTTCATCAAGTCACATAATGAAATTCATATTTATGTGTCCCAAAAACACATAAAAATCCCCATATTAGAAACCATGAAATTAAATTGGTTTCATAAATATTACATCATCACATAACCTCAGGACATCAAATGGGTTTCACAATCATTTCAACATTCACCAAACATAACTCATGGAAAATTATGTGGTTTTCATAACCATTTTATCATGAAATAACCCATGGAAGGGAAAAGAATTTCATAAACATATTTTCATCATAAAAATAAATCATTAATAGAATTAATTATATTGGTATTATTACGTAATATACCTAGTAAATAATAAGTCATATTGAAGGATTTTATCTTTTAAGGACAATTATTTTGGGATAAAAATCTCTTGTAATGTTTCTTAAATAAAATGTCATTTCATTAAAAATAACCATATTTAAATTGAAAATTCATAAAAGGTTTTTGAAATCATTTTATGTGAGAATAATTTTGGCAACGTATAAATGAATCTCCTAATTAAATAACGGTAATGAAATTGGTAAATTTCCATTCACTTCAAACACATTAAAATAAATATTACTTTCACATTTTTTTACTAAATAATTAATGGGATGTTTTTGTAAATGAAAATGAATATTACATTAAAGAAATTATAAAATTTAAGACTAGGGTAAAAAAACCTTTAATAAATAATTCATATAATATTGAAAAAAAATTTGTTAACAAAAATTAGAAAGAATGGTTTTGGGGTAAAAGGGTTTTCATCTAAAGAGAGAAATGATGTTGATTTTTATTTAAAACATCATTTTGAACTCATGAGTACATAAAGAGATTAAAATTAATGGAATAACATTATTCTTAATAAATAAATTTTTATAATTAAATACATTAGTTTCATTAATTATATATTATAATATTACATAATTGGAATCATAATCATGAGAAATCCCAATAAACGATGAAATTGTAACATAAAACTCTATCCACTTTGAAACATTGAATCACAAGCCCAATGAATGAATAATGTTAAATGGAAGCATTAATAATATTAAAATAAATAATTTCATGATATTCAATGTTAATGGGGTTGTATATACATCTCTTAAAGGAAGATAGGTTCTTAACCTAACATATGTCTCAAAGATGGAAAACTGAGGAAAAAATATCATAGATTAAGGTTATTATTCCTTCATAAATGTCTGAAACTCTAGAATAATATATATAAGTTCATTATATATATATATATATTAAAATACCATAAAAATATATACCATAACATATATTATTTAATTATTAATCTACATTACATTTTTATTAACAATTCCAGGATAAAGTCACCTTTTGGGACATAACTATGTTGTTTTTCATGTATGTTTTGATTTGTTATGTTTTTGGTATTCTTACATATATAAAGGTAAAATAATCTCCAAAATTTTAGAAATATATTAATATGACATATATTTAGTATATATGTTTTTATATTAATCTATAAATGATATATAATGAAAATGAAATACATCATTCATAGAGATGGTAGGTCGTTCATACACATGAACTTCATTACCATTTTCTCATTATATTGAAATAAAGTAATAAAAAGAATTTATAAATATTAAATAATAATTATAATGTTATAAATATCACATATTTTCATTAATCTTATTCATATTACCTTACATGTAAATTTTGAATGAGTCACATTGATTCATGAGGTGGTAGTCTGCTTTACACACAAGCGACGTCATCCTATTCCAATAGAATGGAAAGTAATAAGATATATGTGATATTATAATTTCATAGCTATAAAAATATAAAATATAATATATAAAAAAATTAATACATTATTATATCCATCCATGAAAGGTGGTGATGGAAAACTAATAACATACATTCTTTAGGCGGTAGTCCGATAAACACGTGAATAATGATTTTGAATCATGTTTGATAGATGTGGAGATTGTTGCAGGTCATTTTCTTAAAATTAAACCATATAAGTAAATGGAATATATAGAGGATTTCATATCCTCTTGTTTTTACAATTATTTAAGTAGGTTTCAGAAGAAATAAAATAAAAATGTCAATTTAAGAATGTTACCTCTTCCTAAGGAAACCACATTTGGTTTACAAAAAAAGCCTTATTTGGTTGAATTTATGAACAAAATAAGTATTAAAGGGTGATATTAGGTAATTGACTAAGATATTTGGATAGGTATCTGGAAGGACAAATTGTATTGAATGATTCAAGATGATAGGAGAATGAGTGTCCATTTATAAGTGAGGACAGTGGCACCCTAGTAATTTTTGGATAGAAAAAGTTATACCCATGTATTTTATATTTAAAAAGGAATTAAAATGGATGATTATTGATCCTTAAACTTATTAATTCAAATGTATTTAAATTTAATAGATACTTGAAAAGTTTTTGGGTAATTTGAAACCCATTTATTTTTATTTTAACTATATGGAAATCACTTTGTTTAATAAACCATGATAATCAATTTTTCCTATTTTTACTATTCATTACAGTAAACAATTTAGTATACCTTATTTTATTAGATAAATTATTTCAATTAAAAATGTAGAATATATTTTTATATATTAATTTCTAAAAATTCACAATATTAAATTTAAAATTAAACCTTCAAACATGATGAGAAAAGGGTTTTCCAAAAGGGAAAATGATCAAAAGTTAAAAATAATTATCAATATTCAATATGAAAATGATTCCAATGAAAATAATTATATTAATTGATATAAAATTAAACTAATTTTATTTTTAAAAAAAATTCAAAGACAATTAACCATGCATATTATTCGAATGAATAATTAGTTTTTAATAAAAATTAGGAATTTTACTATTCCTAGAGAATTCATTCCTTTTAGAAAAATACCAAAACTCCACCCTAATATAATTGAGAATTGTTGATTTATAAAATTAATTTTATTTTATAAATTAAAATTTACAAAATTTCTAAAAAAATATTTTACTATTTTTCGAATAAATAAATAAATAAACATTTTTTTTGGAAAGAGTATTTTTAAAACATATAAAGACATTATAAAAAATTAAGTGTTTTTATCGATATTTATTACATACATAAAACCATTATACTTAATATTTAAAATTTCATTCAACATATTCATTATTCTAATTCTAATATCTAAATAATGATGGTATATTCTAAATAAATATTTTAATAGTATGTTGTGGTTCATTAAAACATTAAGTTTCATGTAACTCAAGATATCAAAGAAATTTATTTTATTCAAAAAAATTCATAAACTCTTCAGGAGACACATTTTGCTCCCCATAAAAAGAATTTCTCTCCTGAAATATAATCACTCTCATAAAGAAAAATTAGGATACTCTTACCTCATCATATCCTCATGTTTTCACATATCTTCTTAAAATTGTGGTTTCACCATAAAACGTTTACCAAGTGAGTGGCCTTATTTCATATAAAATTATCTCTATTATAAAAAATTTTTATCATGTTTTCCTCATTATTAAGATCTTTTTACAGTGGTACAACCTATGGTTTCATTACATTTTAAATATCAGGCATGTACCTCCTCTAGATAGATATATGGAACATATCATAAACATAAGAGAGGTTTGGTAGAAGCACAAAATGATAGGCTAAAATCTGGATACAATCATTAATTTCAAAGGGTCAAATATACTTAGGTCATAGTTTCCCATTATTTAAAATTATCATAACAATATTTAATGGAAAAAATCTTATAAAAATATTATCACCAACTTCAAATTGTATACCACATTTTTGTTTATCCTTATAAATGTTTAATTTTATTTATGCACCAATTAAATATTTTTCAATTGATCTTAAATTATCTTACATTTTTCTGAACATTTAATGTAAAAATATATTTATTTCTCAAAAATCCTTCAAACACACTATATCTCTACACTTATGTATATATAATAATTTTTAAGGAGTCATTTGAATTCGTGAGTGAAATATATTCTTGTAAGAAAACTAATCTATTTTAATGTAGTGATCCTAAAAACTTTTAATATAAAGAGAGAATGATCTAAAAATATCCTTTAGGGTTTAAATTTTTCTCTCATAATAATGTTCCATTTGAAGTTAATATGAAGTGATGTAACTCAACATTTTATTAAGAGATTTTTGAAGACATCTCAAGAACTTTGAGGTCAACCTTGGATCCCGATTAGAAAAAACTAAATGGTGTACTCAATTAAAACATCCCCATTGGTGAATTTATATCCTAAAAATGTGATCTAGGTAGAAATTTTATCTGATAGAGATTATTTTTTCTCATTTCTATGGAAAATCACTATTACCCATATAGTATTATTCCCTCCAAATGTTTTGGGGTGTCCAATGAAGAACATCATAGTTATGTTGTCCAATTTTCATTCTAATTTGGGTAATCGATGTAAGATACCCATATAAATCCATCCCTCAACCTTAAATGGATGACATAGTAAGAACCAAGAAACCAAATTTTATATCACAATATGAGATTATAGACAACAAATCTATGTTTGATAGGGTACTCGATAGGCAACACTGAGCTTAAATAACCAACCATATATATAACCGTTATAACTTCATAGTTAAATTGGAGGGTATGAATAGTAATAAATAATTTAATAAATATATATATATATAACTCAATATAAATTACTTTTAAATGATAATTCAATAATCTTCCAATTTTTAGTAAGGTAATTTTATTATTTAAAAATATTATTTCTTCATAACAAATTATTTCTTTTCATGAAAAATTATTATAGTTAAATTTTTGATCATTTATGAAATTTATTTGATAAATGATAAAATAATATAAATAGAAATTTTAAAATTTACATCTGGTTAAAATTTGGGATTTTTTGGGGACATATTTATTTTCTAGTGATTAGTGAAAATACCAATTTTTGAAATTAAATCATTTTCTTAAAATAATTTATGAAATTTTAAATTAACATTGTTTTTTGAATATTATTATAATAAAAATAATTATTATTTTTTATTTAACCCACTTAATTACTTTTTATTCAACATCATATTTCATTTTAGTATAAGTTTGTCCTCAGGTTTAAAATGGTGTATTTTAAAAACTATTTTATAAGGATTAATGTTTCCCCTTTTTATATTATTAAAATAAAATAATAATGAAATATTTCAATAAAATTGATTGATTATATATAAATAAATATTAATTTTGATTTATAAAATAATAATAATTATTCAGTGAGTTAATATAAATTCATCTTTTCAGTGAAAAATACACAACTTAAAAACTTGTTTTTTCATTACGTCTGTAGGGTTTTTTTAAATTATATTTTTTTCACTTATGAAAATACAATTTTATAAAATATATTTCATATTTCGAATCAAAATAATTTATATTATCTAGTGATTTCATCTTATCTTTTTACTATAATGAATAATGAAAAGTGTAAAAATTAATTATCACGATTAAGGTAAAAATTGTTTTACTGGGGGTTAAAATAATAATATTATTGTATCAATGACCTAAAAAAATGTGTAAAAAGTATTTAATGAAAATATTTTGAACATATCATGTTTAATTCTGTATAACTCTCTATTTTAGATCTTTGTTTCAAGTCAAAATCATATGTTTGCATTTTTCATTTAAAACATTACAAGTGTTCCAATCACACTACTTATAAAAGGTCTCCTCATATCCTATCTTCTTCACACCATCAATCAATTTTTGTTTGGAAAATACCCACCCCAATAAATTTCAATCATCCATCCCCTCATCATAAATTTCCATTATGGGTATAACCCTATAGTGGTGGTTTGATAATAGGTTAAATCTAAAACTATGCATTTTGATGTTATTTCTTCTCCCAACCACTTCAAATATTATTAATTTATTATTATATGAAAACACTAATATATTACATATAAATATATTTTATTATGTTAAGGGAATTAAATAAATCATTCTTCACTTCCCTCAAAAGGATATTGATAATGTCGTACATGTGTATAAATCATTATCACCTCACAAACTGATGTGACATATTTTCCATCAACACCACTCACATCTCTATATGATGATAGGTAGATATAATATATATCATATTCAAAACATAATAATACCTCTTGGTTTATTATATCATATATACCTTTGTTACATTCCATTCTGTATGGGATATGGTAACCTCTCTCATGTATACATTGGACTACCGCCTCATGAAATTATGTGATTATTTTTCTAAATATCACATTAAATGGAAGGTAATAAGGATAATGTTATTTAATATGTGTCCATACATGATATTATTATTATATTAATGACATATTTATCATTAGAATAGATAATATTGCAATGCCCTAGGTTTTTTGAGTGGGTCATATTCCCCAATGTTTTGACATTTTGAGTATGGAGGGTAAATAAACTCATTTCATGTTTATCGAAACCTAATTATGACTTTTACATTGATCAAATGAATATTTTTTAATGGACTTACTAGTTTGGAAAATGCCTTGGGTTTTTGAGGGTTTTCAGGTGTATATGAGGACTGAAGGCCCTGTTGTAGATATGTAATGTTTGAGGTGCAAGATTAGATTTTACCATGAAAACTACTAATAGAAATTGTCTGTCTCATTTTGAACAAATAATATTTTGGGAAACCATGCAGTAGGGTGTGCATGTCCATGTGGGATTTCTATAGTGTTTAAGGGGGATGACTAGAAACACTATACACATGGCCTCATGTTTAGTTCCAAATATGATGTACCCTTTCAATATAGCACACACAATTTGCACATAGTTAGAGATAACTATATGGGCTAACCTTGTGGGTCATGGATCCTATGTAAAAGGATCCGCACCATTTTCACATGATTTGGAAAAACATTTTGAGCAAACAGTTTGGCTCATTATATAGGACAAGTTTTGTTTTTTTCTTTGTCTATATTAATATAATTTCATTCTATTTCCTCGTTAGTTGGTTATTTACATCATCAAACCACAACCCATCAGGTGTGTGGGATTCGTATCAGTAATTCACTCCATCCACTAGTTTCTAATTTCATTTTCCTTTTCATCATAGACTAATAAATCTATGAAAGTAATTTTGCACTATTTTTATGGTCTTTGTTTAAAATTTTAGTATCATTCAATTTTTTTAGTTAGATGATATGATCAAACATTCTTACACCTATGATTGTGATGTAGGTGGTGTGTAATTTTATTTTTCAATAGGCGAGTGTATGAGGTACATGGATTTAGGGGTCTATTATATTGATCAAGAAAGACCCCATAATTTAGATAGTTTAATTTAATTAATTAATTTAACTATATGAAATTTCTATGAGAATTCTAAAAGGAGACTAAAAATCATTTCATTCAAGTGAGAAGATATAAACCTTTGGTAGTAAGGATAGGGATGTGTCCTTATTTTTAAGTTGAATTGTCTGTTTTAATTTTTTGTTTTTATTAGAATCGAATTAGTTAATTCAGCTATAATAAATGGTTATATAAATATGAACTGATTTCGTTGTGTTACTGATTTCCAATGGAATTTGATGGGAAAGGCTTGAGGGTTGAGTTGGAATTGGACATCTGGATTAAGGTGATGTGATAGCCAGGACTAGCATAGATCATGGAATTTGGGTGGTTTTTACCATCATGTGGGTGACATGGTCATGGTTTGATGTGTTGTAGCCATCAAGTTGTAGTAATGTCTTGTTTTTCATTAGATGGTGATGACCATTAGCATGAGCGACATGGTAACATGGGAACATTGTGCCAAAATAATTGTGGTTAGGTTCAAAATTGGTGATTGTTTCTCAACTATGTTGGCCAATACACCATTTGTTGTCATGTGCACACAAGTTATCTCCAATGATGAGTTGTTATTGACCACTCATGTGGGTAAAGGATCCTAGTAGTTGTGTCTTAGGTGAATGGAAGGTGATCCTTATTATAAACATCCATAAGGATGGATAATATCCATTATCTGATTGTGTTAGGGCTTTCAGTTGGAGGCTAAGACTAATTTTGCCTCAAGCCATTAGGGTAGGATAATTTTGGGTGGGTGGATTTAACCTTTCTTGAGGATTTCATCAATTGAGTCGAGGGTGATATTAAATTGAGGACAGAATATGATCTACCTCCGTATGTGGGGCTTCGAGCCAATGGGTTATTTTGAGCATTGGTCTAAGGGACTAGAGTTGTTTACTGGGCATGCCTTCAAAACAATGGTTACTTAGTTGATGGAGTGAGGTGTGGGGTGAATATTTGTTGTGGACCGGAGGGATCACCAGGACATTTCAACATCTATGTATTCCTTGGGATATGATCCAAATATCATCTCCTCTATAGAATTATTACATTGTCTGAGGTAGGTGATGCAATCATGGAGCCTTTTGAGCACCAGGAATGCTTTTTTTATGCATAGGAAACTATTTAATCATTTTTATCATACACAATCTTAGCAACAAATTTAAGGCGTGAACATGTTTGTGGTTCCTACTGAGACTCGTTCTCACATCCTATATGGTTTCTTTGGGACAGATCTAGATTTTAGGATTTTTCATTCTCGTAAAGGCTTGGGATTAAGAATTAGATTGTTGTGGATGTATGACATGTGATGGATAGAAAGGAACCTTGAGGATCCTACATCTACTGGAGTTTCCTTTTTTTGTTATTTTCTTCCTAAACATGCTACTTATATTTATATAATTATGGACATCCATGGGAGATACTTTTTTCTTTATTGTATTGTATGACCAGTATTGGATTCATGTTCTTTCACAATAACTACAACCGGAATGTTTATTTATTTCATTATTCTACTGTTGTTATTGATTATGATTCTTTCATATCATGATATTGTTGGTTTTCAGATGGTCATTAATTCTACTAGCTTATATTTATATATAACGTTATTATTTCATCACCCAATGTTATAGTATTTCCACTATCACCTCTTTACACCCTCACTACTAGTTGGCAGCCTTTGGCATCTGGGTTGGCGCACTTAAGGCCATTTTCCAGAATCTTTAACATTATTTGGGTAGAAATACTAGTTGGGTAACTAAAAATGGTAATATTAGAGTGTCTTTTTTCTCATTCTTGGTATTATTATTTTTGAAATGGTGTACTATAGACCAGGAAGTTGTCCGAACTGGGTTTATAACACATGTTGGATTGCATGCATCCCCATGCACAGGGGAAAGACCATAATTTTTGGGGGTTGTAATATTTTCCTTGTTTTTCTCAATTTATAGTTGATGTTATTTCCAAATTTTGTAGTGAATTTGGAATTTGAATTGTTACCTTTTAGGATGTGTGGCCCTTTACCTGTTATGTTAAGGTGGATACATTAGAACCTTGGCCCAATAAGGAATATGGTGTTTTTTGTGCCTGTTTTTTATTTTGATTTGGAACATAGGATGTTTTACTTATATATATACATGTTTATATGATGTGAAATTATTTTTATTGTCATTAGGGACCTATATTTCACTAATAGTGGTTTTCCTTTCTAAAGTGTCAATAAAGAAAGATATATAGTGTTTTCTTACCTAGCCTCTCTTTGCTGGGATCCCACTCAACCAACCTAAGTAGGTGGCCCCAATGAAATATATTTTTATATGTGATATATGTATATGTATGGTAATATAAATTATATGAGTAGTAAGATATGACTTTGTGGGGTGATGTTTATCACTAGGTTGGGTGACATTTTTATCCGATGGAGGCTACGTGGTTCATTATGATGGGTGTGTCCTGAAGAATATGTCATAAATGGAATTGATATGGGTGGGTAATGAAGACATGAGGCTAGGTTGTCTTTTGAAATGGTTGTGATGGGGGAGGATAAAGATATTAAGTTGACGATTCATGTTACTAAATTCCCTATCCACAATATATATATGTCATCTGAGATATTTGACCATGTAATGGTATTTAGCGGGATTCCACCTAGACATGATCTAATGGAGCATCAGGAGAGTGATGAAAGGGTGACACCGGAGCACATATAAGTTGAGACCTATGAGGGTTTGGTAGATCATGATCTGAAGGTATAAGATTAGGATAAGGCTCCAATGTGAACGGTTCATCCAGCTAATTTGACTGCTTTTTCATAACGGCTTGATGAGAAGGTCATAGTAAGCCTGGTGTGTGTCATCTAGGAGATTGATGGGGGAGATTAATGAGTAGGGTATTTTATGAAATATTTGACAAGGTAGTTCCAGTCGTACCACACACCATTGCTTTAGGGTGAGGGTGGAGCACAAAAGGTTGATAACTAAATATATTCCATGCAAAAGATATTCTAGTTGCTTGAGATACCTCATAGGAGGAGAGTGAATGTTGAAATGTATATAATCAGTGGACCAGGAAATTACAGGTGATACATTTAGGATTAGCCAGGAAGACACAACGTAATTTTTTTGAAGGATTTTGAGGCTAGTTTTTTGAGTAATTCTTCCAAGATACGATTAAAGAAGAAATAGATTTTGATTTCTTAATCCTTCAACTGGGTGGCTTGTCCGTCATTTAAAATGTAGAGAAATTAACTGAATTTTATTTCCTCCCACCCATCATAGTGAGTGATGACACTTAATGGGGGATGCATTTTGATGATTTTTTACAACATGTCGTTTGGGTGGAGGTGAACATATTCATATTGGCTTCATTCTCAGAGGTGATGAATCATGCAGACGTAGACGAGGGAATCTTGTTGGATCATTCTTATTCAATTTATATGATGCATTCTAGTGATTTTAGTGGTGACCCTTAAAATTGAAATAAGTGAGGGTGAGATGAGTTCTAGCATGGTAGTCAGGCCAATGACTCAACAAGATCATTAGAGTGGATCGTCAATAGTGTGCTTCTGGTAGAGGTAGCTTGGACATGTATGGACTCTGTAAGAGTGGTATCCAAAGGTGTTTTGGGCATGTGGGTAGGTTGGTCATTTCGATAGGTTCTATAGGAAGCCTTATTGGTTAGCTATATGAAATGGATAGTGGTCGCCTTTGGGATATAATATTGGACTAGGAGCGGTACATGGTGATGGTAGATGAGTTTCAACTACACGCATGGGTCATAGAATATTTAGTGGGACCTAGTAGTGGGAAAATTGATGGTGGATAGTGTAGCACCATAGGTATTTTAGGAATCAGGCAGTTAGGGTTCATGACAGGTTCATGTTGTAGATCTTCTATGGTCAAATTAGGCTGGTCATCCTCCAATGGTCAGAGTTACACTGTGGACCAAGCATTTTCTTTTTTCTTTTTTTCATGGACATTTTATGGAATGTCTATTTTTGGTGAATAAGGTGTACATGATATATTAATGGACTAACTTGAAACTAGTTAAAATATTTGAATCATTTTGGATGCATTATATATATATATGAGGTTCGTGACATGAGGACTTAAATGTGAGCATATTTGGATGTGTGATTATTGAGGTGTGTGGAATTGGGATTACTTAATGTGAACTGGAAACATGGAATTGAGTAGATTCAATATTTTCATGGGGTTCATTGGCATATGGGAATTTTTCCGATGTGTTACATGTTAAGGTGAGAGGCACTAGGACATTTAGAAAACTATTGCGATGAAGGACCTCATAGGTTTCATTTACAATATGGTAATGATTCAAACATAAATGTAGTGTGGGATTCTGATGGGTGTCAATTATAGCATGAGTGAACCTAATGAGTAGTATGATTGATGAAAAAATAATGGGAGGGCTTTGATTCTGGGAAAGGTCAGTGAACATTATGTTTGATTTGAGTTTTTTGTCACGATGCCACTAGGGTAGGTAACTCCAATGGTGGGGAGCCACCTTGAAGAAATTGACTTGTCCCCTTTATAATGGGGAAGACTAATTTTATTTAAGAGACATGTATGTACGGTACCATCTTCATGATTTTTTATAGCTCAAGAATGATCTATGTAAATGTGGGGATACTATAACATTCCTAGATTTTGGAGTGGGTTAAATTCAACCCTTGTATTGAATTTTTCAAGTTTGATGAGCATTCCCACTATTTTCTTGTTTATCAGAACATCATTACAAGTAATCCTTTAATATAACACGTTATCTTTATATGGTTTTAGAGGTTTCAAAAATTCATCAGGTGTTTATATGGGTTTTGGGTTCATCGGAGGCCCAAAGGCCCTATTTTGGAGATGTGTAGGCTGAGGCGCACATTTAGATTTAACAGTGAGGACTTCTGATAGAAATGATGCAGGCTGTTTTCACTGATCATGCTACAAGAAACCTTTCTATTTGGTAACCTTGGTGTATGAGACCTATGCATTTTTTAGTACAGGAATGTTTTAATATCTATGCACGTTGATACAAACTATCTGCATGGATGCATGCTTAGAGACAAATGGGCAGTACCCTCGATTTTCAAAACCCATGTTTTGCACATAGTTAGAGCTAAAAAAACATGATAACCATATGTGGAATGGCTCTTAAGTTTCATGAGCCACACAGTTTCCACACAGTTTGGAAAACCCTTCAACATGAGTATATAACTCATTAAAGAGGTAAAATGTTAATATTTTTCTCATATCTATAAACCTAATTTCTTATTCTTTCATCCTAATTTATCTCCTCCATTATTCTCCTCAGCTAAATATTTGATCTTTGTCCCTAATTTGAGATCTATATCACATTCATTCAGGTTTTTTTGATCTGTATGAGTAAGTCTCTCAAACCTCTTGATTCTATGTTCCTTCTCCATTGCCTCATAGACTGATAAATCAACATGAGTTTTTTTTCATATTTTTTTCCTCTTAAACACCATTTTTATTCCATATTGGATCGATTTAGAAGATAAAATCAGACAAGCCTATATGTATGACTATGAGGTAGGTGGTGCATACTTTTCTTTGTGATTTCATGAGTGTTTGGGGGTGCGGATTTAGTGCGCCACTGGGTTGACCAAGAGAGACCCCAAAATTTTTATGATTTCATTTACATAACTAATTTAACCTCATGAGATGCCTATGTGAATTCTCAATCATGAATAATGATGGTTTTATTCATGCGAGAGGCTCTAGACCTTGGGTATTTTGGTAGGCAATATGTTCTTTATTTTAAATTGAAATAGTTTTTTTAAAATGTCAACTGTTTATTTGAATTGAGTTTGTAAATTACACTATATTGAATGGTTATATAAATTTTAACATCTTTAATGTGATATTGAGTTCTAATGAAATGGGATTTGTGTGTCTTGTGGAATGAGATGAAATTATACATCTGGATTAAGGCAGTGTGTTCATATGTATGATCATGGATTTAGGTATTTGAGTGGTGTTTTCAATCAGTTGGGCAATGTAGTTATTGTATGTTGAGGTGTATCTATTAGGTTTCATGAATTCCTTGAGTAACAAGATATAGTAATAACAATCATCTTGAGATATGTGGTTATAGGGGTATGAGGTACTAGAATTGGTGTCTATTTGGTTTCAAATTGGGGATTTATAATCACCTATTATGGAAAATGAGTCATTTGGTGTCATGTAAACAGAGGTTGACTAATACGATGAGGTTTTATTGACCAAATATTTAGGGTAGATTCCTATATTAATTACTAATTAGGCAAAAAAATGGGGTTCATTCAATAACAATTTACAATGATGAAGACGAGGCATTTGATGATTACGTTGAGGCTGTCGGTTTGAGCCTATATCTCATTTTTATTGAGTTTTTTAGGAAAGGATACTTTTGGGAGGAAGGAAATCATTGTTCCTCAGGATGTTGGTTATTGAACAAACTGTAATATTACTTTTTGGGATTGATATCATTGTTCCTCCAAAAATTGGGCTTTGATCTAAAAAGTGCATTTGTGAAGGTGTTTGAGAGACCAGAGTTATTTGATTGGGTGTGCCTTCAAGACGTCACCTACTTGGTTGATTGTATGAGGTGCGAGGGGAAAATTTAAAGTGGAACCTAAGGGTTCAGAGGGAAATTTATACATCAATGGATTCCTTAGGTGAGGATCCAATTATCCACTCTCTTACAGCATTTCAACATTGGCTAGTGTATGTGATCGATTCCAAGTGGCTTTTAAAGACAAGGGAGCTTTATTTTCATTTTATGCATGAGATATTGATTATTAGTTTTTTATCATACACTTACTTAATCATAAAGGTAATTTAGGAACATTTTTTCTATTTCCTACTAATACCCATTCTTACACCCACCATTTTCTATTCAAGACGTGTGTGGATTTAATGTTTTTACCTTCATGTAAATGCTTAGGTTTATGAGCTAAAACATAATGGCTATTTGACATGGGATGGATGGAATGGACCTTGATGTTCCCTAAATCAGCCATTATTTCCTTTTTTTTCTTTCATTTTGATATCATCATACAAATTATTTCTAAATACAAATTTTCAGCCAAGGGTGACCCTTTTTATGTTGTAGTAATGTATGATCTATATTGGATGTGTGTTATATTATAATATCTACAAATGTAATGGTAATTTATCTAATTTTTCTAATACTATTATTTATTATTCTTACTCAATTTCATGATATTCTTGTCCTTGATTTGGCCATTCATTTCACTACTTTTTATTTATATAGACAACTATTATAACATCACCATAGGATATAGTCTCCCCACTATCACAACTTTACACCCTCGATGTTATTAGACAACCTTCAGTATATGGAGAGACATTATTAAGGCCTAGTGTCACTCAGCATGTTGCACTATTAGATTAGAAATTTGGTTCAGGACAGTAAAAATATATTATTTTCATTCTTACGATTTCATTTAGTAGAAAATGATAATGTCATTCATGTACATGTGGAAAACTAGCTTTATAGAGTGATAATACTCTATTTTCATCACCAACCCACATGGATTATATTTATAAATATATTTAAAGAAATAATATGTAATTTATTAAATTATGATAATTTAGCAATATATAATAATACATTATTTATTTCTATAATTATCATTTAAAATGGAAATGTTCCTCATTTTCAAGTGCCTCATACCATCTCCATGATCATAACATAGTTAATTTTAAAAAATAATTTTTCATGAGTAGTTTTAAAAGTATAATATCTAAATAAATATAATAATTATTTCTTAATTATTATTCTAGATATTTTGAAATAATGATATATTTGACCATGTTCAACAACTGATATATTTTTTTAAATAATGAACTAAATTTACTCAAAACACCCAACATTGACATAACTTATAAAGTTTTCAAATTTGTAATTACAATTAAAGAAAAGATATTATTTATGTATATTGTATTAAACAAGGAAAATCTTCATAATAAATCAAATAATTTATAAAATCATATTATATAAAAGTTAAAGGACATGTATGAAATGTTTGGACTTGAGGTAAGGGTTTTTCTCCTCTCGATCCATATTTTTGGGAGATATATGACATATTCACCACTTGTTTTTATTATGTGGGGTATATAAATCCTATTTTACATTTAATAACATGAATCCATCATAAATCATAGTATTTTATTTTTCAATAGTAATCATTTCATCCAATGGTTTTTGAATTGAAATTTACCATATTTCAAATAATTTTACATCTTGATTTATTTTCATTGGGTAATATTACTTGTTTTTTACATTGATATTCTATGAGTATGTGTGAAATGATTTTTTAATATATTATTTTTTATTCATAATTTTTATATTTTTATTTACATGTGATACAAATAATCAACTAATTGATTAATTCTCCCTCCAACGTTATGGTCATTGTTTGGACTTCATCTCAATTTCATTTTATTGAGGCTTATCAAGATTCTATTCACCTATATTCTTTTATCATTTTTATATACATCCCCTTTAAAATTATTTGTTATGAATTTCACTATTGTCATTATATTTAAGTTTTTTATAGTGAATATTTCATGGGAATTATTATTAAAATATTTCAAATGTGTTAAGGGGTTTTCATTAAAAATTCCGCTTTTAAAGTTCCATATTCAACTCATTTAAAAAGGAAGGTATTTTTTATGACCAATATAACATTAAAATAATTTTCCACAATTATTAAGCCTCAATGATTTGATGTTTCATTTATAATTTTTCATGTTTTTTTCAAAGTAAATGTTTTCTTTTGTATGTGCTTAAATATTATTTTAAGAAAATCGAACATCCTTTCTCTCTTTGTTTGAAAATAATTTTTCATTAAAACTGTTTCTTCTAAAAAATATAAAAACTGTTTTACTATGATTATTTAAATATATTTCGACCCATAATAGTTATTTTTTTAATATATTTAATGGAATTTCTACACCTTTTCTAGATAAAAAAAATTGGATTTTACCAAATATTTGAAAAAAAAATATTTGTTTTAGCATATATGATAAGAAAATATTTTTCCTCATTCATGACCATTATCATATTTGATTATTCCTTTAATATTATACAATTTTATTTTAAAATAAATGTATTTTCAAAATATTTTACAAATTATTATTTTTGAAAGTGATTTTAAAAAAAAGTTTATTTTATTCAAAAAAATTTCATTAAGGATCTTTTAATATTATTTCAGTTATTCAACATCAAAATCCCTTATTGTTACATATGATCCATTTGGTATATTTTGTAATGATACCATCCTCATTCATTATTTGGATGGATAAATATTATTTCAATTATATTTTTATAGAACTCATTTCTTTTCAATGGTTTTATATTATTTCAAAGAGAGTTTTATGGAACACACTTCATTTTTATAGGTTAATCGTGATTGAATTATATTATTATATAAAATTTTATTTTCGTTGGGTTAATCATAATTAAAAGATACTATTATATAACCTGTTTATTTTCCATAGGTTAATCATGTTTCAACAAGATTGTTATCAAATCCATTTTTTCATGGGTTTATCATGTTTCTAATAGATTTTTTTAGAACCCATTTTTTTCCATGGGTTAATAATATTTCAAAGTTTTTTTTATGAAAAAAATTTCATTTCTATGGTTTATTCATGTTTCAAAGATATTTTTATCGAACACATTTCTTTTACAAGGGTTAATGATGTTGCAATGAGATTTTGATAGAAGCCATTTCTATCCCATAGGTTAATAATGATTCAAATATATCTTCAAGGAATGTGTTTATTTTATATGGTTTAATAATGTTTTGAATATAAAAAAAATATTATTTTTATGATAAAATGAATGATCTATGTGCCTTATTCGTGTTGCAGTTCTTTAAAATTATATATGATGGGTATTACCAAATCACCCGGGGTGAGCCTAATATATGTTATAGGATGGGTTAGCTCGGATAGTGCTCCAACATATTTGGAAATAATTATTATCACTAGATAATTGTATTGGAATTCGAACCTATGGTTTTTTCATTTGTTATTGTTTTGTAAGTGTTCTATGAAGAATATATTTGTAGATACTATTATGGTTTCTCTATGCTTTCTATGGGGTTATAATTTTTGTTATTATTAATATTGATATCACATAACCCATGATTATTTATTATGATGAATCTTTTTTTTTAATACTTAAAACATGTTTTCATTATTTTAGGATCATAGTACTAATGGTATTTATTATTCTCAAATAATGCTCATAAACATTGATTATTTCATCATACCAATTTTATCTCATTATAATCACTAATGAAATTACTTCATTAATGATTATGTTTATCCTTACAAAGAAATTGAGCTCATTATACTTATTTTTATTTTTTCCTAGTTATCAAGAATGATGTTGAATTAATTATGTATTGAATAGTATTATATAGAAGATGTTGATGGACAAATATGGAATATGAAAAGATGGGTATGATGGGAAATATACTCTATGTAATTCTTGGTTATTGTTCATGTACGAGTTTTCACAAATTATATAAAACTCTAAACCTAAAATATCCTATAGAATATAAGTGATCCAATATTTTCCTTTCTATGTTCTAATTTTTTACATGGTTAAATTTTGGTCACATTCATCTATATCAATGAATAAAATGTTTCGTTTTGTTTTCAACATCATATATGGATTTGTGGGTTTGGGGCTATTATATTTCATATCAAAAGAAAGCCTTAGAAAACTATAGATATTATGTTGTTTCCATGAGAGGTTATCTGAAGATTAATGGATACCATATTAGGCCTATAAAATTAAATATGATCGTAAGTTCAAAGTCATAGAAACCCATTTGAGGTTTTATTAAATGATATTGTAAAGTGATTAATAAATTTTTTTGTGGTGTTTTATTAGGTTGATGTATATGTAATTATTTAGATTTAAATGAAGTATGAATTTAAATTTTCTGAACATATGTTTTACGTTATTGATAACATTTATGGTTTTTTGGATCTTAGATACTAGATTAATTATGAGAACAAATGTTTTATCGTAAATATAAGCATAGAATAGAAAATTGGTTTAGTGACTAGGTGATTAATGTTATTTCAAAAATAATTCTATATTTTAGTGCTTGTAAGATGAGAGGTACAAAATAAAAATTGAATTTAAAACCATATTTATGGTAATAATTATTGTGGTTATTTGAGATA
The DNA here is from genome assembly GCA_963277665.1 of Viscum album. Lineage (NCBI taxonomy): Eukaryota > Viridiplantae > Streptophyta > Magnoliopsida > Santalales > Viscaceae > Viscum > Viscum album. The sequence goes on along the minus strand of OY728147.1, from coordinate 1,124,975,323 downwards.
TAGGTTTATTTATATAGGTAATGATTCATTTTTATTTTTTTTATTACTATTTAATTTTGGACATTAATGTATCATGTCAAAATATAAAAGATCATTCATTCTAGGAATTATCTTAAAATATTAAAACCATTTTTTATTAATATATAAAGACATGTGGAATATATTTATTATCCATTTTATAGTTATGCGGACTATAAATGTTTATTTTAGTGCATCAGACATGAAACATGCATCTTGAATACTCATCATTTGGATAAATATTTGAGATTATAGTGGAAATTTTAGGAAGGATGAAATTATAATTTACAATTAAGAATACTTCACTATGATTTCAATCTATATGGTGAAAAAATTATACAAATTTAGGACGATTATGTTTAAATGAAAATTTTATACAACTAACATTATTTTTGATGAACTGATGTTCTATTCACCCATTTCATATTTATAGTTTTTTGTCCTTAACATTATATTCATCATTCACTATAATATGATCAATTATATCTATCACTATCCATAATTTTTTATTCTTTTATTCTATGTACAAATCTTTTCATCCCAACTATGTTATCCTATTTTTAATGCAAGTATGTGTTACTCCATAAGAACATCATACTTTCATTTCTCTATTATTAAGTGGATATTTTTGTAACCATTTTATTTCTGTGGGTTTTTAACATAGGTATATATATATATATTAAATTTTTAACTTTTAATTACCGAGTTAAATTTAAAATTTAATAGTATAAATTTATTAAAGGTGGAATGACTTAACAACTCATTATTTTTGAATAGAAAACTATTTTCTGTAGTGTATTCAACATGAAACACCGAGCATAAATAATGCAAAATAAATAAAACAGTTGTATCCTAGATATTATATTCATTTGTATGAATAGTATAAACTAATTTATCAATTATATATTTTATAATCATTATAAATTATTGATAAATGTTTAGTATGTTAGGACCAATAAGGGCCTATATACCCTGAGAGGGGGGGTGAATCAGGGTATGGATATTCTTTTCCAAAGTTCTTCCTACCCCACTGGATCTTGACCTCTTTATTACAAGGGTCACTTTGTTTTCACTTGTGTGTAAAATATGATCACTTCATTACTTCTTTATCTAATGATGATGCTTTGAATGCAATATAGGGAAGCAAACAGGCAAACACCGAGATTTTTACTTGGTTCACCCCCACTGGGCTACGTCCAAGGAGCATACGCCGACAAGTTTCCGGTCGTACCAAATTCCACTATTCTTCACTAGATGTGGATACAAAATTCGGGCTAGATCACTTCTATGCCTAGGATAACAGCCTTTACAAAGTTTACGGTTAGCTCACTGCTTTCCCAAGGGTCACTCCATGTTTCTCTCTTTCCGGCTCAATGCCGGTGGAGAGGATCACCTACTTCCTCTTCCTTTGCTCACTGTACTAGGATGGGATCCATTCATAGTTTATAGACCTGTAGGTCTCTTCACTTGCATGAATGCACACATCCTCAACTGTTGATAGATGATATGTTAAAGTCCAACTTTCATCCACTGATGAATACCCCTTTTCCTCTTAACCCCTGGGAAATTCCTTTGGAAACACCATCGCAAAGCACCCTACTTCCCGAGGCTCCCAATTTCGCAAAGCTCAAACAAGCCTTCGCGAAGCTCCTGCCTTTTCACAAAGCTCTCTTGCGAATCACTACCATGAAGCACTACCGTGAAGCTCATGTCATTTGCATAGAAACTTCCCTCTTAAAGCTCACTGAGCCAACGCGGAGTGCACAACTTTCGTGAAGCTACAATAGCCGCCGCGAAGATCATCTTTCGCGAAGCACACAGGCTACACGAAATACCTTCGCGAACCGAGAGCAAATGATTTTCTCTAAAAATTATCTATCTACATCTCTCGAGGGGGTCGGCATCTATTTATAGGTGATTCCACTGACCCTCTAACTTTCCGCGCGAAGTCCACGCCACGTCATCTCAAAACGCGAAGCTCTGAAGTTTCCGCTGGAATTCTGTCCAAATCACGAAGCATCATAGAAACTTTTCATTCGCGGACCTCGTCGTAATCGCGTAGCATTACCGTCAACATTCCTTCGTGCCTTCACCACGACGCTCCCTCGTAAAGCCCTTCACTGCCACAATGCGCTTTAACTCTGCCGTTCGCGAAGCTTTGACGTAATCACGAAGCATCACCGCCTCCATTTTTCTGGTCTTCACGAAATCCAATCCAGGCATCCCATCTTCATGAATCTCATGCATTTGCCATAAAAAAATATGATTTTCATGGAAATCCTATTTTTGCGATGCTCAACAAATTCCAAATTTTGGACCCCAAAAATTTGGCAACCACTGGGAAACGGTGCCACCTAGAACTGCTCTTTTGTACCGCCTCCTGATTATCCTTTCCTTTGTCATCATTCTTTGTCAACATGGATTGTCAACAACTTCTTGGGAACTCGACAATTCCTTCATGGAAACATGATTTGTCAACAAACACAATCAACCCAAAAATACTTCAATGTTACCGTGAGGGATTTTTTCCCAACAATATCCCCCTTTGGTTTTGTTGACAACTCTTCACAACTCTGCTCAGAATAATTTTCTGCACATTGATACCTTACTAAGTCTTCATTCATCCGCTACCACCATTAACCTCTTGCGATTATGATAGCATTCAAGGAATCACTTAACACGTACTCTATGCCCACATGAGAAATGATTAGGGTGAGAAACAAGAGTAGTATGAAAAGTTCATCAATGACTCACTTCATGTCAAACACCAATTGTCAATTCCAACATGATCCCAATTCATAAATTGATTCCAATTGTTAAACCATACTGATCCCAATTGGTGATAGCTGAAAACCAAATTTCACCATTCCAACACCACTGTTCTCCTATTATCACGATCCTCAGCTGTCGTGATTTCTATGCTTTGATCGGTCACTTCTAGCATCGTTAGATTTTTTTCACTCCCCCTTTCTAACTGCTCCACTTGTCAGCTTCTCCACATATCATTCATGATTTATCAAATCTCCACACTGTCCCCCCCTTGAACAATCACTATTTTCTCCCCCTTTGTCAATGAACCCAAAGTTCACGCCTTCGTAGTCTGGAACATATTAGAGAACACATATCAGCACATTAGGGAAAAACACATCATACCTCGGGGAGAGGGGGGGTTCCACATCCACACTATGTCAAGAGTGGGGAGTCGGCTGAACTCCCAGAGCCAGTCAGTGCCTCTCAAAAGTTTCCTTGGGTAAGGCCTTAGTCAGAATGTCTGCAACCTGTAGCTCTGTAGGCACATACTCCAACTTCACAATTCCCTGCTCAACCTTCTCCTTTATAAAATGATACTTTATCTCAATGTTCTTTGTCCTTGAGTGATGGACGGGATTTTTGCTAAGATTTATAGCACTTGAGTTATCACACTAGATTCTGATCGGAGAGTTCACCTCAACTCCCATATCTTCAACCTACTACTTCATCCATAATAACTGTCTGCATGCTTGAGTGGCCGAAATATACTTAGCTTCTACGTTGCTCAATGAAATGCAATATTTCTTCATTCTTAGCCAAGAAATACACAATACACCAAGATAGAATTCACCTCCTGACGTTGATTTTCTATCATCCGCAAAATCGGCCCAGTCTGCATCAGTATATTCCAATAACTCTGTCTGAGATTTATCAATATCTGTGAAGCCGAAATCCATTGTGCCCTGGATATACCGAAGTGTTCGTTTCACTGCCATCATGTTGATTTCCTTGGGATTACTCTGATATCTCACTTCTTGGCATGTGGAGAAAAAAATATCAGGCTTTGTTGCTGTCAAGTACAATAAACTGCTGATAATCTTCCTGTTTTCAGTGAAATTGACTACTCTGCCACTGTCATCTTTTGATGATTTCATCCGGGTAGAAACCGGAGTCTTCACCTCCTTGTAATTTTCCATTCCAAATAATTTCAAAACCTCCTTGGAATATTTAGATTGAGAAATGAATGTGTCATTCCTGCCTTTTGTAACCTATAAACCAAGGAAAAACATCGGCTCACTAATCATAGACATTTCGAACTCATGTTTCTTGAATTCAAAAGATTGTCTCCACTATGCTTCATCTAATATTCCAAATATTGTGTCTTATTCCTAGACCAGCCTCATGATCCTTTGATTACTATTGTGGTTGAAATAGATATTGTAATCAACTCCACCATGTTGGAAACCATGTTTCTTCAAATACTGATATAGCCTGAAGTTTCATACTCTTGGTGCTTGTTTCAGCCCATATAATGCCTTCTTTAACCGAAAAACCATATCCTCATTGTCATGAATAAGAAAACTATCTGGATGCTCGATATGCACTTCTTCCTCCTGAATCCAATTCAAGAATTCAGATTAGACATCCATCTGGACAACTTTGAACTTCTGTTGCACTGCAATGACTAGGAATAATCTGAATGTCTCCTGGCTTGCAATCAATGCAAATGTCTCATCACCATCTATTCCATCTATCTGGGAGTCTCCTTTGCACATCAGTCGTTATTTGTTCTAAATCACTATTCCATTTTCATTCATCTTGTCTTAATAGACCCATTTAGTCCTGATGATGTTTTTATCTTCTAGCCTCGAAACAATCTCCCATGTCTGATTTTTCTCAATTCTAATCTAGCTCTTCATTCATGGCCTGAATGCAGTTTTCATCTCTAGCTGCATCAGCAAAGCTTTTCAGATCTTCCTGAGATAGAAAAGATTCATGTTGTAGTGATTTCATTTTCATTGTCCGAACTGAATCCTACTGATCTGCAATGATATTCTGTCTATCAATTTCAGCTCAGCTCTTTGGATTCCTTATAGACACAGAGTTGACACATTCTTGTTCATCATCAGTGTCATCTTCTGAATCAGTATCAGCCACTTCTGCTCTCCCTTGTGTTGCTTTCATCCTCAACACAATCATTAGGAAATTTTTCACTGACTCATTATTTAGTGTCTTCATTTCATTCAGCTACTTTTGTCGGTGTCATTGTTCAATGATGTCATTTCACTGAACTTCTTCTCTCAGATTTTTTTGACACGCCTTTTATTTTCCCTCATAGCTTCTTGGTATCCTGAAATTAGTCAGCTGATACCACATTGTTAGTTCAAAAAGATAATCATGAGATTCATGATTATTGCTCCTTCTCCCTGTGATTCATTCATCCATAAATAGGAAACACCTAAGCTGAGTCGTCCAATTATTGCTTTGATGGCTCTTGCATCTTATTTTGTTATTAAATGCTCCCCCTATGTTATGAAACATTTCCTGGGGTTACGACCATAAGAATTATTCTTCTCTATCACCATCTATTCTCATTTTCCACCTGCATCATTTATACCAGTCTGGCACTTGGCATTGAGCCATTAACAAAATCTCTAAGCCTGCTGAGTTGGAACTCGGTGTAGGAAATAAGAAATAAAGTTAATAACATAATCATTTCTTTTTGTGCTCTGTTTCTCCCTTTCTTCTTCAACTTTGGAACCTGATTTTAGTCAATTGAAACTCTGAAGCATATCACCTTTCCACTTTGCATCTTTAGATGCCACTTCCCCTTGGATCATATCTACCTAAAACCTGAAACATATGGATCATCAGTAAATAGAATTTATATACATATGGAGAGGGGTTTCTTCTAGAATCCTCAAGATGAGGATGGTGGTTGATCCTGATGGGTCAACCATTTGATTCTTTCTTGTAGATTGTCACACTCTTTCTTCACTTCTTTTAACTGCCTTGCCAACTTCAATTGCTCTGTCCATATGACTAAGCATTCATTACTCACATGCTGAGTCTTTTTCTGATATAAAGATTCTGTAGGCCTGGAATTTTTCACAATATGGGGTTTAAACCCACTTGTACACACTTCTATATTTGATGTACTTCCAATATTCCATTTCCCTTGATTCCTACTCTGAGCAAGAATATCATTTCATTCCATATTCCCTTGCTTCTTCCACCATTGCAAGGATCTTGCACCTTCATCTAATTTTCGCTGTGGAACATGACATGCGAATTTTTCATTGCATTCTTTGTTCAACTTTCTTTTATCATATGTCTGAGTCACCACACTCTTTTTCACTGGTGGTGAGTCTTCCATTAAATTTTCATTATTCTTTATCACACCTGGAGTAGATCTCCCCTTAATCTTCCAGGTTTGTTCACATTCTCTTAGCTCCATGTGATTTCCATGAGGCTCCAAGCCTATTCTTCAACTTTCCACTTTGTCTCCCAATGTAAGATTTCTTTTTATACATCACTGGAGTCAAGAATCTCTTTCTGGGCTCATTTTCCTTTCATGACTTCTTATTAATGCAATGTCTTTCCAAATTCCCATAATGGGAACATACAAAACATTTTCCATCAACAGCATACCTCATTTTAATATTTTTTTGTTGAGATGTTGATGCAGCTTGAGTTCTTACTCTAACATTGAGCTCTTGAGCTTCCTGACACATAGTCATGGTGTGTCCCATTCTTCCACTGTAATAGCATCTAAGAGATGCTTTCCTCTGATAGATTCTTCTGTCTGATTTCTCATGACACATTTTCTTCTTCTCTGATCTATTAATGTTTTTACTTTCACAGCCTAATATGTATTCTTGTGCCTCTAAACAAAAGCTTGATGTGTGGCCATGCATCCTGCAGAAAAAGAAAATGTCATCACTTCCTTTTGTAACTGTCCACAAAGGCTTATCTTCAGCGCATATATGTTATTCTCTACTCCTCAGACTATTCATGGATCACATTCTATCATGTACGAGAGGGGATTCATCCAATCCAATGCCAGATTTACCCAAGCTATAGGGTCTTTGAGATGAGATAATTTTATCTTGCCTCTTCTCAGAAATAGAAAATTTTCTTTTCATTTCATCATCACCTGCCGAAGGATAATCAAATAGTAAGTGCAAGGCATCCTTCATGTTAGGCTTTCATCTAGCATTGGATTTATTTATTTCCTTCTTCACTGATTCTAGATCTTCTTTCAACTTCTGAATCTTTAATTCACTTGATTCAAGTTGAGCATCAAGTTATCTCTTGAGATACTTTCCACTACTCATCTCGACTTCCAATTCTTGTGTAAGCTTTTCCACCACTTCACTTTGATCCTTTACCTACAATTTTTCTTGAGCAACAGAATCTGAGCAACATGAATTCTCTTGTTGTAGCCTTTGATTCTTCTAAACTAGCTCATAAAGCTTTGTCACAAGATCATCATTTTTAGATTTCATGTTTTGAATCTCGTTTGTGTTCAGATTCTTCCCCATGACATCAGCTATTGATTTTTCTACCTTTGCAGATCTCTTTCGCAATTCTTCATCTAGAGAATCATTTTTCTCCCTCAGATCAGTAGCTATGTCAATAATCCTTTGATTTAAACTTCTTAGCTTGTTGATCTTAGTTTCCAGTTCTTGGATCCAAATATCTTTAGATTTAATTTCATCAGTGTTTCTAACGACACTTGAAATATCAGGTTCTTCGATACACTTGACTTGATATTTCACTTTTCTATTTAAGCCATCGATCTCCCTTTTCTATTCTTCAATCTTATGCTTATAGTCACTAACTGATTTTGAGTTCTCTCATGTTGATAACTTGAGTTTCTCAATTTCTTCCATCAACTCAGACTTCACTTCTTCCTGCTGTTGCATATAGAGTATGGCATTATGAACAACTTTGTTAGTTTTTTTTGTTTTAGCTCTCCAAACATCTATCACCTCAAGAGAAGCCTCTAAATCAGCTCGCATATCTATTCTTCCTTCAATTTCTTCTTCTGTTTCGGTATCACACTAATGCTCATCTACTTCACTCATTCCAACATCATGATTGAGTGAGTCAATATTTTCCCTATCAGATTCATCCAGACCTTCCTTCAGTAAGCTTTTTTATTCTTTTAGTTGAATCACACTTTTTCCAAAAACTCTTCCACGCTGAGGGAAATTACTTGACTTCTGATTCTTCTTTGATGCTTTTCCCATTCCCATGGAAGATTGAGATAAGAGAAAACTGTATCTTCAACCACACAGATCGACTACACCAAGTCGAGGCAAACAAATCTGATAAAAGAAACCAGCACTCTGATACCAATTGTTAGGACTAATAGGGACCTATATACCCTGATAGGGGGGGGGGGGGGGTGAATCAGGGTATGGATATTATTTTTCAATGTTCTTCCAACCCCACTAGATCTTGACCTCTTTATTACAAGGGTAACTTTTTTCTCTTGTGTGTAAACTATGATCACTTCTTTACTTCTTTATCTAATGATGATACTTTTAATGCAATGCGGGGAAGAAAACATGCAGACACCGAGATATTTACTTGGTTCACCCTCACTAGGCTACGTCCAAGGAGCATACGCCGACAAGTTGTCGGTCGTACCAAATTCGACTATGCTTCACTAGATGTGGATACAAAATTCGGGCTAGATCACTTATATTCCTAGACTCACTGCCTTTAAAATTTTTAGGGGTAGCTCACTACTTTCCCAAGGGTCACTCCCTGTTTATCTCTCTTTGGCTCACTGCCGGTGGAGAGGATCACCTACTTCCTCTTCCTTTGCTCACTACACTAGGAAGGGATCCATTTATAGTTTATAGACCTGTAGTTCTCTTCACTTGCATGAATGCAGACATCCTCAACTGTTGATAGATGCTCTGTTAAAGTCCAACTTTTATCCACTGATGAATGCCCCTTTGCCTCTTAACCACTGGGCAATTCCTTTGGAAACACCATCGCAAAGCACCCTACTTCGCAAGGCTCCCAATTTCGCAATGCTCAAACAAGCCTTCGTGAAGCTCCTATCTTTTCACGAAGCACTCTCACGAAGCACTGCCACGAAGCACTACCACGAAGCTCAAGTCATTTCCAGAGAAACTTCCCTTGTGAAGCTCACTGAGCCAACGTGGATCACACAACTTTCGCTGAGCTACAATAGCCACCGTGAAGATCTTCTTTCGAAAAAGCACACAGGCTAAGTGAACTACCTTCACGAACCGAGACAAAATGATTTTCTCTGAAAATTCTCTCTCTACTTCTCTCGAGGGGGTCGGCCTCTATTTATAGGTGATTCCACCGACCCTCAAACATTCCGTGCGAAGTCAACGCCACGTCATCTCAAATCGTGAAGCTCTAATGTTTCCGCAGAAATTCTTTCCAAATCGCGAAGCACCACAGCAATTTTCCATTCGCAGAGCTCGTCGTAATCATGGAGCATTACCGTCAACATTCCTTTGCGCCATCGCCGCAAAGCTCCCTCGCAATTCCCTTCACCGCCGCGATGCGCTTTAACTCTACCATTCGCAAAGCTTTGACATAATCGTGAAGCATCACCACCTCCATTTTTCTGGTCTTCGTGAAATCCAATCCATGCATCCCATTTTATTGAAACTCATGCCTTTTCGATATAAAAATATGATTTTCATGGAAATCCTATTTTCGCGATGCTCACCAAAATCCAAATTTTTGAGCCCAAAAATTTGGAAACCACTGGGAAACGACACCACCTTTTACTGCTCTTTTGTACCGCCTCCAGATTGTCCTTTCCTTTGTCATCATTCATTGTCAACATGGATTGTCAACAACTTCTTAGGAACTCGACAATTCCTTTATGGAAACCTGCTTTTTCAACAAACACAATCAACCCAAAAATAATTCAATGTTACCTTGAGGTATTTTTTCCCAACATAGTAAATATTCGATCAATTTTTAATAAAGTAATTTAATTCATCAAAAATATGTTTTCTCCAAAAAAAATTCTTATTTTCATATGATGATATTATAGTTAATTTTTTTCACTTTAAGAAAATTTAATTCATAAATTTTACATAAATTTTAAAATTTTCAAATAAAAATATATTTTTTATTAAATTTTGGGACTTTTCGGAAAATATTGATTTTTGGTGAATATTGAAAAATACCAATTTTCTAAAGAAAATTTCATTTCATTTCAACAAATTAAAAAATTATAAATTTATTTTACTTTATTTAATATTATTTAAATAAAAATAATTATTATTTATTTATATTTAAACTAATTTATTTATTTTTAATCAACTTTAAATTTTATTTTGGTATAATTTTTTCTTTATGTTTAAAATCAAGAATGTTTTAAAACTCTTGTCATGTGAATAGAGTTAATATTTTTTATTAATTAAAATAACCCATAATGAGTAATTATTTAAATGAAATATAATGATTATATCTTAATTTATATTAATTTATATTCATAAATATTTATTATTAATAATATAGTTAATAAAAAATCAATGTTTCTTAGAAAAATACAACTCATCAAAACTTATTTTCTTATTGTGCCTATGGGTTTTATTTTAAATTAAATTTTATTAAATTTTTGGATTAATAATAATTTATTTTATATAATAATGTAAAATAAATTTTTAACCATAAGATTACTGAAAATAGTAAAAACTAACTAATATAGTTAAGGTAGAAATGTTTTTACCAAGGGTTAAGCTGAAAATATAAGAGTAAATATAAAAAATATATCCAAAAACTATTATGGTGACGTATTAAAACATTATAATGTATGATTCTAGTTATTGATTCATTTTTTATCCTTTTGGTATGTAAAAACTGTGGGTACTCTATTTTATTTAAAACATTACAAGTGTGTCACTCAGCTCACTTATTAATGGACACCGACTATCCATTCTTCTTAACAGCTACCAAAGCTTTTGGGTAAGACAATACTGACCCAAATAACATCAAAAATTAAATACCCTCATACTATGAACCTTTTTTTAAACCACATTCTATGAATACTTTTAGTATAATCTTGAAGTAGTTGTCTGAGAAGGGCTAAAATCTCTAACTATGTGTTTCTGTGTAATTTATTCTACCAACTCCTTAATATATTATTCGGTATGTATTATATAATAAAAAAATTATCTCTCTTATACTAATATATTATTATGTTAATTTCATGACCTAAATACATCTCCTCTTCCATAAAATGGGAAATTATTATGTCTCTTGTGTGTACGACAGACTATTGCCTCACGAACCGATGTGACATATTTTTCCCCAACACCTCTCATGGTTTGGTGTATGATGATTATAAAGTATATATATGATATTAATAACAAAATTATACCACTTGAGTCCTAATATTTTATATATATTACTTTCCATTCTATATGGGATAAGATAACATTGCTTGTCTATACTGTGGACTATTGTCTGATGAAGCGATGAGATTAGTTTTTTCACTAACGCTTTACATGGAAGTTAATAAAGATAATATTATTGAATATATGTCATATAAATGAAATTATTATGTTGTTAATGACATATTTAAAATTATTAATTTATTATGAATCATTTTCTTTCATATTTTTTCACACACTATTAAATGATTCCATTTTTCGCGTTAGTGTGGACTATCACCTTAACGAAGTGATATGGCTCTCTTTTCATCACTCTCATCACATGGATTATATATATAAGTATATTTTATTAAATAACATGTCATTTATGATATTATTTTCATTATTAAAAATTAAAATATCAAAACCCTTCTTTCAAAATGGTTCATTTAAAAATGGAAACGTTACTCATGCCTATGTACGACCTACTATCTCAATGATTACAACATAATTAATTTTTCCATAACCATTTTATTATTGTTTTTAAAATTATAATTTATGAAAAAATATTATAATTATTCCATTATTTTCCTATTGTGTCTCTTGAAATATAGACCTCTTTGACCATGGTCAACACACCAAAATTGTATTGGAAAAGTGAAATGAGCATCCTCTAAACACCTAATGTAGAATTAAATAATTATGTATTCAAATACTTAATTATAAAGAAATAAAATATATGATTTAAGAATGTGGTGTTAAAACTAGATCACGTTCTTAATAAAAAATGTAATTTATATAATCTTATTATACCATAGTGAAAGGATAGGAATGGAATATCTGGACTCGAGTTAAGGGTTTCTCTCATCTCTCTTTGTATTTCTATGAGACAGATGCCATATTCACCACTTTTTTCATTATGTGGTGTATATAATGAACATTTTTCGTGTAATATCATGAATCCATCATATATCATGGTATTTTATTTTTTAATTTTATATGTTTTATCCAAGAATATTTGACTTGGATGTTACCATATCCTAAATAATATAATAAATCAATTTATTTTCAATGGGTTATATAAATTAATCTTTAATATTGATATACTAAAATTATGTTTTCAATAAATTTTTAATATATTATTTTGTACTTAAAATTTTGTATATTTTTATTTTCATTTAATACCCATAGCTGACTCATGGAGTAATTATCACCTCAACGTAATAATCATAATAAAGTACATCATTGAGAAATATTTTTATTTTATTCACATTTATTATTTTATAAGGATTATATACATCCACTTTTACAAGTTATATAATGTATTTATCTATTTTAATAATATTTAATTTCATATTAATAATTAATCTTTCATGGGGTTTGGATTAAAACTTTTTCAAAGTAATAAATTACTTTATCTAAGAAATTCTCTTTTAATGTTCCTATTTCAACACTTTTCAAATGGAATGTTTTTTGAAAAAAATAGAATGGAAGAAAATTCATTCCATCGTAATGACCAATTATTTTATGTTTTGGTTATAATATTGAAAGGATTTCTTTCAATGAATATGGTTTCTTTTTTATGTTTGTAGTTCATATATTTTAAAAAAAACTCAATATTTTTTTCATAAAATCTAGAATCAGTTACTCATAATTTGAACGTATTTTTTATATAAAAATAAATTTTTTGTAAATTACTTTTCATAGAGGTTTTAATATTATTATCTAATTTAATTTTCTTCCAAAATTGTTTTTTACAAAAAAAGTAAAAGGAATGTTCTTATCATTTTCTAAACAATATATGTTTTTATTATAAAGAAAATGTGATAGAAATATTTGTTTTTACATGTATGGAATGATTGTATTTTCCTTGATTCGTAAAAATTATTATCTTTTATTATTATATCACATATATTGATATATATTTTATAAGAAATTATTTTTTAAAATATTTAACGAATTTTAATTTTTTTGAATGTGATTTTTAATATGAAAAGGTGATTTTCTCCAAAAAAAATATGATAATATAATGGTATTTTTATTTATCATAATCAACAAATATTGTTTAATATTATTCCAACTTATTTATATTTTGTAATGATACCATCATAATTCATTCTCTAGATTGATTAAGATTTTTTCCAAGAGATTTCTATAGTAACCATTTCATTTCAATGATTTAATCATGTTTTAGAGATATTTTTATGTCACACATTTCTATTCCATGTTTAAATCATGCTTAAAATAGGTTATCATGGAACCCATTTATTTTTCATTGGATAATCATATTTCAAATAAATTGCTATTGAACTGATTTCATTTGAAAAAATTAATCATTTTTCCAAGATATTGAAATGGATCCTATTTCTTTTCAATGGGTTATTTATATTTCAAAAATATTGTTCTGGAATCCCTTTCTTTACCATTTGTTAGTCGTATTTTTAAGAGATTATAATGGCGCCGATTTTTTTCTATGGGATAATAATATTCCAAAGAGATTTTTGAGGAACCCTTTATTTTCCAATGGAAAATCATGTTTTGATGAATTCTTATAGAATCCAATTATTTTCTATAGGTTATTCACCTTTTCAAAGATATTTCCATGGATCCCATTTCTTCCATGTGATAAAAAAATCTAAAATGAATAATGATTCAATATGAGTTTTCAGTTGAATTCCAATCTCTATGTACCTTATTTATGTTGTGGTTCTTGGAAAATATATATGATGGGTGCACCCAAATAGTATCGGTTGAGCCAAATATTGATGATACATTTGGTGTTCCCAGATATTTGTCCATTGATTTGGATAATTATTAAGTTCTCGGAATAACTATATTGGATGTTTATATTTTTTTTATTCTATTTGTAAGGGCTTTTTAAGTGTTCTATGTGGAATATTTTCTAAATACCCATATGTTTTATCTATTCTTAATATGTGTTTATAATGATTCTTATGTTCAATATTGATATCATGTGACTGGTTATTATTCATTTTCTTGAATAATTATTTGTTAAATCCTTATGAAATGTTTTCAGGTTTTATGATAATAGTATTTATGGGTATGGATATTCTCATGTTATAATCATTCAGTTTGATTATGTCATCATACCATTATTCTCTATATATAATTAATGATGACATTCACTTGTAATATTTTTTATTTACCCTTACTAAGAATTTAAGATTACTATTGTAATGTTTTTTCCTTATGTTTTCAAGAATGATATTAAATGAATTGTGTATATAAGGGTTGCATAAGTTTTATTTTTATGACCAAATATGGAATATGAAAGGATTTTTATATTTGGAAAGATAACCTATAGGGTTCATTGGTATTATTTTAAGTAATTCTTTTTCATAATTCTCTAAAAAAATAAACATTAAAGGTCATTTAGAATTTAGTTGATCCAACCTTTACCTTTTGTTGTTTTATGTTTTGGATGGTAAAAATGGGTTCACCTTCATGGGTATCAAATACAGAAATATGAGTTTTAGGTTTTCATCATTGAATATTGGAGTGTTGATTTAATAGATTATATCTAGGATATCTCTCATCATTACATCCCACCAGAAATTATTTTTCAAAAATCTATACATCTTCATACTTACATGATTTATAGAGAATGAGTAAATATGATATTTTTTTAATAAAAATACATATTCTAATCATGTATGGATGGAACGGATAAAAGGAACCCAAACATTAACCTTCCATCTGGATCCATTTTAAACTCAAAAACATTTATAGACTTCTTTTTCATATCTATATCATCCTTGTACACATATTTAATCTAAAAATAGATATATGGATGAACGTTTGATTGATCAAGGTAGGATTTATCCCCTTTATTCAGTAATTTTAGCTCCAACCATTTCAAATCCAAAAATATTGAATTATTTTTAATCCTTATTATGGATAAGCTGGTATGATCCTTTTGACTCAAATCATCATCCAATTTTTTCACTTTCCTAGACTGGTAATTTATTAAGATAGCATAATAGTTAATAAACTATAACTATCTTGTCTAGTGCATATTCAACTCATTTTATGAGAATATATACTTTGAACTTTTATGATGGGTATATATAACACACTTGTCTCTATAAAAATAATGCCTCCATATCATTAGTGAAAAAATATCCATTGTTAACTCCAAATCATGAGTTGCTTAAATTTTCTCATGAAAGTTCAATTATCATGAGGCATAAGCTATGACCATGTTATTATTCATATGAATACATCTTGAGCCCTTCTTGTATATATCACTATATATTAGAAATACTTATATACTATAGGGTAATGTAAGATGAGGTGAGCTAACTAATATTCTCTTCAGTTCCATGAAATCTTCCTTGATTCTATGTCACCTAGGTTAGTATGGGACAATATTCAATAGCCTCTTTCTTTGATAGATCATCTGATATACCCTCTCTGGAGATTATATAACCCAAAACTTAATCCCATTGCATCCAAAAGTCACATTTTGTATATTTTTAAAATATTTTATACCTTTTTAGGTTCTTTTGTACACTTCTCAATAGATTTTCATGATCTTCCTTATTATCTTAATATACAATAGTACTATTAATAAAGAATACCACAAACTAATCACGGTAATTAATTAATACTCTATTCCTAATATCCATTCCTTATATGAATGTTTTTCATCGGTATATCCTAAATCATGAACCTCAATTTATTTTATCCAAATAGATATTCACTCATGGAAAATTATTGATCTATGTATATTTTATCAAATAGGTAATCAATATTGGGTGTATGATACTTGTTCTTGATTGTAATATTGTTCGTTTCCTAATAATTAATGTAGAGTCGAATTTATCCATATTCTATTTTGAAAAAAAGAACAAGAGCACCCCAAGGAGACACACTTGACTGAATAAATCAATTGTCAATGTTCTCATTCAATCTCTTCTTCAATTCCTATAACTCAATCAGGACAATTCTATAGGGAGTCTTTGAAATTAGTATGGGAATAGGTAAGTGTTTTATTGAAAAATAAACATCAGGATTCTGTGTGGGATTAGGAATATATTCTATAAATATGTTGAAATGTTCTTGTACAATACATATCCATGATATCTATTTTCTCCCCAACCCTATGATATAAAAACTCCTTTTGAATTTGAATGAAGACGCATACAATAAATGTGATATCTACCCAAATTTCATACTTACCATCTCATTAATAGATGATCATAGGTTGGTATATAATATAAAATGTGACTTACCTTCATTCACCTTTGATGTGTGATTTATATTGGGAATGAAAATCTATCCCTAAGATAACAGCAAATTAATACATAGAAAGAATGATAATATTTTTATGGAAGCAAATTACCATAAATTTCATCCAATGTTGAATCATACACATGTGATGTGATCGTAGTAACATTAAGGTTATTTACAGCTAATGTTATATATAATAATTTTGGTTGTCACGAACTAATTCTGGTCACGGCCAAAACTGGCACCAAAACTAGCTCGTGACAAGTCTCAAAGGGCGTTCCCGATCCCCATGGGCTGGCACATGTGCCTGGGTAATAGAGAATGAAATTTGGGAATGATTTACCCAGGATTATAAACATAAAACAACGAATGAATCTGATAAAACAAATCTGGGTTTTTAAAAAAACCATCTTTTACAAAATTTCAGAACTGAATTACATAATTTAAAACAATTATAGAAGACTATAACAACTGATTAAACCCACAATGGATATCCCATGAACCTCAACATGGCGAGAGGCACCACCCTCAAGCAATATCCACAACACCGTATCATGATGGACAGCTAAAAACCCAAACGGTTGGCACAAAACTTGTACCCAAACCTGCGAAAACAAAAATAACCAATTCTACTTACACATAAGGGTGTCGGTAGGGTGCGATCTAATGCCCAGTAGGATACCACCACTAAGAGATTCCATGTGTCAAGCATTCAATGACAAAAAGCATGCACATTTTCAAAAACATGCAATTTCTAGTTACAATTTCTAAAGGATGCAACTACAAAATCCATTTTCAAGTTGGATAATTTAAAGAATCCAAAATTTTAAAATAAATTAAAAATATACTTAATTTTTACTACCAAATATAGCGTATTCCAACGGTAAGTATAAAGTATCTAAAGAGCACAAGCAATGAGAAATAACCCCTAGGCACTAGCTAGCTGTGGGTCCCAGGTACCTCGTATCTCGGTGAGAGTATCAACAAAAAAATATATGTTCTAATGCAAAAGCCACTATTAGGGAACATACCCATAACCTAGTGGTCCCAAATCATCATCATCATTGTTTATTTAGAGTTTTAAGAGTCAATCTTGCTATGTGAAACTGAGGCCAAACCCCACGGTTTCACTAGCATACTAGTACACGTCCACCCACCTTGATACTCGGCATTTCCCTTTGTTCTCAAACAAGTTCATCAAGCCAGGAAATATAGTTTTCACATGAAAATATCACTTTCACCACATATATTAACTAAACATCCCCATGTACATCACACAAGTCACAAATTCTGTTTTTCATTGAAATGCATTTTGAAATCAAACTCACACCAAAATAGCCCACATAATTTTTGCATAACATTCCCAACTCAACAGATCCTTTAACAATTTTATAAAGTCCATAAAAATTTTAAAACATCACATAACATCCCACTCACATGTTTCATAAAAATCATTTTTATAAACAAAATCCATTTTTCACATCGCACCCACACAAAATGCCCACATCACGTTCACACCACTTTCACATTTCACAAAATCCATTAAACATTTTTATAAATCATTTACAAGAGGATACACATAACATGAAAGACATATTCACATTTTAAATGGTCCATTTGAATGTATAATCAATCCAAAACAATTGTCAAATATGGTTTCACCTCTTACATAAATCCTTAAACCATTCAAAACTTTCATAAAACAATTCTAAAGAGTGTACCAAAGCTTTTCACATAAAACCCATTTCAAAAGAGTATTTAAAGGGAAAAATCACACCAATAAAAATTAAATGAAGAATTGGAAGCCCCAAAAACATTTATTAAACTACCCCCAAGAGTTATACAAACACCTCAAACAATACCACAAAAGATCCGCAAGAAAAGCACATTTTTCAAAATCACTTTCAAGAAGTACAATATGGTTTTACACCTAAAACCAATAACAAAACCCTCTTTAAAACATAATAGCACACCAATACCCTTCAAAATAATAATTTTCATCCCAAACATGTTTTATTAAACCAATTTCATATGTTATAATACACCCCCAAACAATACCCAAAGGGTTGCACATGAATAACACCCAATTCAGAGCTAAAATGGAACTATAAAAATAAATGCTTAACCAAATTCAACGTAAAAAATTTTCACACAACACAAAGAATATTATGAACATGCATAATAATTCATTCAAGCAAACTAACTCATCTATAAATGATTACACATGGAATCACCTACTAGAAGTGTCAAATCCCTCAAAACATGGTGCGAAACATCAATCGCACCACTGTCGCACCACAAGGAAACTAAAGCCAGACCTAGACAAAAATATTTTAAAAATAAATTCACCAAATAATACACAATATTATAACCCTAACTTCAGGAAATTTTATAACATAATAAAATAGAGAGGAAACCCTAAGTGAAAAGGAAGAAACCAAGAAGGAATCACTTACTCAAAACAATCCTGACGAAAAAGACCCAAAATTGACCAGAATCTGAATTTTAAAATAAAATAAAATTTAATTTTTATTAGAATAAGAATTATAAGGTCTTGTAGGAATTGGAATGGGTGAAATGGAGTAAGAATTAAGAGAGTTATGATGGAAATAACTTACCTCCTCAAATATGCCTGATTTTAGAAACCCTAATCATTTCAGCACTCAATCGCGATGGAAAAGAGCTCCAAAGAGGGGGAAAGGCAATGGGATAGAGCCTGGGCTTCTTAGGGTCGAGAGGGAGGTGGAATCACCGAAAAAGTAATTGTATGGAATAATATATTAAAAAATTAATAAAACAAATTAAAACTGGACAATGGGCTTTCGGGTTGGCCCAATTCTCAATTAAAAACCCAAATCCATAATGATTATGGATTTATAAAGTCTCCAAATATAAATTTGGTGTTAATATATCAGTTTAATAAATTTATGAGTTTTAATGAGTGAATAATATTAAAAAATGAAAATGTTATAAAAGAAAAAATATTTATTTTTAAATCTTGAATTGGGCTCATGGTTTGGCTCAATTAATGAAAACTCACATGTCCTCCATAAAACCTTTGGAAACCCCAAAAACAAAGCATGAATGGAAAATAAATTAAAAATAATTTTAAAATAAGTTATGTCTGTGACAATTATCTCCACCTTGAAAACATTCCTCCCCGGAAAGTCACAACTATGTCAAAGCAACAACCAAACCCAACAGAGAAACCAATAGGTACAACCAAGCCAGGTTTCACCCCCAAAAGCCAAAACACCTATAGTGATCAATTAAGGAAGGATAACTCTAAAAAAACATACACCACTTTACTGAAATGATCTATCACATTCATACATTATCCCAAAGTAAAATTCTTCAAACACTATCCGAACAAGACTCAAGAAATTCACCCAAATGAACAACAACTTTGAACATGGTTACACTTACCTTACTTTAACTAAACCATTGGGCGATCTCCAGTCCCCACGTTTACTCAAGGAAAATTTTGGTAGCTAGATAGCTCCGAACGATACTATCTACACCAAGCCAAGACCATGGATAAATTTAAGTTACTGGTACGGGGGGACACTAATTATCTCCCCACCATAATAGACAACCAATAATTTTTTTTCCAGGACAGAATCGAGACACTAATAGGGGAGGCCTGAACGTCTCCCTGGTATATAGGGTATAATTCCATTCAAAATTTACAATGAAACATACATGAGAATAATAGTGGTTCTTTCCACCATAAGAACCATCCATCTTAACCAACCAGCATGGGCCGACACAAAAAACCCAAAAATGTCAAGATTTGAGAAGGTCACACGGTTAGTCCGCACAGTTTGTGAAACTATGAACCAACTATGATGATCAATATTTCTACATGGATTCCAGGCACACATTCACTCTTAATCGTTCACAAACCATGTGCTCAACCTGTCTATCCAAATTTCCAACCATTCTCCAAAGACTCATTGGAAACCAAAGGGTGAGGGAATGACATTGGGAGATGACATGGGTACAAGGCCCTCCACATATTTCCACCAAACGTGAACAACAGAATAAAGATGGTGATACCATAGGTTTAAAATCTTCCTATTTTTCATATTTAGGATAGGACTTTGTACAAGGTTTTAAATGACCCTGTGATTTACCTTGACTACAAGCCTGCTTCTCTCCGAGACCTATGGCTAGAGCTCAAATGATTAAAGCATCTTCAGCCTCGCAGTTAGTCTTTGGAAACAAACTGAATGAGAATTATTCTTTCCAGGCCACAAAAAACTACACCATAATCCTAGATAAGTTTTCTATATATAACATATTCCAACATCACTTTACCCTATCCCAATATTTCACTGATACAAGGTCTTAGAAAATGAACACACGTCACACCTTGTTTCTTCGATTGAGAAACAATAAGATTAAAGAACACCTTCACTCACATTCCTCTAAAATGGATGATTTTGAAGTTTTTACAAGGGAGAAATTCTCCCAACATAACAGGGACTCTCAGAGGATTTCACTACATTCACCTATACGGACAATCAAGCACATGACATCATAAGTCATCACCGAACATGACCAATGCGACTGATATACACAATACATGAAGAGGGACCTTATACAACATCCCCAAACAACACACAATTCTAGAAAGTGGCCACAATATCTTCTTGTGACTAGATTTCTCACACTGGTAGTTTATTGTGAACTCTTTCTTCGAATAAACTACGATGGACTCAGAGGCCCTCTTAGACACTATCCATACTGACAACCCTAGATAACTTCCACCTTCGACGAACCAGGTAGCTTAAGAAACTAAGGTCTCTTTCAACCATCCACAAGTACTCTTCCACACCAAGGGGATCCAAAAAACCAAGAATGTAAATTTTGTAGACTCATTCTACAAAGCTCAGGAAAAGATTCCTTACATTGATCAACTAGAGGATTTTCCAATGACAAAACAATCTGAGTTTCACTTCATTTGTGCACTAACCCTAAATGGGGGCATACCTTATCCAACGGGAGAACCTGAGGACCCAACCAAGATGGTCCATTTGTAAAAAACCATAAACCAGATCCAAACACATTAAGGTAACCACAATAAAGGTGGCCTGAAACATATCTATGAGGAGACTACTAACCGGTCCTTCTACCCAGCTTACCGACCAAACATAAACCCAAAACGCAGTTCAAATAGGAGGGGTTATTGGACTAAAAAAACATCCCACAAAAACAACTTTTTCAAAAACCCATAATAAAAACCATACCAAACTATTCATCAATACAACATGTTTTTCTTTAAAACCATTTCTTTGAAAACAAATGGTTCAGTGGTAAGAGTATCGACCAATGGTACCCCATGGGCCTCACACATGCATGTTTTTGTTCTGCACCGGGCACCCACCTCATATCTGTCCTGGCACTCATCCAGTCGGGCAATCAACCATCCATCATCCCATATAACCCCATGCATGTGGTCGCTCATGGAAATACCAAAGGATTATACAAATATTCATTCCACTTTTCAAAACCAAAACGGTAATCCAACACATCCTTTTTCTCAAAACCACTAACCACTAGATTTCAAATCCCAATTCAAATATTACTAGAATTTTCAGAAAGACACATCCTTTTACAAAAGAACTAACTTTCATGTTATTCACTTAAATTTCATAACATCTCATCCCATTAAAACACCCTATGATTGTTTAGAAAACTCTATTGGAAACAGTTTTTCAAAACCAAATTCAATACAGTTTCTGCCTTCAAAAGAGGTGTAATCACACCATTTTCCATTTCAAAATAATTCTGAATATTCAGTTTTAAAATTTCATAAATCATACCATTCCATCTTTATTTGAAAATCATTTCACAAAAACATTACACTTCTTAAAACCAAGTCACTTTAAAACCAAAGTTCCAAGATTTCAAAACTAAGGAACACAAGACAATGTGAGAGGAAACTAATTTCAGTGGGTGACTTGAACATATGGTTGGCGGCCATATTCCAATCACTACACTGTCACAGAGAGTTTTCTAAGGAATATCCTCTGCTCCACATGGCTTTCCAGGCCCTGTGAGCTTACTGAGACCATTAACCCAACTCTCTTCTCATTTCCCCTAATCA
Organism: Viscum album; assembly: GCA_963277665.1. Taxonomy (NCBI): domain Eukaryota; kingdom Viridiplantae; phylum Streptophyta; class Magnoliopsida; order Santalales; family Viscaceae; genus Viscum; species Viscum album. The sequence goes on along the minus strand of OY728147.1, from coordinate 1,124,952,805 downwards.
TCATTAAACCAAGAAAACCAAAGGACTCCGAAAGGTCCCGACGTCCCCTAGATACTTGAATCCCATCATGAGGTGTGGTGATCAGCCACACTACTCATAACCAAAATTCCAAGTCCCGAAAATCCTAACTCCATACTATCCCGACTGTTCCCCAAATAACATAACCCAAAGAGAGCAAACCTCCTCTGATACCATTTTCTCATGAACCGAATCTGGTTGCCGCCAAAACCGGCACCAAACCCAGCCCGTGACAAGTCTTGAAGGGTGTTACTGATCCCCATGGTCGGGAACAAGTTCTTGGGAAATATAAAGTGAAATTTGGAAACGATTTACCCATGTTTATGAACATAAAACAATGAATGAATCCAATAAAAAAAATCTGGATTTTTCAAAGAAAACCGTATTTTACAAAATTTCAGAACTGAATTACATAATTTAAAACAATTATTGAAGACTATAACAACCGAATAAACCCAAAATGGATATACCAAGAACCTCTACATGGTGAGAGGCATCTCCCTCAAGCCATATCCACAACACCGTATCATGATGGACTGCAAAAAACCTGAACTGTTGGCACAAAAGTTGTACCCAAACCTACGACAAAAAAAATAACCAATTTTACTTACACCCAAGGGTGTAAGTAGGGTTTGATCCAATGCCATGTATGATACCACCACTAAGAGATTCCCTGTGACAAACATTCAAAGACGAAACACATGCAAGTTTTCAAAAACATGCAATTTCTAGTTACAATTTCTAAAAGATGCAACAACAAAAAATCCATTTTCAAGTGGGCCAATTTAAAGAATCAACACTTTTAAAATAAATTCAAAAGCTACTGAATTTTTACTTCCAAATATAACTTATGAAAACAGTACGTATAAAGTATCTAAAGAGCACAAGCAATAGGAAATAACCCCTAGGCACTAGCTAGTTGTGGGTCCCAGGTACCTCGTATCTTGGTGAGAGTATCAACAACGAAATATCCATTATCGTGCATGATCCACTAGTAGGGAACATACCCATAACCTAGTGGTCCCTAATCATCATCATCATAGTTGAGTTAGAGTTGTAAGCATAAATCATGCTAAGTGAAACTGAGGCCACACCACACGGATTCACTAGCATACTAGTACACATCCACCCAACTAGATACTCGGGTTTTCGCTTTGTGCTCAAACAAGTTCAACAAGCCATGAAATATATTTTTCACATAATAATTATCACTTCCACCTCATAAATTAACCAAACAGCCCCATGTACATCACACAAGTCACAAATTCTTCATTTCATTGAAATACATTTTGAAATCAAACTCACACCAAAATAGCCCACATACTTTTTGCATAACTTTCACAATTCAACACATCCTTTAACAATTTTATAAAGTCCATAAAAATATTATAAACATCACATAACATCCCACCCACATGTTTCATTAAAATCCTTTTTATAAACAAAATCTATTTTTCACATCTCACTCACACAAAAAGCCCACATCACGTTCACACCACTTTCACATTTCACAAAATCCATTGATCATTTTTAAAAATCATTTCTAAGAGGATACACATAACTTGACAGAAATATTCACATTTTAAATTGTCCATTTGAAAGTATAAACAATCCAAAACATTTTTCCAATATGGTTTCATGTCTTACATAAATCCTTAAACCATTCAAAATTTTCATAAAACAATTCTAAAGAGTGTACCAAAGCTTTTCACATAAAACCCATTTCAAAACCGTATTTCAAGGACAAAATTACACCAATAAAAAATCAAAACCGAATTTTCATCCCCAAAAAAATTTATTAAACTACCCCCAAGTGTTATAAAAACACCTCAAACAATACCACAAAAGATCCACAAGAAATGCACATTTTTCAAATTCACTTTTAAGAAGTACAATATGGTTTTACACCTTAAACCAATAAAAAACCCCTCTTTAAAACGTAATGGCACACCAATACCCTGTCGAATCATAATTTTCAGACAAAACAAGATTTATTAAATCAATTTCATATGTTATAATACACACCCAAACAATATCCAAAGGGTTGCACATGAAAAACACCCAATTATAAGCTAAAATGGAACTATAAAAATAAATGCTTAACCAAATTCAACGTAAATAATTTTCGAACCCAACACAACATATTAGGAACATGCATAATAATTAATTCAAGCAAACTAACTCATCTAGAAATTATTACACAATGAATCACATACCGGAAGTGTCAAATCCCTCAAAACTTGGTGTGAAACATCAACTACACCACCGCCGCACCACAAGGAAGCTAAATCCATACCTAGACCACAATATTTTACAAATAAAGGTTCCAAATAAAACCCTATATTCTAACCCTAAATTATGTAAATTTTATAACATAATGAAAGAGATAGGAAACCCTAAGTGAAAAGGAAGAAACCAAGAAGGAATCACATACTCAAAACAATCCTAAAGAAAACGACCAAAAATCGAGCAGAATATGAATTTTAAAACAGATTAAAATTTAATTGATATTCGAACAAGAATGATAAGGTAATATAGAAATTGGAATGGCGGAAATGGAGTAAGAATTGGGAGAGTTGTGATGGAAATAACTTACCTCCTTAAATCTGCGCAATTTTAGATACCCTAAGCCTTTCAGCACTCAATCGTGATGGAAACGAGCTCCAACGAGGGGGAAAGGCATTGGGAGCACGCCTGGGATTCTTAGGGTCTAGAGGGATGTGGAATCACTAAAAACATTATTATAATGAATAAGATATTAAAAAATTAAAAAAACAATTTAAAACTGGAAAATGGGCTTTCGGGTTGGCCCAATTCTCAAATAAAAACCCCAGTCCCCCATGATTATGGATTTATAAATGCTCCAAATTTAAATTTGGTGTTAATATATCTGTGAAGGACATTTAGTAGTTTTAATGAGTGAAAAATATTAAAAAATGAAAAAGTTATAAAAGAAACAAAATTTATTTTTATTTCTGGAATTAGGCTCATGGTTTGACCCAATTAATGAAAACTCACTTGTTTTCCATAAAACCTTTGGAAACCCCCAAAACAAAGCATGAATGTAAAATAAATTAAACATAACATTAAAATAAGTTATTTATGTGAAATTTTTGGTATCTTTATAACCTTTAAATATTCTACATATATGAAATAATGGGTAGATCTATAGTTATATAAGACATTAGTCATTCTAGAGTTAGTGGTAAGTGTTCCTTTCACCACGCCGTTATCACACCCATTTTCAGAAACAATGATCACATGATATTTCTCTTTTCCCTCACCTTAATATATTATAGAAATAAACCATTATAATTATCCTTCAAATTTGGGAACTAGTGAAAATATTTCCCATACTACTAGCATTTGAAACACTAGAGTTTCGGTGGTGTATTTTGTTCATCATTCTCTATATTCATTATGTTATCTTACATCTTCCAATCACATTGGAAAACACTTGTTTTATTACATTACTTCCCATAATCATAACATTTAATAGTCCACTTATTTCATTTTTTTCATTTTTTCATCAACATTGACACCATAAAATAAATCACATCTTCTTCTCTTTATGATTTTTAGAGATTCCATCAATCACCAATTTATTTTTCATGTCATACCCATGATATTGATGGGTAACTCTGATATTCATTTCAACCTTGAGATTACATGACATTATTTATTCATATCTACTGATGTTTTATATAGTTAATTCAATTCGATTTCCTGGTTATAATCCCAAACCTTACTTTTTCGTTTGATGATAATTCCAGAAGAATACATAAAAACTCTTGTAAAATTTTCCTCATAGACATCAATATATTTCATAACCTTCTATGTTATATTAAGTAATTTCTTCTTTATTTTTTTATGAATGATTCTTGAGAAGTACTTATTGAAAATAATCTATTAAATTCATCCCACTCTGGTTTTAATTTCAAAATGTTCCCATGTATTCTAGATGAGAGTCCTCCATTGATCTGATTGACATTCTAAAGTATGGACAACCAAAATAAACTTTTTATATTATGAACACTGTAGAATGAAAATATTCTTTTTAGTGTTACTTATCTATTGTTAAGAAACTAAAATATTTATATAACCACGAAAAAACAGGGACATTTTTGTTTTGGAGGACTCAATAGAATATTTTTCACTCCTTTTATCATTTGTATTTTCAATATGTTTCATATCTCTAGAAATCTATGAAAATATTGTAATGATATTTTTAATTACATCCCCATATCCTTTTTCTTCCCAAGAAGATAATCATTTCATTTCTGGTCACACTCATCCTTTACACTGTTCTATTGAGTACCACCCAGTTACTAAAACCAAAAAAATATAGTTTTAGAAACAATAATCAGAGTGGGGAACCACATCATCATGAAAACTAACTTATAGGATGTATAATTCATGTCACCTTATTATTAATCTATGAGACTATATGTTCATCCTAGATCACTCATATTCATCTTCTATTTAAATTTTTCGTGAAGATTCATAAATATATCATGCATTTAAAAATTATATCACCTATTATTGTCAAAATAGTTTTGTAGAAAGGACTATTTTGTCAATTAGGTTATGATTGAGTTTATCCCAATGCCCCATTTTTAGATTTTTTACATCTTGGTACATCTGTTCCCAAGCCACATTGACTTTTTATATCTAGACAGGGATATAATTTATTCACAAACCACTCTATCATTTAATTATATCCCAATACATTTTCCTATACTTTGACTCATCCTTATTCATATATAGTTTCCATATTCTAGGATCTGATGATAAACAAAACATATCCTCTAATACCGACTATAATTAACCAAACATCCAATTCATAGATATTAAATATTTTTAGATTAATGTTCATTACATTATATATACACATGTCTGAGGATTGTAAATGTATGATAACATTGTAAATTTTGATTTATAAACCACTATAATATATCTTGGCTACATCATCTACCACTATATTTTTCCTAGCTATAAACCTTCTTAAACATGTCATACATAATACAATTCTTCATATCATCTTGAAAGGTAAAATAAGAAAGGGTGAGATTAGACACCCTGTAAGGGTGAATAATGGATATATTAACATATCATGAGCATAGGGGTATGAGAAAATGAGAATAAAATTTGAAAACTATACCCTATATATTATAGATCATAAACTTGAGTCAGGTCATTAATCATTACAGTTCAAAAGACAAGAGTCATAATAGAATCCATTAACATTAACATTAAGAGTATATCAATTGTGTAGGATGTAGATTTATGGAATAAACATAAGAATAGAAAATAATTTCCTAACTTTTTCAAGGATTATTTCCAAGACTATATCAGTGGATTGGTTTTACTCCCAAATCCATCATTGTAGTTAGGGTACACTCCCAAGATACACTTTCTTGATTAGATTCACTCCCAAAACTATAATAGTTGTCAAGGCTCACTCATTAAAAAAGCATAGTGGATATAGTCCCTTATTGAGTTGACATCTCTCTCCATACTTGTCCTATATATCTCTTGAGATATAAATCATTACCCAACTAATTAGAGAGAGATATTTGTTTCCCCCATCATATAATAAAAAAAATATATGTGTGACATCAGATCATACAAAAAGCATCATACCAAAACCCATGAAATGAAATTGTTTTTATACCAAATTCATCATAAGAGAAAAAGTAGAATTGAAACAGGTTTCTGAATCATTTCACCATTCATCAAAGTAATAATCATTGAAAAATGAGTTTTTTTCATAATCATTTTATAATGGTATAACTCATGGAAGAGAAATACGTTTCATAAACATATTTTTATCATAAACATGAATAATTAATACAATGAATAATATTGTTAATTTTTTATCATATCCTCAGTAAATAAAAACTAATAACAATGGTTTTCATCAAATATGGAATATTGTTTTAGATTAAAAATAACATTGAATATTTAATTAGGAAAACATCCTTTCCTTGAAAATTACATTTATTAAAATTTTAAATTCATAAAATAATGTTCGTATACATTTATTGGAAAATAGCCTTGAAATATTATAAAGTAATATTTGAGTTAAAAAAATTTCATGACTTCAATAAATTTCCTTTTATTTCATACATGTTAAAACATTGATTCGTTTCACATTTTTGAGAAAATACAAATGATACTTGTTTGGAAAATTACAAGAAGATTAATTTCAAAAAAATTGTTTAAATTAAAACATGGGTAAAATATTATTTTCTTATACAATTTCGATAATGTTGAAAACTTTTTTTTGGAATAATTTTTAGAAACCGTTCTTTTGGAATGAAAAGTGGATCCGATAAAAGAAAGAAATAATGTTTATTTTTATTAAAAACAACATTTTAAAATATTGTGAACATAAAGAGATCAAAATTAAGAGAAAACATGTATTCTCTATAAATATCCATATTTAAATATAATACATGAGTTATTTAGTGATGTATTGTAATGTTTCCTCATTTTAAGCATAATGATGAATAATTATTTTAAAGGATGAGATTGTAACATAATACCCTTACCACTTTGGAAACGTCGAATTATTAGCCCTATGAAATAATAACATTAAATTAAATTTATAATCTCATGATAATGAATAAAATAATGATATTAAATATAAATAGTTCCCTATATATACATCATAAAATAATATAGGTGCATAACAAAATAGATGTCTCAATGAATGAAAATTGAGAAAAAAATCCATTATCACAGGTCTCGACTATATTCGTAAATTTTTCAACCTTCAGTAAAACAAATATACATTTTTTATAAATATATTATATAACTATAAATTTATATATTATTTCATATATGATTTACTTATGACCATTTATTTCAGGTTTATTAACATTTCTATCATGAAGTCACATTTTTAGGAATAACTACTTTTTTCTCATGTATGTTTCGGTTTGTTATTTTTTATGGTATTATTACTTTGAAAATAGATCCATAATCTATATAAATTTAATAATTATATAAATATACTATATAATAATAATATAGGTATTTAGAGTAATCTATATAAGACAGAGATAGAAAACAGAAGATAGTATTCATAGAGATTGTAGGTCTAACATAAGCGTGAATATTGTTTAAATTTTATAGAGGGATTCAAAGAAAGATAGATAAATAAAGTATTACCATTAAATAATTTTTTTATATCATATATATATATATATATATAATTTTTTCAATAAATGAATCTATATTACTTTCCATGTATAGTGTGAATAAATCAACAAGATTCTTGAGGTGGTAGTCGGTCGTACAAACATGCGACATTATCATATTACCAAAGAGTGGATAGTAAGAAGGTATATATGATATAAAAATTTAAAATGTATAAAAATATTATATTTATATATATATATATATTATATATATTCAGTCCATCATTATATCCGTCCATGATAGGTGGTGATGTAAAATGAATAACATCAATATGTGAGGTTGTAGTCTTCCGTATATAAGAATGAATATTTCATACCCCATTTGATAGAATTATAGATGGTTATATGTAATGAACATAAGAAAACTAAAAATATTTATATTAATTATACTAAGGTTATTTTATTATAATTTTTTATTAATAATTTATAGATTTGGAGGAAGAAAAAATTTAAAAATGCTCATTTAAAACATTACCTCTTCTTTATGTAACTTCATTTGGTTGGCACAAAAATCGTTCCTAGGTTGGATTTATAAAAAAATAAAGATTCAAGAATGAAAGGAGTAAATTTTGGATGGTATTTGGGTAGGTAGTTTCCAATAGATAATATAATTTAATTGTGAATAAGATAGAAGAAGAGGTGGCCTTTTAAAGGAGAGGTGAGTGGCACACTTGAGTTTTTTAGTAAGAAAATGGTTTACCAACATTTTTTAAATGTCAAAAAGTTAAAAAATTGACCATTTTAAATACTTATAAATTATAATTTCAATATATGTCAACAAAATTGGGGTTATTCAATTTTGGGTCATTTATAATCCATATATTTTAATATTAACCGATCTGTGAACCCATTTTTACCTTAACTACTACAAATAATTTTAATTATTTATTCTATTAATTACGGTCAAAAATTTAGTTGAACTAATTAGATAATATAAATTATTATCATTCTAAATATGCAATCCATTTTTTAAATTAAATTCACAATAGTGAAAAAATAATAATTTATAATTAAACTTGTAGATGCGATGATAAAGCAGTTTTCCAAAGAGAAAATGTTTAGAGGTATAAAATGTTTTTATAACAATTAATAATATGAAAAATATTAGAATAAAATAAATTAGATTAAATTGGATATAATTTAACTAATATTACTTAATAAAATTTAGACAAAGAATAACATTAGAAATTATTTTAAAGAAATTATAGTTTTCTATAAAAACTAATATTTCGAATATTCATCGAAAAATTAATATTTTCCAAAAAAATCCAAAACATAAAAATGATCTAATTTTGATATTAAGAATTATAAAAATTAATTTTATTGTATCAAATTCTTTATATAAAAGTTTTTCAATTTTATTATTGTATACAAAAATATATAACTAAAACAATTTTTGTATTTTTTAAACATATAAAGATATTACTTAAAATTGTGTAATTTTTCTAAATATTTTTTATTTATATAAATCAATTATAATAAATAATTAAATCCCTTTTATTCCTATTAATTCTGAAAATTTTATTGGATAGATTATAACGAAATTTTTTAAATAATAATATTAATAGTTTTTCTTAGTTCATTAAAACTTAGTGTTGCATGTAATGGAAGCTATCAAAGAAATTGGATTTTTTCAAAAAAACATTCATAAAATAATGTGGTGTTACCTGGTAAATCGTATTTAATGGTTTAATTGGCTCATTTTTTATACCATAAAAACACAATCTCTCTCTCTATAATTCCAAAGTAAATATCGATTTCATATAGGGTAATGTTCAGGTTGGTTAATAGTAACTCAATGAAAAATGAACATCATTAAACAAGAAAATTCAATCCAAAATCATATTATTTTGAATAATTAATATCTATTAATTATATATAAATTATATTATAATAAAAATTTCCAAATTTACATCCAATGATAAATTACCTAATTAATTTTTATTCAATTATATTTTAAAAATTTTGTTAAAATATAATTTTTCATTGATCACTATAAAATAATAATGTATTAATTTAATTAATAACATTTAATCCAATAGACATGTCAATAAAACATCAATAAATAATATAAATCACTATACACCAAGGAATAATATAATAAATTTTATTTTATAGTGACTAATGATGAGTGAACAATTTGATGAAGGAACTCTATGGGTGTATAAAAGGCTATTGGAATGGTACTAAAAGTACAAAAATATTTTTAATAGTTTAAAAAATGATATATTGCAACTATATAATAATTTATATGTTTATAAAAATAAGACTACCACATTCATCATGAGAGACTATATTGATTAAATATTTATTTATAAAAAAAGTGAAATATTTTAATTAATTTTTTGTCCAAATGAAGAAATTTTTTGAAATGAAAATGATTATTGTGATGATATTTTTTCTAGGTTTCGAAGTGATTAATTCAATTAATTTCATATTTTTTAAAATAAAAATCTATTTAAGAGTTTTATTTATTTTTTAATGAAATAATCAAGATCAAATTCAATTTTTTTTGGGAATAAAATTTCCACCGACGGTGATGAAAATATTGTGGGTCAAATGAAATATAGGATTTTGATGTATAGTTTACATTATTTAATAGTTTCAAGATCATAAATTATTTATGTCGTTATACTTTTTTAATTATTAGGACGTACCTTAATGTTTCCACATATTATATAAGACGATCTGATTTTTCATTATGTCAATGTAATTCTTCTGTATGGATTGCGTTTTTTAAAAAATTAATAATTTTAAATTTCATAGATATTTATTTGGTAGGTGATATTGTGGACTAACTATAATAGTGGAGAATCATTTTATTAGAGTTTGATCAATATCCTGGAACAATAAGAATAAAAATTTAGTTTCATTTAGTATAAATTAATGTGAGTATATTACAGAATCACAAGTTCAAATAAAAACTGTTTGGATGAAATCATTGCATTAAGACATTAGGTTTAAAGTAAATTTTCCATTTTTAATTCTATATTTTAATCTAATTTTAATAATGCTTCAAAATAAACTGGTCAAATAGTAATTTATAAAATATATTAACATAAAATAAAATTTCATTAAGTATAATATGGAATATTGTGAGCTCAACTTTGAGTATGCTTCTATGATGGAATAAATCTTGGATATATTTATTAATCCCTTAAAAAGGATGAAATCCAAAAATTTAAATCGTTTTTAGGGAATTTATTTTCACCCAAAACCATTTTCAATACATGTTTCATGTATCTTCTCATTTACTTCATTTATCTTTTTGAACAATGGGGAAAATATTTGGGTGTTTTCCTTACAAGGGGGTTGATAGGATGGTTACAAAGGGTGTGACATGAAGATATGTTGACGTGATAGAAAATAATCATGTATGTTTTCAATAAATAAAATTGGTGAGATTGAAGTTCCCTTAGTATGATTGAATGATTAATTGGGTACATTTATGTTATCTCAAAGAAGATTGTTCAATATCGTATTTTTCATTACACTAAGATACAATGTTCATTCCAAAACATTACCTTGTGTATTAATATTATGTTTAGATAAACATAATATTTAAATAATTCTATAACTTTTTCCTTGAGTTGTGGATCTTAGTTTTTTTCTCTATTGTATATCAAATTTATTATCAAAGTACTCAAATATTTTTTTCATAATTATTTGAGTTCAAAAGGTTGCAAAAGAATGGGAAATATATGAAGAGATGAAACTATGCGACATTCTGATATAATAATTTCACAGTTATCAATAATGTCAAAAGAAAATATCAATAATGTTAAAACCATGTTATAATATGAGAAAAACATGACATATTATATGGATTAGAAAAACTATACATGAAGAAGACTGAAAATATCCATGGTTCTATCAATTTCTCCTAGAGATTAAACGATGATCACAATGGTTTTCACCAGTAAGAAAACACATTCGTGGTTATGAGAATCAGTAAATAGTGTTAGTAAAATGTACATGGTTAATTATCATGTTTTAATGGAAGATTGGGGAAAATTATTGAAGTCATTTTCTGGCTAAATTAGAAAAAAAAATTCATGATTCCATTTTTTATGTGATAGTGTGGAGAAATAATGATCATGGTTTGGTGAGTTTATTTGTTATAGTAAAAACCATGGCATGATCTATAAGTATAAATTCTATGGTTTCAGTCAAATATATAATGATTCAAAATAAATCAACAAATAAATTTTTAGGTGGTTTGATATTTGACCATGTGTTTTAGAACTATGGTTTCCCAAGTGAAACAATTTCATGGTTCAATCAACTATGACTTGGTTTATTATATCCATATACAAATGTAATTTCACTTGTAATATATATAGATATTAGTTCCTTAATATTTTAAAAATATTTTTATAGAGAAAAGTTTTATATGTTTTACCAGAATAGGGTTCTCACATCTTAAATCTTTTGGAGGCACCATAAGAGTATGGTGAAAAGATAATTTTATATTAATCACACATATTGTTTATTATTACACTCAATTTACTACATATTTAATGTTATATGTTTTTCAATACCTTCTTATTAGGTCCCTCACTTTTCAATGATAATAAGATAATGGTTTTGGGACATATGATTCAACCAATTCATCACCATGGATTATCCACCTATAATGATTCGATGATCCTTCAAAAAAAATATCTTTTATTTTAATGTTTTTCATTTTCACATACTATCAATCAATAAACATTGATCAATAATTATATATATTACTGTAACCAAAGTTTGAGTAAGTAAATTTTTATGGGATATTTCTTTACTGTGAGAACTAATTCACCCCCTCACTCTCTATTCTTATCATTCCCACACCTAGGAACATCATTAACATAACTAATATAATCTTTAGAATTAGAATAATGTTATTTAATACACTCATGAAATTTCAAATATATTCATAATGTTTAATTAGTACTCAAAGAAAATTATTTTATCATATTCTGGCCTGTTGTTGGTGAAACCCATACCACATCATCCATTTTTTTGTTATAATTAAATTTTTATAAGTTGTTATAAATGTAATGTAAATATGTTCACTATTTTGGTTAGAATGATCGAAAGTATATTTTTCATGTTAAAAAAATTAACATGAAAACATGATTGACATGATAAAAACTAACTGTTTGAAATTTTATGGGAATAAGAAACTATAAAAATGATATTTAATATAATTTTGTAACTATATGAATGGGTTTTATAACAATCTGATCACTTGATTTGTTTGAATAACATAAGTTACTTTTTAAATTTAAATATTATTTATGAATCAAAAATGTTAGTCACACAATCAAACCAAATAAAACAAATTTTAATTGTCATGTAACTCTATAAAAATTATTTATAATTAATATATTATATTTAAAAATGATCTACAAGTAAATATAATGTCCACATTGGTCAAAATAATTTAAAGTGTATTTTTATGTTAAAAACATGTGTTAGACACTAAAAATTAAGAAAATTAAATTTGATTGTTATTAAACTCTATTATAATGAACTTTGGGAATTATTTTACCTCTATGAATACATCATATTTCAATATGACATTATGTATACTCATAATAACTAAAAATGATTTAATTATGTAAAAAGTTTAATATTACTTAAAAATGTGTGTCATTAAAAAATTGAGTAGAAATTATCAAAATTTCAGAAAATATATGAAATAATATTTGATTAATATGTGATATTTTGAAAAATATCAAACATGTATATGATTTCTAGTATGTCTAGAATAATCAAAAGATTATTTTTAATGTTTAAATTTATTTTAACATTAATACACACATTATCTGATCAAAACTAATCAAATGAACTATGATTATTTTAAAAACTTATTAAAATTATTTATAATTAATCTTATATCTGTATGAATAAAAAATATTTCAATTTTAAGTTTGATTTGGTCAAAATGACCAATAGTGTACTAAAAATATTAAAATATGTTTCACAAATGAAAATCCCTAAAAACAAATATATGACTTTCCAAAAATTATAGGAAAATGATTCTACATTATTTTTATACACGTATAAAAATAGAAACAGTAAACTAATGTTTGGAGTTCTTGGGATGGAGAAAAACACATTTTTTTCTTACTAAATTATATTAAAAATATGTTTCAAATGATCAAATCCGAACCAAAAAATTTATTCATATTGATATAAAACTATAATGACCATCAATTAAATTTCGACATGAATAAATGGATAAAGCATCAATAGATCATGTGGTTTGTCCAGTATAATTTAAAAAACATTTCCGTTTAGTTATTGATTAGATTCATGTGAAATTGGAAAATTATAGTGACTCAAACCCAGAAGACATGTGATATTGTCTACTACCATTACATTAGAATTATTACAAGGGAATATTTCCCTAAGGATTGACTAGAATAGTAGTCTTGGTAAACCAAATACATGCATGAGTTTTGTATTACAAATGAATACACTAATTACAATATATATTTTTTCTTTAAAAGATAACTTTATTCCCAGTTCACATATTATTTAATACCAATTTTGGTACACTTAGTAGATTCCCAGGGGAAGGGAAAAAAATGTGATATCAAATTTTCATTATAGGTTATGTAGAGTTAATGAAATAATAAATCGGGGAGTATAATCAATATAAAAAGGTAATAATTGAACAAACATGTCATATAATCAATAAAAAAAGTAAGAATTTCATAAACAATATATAAATGTAAATCACTAAACTCACATTCCATATAATCAATAAACTGAGTTCATAAACAATATCGAAACGTAATAATTAGAAACACATTTCATTCAAATAACTAGATAAAGCAAAGTCAACATAGAATGAAAAATAACTGAAACACATGTCATTTAACCAATTAATTAAAATGGAAATACATCCATTTATAAGGTCAAAGGAAAAATATCATCATTAATAATAGTAGAATCTTAATAAAGGAAATGGTTAATTATTGGATGCCATTATTGTAAGGTACATGGTTATATTACAATGAAGGCCTTTCACAGGACGGTTTAGCATACTACTATCAAGACATTTTATAGGAAATAGTAAAATGTTCTTAGATAAAAACCTGAATGGTTTTTTCCAATGTAATTTCATATCATCAGACAACTAGTGCATCCAAGAGAATTATTTAAATATTCCACAACCCATGTTGTACTAGTCTAAGTCATTCCTCATATATCGTGTTATTAATTTAATTCATGAACAATGTGCCTTGTCTAATATCTCTATTGAGTAAAAATATGGATTTATTAATATTCTCTAAAATATAAAATTATTTAGAATGTAAATACCATATGTAAAAATGTCATAAGTTTTATTCAATAATTATATACTTGATAAATGATATGTATATTTGGAGGAAATTTAATGTTCAATTATCACAAGAAATTGAATATTTTATGGGGACTACAAAAATAAATCAAATATCTGAATATCAAAAATATCATTAAGAAATGAAATCATAAACCATCTAAGGAAACAATATGTATGGTGTTAATAAAAAATATACCATGTGGAATAAAGACAATGGTTTTCTGTAATTAATGAATAACATTATAATAAAAAGTTCTTTCAAAAACAATCTTGAGGAAAACATCCTTTGTATTTTGAAAAAAAATTATTTTATTTTAAAATCACTCTCGAAAAATACTTTATTTAATGCTTAACATTTTAAACCCATTAATTAATCCTCAACAAAATTATGGTGGGTTATTCTGTACATCTCGTAAAAGGTAAAAATAATATTACATTTTCATGATAATAAAGTTATAAAATTGTCTTGTTCAGAATTAAACAAGAATATTCCACTGAAAAAATTATAAAATTCCATAAGGGTAAATATTTATTTAATTAATAATTTTATAAAGGTTAAAAGTTTTATTGCTGCTCTTTTTAGGAAATAGGGTTTTTAAAAAGAAAATCGGTTCTCTAACTAAATAAGTATATAAATCCATGTTTTCATAAACACATTTTCTAATACATTTTATGTGCCAAAGAGTGTAAAAAATGGAATTATTTCTTAAAAAATATAATTAATAACCAACATATAAGAAAAATAATTGTTGTATTAAATAATGGTCAAATGATATTATCTATTAGAAATTCATGCATAAATAATACTGATTAAAATGAGATTATGATGTAAACCCTTGGAAAGACACTATGGTAAAAGTGAGACAAAAACAATAATTTTTTGTATCAAATATAAATCCTTGTAAAAGAAGAATAAATATATAAAAATATGGTCAAAATTATTTTACACATAATTATATAATATTAGCGATATTGAGGATATAATATAACCCAACAAAAAAGAATTAGTTTATAAAATTTCTTCACCACATGGTAAGTTATGTGTAAATCCCCATATATAAAATAATTACAATTAAATATCAAATTTTCACTAATAATAAATTAAAAATTTTATTTCAAGAATTATTTTCAGTATGTACATCATATATATTAAATTGCATGCTCAATAATAAAGTATGCCTCAAAGAAAAGAAAATTGATATAAATCCCCTTACGTTGAATTCCCGTTTGGGTGAACTTCATTCAAACATCTTTATAATGGTTTCTATTATGTTATTAAATTATAAAAGAACCATAATCTTATTTATAATACCATATATTAACTTCGTATAATATATTATTACCTAGTTGTTAATAATATTTCCTTATGTTCACTATTTCTGGTGTTAATTGCTTATTATTGTGAAGTTCCTTTGGAATTTTTTTTTGTTCTTATTATGTATATCAAGACTCGATAATATATAAAATTTAATCCATGATGTTATTATCTTATATATTTATTATATATTTATTTATTATCATCTATAATATTTGGATATTGTAAATGATATGTATCATTTGTGGAGATGGAAGGTCATATGTATGCATGAATGCTACTTCCATTTCATTTTCATATTTAAATTATTGAAAAATAAATTATATATATGTATATTATAATTAACATATTATATTTATGTTATGTATGTCACATATTTTTATCAAACTGATTCTTAATACATTCACAAACGATGTTATTGTATTCCGAGAAAATTGAAGTCCTGAGATTTTGGTAATAAAAATGTTATAAAAGAAAATATATATATTATTAAAACCAAATAAATCATATATTAATTATAAATCCATCATTACATCAACCTTTGAAGGAGGTAAATGGAATAACGAATGACATCGGCTTGCAAAGTGGTCGGCTGTCATACACATGAACGATTAATGTGTATCCCATTTGATGGATGTGTGTGAAAGTATAGGTAGAACTCTTAAAATAAATACACATAAGTATTCTACATATACGTAGGTAATTATATAATCATTAAATAAAAATACTTTATGTATTTTAGATGTAAATGAAGAAAAACTGATCGTTGAAAAATGTTACCTCTTATTCGGGTAACATCTTTTAGTTTATACCAAAACACATCCTTGGATATATTTATTCCCAATATGATGCATATATAACAAGGATAATGAAGTTTTTACCTTTTTTGGGCAGTGTTTTCATGAGAAAATGGGCATTAGAGTTTTTAATATGTGGTAGGGGAGAGTGCCATTTTATAGTGGAGGAGGAGTGGCATTCTTGTAAATATAATAAGGTAAACTCTATTTTGATGTCTCCATACGTCATGTGCCTACAATAATAAAAAAATCTCTAAAATGGAGGATATGATAGAAATATTTCTATAAAATATATTTTGTACATTTTTATAGGTAATTTTGGCCCTTTAGTTTATGGTTTAGTCCCTGGTGAAGCTAATTATTCCCATAATTGCTTTAATTAATTTTAATTCTTTTCACTGATCATTTTTGTCAAAAAAAAGATGAAATTATTATTCATTATAAATTATAATGTTTAAAAATATGGAATATATTTATCCAAATTCCAATTAAATAAACTACAAAAATTTAATGAAAATTAATCTTGTAGACATGACAACAAAGCAGGGTTTTAAGGTAAAAATGTCATTGAGATTGATTTTTTTATATAAAATTTCAATGAGAAATATATTATAATGACATAAATTTAATTAATTATTTTATAACTAATCTAATTTTACATTAAAATAAATTTAATATATAACTTATTAATATAAAAAATTATATGAACGATAAGTTTTCAATAAAAAATCAGTATTTTTTACTATTCATCATAAAAAATAAACTTCACATAAAAATACACAAATTTATCCCTAATATAATTTTTATCTTCCAATTTAAAAATTAATGATTATATTGACATATAAAATATTTAAAATTTCTAAAATTTGGTATTAAAATGGGTCTATATTTAAAAGGATCGATCATTTCCTTTTTACAAAAATATAATTTTTAAGCACGAAATTCAAATTATTCATATCTTATGTAGATCAAATCAATTTGATGAATACAAAAAAATTAATCTAATATATACATATATTCAATTAATATAATTCACTAATATTAATTAATATAATTTATTATAACAAAACACCTTTGGTGAATAAGAATAGTTTTTATAAAAACATCCCCTTTATATTCAATGGGTTCTTATGTTCATTTCTAATTAATTGGAAACCAATGACTTCAATCATATATATTAATATTTTAGATAATAATATTCATAACTCCTAATTCAAAATCTATTTTATATATTATTATATTAAATAATAATATTTAAAGAATATATTGTGGTTTTGTATAACTCGTTCTTGTGTGTAATAGAATCTATCGAAAAAAAATATTTGTTGCGTGCGATGTGAGAAAAATTTATTATTTTATGAATTTAAAGCTATAAAATATGTCAAATTTATTTTTAATATTATATATAACATAAAATATTGAGGTGCTATGTTCTTTTTAATTTTTGGTGTTGTGTGTCAGACATGCTATCAAATAAAAGATCATCTTTTAGAATATTTGGGGTTCCACATTCTCCATATATTAAATAATTTTTCCCTCATAATTTAAACGTGGTCTCTATAACCAAGGGGTTTATATTGGAAAATTCCCTCGATGAAAAACCTGCATCATAAAAGTCTTTATAAAACACCTCTTTAAAAAGAGACACTGTTATGTACAATTTCCGATAGAATAACATATAAGTAGTTTTCTAAAAAGGAGAACATTAGTGGCTAGTGAAAATATGGACTTGGTGGAAAATCATAAACACAAATTGGTAGTGATTAATTTCATTGATCAAAAACAATTAAATTATCAATAGAATGTTGATTTCTTCATAACCATAAATTTATAATTATTTTAAAGACCATCTGTTCAAAAAATTGAAGGTATTTGGATAAACAATTTAAGATATTTTCCTACGCTTGAGAAATTATTTAACCAACTAAGAATATAAATAAATACAATCACTTATAACATTTACAATTCAAAAAATGACTTTTCATAATTTGCGTGCTTAGATAAAATTTTAATCATTCTATTACTTCAATAAATGGTAATATGTAAATTAATATTGATGCCTCATGTACAAAATTTTACATTCAATTAATCGTAAGATATAGAAATGGTTAAAAAGTATTTTCCCTCTATCTCTAAATATTTTCGACAATAAATATAGTTAATAAATTAATATCAAAACCTCATAAGTAACACATAATGTTTCATCATTAATATTAATTCAAAAAAAGACTGAAATATTAAATAGGTAATTTCATAGGTATATGGTAGTAATGAAACCCTTATCATCCTTTTATCAAGGGATCCATCCCCACGTCCTCTCTACACACAATGAGTTTTCACCCTACATGTAGATTATCCTTTTCCTAAAATATATTTATATTATTTTTATGAAATTCCTAAAAATTTGATATGCATCCTTGAAATATTGTTAATAAATAAATGTCCTTTTAACTATGATTTTCAATAAAATTTCAATACATATATACGTTATCTGTTTTATTTCAACATAGGACATTCCTTGGTCTATGTTTTATCATAGTTCATTCATTATTATTATGAATTCAAATCCTTCATAATGGTTGGTAAATAATATGTGAATTATCATATGGATATTCCTTAGGAGTGATAAAATTGGTGTGTAGTAAGTCCCATTTACATGTACTAGGTAACTCTAGAGTCAGGCCCAATTCATCTTATTAGTGTTTTTCCCCACATTTTCTTATGTTCTATAACCAAAACCTCCTATAGTATCCAGATCGGGACATATTTCTAGGGAAAAAAATATCAACCTTACCAAAATTAAACACTCTTCTTCTATACTTATCCTAAAATTCTAACATAGGATTATGTTATCTTTTCTATGTTTTCCTAAATCTAATTCTCAAGGTTTCTACTAAACATGCTAAAATACAAACTGTAGTGACATGACCCCAGATGCACAATGCTGATGTCTACAACCATTACATTTCTAGGATTACAATGAAATACATATCAATAGTCCAATTTGTTTATTATTCTTATTAAAATATATATGTACATGATTTATTTTTTACAAATGAATAAAATAAATACAACATAATTTTTTTCTTTTGAGTATCCCTTTTTTCCAAAATAATATTTCCTTTAATATCCTTATTTGTAAACTTATTAGATTCTTAAGGAACGTAAATAGAATAAGTATGACCTCAAATGCACAATAATCATTATGTACCATGGACGAAATAAATAATCAATGAGCAAAATCAATATGGAAAGGTAATAACTGAACAAACATTCTGTATAATCAATTAACCAAGTTGGAAGGTAATAAATAATATATAAAGGTAAATAACTGGACACACATGCTTTATAGTTGGAAAACATAGTTGATAAACATTATGGAATGGTAATAACTTGAAACACATGACATTTAAATAACTATATAAGGCACAATCTATATGGAAAGGAAAATAACTTAATCCCATTCCATTTAATCAATGAACTAAGAATGTAACCCATTAATAGATAATGTAAAATAAAATAAGTCACGACCTGACCCAAAGGGGTTGTAGTCGTGACTCCCCATGCCCTCATCGAATAGGCCAGGGGTTGGTGACTAGTGTAGAGTAGGCTAGCACACACATGGGAGGCATTAGACTAAGGAACCATTACAGAAGCACCCACATACACCTCCATGAAACAGTGTAGAGATATATAAAACTGAAAAGAAAATGCATGCGTAAATCTATCCCAAACCACAGTGAAATAGAAGTAAAAAAGGGAAAAAAATAGGGCCCACCAAAAGATAAATTCAAAATCATCCAACCTGCTTTGAAGGAGGGGATCACTGTCAAAAGAACCCACAGGTAAGCTCCTCAGCACAACTCTGGTAAACACCCAAGTCAGTCTCGCTCACAAGGCTCCACCTGCTCCGGGTCCTCTTGGGACTCCGTTGAAAGGAATGTGGTCTACACAAGATATAATCATTTATGAGAAAAACCTGTGTATGGGTGAGTAAAAACATACTCAGTAGGCACCCCAAAATCCCAAAAAAAATAGTTCAACCAAAAGGAAACAATAAGCTCATCCCAACCAGAGGGAACCCATACGATAGAGAAACTCCATCTCGAGACCATCCTCAGCTAACACAACTAGTCAACTCTATTCAGGTGTATTCCCATACATACACCATGAACGTCCTTTCTGGTATAGGCCCATATATATATCATGAACATTCTCTCAGTTATACACCCATATATATACCAAGATCATCAGCACAGATATATGTCCACACATATACCATGAATATCCAGATATACTCGATTCACACACCAAGCCATAGTAGGTACTGACCGTAACACTAGAAATGGTTCACAACCAGGATAACACACTCTAAAAGCACTGTCATCCAGATGAAACTCG
This sequence comes from Viscum album, assembly GCA_963277665.1. Classification (NCBI taxonomy): domain Eukaryota; kingdom Viridiplantae; phylum Streptophyta; class Magnoliopsida; order Santalales; family Viscaceae; genus Viscum; species Viscum album. Next base: position 1,124,931,730 of record OY728147.1, on the reverse strand, counting down.
TCCGAGAGATACACTCCATCGGGTCCCACACAAACATCCCAGATGCTCACATGAGATATCATGCTAATCGAATATCATCGCTGATAAAGTCACACTAAAAAAGTAAAAACACAAAACTCATCAGATAGGGGATCACTCCTAGGGTCCTCTAGGCGATGCCAGAACCCACATCGATATTCGAAGATCTCACATATTGAGGATCACTCCCTAGATCTGTTGGGGTATAACACAACCTGATCTAGTAATATAAGATCTCACAGATAGGGAATCCCTCCCAGGATCTGCTGGGGATACCACAACCTGATCTGAAATTAGAAGATCTCACAGATAGGGGATCAATCCTAGGATCTGCTGGGGGATACCACAACTCGATCTGGTGCTCCACAGAATCACATCACTCAGATAGATGATCGTTTCCTGTCAAGGTAGTCACGATGATACTGAAACCCCATCTGGTATAACTTGTGTAGTAGGGGATCGAACCGATGATGAACTAACCCTACCGAAACCATGCGCTGAGTATGGGATCGTATAACCAATGATGCTGCAACCCTTCTATAAACCACATGTTGAGTAGGGGATTATAAACTAGATGATGTCATAGCCCTACTGAGCATGGCCCAATGCATAGGGTATCATATTCCTGATGATGCCACAAACCCTACAAGGTTTAACCTACAAGATAGGGGATCGTCGTCCGTGGATAAGCAGTCGGAGCGATACCCAGAACCCGATCTAGGGTAGCAAAGCTAGAGGATCTCACCACGAGATCACTGTAGGGATTCCACAACTCTATCGGATTAGAGATACTATAAAGGGGATCACAAACCCATACCATGATTTTGATTCCACACGAACCCTCATATGTGTGAAAAAAGGGAGTACCCACAACCACTGCAAGTCCAAACGTCACAAACCCGAGTGACGTTTCTCCGTAAATGGACACCCGGCGGAAAGTTGAAATTCTATGTAAACACCATAACTCGGCCATGTGGGTCCCACACACTTTTCTTGGTCCAATAACATAGAAAATATCTTGAAAAGTCAGTTTTACCATTAGAGTCTCAACGCCACTGACGACACATCATTTGGACACTTCGTGCATGAGTTATGGCGGATCAAAGTTGAAAATAATTAAAATATTATTATTATTTTCAAAGATTCATGTCCCTAGGCCAAAAACCTGACACAAAAAGTTCCATAAATAATTTCAAGAGGTCTGTCTCGACCCAAGATTCATGTCGCCGCAAATGTCTCTAAAATCGGACTATAGGTTTGCGAGTTATAGGGGTTTAATGAACCCTCAGAAAAACCTGGCTGGACCATGGCATGCCTCGCTGAAAACCACTACACCGCAACTAGAAACCACCACACCACCGCCGGGTTCTGTAGAGCTACTGCTGGAAATCTCCGTACCGCCGTTGCTTCACCAAAATCTTCCATGAACACCTCCCTCGATGCCGAAAAACCAGGTTTTCCACTAGAAAACATCCAGGAGCCACCGGAAGCACCCCAGATCTCCAAATTCAGATCTGAAACATGTTTCAGAAAGCTCTAGGCCCAAACTACAAAACCCTTCAAAAATTTGAAGAAAAAAAACACAAAAACAGGATCCATGATTTTAAAACTCAAACCGCCTACCTTTTGGTGGACCACCAAAGTTTCCCACTCTCCGTTGTTGCTGTTGCACGACCCAGGAGCGTCCGCTGTCATGATCGGAGACCGACGATGCTTCGTTTGCTTGATTAGGCGGATCATCGATGAATAACGGAGGTGGGAGGAGATTTTTGTGCATATGGGGGGTGGAATAAGAGAGGGTGTATTTATTGTCTCCCCTTTATTAATTAATTAATTTAATTGATTAAAATAACTCCTCTGACCAGAACCCTCGGCGCGGAGGAGATTAGGTCACCACTGGGGTAAATGCGATGTTCTGAACATATTGATAGTCTCAGATATTTTATATGAGACTCCATTCAGATTTTATTCAATCCAACGCTCATAAATAAACTTTTCCATTTATTTACGAAAATGCCCCTAGTGACTTTTTCCACAACAGTCTAGCGCCGACAAATTTCACACCCTACCTAGGGTAAACAACAAGCTCTGTATGTAACTGTGCCCTCAGATTATTATTCCGATCTACCGTTTAGGAGAAAATGAACCCCTTTATGTGCATAGTATAAAAATACATAATATTTTTATAAAATTAATTCTGGGCACACCGGGCCTCGGAATCGCACACAGTCATCACACCAAGCTCATGAATTATTCGTTGGAATTTTCCAATGTTTGCGAAGGTCAAAAACATGAGTCGTTACATCCTCCCCTCCTTAGAACATTTCATCCCCAAAAAGACATAAGTACGGGAGAATGCAACTTAACTCTCGACTGGGTCTCCCACACCAGGAAGTTTACGAACACACAAGAATTCCTATATGGACAAGTCAGAGGGACCTATCTACCACACCATGACACTATCTAATTTAAGCGGCATTGACTTTCCCACACGGTTTTAATCGAGTCAAAAAAATGTGTCTTTGTGGGGGAATTTTTCCCCTTCCTCATGAATTAGAAGCACATCGGACAACACCCACACAGGGTCTTACCAATTCCCTGAACAAACCTCAAACAAGAAACGAAAAGGAGGGAGTATAACCTAACAGTGTCACTCAAAACTACTTTAGAAAGTAGAAAGGACACATAGTGTACCTCCATCCATTCACAGATCCTCTAGGTCAACAACCTCCAAGGCCTGCAGTTGTCCTCTCCCTCACCCTTCAACTCTCTGATCTCGATGTGAACCACATGGGGGTGGTGGTGGTGGCACATGATACCGCCTACCACCTCCCGCTGCTGCACCCTCTTTGTCGCCTTATCTGTTTCCCTACGGACCACCATACTCGAGACACTACCTTTTCCAAGGTGGTCTATCAACCAACTCCCTCTCAGTTGCATAGCGGGTTAGACTCTCCCTAGAAAGATTTCCACGGCCATCACAAGCATAGCACCGCCTATCCTGCGGCTGAGAAAAACTGACCTGAGATCCCTGAGCCTCAGATCCACCATCATGAGGTCACCTTCTGAAACGCTGCATACGTCTATAACCCTGAATCTATCGTCAGCTACCAGCTACAGAACCGGATGACGAGCTCTCAAATCTCACGTGCCCACCACTAAAAGATGGGATCTGCTCGGCTAGAAAGCTCTCCACCACCAAGGCCCACTCTAGAACTTTAGCAAAGGTGGGAAGGCACAAGGAAACCACACCTGGTCAGATTGTCTGTGTAAGCCCTACTCGATGGTCTGAGCCCTAAAGAACGAGTTCTGAACCATATCCTGGGAGTAGTGTGAAGGGTCTGTAAACCTCGTTGACAACTCTGACATGGTTCTACCCTTTTGTCAAAGCGGCAGAGGCTCCTAGATCCGCACTGACCTCAACATCACTGGATAGAACTCTTCCCTGAAGAACCACTCAAACTCTTCCCATGTTAGCATCTCCTCATTGTGGGATTTCTTCACTAGGCTACACCATCACCTAGCCAAACCATGCCGATGGCTCTTCGCTAGGACCACCATTTGATAAGGATGTGTCCTCACTAGGTGGAAAACATGGGTGACTGCCTTAAACTATTCATCAGCTGCTTGGGGGTCTGGATCACCCTAAAACCTCAAAGGTCGCTACCCATGCAACTCGTGCAGTGCACTCATCCTGTGCGCAACCTCATCCAGGCCTGTAGGCACAACCAACTACTTGACAGGTGGCGGCCCGTCGGGCGGCCACCTTGAGGTCCAGCCTCAGAACCTGTACCCTTCTTTAAGGCCTCTACTCGGGGCAGATTTTTGGCACAACCATGCTGCAGAACCCCTATTGGCAGTCATCGTGGAGGCATCCTAAAGTACAATCACGATTCACAACGGTCAAAGAGTATATTGGGAGAACTGACCCAAAAAGGATAGGGAAAAACCCAAAACCTAGTCTCATATGATGTATGTACCATTATTTCCGTTCGACCAGTGTACGATTGTCCCGAGTCGAAAGGTAGGTTATTAGAGTCCAGGTGTATGGACACGTCGACCGCCGCACCAACACTAGCGTCCCTGGCCTAACAGCTGAAACCTAATCATCATAACACTGCTTCTATGCAACCCAAACCAAGATCACAACTAAACCAACTATGCTCAGATATCCCATAGGTGGAACCTCCTATGATACCACTCTGTCATGACCCGACCCAACAGGGCTCAAGCCATGACTCCCCAAGCCCACCTCCAATAGGCCAGGGGTTTGGGACTAGCGGTGAGTAGGCTATCGCACACATGGGAGGCATTAGACTATGGTACCTTTACACACGTACCCACATACTCGTCCATGAAATAGTGCAGAGATATATAAAACTGAAAAGAAAATGCAAGCATACATCTATCACAAACCTGAGTGTAATAGAAGTACACAAGCGAAAAAAGAGGGCCCACCAAAAGAATACTACAAAAGCGTCCAACCTGCTCAGAATGAGGGGATCACTTTTAAAAGAGCCCACTAGTAAGCTCCTTGGCAAAGCTTTGGAAAACACCCTGGTCAGTCTCTCTCAGAAATATCCACCAACTTCGGGTCCTCCTGGGACTCCGTCGAATGGATTGTGGTTTGCACAAGACACAAAAATGTGCGGGAAAAGCCGGTGCATGGGTGAGTATAAAAATACTCAGAAGGCACCCCCAAAAAAACAAAACAATAGAGTGAAACTGAATGGAAACAGTCAGCTCATCCCATCCATAGGGATCCCAGACGAGAGAGAAACATCATCTCGAGACCACCCTAGGCTAATACAACTAGTCAGCTCAATTCTGCTATATTCCCATATATACACCTTGAACATCTGCACAGGTATACACCTATACATCTATTAGGAAAATTTTCTCATGTATACACCCATACATAGACCAGGAGCATCCGCACATATATACATGATCACATATACCATGAAAATCTAGATATACTCGATACACACTCCAAGACACAAGCAATACCGACCTCATCACCAGAAACGGTTCACAACCAAGAGAACACACTCTATGAGCATTGTCATTTACATAACACTCGTTCGAGAGATACACTCCCTCAGGTCCCACACAAACATACCAGATGCTCACTTAGAGGCCACGCTCGTCGTATATCATCATTGAGAATGTCATGCTGAAAATGAAAAAACACAAAACTCCTCGGATATGGGATCACATTTATAGTCTGCTAGGAGATTCCATAACCCACACCAGTATTAGAAGATCTCACAAATAGGGGATCACTCAATTGATATTCTAGGGGATACCACAACCCGAACTGGTATTGGAAGATCTCCTAGATATAGAATCACTCTCAGGATCTGCTGGGGAGACCACAACCCGATCTAGAATTTGAAGATCTCAGAGATAGAGGATCACTCCCAGGATCCACTGGGGGATACCACACCCCGATCTGGTGCTCCACAAAATCACATCACTCAGATAGAGGCTCTTCTCCCATTAAGGCAGTCACGATGATACCGAAACCCCAACTGGTATAACTCCTGTACTAGGGGATCGAACCGACGATGCACCAACCCGACCGAAACCACTCACTGAGTAGGGATCATATAACCAACAATGTTACAACCCTACTATAAACCACATGCTGAGTAGGTGATCATATACCTGATGATGCCACAACCCAACATCGCCCGACCCAATGCATAGGAGATCATATTCTCGATGATTCCACAAACCCTATGAGGGATAACCTGCTAGATAAGCGATCGCCTCACGTGGATAAGCGGTCACAATGATACAAAGAACCAGATCTAGGGGAACAAAGCTAGAGGATACCACCCCAGGACCACCAGAGGGGTGCCACAACTGTAACAGTTTAGAGATCCTATAGAGGGGATCACAAACCTGTACCATGGTTCTGATGCCAAACAAACCCTCATAGTAGATAACCAAGGGAGTACCCTCAACCACTACTGGTCCAAACGATGAAAGCCCTAGCATCCCACAACATCACAACACTGCCCACCTCCTAGGCCGATACCGAGACCACCGTCGCAGTCTACAATGGAAAACCACATAGGATGGGCTATTTACTCACCCAAAACGGACAACCTATAAATAAGATACTATTCACCGTAGCCTGCCCATGTGGGGCCTACACCACGATCCCGAAACTCATCAGGTAGATCACACCATTGTGATTCCCTCAGAAAAACCCATGAGATAGACTACTCGATCATCCAAAACACGCACCTGGTGAAAAAGGTCTTATTCACCGTTGCCAGGCTGGCGGGGTGGCCACACCACGATCCCAAAACTCGTCAAGCGGATCACACCATTGCGACCCCATAGGAAAAACATACGGGATCGGAAACTCGATCGTAAAAAACAAACACCCAGCTGAAAAATATATTATTCACCATAAGAAGCTTCGGTGGGGCCAACACCATGATCCCGAAACTCGACAAGATGATCAGACAATTGAGATACCCTTGGAAAAACACACAGGATTGACTACTTGATTATCCAAAATGGACACCCGGTGGAGAAGTCACGTTTCTCCGTAAACGTCAAATCTCAGCCTCATGGGGCCCACACCCTATTCTCGATCCCAACACCCTGAAACTATCTTGAAAATTCTATTGTACCATCGTGTTCTCAAATCCACTGACGACACATCATTTGGACACTCCGTGTTGGAGTTATGGTGGATCGAAGTTGAAAATAATAAAAATATTATTATTATTTTCAACGTTTCAAGCCCCTAGGATAAAAACCAGACAAAAAAAATTACCTAATTAATCCCAAGAGTTACGCCTCGATGCAAGCTTCACATCTCTTCAAACGGATCTCAAATTGGATTTCCGGTTTGTGAGTTATAGGGGTTTAAATAACCCTCGGAAAAACCTGGTCGGACCAATGTCTGCCTCGTCGGAAACCACTACGCCGCCGCCTGAAACCACCATGCCACCGTCAGATTCGGTAACACCACCACTGGATTCTGCCACACCTTTTCCGGAAATTGCTGCGCTGCCACCGTGAAGGCGCTTCTTCGCCATAATCCTCTATGGCTGCCGCCCTCGCCGCCGGAAAACCGGGTTTTCCGCCAGAAAACCATTGGGAGCCACCTAGAGCACCCCGGTGCTCCAAATTCAGATCTGAAACATGTTTTGGAAATCTCGAGACCCAAAATAAAAAAGCCTTAGAAAAATTTGAAGAAAAGAAACACAAAAATGGGATCCACGATTTTAAAACTCAAACCGCCTACCTTTTGGCAGACTGCCAAAGCTTCGCACGCTCCGCTGCTGCTGTTGCACAACCCAGGAGCGTTCGCCGTCACGATCTGAGACCAACGACACTTCGTTTGCTTGATTTGGTGTATCATCAGCAAAGAAAAAAGGTGGTAGAATGTTTCATGCGTACAATATTTGGGAGAAGATATGGTGGTTGATTGGCTCCCCTTGATTATTTAATAAATTAAATTGATTAAAATAACTCCCCCGACCAGACCTCTCCACACGAAGGAGATTAAAACGCCCCTAGTGTAAACACGTCATTCTGAACGCAACGATGGACTCAGATTTTCAATATAAGACTCCATTCAAATGTTACATGAGCCGATGCTCATAAATAAGTATTTCCATTTATTTATGAAAATACCCCTAGTGGTGTTTTCCACAGCAGGCCCGCGCCAACAAAGTTTACACCCCGCCTAATGTAAATAGCATGCTCCGGATGCTACCATGCCATCATATTCTTGTTCTGAGCCAGTGTTTAGTATAAAAATCACCCCCTCCATGTGAATAGAATAAATATACTTAATATTTTTTATAAAATTAATTCTGGGCACATCGAGCCTCAGAATGGAACACTGTCATCATGCATTGCTTTGAAATTATTCGTAGGAATTTTCCACATTCAGACAGGGCCAAAAAAATGAGTCACTACAAAATATCTCATTAATAATATTTATTAAATATAAAAGAAAAAAATTCATAATTATCGGATTCCTTTTATTTTAGGTACATGGTACCTTTACTGTCAATATCATTCACAAGATGGTTTAGCATATTACTATCAAAAACTTTCACAAGACAGTTTATATTGTTCTTGGTTACAAAGACAAAGATTTTAATCCCAAATGGTGAAATATATATTTTATATATTCATTCAACTATTTTTTTACATTAATAAATAATATATGATATGCATAATATAAGAACAAACCCGATATTACACAAAAATCTGCATATTTTTAAAAAGTTGTATTACCTCCTTTTAACGATAACCTATTTAAAATTTAATTTTGGAACATTAAAATTATTTATATATAAAAATAATATTCATTTTTAAAATAAAAACATAAAAATTAGGTTATGGGAATTTTTTGGTAATATTCACTGAAGTTTCATTTTTTGATTAATATTGAAAAATACTAAATTCAAGTTCAAAACTAAATTTTCATCTCATTTATTTATAATGATTAATTTTTTTTATAAGTAATTTCAAAGCCTATTTATATCAACTATGAATATATTAATAAAATTTCATCATTGGTATCAATTTCAATTTAAAAATAGATATATAAACTTAGCAAATGTTTGATCATTTTTACAATAAGAACCACCATTGTCATCAAATCTAAGGGATTAATTTTAAATTAATTTTTTCCACTTAAGTGAATAGAATTCGAAAAAATTGATTACATATTTTAAATTAGAATTATTTATTATTTATAATGAGGATAAAATAGTTTGTTACTGAGTATATTAGTGAAATTGAATGAAACTGATTACAAATTTTAAGAAGAAAATTTTCTTAACAAGGGACTAAAACTTTTACTTAAGGGATAAAGTTTCTGATAACCATGTCCAAAATTCATTTTAACACATTATTTAGACCTTGTACTCACTTTTTCCTAATTTTATACATCATTGGATCCACTTTTCATAAGAATTTCATGGTTGTAATTATCTTTTCAAAACAATATAAGAATCCCACTCTTACACTACAAAAAGGCACTCTCCCATCCCAATTATCCACACCTATAAAGACCTCTTTATCACACAAAATATGCTCACATAAGCTCCAAAAATTATAAAATTCTTTGTTGAAGCATCCATTTGGAAATAAATCTATCCAATGAATCCCTTTAGTGCCAAAAAAAGTACATACCTAAAATAATAGGTAATAACCTTCCTCATAAACTTTTCATTAATTTTATTTCTCCACCAACTCAATTCTTCGTATTCCATTATTATATAATAAATCTAGTATGTTAAATATATGAATATTTTTTTATTACAATTTTTTATCTTCACCTACCAAAACATTTATATAATTGATAACAAACTAACAATTCTTATATATGGTGAACTACCACCTCACAAAATGATATAGGTCATTTTTCATTTACCACATATAATGGTTTGGAATTATGATGGAAACTGTATTTTTTAGATTTTTAAAATTATATTTATGATTTATTTATGCTTATATATTTATAATATAATACATAAAATAATTCTTTCTTGTTTTTGTAAATACGATATTAACATTTGGTGAAGTGTGCACTCCTCCTCCTCAAAGTGATGTGATACGTTAACAACATACTTGGATTTTATTAAGGGTACATTTACTGAGATTATAGTATATATGTGATATAATGATTATAAATAAATTATAATATATATATACATACATATATTTCATTTACATTATTTCTTTCAATAAAATAATTAAATGAAAATTGTATTTACGCATATGTATGGACTACCATCTCTATGAATGGTGTATTCTATTTCTTTCTTATATCATATATGTATAATTTTAAATAAATATATACTAAATATATATGGTATTAGTACCATGTCTTATATTCTATAAATATATAAATCAGGATCAATGTTAGAGGATCAAGAATAAATTGTCAAAATAAAAACAAAAATTAGAGGATATTACCTGAAATGTAACATTAAAATGGAGTTATTAATAAACTGGTATTATAAATTCATAATAATAATATATGGTATTATATATAATAATATGGTTCTGTAAAATATTTATAAAAAAAAAATTATATTTTTATAGGATTTTTGACCATGTACGATGAAATTTAGGACATAATGTAAGGGAATTTCATCTCACATTTTATTTTCTTGAGATACATACTTTATTCAACACTCATTTCACTTGTGTGGTGTATATTATTCCCCTGTATTTATTCTATGTTCTTTATAATTAAATTTTTTGTATTTAAATATCTATTTTATGATCTTTCATTCATGGGGTTTATTGTTCAAAAGTTACCAAATCGTGAATGTAATTTTTTCTCGATTTTCCTTCAAGGGAACAACTTCAATATTAGGAACCTATATTTTATATGAGGTATATATACATCTCTTTAAATTTTATAACCTTATTATTATTCTATTCTTAATATTTTGAGCTCAATTTAATTTCATTCTATCTTTTGTATTATGATTAAAATTTACCATAGTGGGAAACAGTTTACTGCTACAGTATCATCATTTATTAAGATTGTTTATGATTATGCTTCCATTCATGAAATATTTTGATCCATATATCAAGAAATCAAATTAATTTTCTTATCCTATGTTCTTATATAATATCATCATTTATTACTTTAATTTTTTTACTCATTGGTACATAATATTTTTTAGGAATTAGTTTGTAAAAATATGAGTTTATTACTTTTTCCAGTCAAAAACCTATATTTTTTAAAAACTGTGTCTTCTAAAAATGTTTTTAAATGTATTTTAGTATTATAATATAATATTTAAAAGACATTTTAATCCAATTTTTTACCTTTTATCAAAATGTTTCTAAAATGATTACTCTTGTCTTTAACCAATCATGACACATTTCTAAACATTTTATGGTTCAAAAGGAATGTTTGGAATGTACATACTTACCCGCCATCATGGCCATAATATCCCTGATGATTCATTTGTATGATTACAATTTTATTTTTAAATATATTTCCCTAATATTCTATAATTGTTTTATTTTAATGTGGTTTTCAAAGAATAATATTTCCAAAAATGTTTTATGTTTCAATTTTTTTTTAAATAATTCATATATATCCCATTAAATATTTTGAAATGGGTTATTTTGAAATAATATAATTTCAATTATTTTAATTTTCATTAATTTTTTTTAAAATATTTTCTAAGAAATCAATAAAAAATAAATCCAAATCATTTTTTTCATGTTAATTTCATGGAAAATGTTTTTGAAATTCTTTATGTTGTAAAAATAATTTTTCTTAACAAGAAATGATATTATCCTTATAAAATGTTATAAAAGAGATTGTAAATTATTATATCTTCAAAAAAAATTAAAATGGTTTTATAAATATTATTTTTAATGAAAGTATATTTCCCTTAATAAATATTCCATGTTATCATTCAAAATCATTCTCTATCTAAGATGATGTACAATGATATATTTTATGAATACAATTCATATTATATCATTAATGATTTATGTTTTTATAATAATATGTTTATGATACTCATTATCTTTAGTGGGTTATATTCTTTTCAAACCCTCCTATTTTCAGAGGTTATTCTTTGAGGAAATGATTATGAAATATATCCCTTCTACATAGGTTATGATGTGATGAAACATTAATCATACCCATTTTATTACATGTGACATGAAATGATAAATATTTTTTTATCTTATAGAACATGAATGTATGATTTCATTATGTGAAGGGTGGGACTTATATCACCCTCCAATACATTGGGTGTTTATAAATATTTCATGTTCTCAAGAGGGTACATGGGAGGGAATCCCAAGATAGAAAAAAGAGAGATTCTTAAGCCTAAAACAAGAGAGTACGTATATTTGAAACCTAAGCCCAAAACAAGTTGGTAAATGGGAGTCCATCCTAATCCTAAAATAATAGGATGCTCGATAGGGAATTAAAATACTGAATCCTGAGGGTACACTATAGGGCATCCCAAGCTTGGAACAATAGGGTTTATGGGAGGGCATCACATGCTTGAAGTAGGAAAAGAAGTTATTATCCTAATCCTAACATTTTATGAAGGTCTTAGTAGGTATCCTTGACCTGAGATTTTTTCTACATAGGTTTCTTCCATAAACTATTTGTCTTATTCCTAGGTTAGGTTTTCATCGATTATTCTCATATTTCCCTTATGATCCATGTGTTATAAACTGACAATATATTTTCCATGACTCATGTATATGTTCTTTAATATATAGTTTCTGATCATCATATGTTATTCTCAGGTTATCATACCCTTATTATCATGTTATTTTTATGTATCTCTTCTATTTACCCTTATGGAGCATTTTCACTCACCCCTTTCTTATGATTCTTTTTCCCACGTTACGAAAAATGGTTTTAAGTATAATTACTAATTGGTAAGATCATTATCTGAAGAAAATTAGATCTTTCACTGAGTTGGAAGATTTTGTTTCTTGTTTCCAAATAAAATAAATAATTATGGTCCTTGGGAATGTATTTCAGAAATGTGATGAATATTCCTAAAAAATGATGTAATATATATGAATGTTAAACCTCAATCACTATAATTGGTATCAATGTAATTTTTAATTCAGCCTTTGGAAACTAGGATGAAAAAATATTAGTGATATCATTATGACTATTTATAATGATATTTCTAGGTATGTCTCTATGTATGATTCTAAGGATGAGTTAATTTTTATGAAAATGTATTGGAATGTTGGTAAAAGATATAGTGATTGGATTTATTGAAACATATCCTTATATGGATACAATTAGTGGATGTTTTTATGGAATTGATATACAATGTTGTAACAATACAAACAAGTTATGTCGGACCCAACTCGAACGTAACCCAGTACACGACAACAAGCCTTACTTTGCACCTAGATTGAGACTCCTAGGGAATATGCTTTGGGAATTCAAAAACTATTTATAAACCATAATTAATGAATTAAATATAGGGTTAATATGAATATACAAGGATAAACCTAAGTTGTATTAATTAATGAAGTAGGTGTCATGATTTAGGCATTTTGTAATTGATTTTTCAAGAATATGTGGTTTTTTCTATGAAAAGTTCTTCTCAAACTATGATTGTTTTTGATATTCTGAGGAATGAGCTATCAGTAATTTAATTAACATTAAATGTTTAATATGTGGAAGTTATGGGAATTATAAAAATATATTCCCTAAGTGGAGATATCAAAAAGAGAATCAGAATGGTGGTATGAGTATTGGATATAACTCTTGATGATAATGAGACCAAAAACAATATCTTAAAGGTATGTGATGATTTAATAGTATGTTTTACATTAAACATAAAAAATAATGATTGGATTGAGGTTTGGGAACCATAATACATGATTGATATTTCATATTTCAGAAGAGGGTTATTAAGGGATAAGTTGGTGAAGTCTGAGTAATGCTTCTGGAATAACATTTGATAATTTAAGTGTACATGTTTAGGAATTCAAATATTATGTTTTAGGAATCAAAAATGTATAAGTATAATCAGTATAATTTTTCCATTATGGATTTGTAAATATATTGAAAATTTTTATGGTGATTTAGAAAAGTGATTTCATGAAAAGTTAATATTTGGACTAAGGGATGATAAGCCATAATGTGTTCCCGGTGATCAGATAATGATGTTTGGATAAATATGTGTAGGATATGAATTATAAAATTGATCCATAGTTTTTTATTCAAAACTGATAATGGAATTATTGAAAAATTGATATATTTCATCCTCAATTAACTTTAAAAATTCTTGTATATTTGTATTATGTCCATTAATCTTTGTAAAAAGGTAGAATATAAGTTTTACAAACTGATTTATGGTAATTAAGGTTATTACCATGTTTTAGGAGAATATATGATGAGGTTATTAACATGTTTTGAATGTGACTACCAAAAAATACTTTTTTATATATGGGGGATCAGTGTTATGATTCTTATGTGAACTTATTTCTAAATCATTGTATTTTTATATCTACAAATGGTTATAATGTGAACCATTCATGATACGTTTAAGGTAAACATCAGATCATTTTTGTGTGACTAATTAATTATATCACCACATGAGAATTTAGGCATATCAGATAACTATTTATAACCTTTTTTGTGATAAAAAGTAACATGTGGAATGACTTATCATTCTACTTATGTATCTCATGATCTATTAGTTCTTGAGGAGTGACATACTCACTATCATTCCCTAGAGTAAGAGATGATGTGAGAATTGATCAAGCCATATCCAAAGGATGATATTGTTCATATAGAATATAATATAATCAAGTAAGTATATCATCTTGTGAAATAACTTAACCATCATGGAAAAGGTCCGAGAAACCAAAAATGGTATCTAAGTACCTTCATTTTTAATGAATCGAATATCCCCTTATATCATCATAGATTTTTAAATTTTTGGTTATTAACTTTAACCTGACCATGTTCTCTATAAATCCGCATCAGAACATGATTCTTAGATTTCTCTTCCAGGTCCATGTTTTCACTTTCGACCTATGTTCCCCTATATGGAATCATTATTATACATGACCTTGTGTAACCGTTTTGTTTTATATTTTTCCAATTTAAAGAAAGGTCCATTGTTCCATTTTACTATATGGGTTTCTAAGAAAGTAAAATTAAATTATAAGAAATTTGATAACCCAGACCAATTTCTTGGGATAAATTAATTTTTTGGGATGTATAATGTAATCCCAATATATTTTGTAAAATATTTTTTCAAATTTGTTTAATCTTTTGATATTTTTCATTTCATTCAACACTGACTATAGCATTTTTTATACATAAACTCTAAGCCTGAATGGTGTCATATAAAGAACCATTTCAATATTGTACTGAATAAAACAAAACTATTTTTATTTCTCTACATGTAACACTAAGGGTAGCGTACATTGTATGCAAGACTGAATTTTCTTCGATGGATTTCATAACACACAATACCCAATTTTACCAAAGAAAAATTTAATATTGAAAATATTATAATTTATTATAAAAATATATAACCTATAAATTAAGTGTGCTATTATGAAGAGGATTAAATAACTTCTAAAAATAAAATTTTCAATTCATTGGTTACAAATTAATTTGTACAAAATATATTTATGACCTAAAAATAAAGGGATTGTTTTTATAAAAACTAATTTTATGCTCAAAAAGAAATTTTACACTAAAAAAATAAATTAATTACTATTGGTTTATTATATTAATTAAATATATATTTTATTTATTAAATAATATATTTTTTACATTCATAAAATATGTTTGACAAGAATAAGATAGTTACAAACCCAATATTATACATAAAACCTATATATTTATAAAAGTAGTACTACAACCATTTAATGGAGAACGTATTTTAAATTTAAATTTTTGAACATTTATAAATTTTATGTGTCAAAGTAAACATTATTTTTGAAATTTTATCTTAAAAACTAGGTTAGTGTGATTTTTGGGTCTTTTTTTACTATTTCATTTTTTGATGAATAATGAAAAATACAAAATTTAAATTCAAAAACAACTTTTTCATAAAATTTATTTTTATGGTTAAATTAAATTTATAATTGGTTTTAATGTATAATTATACAATTTTTATATAATTTTATCTAATTTAGTTCATTGTGAAAAATTTTACTTTGAAATTAGATATAAAAACATTACAAATTTTTGAACATTTTTACTTTAAATCTCAGCATTGCCATCCCTTCTGTGGGATTAATTTTAAATTAATTTCTACCAATTAATTGACTGAAATTTATAAAAATGTATTGAATATATTAAATTATAGAAATTTATAATTTATAATAATTTCATCTTATTTTTTGTTCAAAAATTTTTGTGAAACTAATTAAAATTTATTTCAATGATTAAAGAGAAAATTATCTTAATAAGGGCTTAAAACATACACTTAAGGGTGAAAATAACCTATAAACTGGTCCAAAATTTATCCAATGAAAGTATTTAAACTCTACCATCCCTTTTATATAATTTGGTCCTTTATTTTATCCACATTACATAGGAGAAACATGGGTGTAATATCTTTTTAAAAAAATTACAATAATTTCACTCCTCCTCCGCTACAAAAGGTGCTCACCCCTCAAAATTATTCACATCTATATAACCCTTCATCTCACAAGAACATGTATAATATAAGCTGCCAGCATTCCAAAAATTCTATTTAAATCCACTCTTTGTGAGTAAATCCAGTCACAAAAAACCTTTTAGGAAATGAAAAAAGGAATTACATAAATGAAGAGGTAACGTTATTCCTTAAGTTGTGTTATTTTATTTTCTTACTCCACCACCTTAATTAATATTGGTAAATTTTTATATAATAACACAAGTGTCCAAAGATACTGACATTTTTTATTCCTAGATCTCTACCTTCAATTACATGTACTTAAATCTAATGGGTAATGAATATACAATTCTTGCGTATGGTGAACTACCACCTCATGAAACGATGTTTTTTTCATTACCACATCTTATGGTTTGTAATTATGATGGATATGGTATCTTTATATATTATAAGTGATATTTATTTTTTATTTTTTGTTATGTAATTGTTATATAATATATACATTTATTCTTTCCATTTTTAAGTATGCTAATTTTATTTGAGGAAGGGTGGACAATCGCCTCCTCAAAACAATGTGATTCGGTCACAAGTAACATGATATATATTAATGTTTTTGTAGTTAAATTTTATGATATATGTAAAATAATAATTATAATTTAATATATATATATATATATTTAATTTACTTTCCTTTATTCAATACAAAAATAAAATTGAAATTGTGTTCTAGCGTACGTTCGACGTACTATCTCCATCAACAGTTTCTTCAATTTAATAATTCAATATTATATATATTATTATAAATAAATATATAATGAATATATATTATATATATACCATTATTTTCATATGTAAATCATGATCTAAGGATGAGGATCAAGATTAACAAGTCAAAACGTATATAAAAAAATAAAGTGAATATTACTCGAAATGTAACATTAACATGAAGTTATTAATAAATGGGTAATATAATCTCATAAAACAATTATATGGTATTAGATATAAAAATAGGGTTATATAATAAATTTATAATAAATGTATATTTATTATATAATAGGATTGAACATGTGTGATAAAATTCAAGACTTTAAGTAAGGTAATAAAATCTATCATTTCATTTCCATGAGATACATGTCTTATTTACCACTCATCTCATTTGTATCATGTGTATAATAACCATTTATGTATTCTATGATATTTATACATAAATTTATGGGTATTCACATATCCATTTGATGATCTTTCCTTCAAGGGTTCTATGGTTCCAAATCCACCAAATCAGTAAAATATTTTTTTCTCAATTTTACTCCTTTAATACACATGCAATATTATGAACCTATATTTTTGTATAAGATGTACAAAATTATCTTTGATAAATTATATCATGAATATAATTATTTTATGGATTATTTTTGGCTTCATGTAATCTTATTATATCCATATTATAATTATTTATGGTTAGCAAATTGGTAAGGGTTTATTGTTACAATCTCATTGTTTATCGAGATTATTTATGATTATGCATCGTATTCTAAAATCTTATGATCCACATATCAGGAAAACTCATGAATTTAATTATCCTATAGTAATAAATTATATCATCATGTATTACTAAAATGTTTTCACATGTTGCTAATTAAAATAATTAAAATATATTTTTATTAAAATATAAATTTATTTCTCATTTTGGTTGGAAATAAATGTTCTTTCCAATCTATGGTTCCTAAAAAAGTTTTCAAAAAAGTTTTAATATTATCCTATTATGTTTAATGTAAATTTTTACCAATGTTTTTTCTTTTAAAAAATGATTTTAAAAGGAATCCCATTTTCTTTTTCTTATCAAGGTACATAAAACAATTAAGGTTCAAAAGGAATGTCATGCATATATGGACTTACCCATATTCATTACCATCATTTAGCTAAATATTCAAATACAAAATTAGATTATTATTTGTAAGGAAATTTTTTTAATACTCTAGAAATTTGTTGATTTTAATGTTTTTTTCGAAGAAATTGTTTTTCAAAAATGTTTTATGTATAAAAAATGATTCAAAATATTTTTAATGATCCTTTATAATTTTTTAAAAAGGATATATTCAAATAAACTTATTTCAATGATTTCAATTTTTTAATATATTTTTTTAAAAACAATTTATAGAAAACGAATTCCAAAATTATTTGAAGCCTTTTTTAAAATTTTTCAAGGTGTTATCATTGAAAATGGTTTTCAAAATTATTTATGTTTTAAAAAGTGTTTTTTAAGCAGAATGGATATTTTTCTCAAGAAATGTTTTAACTGAAATTTTAAGAAATTATTTGTAAGATATTTATTTTTGAAATGGTTATATGTATTGGATTTTCAAAAAAAGATTATTTTAATTAATAAATATTACATGGTTTCTTTTGAGTCCTTTTTTATCTAAGATGGCATACATTGTTTTAGTTTATGACTATCAATAATATTATTTCTTGAATGGTTTATGTTTTGATGGAATTATATTCATGATAAATTTTCCTCTATGATGAGTTATATTCTTTTATAACCTGATTCTTTTCACAGGTTCTGCTTTGTTGAATTGATTATGATACCTTAACCCATCTCTATTGGTTCTGATGTGATGAAATGTTAATTATTCTAAATTCATATCATGGATCTTGATATAGATTTTTTTATCTTATATTACATGCATGCAGGATTTTATTATGTGAGAGGTGGGACCTATATCTCTCGAAAATTCATTGGGTAATTATAAATTTTTTTTGACCTCATGTGTTTTCACAAGAGGGAATACCGACATACAATAAAATAAGTACTAATCCAAAAACAAGATGGTACACGGGTATGAATCCCATGTGCAAAACAAGAGTGTACAAGAGAGGGAATCCTATGCTCAAAACAAGAGGATACATGAGAGGGCCTCCCATGTAACACCCCAAAATGATAGAGTGTAAAATGACTAAATTGAAGGACCCAGGGACACCCTGAGAGGGGAGGGGTGAATCAGGGTGACAACTTTTTCTTTTAACGTGATGGATCTCGTTCCCACGTTGGTAAGAACTTGTTGAACCTGTATGATGAATATGATCAGAAAGAAAACACTCACATGCATAGAGAAGACACATCACTTTTTACATGGTTCACCACTAAGGGCTACGTCCAAGGAGCATACTCTGATAAGTTTTCGGTCTTACCAAACTCTAATAATCTTCACTCACTACTGGAAATACACTATTTCCCAACGGTTCAGAACCGTTGGGAATGCCCCGGAAACCGTTGGGAAAGGTTTTCCCAATGGTTCTGATAACCGTTGGGAAGTAAGCCGTTGGGAAAGGTTTTCCCAACGGTTTACTGGCAACCGTTGCAATAGGCCCATAGAAGTTACCCTACCCCAACGGTTTGGGTGAACCGTTGGGATAGTTTTTCCCAACGGTTCTCCCAAACCGTTGGGAAAACCAAATACCATGGAACATTTTCCCAACGGTTCCAAACCGTTGGGAATTGGTGAAGTCTTTCCCAAAGGTTTAGAACCGTTGGGAAAAGACATGCTAAAAACTTATATGCCAACGGTTTGAAACCGTTGGCATACCCTATGCTGCAAATTGCAGCACCCTGCAATTTGCACAGCCCCTGTCCCCTGTCCATCACCACCAGTCATCAGGCCTCATTTTCACCTCATTTTCACCTCATTTTCACCTCATTTTCGATCCAACTATTGTACCAGTAATAAAATAAAACATACATATTCAATTACGAACAAATTCATACACATTTAACATATAATGGATCATGAAACTATACAAATCCATAATTAAATTACAATTCATAAACATACATAATTCATATAGAATTCAATTTAAAATTTAGATGACAATTATACGTGGAATCTGAAATTCAATTCATAATATGATCGGTTTTTTCTATACCATATATTTTTACCTCAAATGATGTCCATTTTAAACAAAATACATACACCTGAAGTGATACCGGCCACACCGCACCTCAGATTGAGGCGGGGTTAACTCGTACATGTCACATTTGACTCATGGATCGTTGTGCTGAAGTATCGACAGAATCCTAATGCGTTTGGTCGGTTTTCCGTATGCCAGTTGATGTTTTTCACTTAAAATGGCGTCCTTTTGAAACAAAAGACGGACACTATGAGTGGTGCCGACCACACCGCGTCTCCAATTGAGGCGGGGTTGATTCGTACACGTCACATATGACTCATGGATCGTTCTCCTAATGTTTAAATGGAAACCGAATGCGTTTGGTCGGTTTTCTGTATGTACTTAAAATGTTGTCCATTTTAAACAAAAGAGTGACACTAAGACTCATCCTGACCACACCGCGACTCAGATTCATCCCGGGTTGGCTCGTACATGTCACATATGACCCAGGGATCATTGTGATAAATTATCAAAAGATTCCGAATGTGTTTGGTCGGTTTTGCGTATGCCAGTTGTTCTTTTCATTTATAATCATGTCCATTTTAAACAAAAGAGACATAGTTAGAGCGGTGTCGGCCACACCACATCTCAGATTAAGACGGGGTTGACTTTTACACGTCACATATGACCCATGGATCGTTGTGCTAAAGTATCGATAGAATCCGAATGCGTTTGGTCGGTCTTCCGTATGTCAGTTGATGTTTTTCACTTAAAATGACGTCCTTTTGAAACAAAAGACGGACACTTTGAGTGGTGTCAGCCGCACCGCATGTCGGATTGAGGCGGGATGATTCGTACACGTCACATAGGACCCATGGATCGTTCTCCTAAAGTTACAATGGAAACCGAATGCGTTTGGTCGGTTTTCCGTATGTACTTAAAATGGTGTACATTTTAAACAAAAGAGAGCCATTTAGACTGATCCCGGTCACACCGCGACTCAGATTGACCCGGGTTGGCTCGTACACGTCACATATGACCCATGGATCGTTGTGATAAATTATCAAAAGATTCTAAATGCGTTTGGTCGGTTTTGCGTATGCCAGTTGTTCTTTTCACTTATAATCATGTCCATTTTAAACAAAACAGACACAGTTTGAGCGGTGTCGGCCACACCGCAGCTCGGATTGAGGCGGGGATGATTCGTACACGTCACATATGACTCATGGATCGTTCTCCTAAAGTTTCAATGGAAACCGAATGCGTTTGGTTGGTTTTCCGTATGTACTTAAAATGGTGTCCATTTTAAACAAAAGAGAGCCACTTAGACTGATCTCGGCCACACCGCGACTCGGATTGAACCCGGGTTGCCTCGTACAGGTCACATATGACCCATGTATTGTTGTGATAAATGATCAAAAGATTCGGAATGCGTTTGGTCGGTTTTGCGTATGCCAGTTGTTCTTTTTCACTTATAATCATGCCCATTTTAAACAGAAGAGACATAGTTAGAGCGGTGTCGGCCACACCGCGTCTCGGATTGAGACGGGGATGATTGGTACACGTCACATATGACCCATGGATCGTTCTCCTAAAGTTTCAATGGAAACCGAATGCGTTTGGTCCGTTTTGCGTATGCCAGTTCTTTTCACTTATAATCTTACACATTTTAAACAAAACAGACACAGTTAGAGCAGTGTTGACCACACCGCGCCTCGGATTGTGGCTGGGATGATTCGTACACCTCACATATGACCCATGAATCGTTCTCCTAATGTTTCAATGGAAACCGAATGCGTTTGGTCGGTTTTCCGTATGTACTTAAAATGATGTCCATTTTAAACAAAAGAGAGCCACTTAGACTGATCCCGGCCACACCGCGACTCGGATTGAGCCCGAGTGGGCTCGTACATGTCACATATGACTGATGGATCGTTGTGATAAATTATCAACAGATTCAGAATGTGTTTGGTCGGTTTTGCGTTTGGTCGGTTTTGCGTATCCTGTCCATTTTAAACAAAAGATAGACAGTTAGAACGGTGTCGGTCACACCGCACCTCGGATTGAGGCAGGATTGACTCGTACACGTCACATATGACCCATGGATCCTTGTGCTAAAGTGTCGACACAGTCCGAATGCCTTTGGTCGGTTTTTCGTATGTCACTTGATGATTTTCACTTAAAATGACGTCTTTTTGAAACAAAAGACCGACACTTTTTGAGTGGTGTCGGCCACACCGCGTCTCCGATTGTGGCGGGGTTGATTCGTACACGTCACATATGACCCATGGATCGTTCTCCTAAAGTTTCAACGGAAACCGAATCAGTTTGGTTGTTTTTCCGTATGTACTTAAAATGGTGTTCATTTTAAACAA
Source organism: Viscum album (assembly GCA_963277665.1). Taxonomy (NCBI): domain Eukaryota; kingdom Viridiplantae; phylum Streptophyta; class Magnoliopsida; order Santalales; family Viscaceae; genus Viscum; species Viscum album. The sequence continues at coordinate 1,124,909,316 of OY728147.1, read as the reverse complement.
AAGAGAGCCACTTAAACTTATCCCGGCCACACCGTGACTCGGATTCATCCCGGGTTGGCTCGTACACGTCACATATGACCCATGGATTGTTGGGATAAATTATCAACAGATTCGGAATGCGTTTGGTCGGATTTCCGTAAGCCAGTTGATGCTTTTCACTTAAAATGACGTCCTTTTGAAACAAAAGACGGACACATTGAGTGGTGTCGGCCACACCGCGTCTCCGGATTGAGCTGAAGCCACCGTGAAACATTCTAATTATTATTCGTGACGTGTACGCGCAGACGGCACGTCAATCGGACGTGCGGTTTGCCCGGTACGGATCAATATTCATGTTTTAAGTGATGTGCGTGCTTCGAAACGCGCGTGAGGGGGTCCAAATGGGCCGAACGATGTCGGAATGGCCTGAAATCAGACGATAAATATGGGTGAGTGATTTATGAAGTGGTCGAGCAGACGGCACGTCAATCGGACGTGCCGTGTGCCCGCGGTGACCGACAACGCAGTTATGGTGTCATAAACGGCCAAAACGGGCGTCCAACGGTCAAATTCATAGCGGACGACCACGGATTCACCCGAAACCACCGTGAAACATTCTAATTATTATTCGTGACGTGTACGCGCAGACGGCACGTCAATCGGACGTGCGGTTTGCGCGGTACAGCTCAATATTAGTGTTTTAAGTGATGCGCGCGCTTCGTAAACGCGCGTGAGGGGGTCCAAACGGGCCGAACGATGTCGAAATGGCCTGAAATCAGACGACAAGTACGGGTATGTTATTTATGAAGTGGTCGAGCAGACGGCACGTCAATCAGACTTGTCGTGTGCCCGTGGTGACCGAGAAAGCAGTTATGGTGTCATAAACGGCCAGAACGGGCGTCCAACGGTCAAATTCATAGCGTACGACCTCGGATTGAGCTGACACCACTGTGAAACATTCTAATTATTATTCGTGACGTGTACGCGCAGACGGCACGTCAATCGGATGTGTAGTTTGCGCGGTACGGCTCAATATTAGTGTTTTAAGTGATGCGCGCGCTTCGTAAACGCGCGTGAGGGGGGTCCAAACGAGCCGAACGATGTCGGAATGGCCTAAAATCAGACGACTAATACGGGTGAGTGATTTCTGAAGTGGTCGAGCAGACGGCACATCAATCGGACTTGTCGTGTGCCCGCGGTGACCGACAACGCAGTTATGGTGTCATAAACGGCCAGAACGGGCGTCCAACGGTCAAATTCATAGCGGACGGCCTCGGATTGAGCTGAAACCATCGTGGAACATTCTAATTATTATTCGTGACGTGTACGCGCAGACGGAACGTCAATCGGACGTGTGGTTTGCGCGGTACGGCTCAATATTCGTGTTTTAAGTGATGTGTGCGCTTCGTAAACGCGCGTGAGGGGGGTCCAAACGGGCCGAACGATGTCGGAATGGCCTGAAATCAGACGAAAAATATGGGTGACTGATTTCTGAAGTGGTCGAGCAGACGGCACGTCAATCGGACTTGTCGTGTGCCCGCGGTGACCGACAACGCAGTTATGGTGTCATAAACGGCCAGAACGGGCGTCCAACGGTCAAATTCATAGCGGACAGCCTCGGATTGAGCTGAAACCATCGTGGAACATTCTAATTAGTATTCGTGACGTGTACGCGCAGACGGCACGTCAATCGGACATGTGGTTTGCGCGGTACGGCTCAATATTCGTGTTTTAAGTGATGCGCGCGCTTCGTAAACGCGCGTGAGGGGGGTCCAAACGGGCCGAACGATGTCGGAATGGCCTGAAATCAGACGACAAATACGGGTGACTGATTTCTGAAGTGGTCGAGTAGACGGCACGTCAATCGGACGTGCCGTGTGCCCGCGGTGACCGACAACGCAGTTCTGGTGTCATAAACGGCCAGAACGGGCGTCCAACGGTCAAATTCATAGAGGACGACCTCGGATTGAGCTGAAACCACCGTGGAACATTCTAATTATTATTCGTGATGTGTACGCGCAGACGGCACGTCAATCGAACGTGCGGTTTGCACGGTACGGCTCAATATTCGTGTTTTAAGTGATGCGCGCGCTTCGTAAACGCGCGTGAGGGGGGTCCAAACGGGCCGAACGATGTCGGAATGGCCTGAAATCAGACGAAAAACACGGGTGAGTGATTTATTAAGTGGTCGAGCAGACGGCACGTCAATCGGACGTGCCGTGTGCCCGCGGTGACCGACAACGCAGTTCTGGTGTCATAAACGGCCAGAACGGGCGTCCAATGGTCAAATTCATTGCGTACGACCTCGGATTGAGCTGAAACCACCGTGGAACATTCTAATTATTATTCGTGACGTGTACGCGCAGACGACACGTCAATCGGACGTGCGGTTTGCGCGGTACGGCTCAATATTAGTGTTTTAAGTGATGCGCTCGCTTCGTAAACGCGCGTGAGGGGGTCCAAACGGGCCGAACGATGTCGGAATGGCCTGAAATCAGACGAAAAATACGGGTGTGTTATTTATGAAGTGGTCGAGCAGACGGCACGTCAATCGGACTTGTCGTGTGCCCGCGGTGACCGAGAACGCAGTTATGGTGTCATAAACGGCCAGAACGGGCGTCCAACGGTCAAATTCATAGTGTACGACCTTGGAGTGAGCTGAAACCACCGTGAAACATTCTAATTATTATTCGCGACGTGTACGCGTAGACGGCACGTCAATCGGACGTGCGGTTTGCGCGGTACGGCTCAATATTAGTGTTTTAAGTGATGCGCGCGCTTCGTAAACGCGCGTGAGGGGGGTCCAAACAGGCCGAACGATGTCGGAATGGCCTAAAATCAGACGACAAATACGGGTGAGTTATTTCTGAAGTGGTCGAGTAGACGGCACGTCAATCGGACTTGTCGTGTGCCCGCGGTGACCGACAACGCAGTTATGGTGTCATAAACGACCAGAACGGGCGTCCAACGGTCAAATTCATAGCGGACGGGATCGGATTGAGCTGAAACCATCGTGGAACATTCTAATTATTATTCGTGACGTGTACGCGCAGACGGTACGTCAATCGGACGTGCGGTTTGCGCGGTACGGCTCAATATTCGTGTTTTAAGTGATGCGCGCGCTTCGTAAACGCGCGTGAGGGGGGTCCAAACGGGCCGAACGATGTCGGAATGACCTGAAATCAGACGACATATACGGGTGACTGATTTCTGAAGTGGTCGAGCAGACGGCACGTCAGTCGGACGTGCCGTGTGCCCGCGGTGACCGACAACGCAGTTCTGGTGTCATAAACGGCCAGAACGGGCGTCCAACGGTCAAATTCATAGCGGACGACCTCGGATTGAGCTGAAACCACCGTGGAACATTCTAATTATTATTCGTGACGTGTACGCGCAGATGGCACGTCAATCGGACGTGCGGTTTGCGCGGTACGGCTCAATATTCGTGTTTTAAGTGATGCGCGCGCTTTGTAAACGCGCGTGAGGGGGTCCAAACGGGCCGACCGATGTCGGAATGGCCTGAAATCAGACGAAAAATACGGGTGACTGATTTCTGAAGTGGTCGAGCAGACGGCACGTCAATCGGACGTGCCGTGTGCCCGCGGTGACCGACAACGCAGTTCTGGTGTCATAAACGGCCAGAACGGGCGTCCAACGGTCAAATTCATAGCAGACGACCTCGGATTGAGCTGAAACCACCGTGGAACATTCTAATTATTATTCGTGACGTGTACGCGCAGACGGAACGTCAATCGGACGTGCGGTTTGCGCGGTACGGCTCAATATTCGTGTTTTAAGTGATGTGCGCGCTTCGTAAACGCGCGTGAGGGGGGTCCAAACGGGCCGAACGATGTCGGAATGGCCTGAAATCAGACGACAAATACGGGTGACTGATTTCTGAAGTGGTCGAGCAGACGGCACGTCAATCGGACGTGTCGTGTGCCCGAGGTGACCGACAACGCAGTTCTGGTGTCATAAACGGCCAGAACGGGCGTCCAACGGTCAAATTCATAGCGGACGACCTCAGATTGAGCTGAAACCACCGTGGAACATTCTAATTATTATTCGTGACGTGTACACGTAGACGGCACCTCAATCGGACGTGCGGTTTGCGCGGTACGGCTCAATATTCGTGTTTTAAGTGATGCGCGCGCTTCGTAAACGCGCGTGAGGGGGGTCCAAACGGGCCGAACGATGTCGGAATGGCCTGAAATTAGACGACAAAAACGGATGACTGATTTCTGAAGTGGTCGAGCAGACGGCACGTCAATCGGACGTGCCGTGTGCCTGCGGTGACTGACAACGCAGTTCTGGTGTCATAAACGGCCAGAACGGGCGTCCAACGGTCAAATTCATAGCGTACGACCTCGGATTGAGCTGAAACCACCGTGAAACATTCTAATTATTATTTGTGATGTGTACGCGTAGACGGAACCTCAATCGGACGTGCGGTTTGCACGGTACGGCTCAATATTAGTGTTTTAAGTGATGCGCGCGCTTCGTAAACGCGCGTGAGGGGGGTCCAAACGGGCCGAACGATGTCGGAATGGCCTGAAATCAGACAAAAAATACGGGTGACTAATTTCTGAAGTGGTCGAGTAGACGGCACGTCAATCGGACTTGTCGTGTGCCCGCGGTGACCGACAACGCAGTTATGGTGTCATAAACGGCCAGAACGGGCGTCCAATGGTCAAATTCATAGCGGACGGCCTCGGATTGAGCTGAAACCACCGTGGAACATTCTAATTATTATTCGTGACATGTACGCGCAGACGACACCTCAATCGGACGTGCGGTTTGCGCGGTACGGCTCAATATTCGTGTTTTAAGTGATGCGCGCGCTTCGTAAACGCGCGTGAGGGGGGTCCAAACGGGCCGAACGATGCCAGTTGATGTTTTTCACTTAAAATGATGTCCTTTTGAAACAAAAGACATACACTTTGAGTTGTTCTGACCACACCGCGCCTCGGATTGAGGCGGGGATGACTCGTACACGTCACATATGACCCATGGATCGTTGTCCTAAAGCATCAACACATTTCGAATGCGTTTGGTCAGTTTTTCGTATGTCACTTTTTGTTTTCACTTAAAATCTTATGGAAATTCATATTGAATATTTTTATATCATATTTAGTATGGATTAGATTTTAGTTGATCGTGCTATGAAACATTTCAGAGCTAATGAAATTAAAGAAGGTGGAGGGGATGTCCGGGGGGCTGTCCGGGGGGGGCTGTCCGGTGGGTGTCCGGGGGGCTGTCCGGGGACCAAGGAGGAGGGTTGGGGGGCTGTGCGGGGTCTGTCCGGGGGGTTTTGGGGGGTTGTTCAGGGGGTTGTCCGGGGTTGTTCAGGGGGCTGTCCGGGGGTTGTTCAGGGGGTTGTTCAGGGGGTTGTCCGGGGGTGTTCAGGGGGCTGTCCGGGGGGTGTTTGGGGGGTTGCCCGGGGTCCAAGGGGGGGGGGGGGTGGGGGGTTGTCCGGGGGGCTGTCCGGGGGGCTATCCGGGGTCCAGGGTGGAGGGTTGGGGGCTGTACGGGGGGCTGTCCAGGGGGCTGTCCGCGGGGGCTGTCCGGGGGGGCTGTCCGGTGGGTGTCCGGGGGGCTGTCCGGGGACCAAGGATGAGGGTGGGGGGGGGGGGGGGGCTGTGCGGGGTCTGTCCGGAGGGTGTTTGAGGGTTCTTCAGGGGGTTGTCCGGGGTTGTTTAGGGGGCTGTCCGGTGGTTGTTCAGGGGGTTGTCCGGGGTTGTTCAGGGGGTTGTCCGGTGGGTGTCCGGGGGGCTGTCCGGGGACCAAGGATGAGGGTGGGGGGGCTGTGCGGGGTATGTCCGGAGGGGCTGTCCAGGGTCCAGGGTGGAGGGTTGGGGGCTGTACGGGGGGCTGTCCAGGGGGTTGTCCAGGGGGCTGTCCGCGGGGCTGTCCGGGGGGTGTTTGGTGGGTGTTCGGGGTCCAAGGGGGAGGGGGGGGGTTGTCCAGGGTCCAAGAATGAGGGGGGTTGTCCAGGGAGTTCTCAAACACACAACCACTAAAAGACAACAACATCCATAAAAACAGACAATATATAAAAATAACTCAACTCCAATACTATACTACGAGTCTAGATAAAACCAACAACTAGAATAGATTAAACATCAAATCTCAAGTAAAAAATGTAACGGATCAATATGTCCCACATCAGCATCACCATCTCCATCATCATCATCATCATCGCCCTCGTCATCGTCCTCCTCATCGTCATCACCCTCCACAACGCCTTCCTCCTCGCCTTCGCCCTCCTCCTCGCCCTCCTCATCTCCCTCCTCTTCCGCATCAGACTGCTCTCCATCATCATCTTCAAGCTCAACATCGGCCTGACCACCACTGGAACTGCCACCTGGTGCACCATATATAGAATGTATCGACGACATGTATTCATCAATCGCTGGGCTGGCCTCTGCTGGAAGTGTTGGACGTAGAACTTCAATAAATTTCATAAATGCACTGTTTGCCCTTGCAGACTGTTCTTCCATCTCTGTGGCCCTTTTCTCAGCCTGTTCTACCTGTGCCCCAACTTGCTGCAGCTCGGTGGCACTACAACTCGTACCTGAGGCAGGCCAATACCTCGTCGGGGCTATCCTAGGTTGGCAGCGTACTCTGCCAGAATGATCATCTCCCAACACCTGATGTAAGTGATCAGATGGCCCAAAATTGTCTGCTTCTTGGGCATCGAGGGCCTCTAAAGCATCCTGTTAGAAATATAAATATATTGTTAAGTTACGAAATAGATATTAAAATATAGAATCAACAGATTAAAACTTACAATCTGCTGCTGAGTCGCTTCGTTGACAGCATGTCCATCCTTTTTTCGTCTACTCGAGCAAAACAGTTTTTCTCGAGGCACACGTCCTTCAATATTTTGTACTTGCCTCTACAATGACATTGAAAACAAAATTTATATAAAGACTTCAGAAAATAATTAAATAATTGAGGAAACAAAAGAAAATGTAAGTCGTAAAGAAAACTTATAAACAATTGTCATACCTGCTGCCTCTCATGATCCGGCATCGTCGTGCGTCCTAGTGTATGGAGGTATTTTTTTGCATGAATGTTTTTTTTATTTTTTCCAGATGATTCCTAAATAAAATTAGATAATGCAAAGGATAATATTAATGCAAAACTTGAAAGTTATTATTTAAATACCTCAAATGTAATTCATACCTTAAACTGGGTACTCGTCCAATGAGTAATCATCTGACGATACTGCTCTATAGGACAATCATCCACGACTGGTACCGCCTCTAACTCAGTGCCAACTCTAGCACGTCAGCCAATATACAGCTCATGCTTGTAGGCTCTCCAAAGCTCGCCTAAATCCTTTAGACGTTCCATTCGTGCACCCTCACCATCAGGAAAATTAAATCGAAGCTGAAATGAAAATATTAATTTATATAAATACAAAAACAATTCATGGAATTAAATACAACAGATTTTTTTACCCATATCTCTGCCCAAGCTCTATCTTTGACCTCATGTGGAAAATGTCTCCACGACAGCGGGCTGACGGGAATGATGTCGGAGTATTTGGCAAGCGTCGCCATAAAACTCCGACATTGCTGCCCTGTTTTCTCAACCATCTGATTGTCTTCATTATATTCCACCATAACCTGTGTGCGACGGTTCCACACCGAACGCATGCGTGTACGACCCCGCCCCCGCCTCCTTTCAGTAGATGTATCTGTCATGAAAGAAAAACAAATATTTTATCAAAACATGTTATAATGAAAATAAATATTGCTATAAAAATTTGATAGGGTTTTATAAATATACCTGTGCTAGTCTGATCAATGAGTGGCGCCGGATCCAATGAACCTGATGGAACACCCTCTGGTGGAACAGGAGTCGAAGACGATGGAATATAAAAGCTCGGAGAGACAGAAGTAGAAGGAAAAGAAGATAGAACAACTGTATGACCTGATGCTGACTGGGGAGTGGGAATCATCATGGAATGTGAAAATGATGGGGCAGAAGATGCAGAAGGTAGCGAAAACATGGGAGGTCTAAATATCCCGTGTGTCCCTAACGACACACCGGGATCAGAATGTGGGAAGGCTGAAATGTCAGTGGGAGGGGTAGGGTCTAGTCGGGCACGCGCAGCTCTATGTCCACCTCTGGTACGAACCCTCCTCGTACCACCGGCCTGAGTACTAGGACCAGTACTAGGCTCCTCGTCGAATAACTGTCGACGTAATGGTGGATCCTACAAAAAAGTTTACAAAAAAAATTAATCACATGACATTATATATTCTGTAAATATATATATATATATATTTGAAATAAAGTACTCACTGTAGGCACTAATGGTGGAATGCCCATCTCCTCCATCCGACGATTGTTCTCCGCCATTTTTTTTCTTCGTCTCTCTTCAATTGGCTTCATTTCCTGCATTGGAAAACAAATATGTAATTAATTAGAAAAAGGAAATTAATGTGTAAACCAAAAAACTAAATATATGAGAGAATGAGGGGATTCATTGGTAATTTAGCTATCAATTGTTTTAGAAGAGCTTGAATGAATTTAATAAAAACATACAAGTTGTAATGTTCACCAAGTTAGAAATATTGTTTGATTTGGTTTGAATACAGTTCAATTCCAAATTAGAAAATGCAATTCAAATAAAACAGCAACCAATAAACATTGAAAATTCACATAACGGTCAAGTCAGCTAAAACATATTTGTGATCAATACTAAATAAATATGAATATTACCAACCTTAACAACCCAACTCGAGGTAAACCAAATGAATTGAGAACATGGATGAATGATTCTATATATTTCCAACCACAACTTCAGGTTCACAATCAACTCTGACAATTGAGCTATTGGAGTCATCAAATGAAATAAATGGATTGGTTCCAATGGCAATAGGGACAGTGTCAATTCCATCATCAGCATCATCAAAAATATGTCTTGGAATTACTTCAACTACGACACCAAATTCAGGTTGAAGTTGATCTTTGACATAAAAAACTTGTTTAGCCATTGATGCCAACACATATGGTTCTTCGGTTGCAAGAGTGCGGGTCATATTAATTACTCGAAATCCACAATCATCAATAAATGTGCCATGTCTCGTCATCGAATCAAACCAATGGCATTTCATCATTGTGACTCGTCCATGAGAGTAATAATCCAATATTATTATTTTCTCAACGACTCCATAATAACCCACATTTTCAAGTCGCGGTCTACTATCTGATGCGCTGGCATAACAATCTGTTGTGGCAGTAACCATAATACCATCATGTTGTGTTCTCATGTTTTTGGCTCGTTCAGTGACAATAAATCTGTACCCATTGATAACAATTGATTTACAGTCACGAACCACGGTACTAGGACCAAAAGCCAAAGCTCTTATTTCCTCAGAGACAGAGTCAGCAGACAAACTCAATACCTGCAATATAAATGACAGTTAAACTTAAGTAAATATTTAAATAATTAATTTAAACAGTAATATTTTTACCTTCAATTTTAACCAAGCAGAAAACTCTTTGCTATGCAAAGTCTCTCTCCTTCTCAAAGATAAAGAACAATGCTTCCTATTTATCATTGTTTTATGTTCCCTGTAGATAAAAAAATATGAATAGTTTAACAGATATATATGTAAGATATACATATTCAATTTTGTTACCTGATATAGTCATCGAACAAATCACAGTTGAACAAAACTGTGCGATGTGCCATCTCCCGCTCTTCATGGCTTCATGTCTTCAATGTATATGATCCAGGAATTCCTCCTGTTTGAGGAAGTGATGGAAAACTGGGTTCAATTTGCTCATATTGTTCTTCTTCATTTCTCATTGGTCTGTTCATTCTTGTAGTAAGATCAGACAAATACATTGAACAGAAATCCATACATTCTTGAGCTAAGTAACCGTTCATGATAGAACCTTCGGGATGATTCTTGTTTCGAACATAAGACTTTAATGTGAACATATTTCTTTCAGTTGGATACATCCAACGAAAAGAAACAGGTCCTCCGAGAAGTATTTCAGTTGGAATATGGACAGTCAGATGCAGCATGCATGTGAAAAATGATGGGGGAAATATTTTCTCCAACTCACACAAAATTAATGGGGCATCTGTCAACATTTTTTGCAAGGAAGACTTGGACAACTTCTTAGCACAAAGATCTCTAAACAAATGGCACAACCGAATAACACCCACCCTTACATTATTAGACAAAAGATGACGGATTGCTATTGGAAGCAACTCATGCAGTAGAACGTGATAATCATGAGTCTTCAAAGATTTTAGCTTCAACTCTCTTCTGTTGACCCGTTTAGATATGTTGCTTGAATAGCCATCAGGAACTCTAATAGTCTCTAATACATCCAAAAATTGTTTTTTTTTTCAGTAGGTGTCATCACATAAGAAGCACATGGAAGTTGCCATTTATTTTCACTGATACGCACAGGATGCAATTCTGGTCTGATGCCCCAATCCACCAAGTCAAGTCGAGATCGTAAATCATCTTTTGTCTTCCCCTTGACATTTAGAAGAACTGAAAGCAACATTTCACATATATTCTTTTCAATATGCATTACGTCTAAGCATTGACGTAGCAAATTGGTTGACCAGTAAGGCAAATCAAAAAAGATACTCCTCTTCCTCCAATTGTAACAGGTTTCTGTGGAAACATTCTTTCTCTTTCCAGATTTCATTTGACCCTTCCTGAACGAAAAACTGAAATCTTTCAATTCATTAAGCACATCAGTTCCAGACATACGCTTAGGTGGATCATCGGTCTCTATAGTATTATCAAATCTTCGACGATTCATTCTATATGGATGATCCTTTGGAAAAAATCGTTGATGTCCCATAAAACTGAAACTACAACGATGTTTCAGTCTTCTGGATCGTGTATTCTTCATACAAACTGGACATGACAGTTTCCCCTTCGTGCTCCATCCAGACATCATTGCATAAGCCGGAAAATCATTGATTGTCCACATAAGCGCAGCGCGCATCTGAAATATGTCTTTCGAACATGCATCTTATGTGCGCACACCCACATCCCAAATAAGCTTCAACTCTTTTATTAAAGGTTGCATGTATACATCAATATCAATGACAGGATCCGAAGGACCAGATATGAGTATACTCATGAAAGTGAAAGGTTTTTTCATACACAACCATGGGGGAAGATTATAAATGTGTATAAAAACTGGCCATGTACTGTGCGAAGTAAGCATCTGCCCAAACGGATTAAAACCGTCGCATGAAAGACCCAGCCTCACATTACGCACGTCAGCTGCAAAATCAGGATGTCGAGCATCAAATCTCTTCCATGCAAATCCATCTGCAGGATGAACCAACTCATCATCAGTCTTCTTTCTCTCGGTATCATGCCATCTCATTTTTATTGATATGTCATCAGACATAAAAAGATTCTGGAGTCTGGGGATCAATGGAAAGTGCCACATTACTTTCTGTGGAACGCGGGATGGAGTTCCATCAGATTTTGACTTCCAGCAGGATGTGCCACATTTTATACAATCATTTAGTTCAGCGGTTTCCTCCCAGAATAAACTGCAATCTTTTGGGCAAGCATGAATTTTGTTTCTTGAAAATCCAAGTTCCTCAACTAACTTCCATGCCATATAGTGGTTTGAGGGAATATCTGCATCATCTGGAAGTAAATCCTTCAAGAGGGTAAGAATGTAATCGATTGCTATATTAGAAATCCCATACGTAGTTTTCCCATGAAATAATCGGATTAAAAATTCCAGCTTTTTCATTTTATCGCATTGCCGATATACTGGAGTCGTGGCAGCATCATTAAATTTTTTCACCCTATCAATATCATCATTTTCACTAGATGCATCAGCTGTCCTCATATCGAAGTCTTCTTGAGTCGAAATCCTTTCTTTTTCATGATGACGAATAAACGGAAACCGATCATCTAACAAATTCTCCATTCCAGTCTTTTCATTTCGATCATCACCAATTTGAGATTTTGTTTTCTCCCCATTGTGATACCACAGAAAGTAGTTTGCTTGAAACCCATTTTTGGTTATGTGGTAGCTGACTTCTTCACGGCTCAATCAAGGTCTACCAACACAATTGGAACATGGGCAGTGTATGCGACCACTATCTGAAGCATTGTGAAATGCAAAATCTATAAAGCTCTCCAAATTGTTTTGAAAATAATCTGAGATCTGATCGGTTTCATACATCCAACTTCTGTCCATTATGTAAAAAGAATTTATATAAGTCATTTTGTCATAAACAATTCAATAGGCATTAACTATAATAGAATATACATTTAAGTAAACGATAAAGGAAGAAAATAATCAAGGTATCAACTACACATGTCAAAAAAACATACAAATGTGTTATTGAAAAAATGTAAAACCAACAAGAACTTAATGTGTTATATCACATAACAGCATGACTCATCCCATAACCATATTAGTAGGGTATCATGAACATGAATAACATCAACCTTGTGCCATCCTCCTACCCTACATGACCCCAACCACATGCCACATATTATTATAGCCTTATCACATCACACCTCACCGAAAAACACTAGGGAAATCATAGTACATCTCACCTGAAGACACATGGACAATCACATCGCATCTTCCTAAAAACACATGGTCAATCACTTTTGAAGGAAGAGTAGGGAAGACATGGTAGCTATCCAAACATATAACCACCATCCTAGATATTAGAAAAAATACCCATAACTCAAAACCTCTGATCGTTGGTAAGTTTATCCAACTCTGGTTGGGAATGTGTAGAAATAACATAAAAATACATGATATATAGATAGCACAAAATACTCAACCTATGGGTTCACATTAACTACATAATCACACACTTCACTACTACCATAAAACACATAAACCACACCACCACCACACAAGACGCATATCATTGGAATATAATTCTACATTCAATAAGTCTATCTATGGAATTATCATAAGAATCCATGTATCAATTGGAATATAATTCTACATTCAATAAGTCTATCTATGGAATCCCTCCCTTGGATCCATGTATCACCAATGGCTTAATCAATATTCAAAGAAATGAGTCTATCCGTGGAATTCCACTGTGAATCCATTTATCACATAAAGCATATAAGTTAATAGAAACAAGATTATATACCTGACATCCTAATAGAATCCATGTATCACTATTTACTATTAATCATTTAATGAATTTCATTTCATTTAAACAATTCATTAAACATACCAAGGTCAAAAAAAAGGTATTTAATACAACTCACCTCAAAATGGCGACTCAATCAAATAATAACCTGAAAACAATGAAGCTTCATTTACTCATGTTTTAATGGCAAGATAATGAGATTCTCTTGCTTAATCAATCAATTCCATATCATGGTCTCAACATAACTCATAATGGCTAGAAATTCAATGAAAATTCAAGCACTCACATGGGAATTTTTAATATAACACTCCTAACAAGACTATAAAGATATCACATGCATTAGTTATAATATATCGAACATGGTAGCATAAAATATAAGTGTTAAAGGGGAATGAAAACCATAAAATACCCTTAATTAATTTAATTTACAATTCAATTCATAAATCGAACAATCAATTCGATTTATATAACCTTTCACAAATGACATCCCATGTTCAAAGGGTAAAATCCAAAAAAGAATTTTCAAGAAAACTCACCCTTAGGCGCCGGCAGTAGCTCCAAAATCGTCTAAACTGAAGGGAAAAATAAAAATAAGTTTCAATACTATCCAAACATTTGAATACCTTTTGAGATAAAGAAGAAGAAGAACCTGAAGAAGAGCTTCAAGGTCCGGCCGGCAGTACTCCAAAATCGCCTGTTGCTGCTCCCGTTAGGGCTCTGTAACACGAATGGGGGAGAGAACGGGCTGCTGGGGATTTGGGGAAAACCATTGCCAACAGTTTTTTAAAACCGTTGGCATATCTCCCCGAAACAAGGCCTATCCCAACGGTTCCTTAGAACCGTTGGGAAACACTCCCCAAAACAAGGTCTATCCGAACGGTTCTAAGGAACCGTTGGGAAAAACTCCCCAAAGTAAGGCCTACCCAAACGGTTCTAAGGAACCGTTGGGAAAAACTCCCCAAAACAAGGCCTACCCCAATGGTTCCCTAGAACCGTTGGGAAAAACTCCCCCAAACCAAGCTATCCCAACTGTTCTAAGAAACCGTTGGGAAAAACCTCTATTTTAATCATTTACCAACGGTTCTATCAAACCGTTGGTATGTAACTGTGGTGAAAAACCCACATTCCAGTAGTGACTAGCTATGGATTACAAATGTTCGGGCACAATCACATTATCCCAGGCTCACTGCCTTTACAAAAGTTCAGGGATATCTCACTGCTTCCCTTAGTCACTCCCATTGAATCCCCCTTGCTCACGGTCCTTGGTGATTCCACACTCAGTTTATAGACATGAAGGTATCTTCATCATTGCATAAGAATGCATCCTCTGTTGTATGTAGATGATCTGTTGAAGTCCAACTCTCACCTGAAGAAGAATCTCACTTTGCGCTGAGGGTGCCAGATGATCCTCTAGCTTTTTTGCAGCTTCAAAAGGATGGATGTACTTTAACAACCCGGGCGCGCTTATCCAAGATCTGGCGTGCAAGTTTCAGGAAAGCGCACAATTCACATGTGCGGTAAAAACTCGATGTGCAGGTGACTCCAAACAACTTGCGCTTCACTTCCTCTTTGTACTCGAAACTTGCGCGACTCAGCGCCTCTAAATCCCAAACCACTTTAGATGCGCAGCCAATAGCCGGCGCACAGCCTCTACTTGCGCTTCACAACAACCACTTGCGCTACTCAACCACTTTCACAATGAGAGCTCAAAAAATATCTACGTCTCAAACTTCATTACCAATGAGGGGGGGTGGTCCTCTATTTATAGGAAAATTGGACCCCCTGCACGATGGTGCATAAGTCTTCCCTCGTCGCGTAGCTCATCCTCCCTAGCCTCGGTCTCTCTAATCACTTGTGTGACCACACAAATACTTGCACGACCTTCATTCCTTTTCAATATTTTGAAGTTATAATCTTGAAAAACCATAGACGCATAGGTTTCCAATCCTCCTAGGCATCATCACACAAGTCTGTTCATGGCGCGCAGGTCCCTTGCACGACCAGCCCAAAACTTGTGTGGCCCTTATCCCTTTTCCATTTTCCCATGTTCTGATATTGAAGAAAATATGGTGCGAATGTTTACTCTCCTACAAGTAAACGGTGCGCAAGTATCTTTTCCAAAAACACGTTTCTCCATTTGTCAATTTTTAGGCCCAAAAATTTGGCAAACACTGGGAAACGGCACCACCTTCAATACTATTGTCTGCTTGAACTGTATGATCTCTTTGCTGGTACACATTCTGAAATTCTACTGAGGATTGACAACAAACTCAAAACATACTCCAAATCATGCATAGATGACCATGGTTCCATCATAAATGACCTGACTCATGTCAATAAGGTGAACCTTCCTTTTCAAGATCCTATCTGAATAGAACTCCATAGTTAAGTGTTTTTGACCTGGAGTAGTGATCAGGATGGGTAAAATTTTTGGATATTTCCAAGGGTGCGTGTGAGTGAGGACAAAACAAACTGGAAAGGACACGTGTTTTCCTGTGGAGACTTTCATTAGTAAAATGAACCATTCAGAATTGTGGGTGGGTCCCATGGAGGTGACCATGTGTCTATGGGGCAACTGGTGGTACCTGGCAGGCTAGGACCCGATGGCCATGTAAAGGCAGGGTGTTCGTGCTATTAGCGAGGCTTAGATGTTACATTTGGAATCAAAGGTGGTACGAGCCTTAAGTGTGGTTCACTACCTAGGTTGAGATGTAAGGCCCAGAACAAGGACATTGTTCTTTAAAGAAGGCTGAATGTAATACCCTAGAATGATAAAGGGTTAAATGACTAAATGAAATGAGTCATGTAAACATGGTACACCTTCCTTTTCGTGAGACTATCTAATTATAACGCCATAATTTAGTGTTCTTGGCCTAGAGTAGTGATCATGATGGGTGACCTACTAGGAATTTTCTCAGGCTGTGTGTGAGTGAGGAAAAAGCACACTAGAAAGGACATGTGTTGGCATGTGGGGACTTTCATTAGTCTTATGACCTGTTCAGGCATGTGTGTGGGCCCCATAGTGGGGACCATATATCTGCGAGGCAAATGGTGGTACATGGAGGGCCCGGACCTGAAGACCATGTTAAGGCGGGGTGTATGTGCTATTAGAGGGGCCTAGTTGTTACATTAATTAATTTTCACACCTTGACTCGATACTTTGCGGTTATTTTAATTATTTTTGAGTTTACATTTTATTTTTATTCATTTTCAAGATATATTTTTTCTAAGAAAATTATATCATTTGAGTAATAAATTAAAATATAATTTATTAAATGAAACAAAACTAATCAAACCTATTTTCCCCCACCTCTCATCCCACCCCATTTCCCCTTTCCTCACAACACTGACCCCCCCTTCCTCCAGTTGGGTGACGCTTACCCCCACCCCTCCCAGACCTCTGATCTCGATTTTTCCTCCCAAAAAACATCCCTATCCATTGAATTCTCCCCCTATCATCCTCCTCTCCATGCACAACTCTTCGACACCACCTTTGACATTTATTTGTTCTCCAATTCGTTTTTCCTCAACCGAACCCTATGTCATTTGTTGATTGGTTTTTATTGATTTATTCCATTTATAGGATGTGTGGTGGTTCTTGTTGGTCTTCCTCATGTAGATCTAGGCATCCTTAGCCAAAGGAGAAGCGTTTTAGTCCATTCTGGTTCTTCCTCCATCATTTTAGGTTGATTAATTTTACCCTCTTAATTGGATAGTTAATTTTAATTTGTTCTCAATTTTATTTGGATAGTGTTAACTATGAATTGGATGTATTTTAACATGATTATGGGTTGGAAATCAGTTCTTGAAAAATAACTATGTGTAGTGATATTTTGTTGTAATGTTTCTTTAAAAGTGTTTTATTCCATGTTTGGAAAGTGTGATTTATATTTTCAAAGTCACTTCAGGTGATTATTTGTTTTAAATGAGTTTTTAATGAAGACCGGGGTAGGGTTGGAATGTATTACATGTCCTGTATTTTTACTTATGAATTTTAGATTTGATTAATTATTAAAAGGGGATTATCAGGGAATTGGTTGGGAATGTGTGTGTATTTTAGGTGTAAAATATAGATTTTATTCTTTAAATGGTTCTATAAAGTGTGTAAATGGATTATTATATTGTTTGAGTGATTCAAAATAGATTTTTGAAGGGTTCGACATGCTTGTGTGTTGGGTTTGTGTTGTCTATCAAAAATTGGATATGTTTTGTGTGAGTTTCTTGGTGTGGAATTTCATGAGAATGTTTTTGAGGGTTTCTTGGTGGGTGAAAACCTTGTTTTAAGGTTACTTAAGGTTTGGATTTTTAGGGAAAGAGTTTTTGAAGGAATATTAAATATTGGACATGTGAAATTTGTTTGTATTTTTCAATATCAACTGTAGATGGTTTTTAATGGTGAAAGTCGTGTTTTCAAAATGATCTTGGTTTATGTAATTTTTTACCAAGGGTCTTGATCCATGGCCTTGGTTGATTACTTCCACCCATTTTTATTGTTTTCATTATATTTAGAGTTTTTGGTAATCTTCGATTCTCTTTTGGGTTAATTAGATTGTTCGGGGTCTTCTTGAAGGGTTGTACTCACATACATTGGTATGTATACCAATACATATATATATATATATCCTCCTTTCAAATATTACCTCATGGTGTCGGTAATATGTGTATTGGATTAAGGAGTATATATATTTATAGGGGTGTATGTGTGCATAATTGTAGTGCAGTCTTCATCAATGGCGTCAGGTGTCGAGTTGTTCATATTGGATTGCTCTATTTTGAGGTAGGTTTCCCTATTAATTTTAATTTAAATAAAATAATTATTTGATTCACGAATTTATCATCTTTAATTAATGTTAGTTAGAAATTTATGGTTTTTTGAATAATTAATTATTGGGAAATAAAGTAATACCCTTTGTGTACTTGAATTTCAATAAATTGTTTTATTAAATGCACTTATTAATATTTCTAGAAATGCCCCTTTGGCCCTAATAAATGTTATTTAGATATAAAGTGGTGAATTGGGTTTATGAAATGGGTTTTGATGTGCGTTCTTGGTTTCCAAAACGGTGTGTGTGCGATCCTTTATGAAATGGTTCGGCATGAGAAAAAAATCATGTGAGGACCGGTTGACACTTTTATAAAGCTGGTTATCTCTATAAAACTCTCCTTATATTTTTTCCACTCTCTTTAGTTGTGTTGTATATTATAGGGGTCGGATGTGTATGACTCCCCAGTGATCATCGGTAGAAAGGAGAAGGACATATTCCTTGGGGCGAGTCAGGGTGCTTCCTATTGTTCTTTATTACTATATGTCTTGGGATTGGACGATCAGAAATCATCAGTAGGCCCACCCCCTTTCTAAATACATGAGACATAAGAACCTAGAATATATAGAGAAAATTATTAGAATGATTTCCTCGCTAGTTGGTTATGATACTGACCATTGGCTCAAAGTAGGTGGATAAGTTCGGGATTATTGCTATAGGATTTTCCCTCGGCTTGTCTGAGAAAGGATTCCCAAGCATTTTGAGTGTTTTGATTTCATCTTTTGTGACATGTCAATGAGGATGTTCTCTTATGTATTAGTTTCATCTAGATTAATCTCAATCTCCTAGTTTCACTTATGTCTACTCATTCTTAGAGCATGTGTGTTGAGTGTGTTACTTGTATGTATATATTTTTTCAATTGCACTTGTAGTGAAACTACTATAGAATTTTCATTTGTAATGTTTAATTGCTATAAAGTTATGTGTGGTTTTAATGAGGAGTAGAAAAAAAATTTAAACAATTGTTTTATTCTCTTTGTGAAAATTGAAAATGTATACATCACTTTCCCTTTGAAAATGCTATTGTCCCACAAAGAGATTGATTTAGGTTTTGAAAATTGAATAAGGGAAATGATTCATACTTTTTTTGAGTAACATGTAGAAATATTACTTTCATATATTGTAGTTAAAACCTGAAATTAATGATTATTTTTTTAAAGGAAATGCATTTGGGAATTGATTAATTGAGAACACTTACTATGTTTTAATACTCACGCCTATACATCATTCTGGCTTTTAGTCTTAGGTGTACGTTCTACTTTGATCTCGATCATCATGGGAGATGTTGAGTCTTGGGATTTGGGAGTGACCCGTGGGGTCACATGGATTTTAGTGTTAATCATGTTCAATTAGTTTTTATTTTTATTTCATACATAGTTATTCTATTCAGTTTATTTATTTTTGGGCTGCTTTATTATATTTTTAATGTTTATGTTTATTTAAATTTGGAAAAATTGTACCCATCATCACTCTGTTGACACACTTGGTGCTTTTTTCATCCTGGGAGGATTGGAAATGCCTATCGGTCCATGTCGCAGGCCGACATGAGTGACCAATTTTGGGCCAACCTGGGTTGGTTCGTGAAAATGTTGTATTAGAGGATGAGTTTTTTTAGAGGACCTAGCTTTTTGAGTGCCCTTGGTTGTTTGGGTTATTAATGTAGATGGAGTAGGACTGTTGGAGCTCAGGGTGTGGGTTCTTGGGAGTGTTTGTCTAAAACTTTCTAGGCCGAACCTTGAGTTACCATGGGAAGTTGGGTTTTCTTAGTTGATTTGGTTTTATGGTTTACTTTGTATATGGGAAAATTAAAAGAGAGTCTGGATAATTCTCAATATAAGCTCGCACAGTCAGGAAAGCCATGTAGAGCCAGGGACATGGGCCTGGAAGACTCTTCATGATGGTGGTTCGATTAGAATATGTCCGCCAAACATATGGTCAAGTCACCTATCGACACATGTTTCCCCATGTGTGTCGTTTTGGGTTCTTTTGAGATTTAGATATTTTTGACCTATTGAATAGTGGGTTTCTTTCGTTTTTAATTAATGTTAGCCGGGATAGTTTTGGGTGTCTTGTTTATATTTTAAAATGATGCTTGGTTTGTCAAAATGATGACTGGTTTGTCAAAAAAATAAGGCTTCTAAAACCAAAACATTGATTCTTTGGAGAGTAAATTGGGCTTTTTTGAAATGGAGGTTATATTGGAATTTTTTTTGGAGGTTTCTCATGGTTTTTTAGAAATGGGAAATCGGTTAATTAATATAGTATTTGAAATTTTATTTCTTTAATGATGATGTGTGGTTTTAAAATTTGATGATGCTTTTTTTTTAAGTTGTTTCAAAAGTGATAATGTTTCTTTTATTCGACTCTGGGTATTCTTATGAGTTCTCACTTATATGGATATAGATATAAGTATGTAGTTATTGGATGGTTATTGGTATGTATGGGTGAGTTATTGAGATAAAACAAGATTGAATAAATGTGAGGCTAAAGGTAATACCAATAGTGGGTGATTGGTTTGTAAGTATTTTTATGTTTTCTGAAAATGTTCTTTAAAAAGGGAGATTTAAATACATTAAAAAGTATTGAGTGTGTGTTGTTGACTTTTTATTTTCTAGTGATTTTATTTTTTGACTTTGTCTTTGGTGTTTTGGTTGTGTGATTGAAATCAGGTTTGGATTTTGGGTAGTTTATTTGAAAATGATATGTTGATTTCTGATTTGTGATATTTTTTGATTTGGTTCCATGTTCCCTATTTTCAGGTTTTTCCCCCATTGAGTTATAAGGGATTTTGAGAAGCATCTATGGGTAGTACTTTCACCCCATCCCTTTCAGTGGATCAAGTCATGATTTAGACATTTGGTTTGTCCATTTTGGATATGGAGCATGGTGGTTCTCAATATCATGAGTTCATCCATAGGTTTTGAGAGTTGAACAATTTTCATTTTATTGGGTAGCCAGTACTAGGGAAATCTATGTGATGGCTGCAAGATATTGAGAATATCTTTGTTCATCGTGATTCTCCAAAACCTCTCAAGTTGGATCTTTCCACCATAACATTGGAAGGCCAGAGTTGGGATTGGTGGTAATCCATTCTTTAGGATGTACTCCATAAGAATTTCTCATGGGAATGCTTTAAATAACTGTTCATCCCACAATCTTTCTCAGATGATGTTAAAACATTGATGGGTTATAGGTTTTACAGTCTCAATCAAGATGATTCAACGGTGTTGGAGTATACTAATAGCTTCACCAAGATGGCTTCAAATCTCCCAATCCTTTCCAGGGATGAATTTTTGATATCTTGATTCTTCGAAAGGGGTCTCTGATCAGAATTCCTCCCAGTTTTTCCTTCATTCTCTGATGATTATAAAGAATTAATGAGGTAGGTTTTTCAATTCAAAGCTGATTTAGCAGCGTCTATAACACCCTAAGATTTCATAGTATGTTAGTTCTTCAAAATAATTCAATAACTTACACTACACGCAACATCAAGTTCAAGTGCCCCACGATTTACCAAACTACCCCTTCAAAAGTGGTTATGAATAGTATTAAAAAAATTTGAACTTTATATAAATCTTATAGTTTTAGATCTATATTATGAGTTTCTTAGACATAATTTAATGACAAATTCATTTTTTTCAGAATAAAGAAGTATTTTTCAAAAAATGTGATTTTACCACCTTTTAATGGTGAACCCTTATTAAATCCAATATTTGAAACTTTTATATATTCAATTTGACAAAATAAACTTCTTATTTGGGATCGTGACATAATAATTTTGTTTCAATAAATTTTTGGTGTTTTTCAGAAAACTTCAATATTTTGGTTGAATAGTGAAAAATAATATATTTTAAGTGAAAACAACTTTTTATAATCAAAATAATTTATAGTGTTCAACAATACATATGAACGGTTTGGATGTATTATTAGATTATATTTTTACCATTTAATTCAATTATTTTCATTGAATGTAATTTCACTTTGAAATTGGACATAATCAAATGTCAATCTTTTGGTAGTTTTTATTTCATAAAAAGTCGCTTTTTGGTTTTGACAACGGGAATTAATTTTAAACTAATAAATGAAATTTATATGATTTTAATTTGGTAAAATAGACTTCATTTTTAAATTTATAATTACAAAATTAGCTTATGGTAAATTTTTTGTATGTTTCTGAAAACTTTAATTTTTGATGAATAGTGCAAAACACTAAGTTATAGTTTAAAACAGATTTTTTTTAATAATTATTTATTTTATTTAAATTTATTTTATTTCAAAATAGATACTTAATAACGATATAAGTTCAATTTTATTCATTGGGGTCATTTTTTAATAATGTTAGATATATAAAATTTTATGGAACTTTTCACTGTCATTTACCCACCTCCAAGGAGAATTTGTAAATTCACACAAAACTTAATTTTACTGCTTCTATGAGTTGAAGTTAGAAAATACAAGAGGCATTGTTAATATCAAGGAGTAAAATGTGGTTCAATAAGTTAAAAATAATTTTTGGTGAATAGTAACTTTTTACTTTTATTTACCATGGTTAAAAGTAAATAGGGTAATTAAGGGTACAAATGATATTATTATAATCCAAACACATGTCATAATTATATTGGCTAAGTATAATTCGACCAAAAACAACCTTAGTAATAAAATATTAACCTCTTTGGTCCACTTTGATTAGATTATGACACTTATTATTATTTAATTCAAAGAAGACTTAAAAGAGTTGCAATCAATGTTCAAAAACTAAACCATTTTTAATATAGGGCTAAACATAATATAAATTCAACTACAAATATTAATTAAAATAATAATAATATTTAATACATAATTATATTTTATTAATATTTTTTAGACATTAAATAATTTAATTTATTTATGACACAACGATGATGCACCAATTACTTAATTAATGAAATATTAAAATAATTTATATTATTAATATCAAAATGAATGTAATTTGAGTCTTTCTATAAATTCCACTAATTTTATACGTTAATATGAAAAATTAGGGGTTTTTTAGATGAATTTTTTATAATTAATAATGCTGTTATGAATTTAGAAAAAACAAAATAACAAATAGTGTCAAAATTGACATAAAAGTGTTTTTAAATCAAATATTATATTTTTAATTGATATTCTATTAATAAAAATCTATAGTTCAGTAAAAGGAATTATATAATGATATTTGTATCATTAAGGAACAAATTTTGGTTCTCTTGGATGTATAGAGTATTTTTATTAACTATATAATAAAAAAATATAAAGAGACATGGTAAATGTCAAACTATTTAACTAAGAGTTAAATGTAAAAGTTAAGGTTTATATAGTGACCCAAACCTATCTAAAACCTATTGATTGAGTGGTTTTGACCCATACCTACCTTAGAAATTAAATAATACAATTTGGAGCCATTATAAACCGAAAATTATTTTATTATAAAATAATATTTTAGTTTTTCCTAAGGTGCCCATCACCCCTCTTATAAAAGGGGACTTCCCCTTCTCTCAAATTCACACAATAAAAGCCATTTATCTAGGCCAATCCCTACCCAAATGTCCTCTCAAATTACCTCAATTCATCCTAGAGGCCCTCCTTTGTTCATAAATCCAACTTAAGGAGCCCTTTTGATTAAATTAAAAGGACGAACCCGAAGAAGAGGTAATAATTTCACCACCCTCTTTCAAGTTCTTTTCTTCTTCCACTTCTTCTTTCATTGTTATTTCTATTGTAAAATAATAACACCAGTATCTTCTATATACTTTTATGTTATTATAAATATGGTACATCCATATTCATTATTTTATCCGTCCATTCAATGACTTGTCACCATATATGCATACTTAAGGATTACCATCTCCAATTTGTGGTGTAATTGTTATTCAATACAATATTATTTGGATGGTTATAATAATGATATGTAATTAATGTAAATAATAAAATATAACATGATAATGACTCTGTATATATTATATACCATCCAGTTAAATATTATTTTAATATCAAAAGAATTATATTGTCGCTCGTGCATACGTACGGATTACTGTATCCACAAACGTGATGAGATTCATTCCTCATCATATCCATTCAAGACAAAATTTCATTTAATGATAAAAAATAATGTTTAGAGACATTATATCATTATGGATATGAATATGATACATCCCATCCATAACAAATTTGGCTCACATAACAAAGAATATAAAGGAAAACGAATCTTTTAACACCCGGAACGATGATAATACTAATATATTATTGAAAAATCAATGTTAAAATATCATATATGATATCATATTAATGAATATGATTCTCTTATAATTCAATAAAAATTATTTCACCATTATAAAAGAGGTTAACCTACCCTCAACCAAGGAAAAAATACAAAGTAAGGGGTTTCTTATCTCACTTTTAATTCCGTGAGATTTCCACTGTTCTCCACTTACTTATTGCATGTGGTGTGTGTACTTCCCAAGATTTTATTCATTGTGTAATATACTTTAATTTATGGATATTTACATCATCATTGTATGATCCTTCTTTCGTGGTTGTATGATTCGTTAGCTACCAAATCGATAAGGGAATTTGAAAATTCAATTTCCACTCATTCGGCTTTACACATACTTCATTGATTATTTTACTCCAAGATTATGTGTGGAATCACTATTCATTTTCTTATGTCATAATTTCCACTCCCCTTTCTTTTGATATACATTTTATACACATAATCAATCCATTGATAAATTCTCAAGTCATCGATATGATCTTGATAGATGTAATTTTAACTCAATCTATATTTGTTGAGGTAAATATCCAATTCATTGGTGTAGTTTTTACCAAAATATGTGTGAATGTCCTTTCATTGATTTACATTGAATATCCAATCATATTGACTGTATTTATTTTTTTCACACATAACTATGTTGTTGATTTATCCTTTACCTAAGGATACGTTCTTTATAAGATATTTAATCTCAATTTACATTTCATTGAGACTTCTTTGTTGTTATACTCCAAATCACTTTTATATGGTGTATATAATGTACATTGACATAGTATATCGTTAATCCCATTATTCTCATGATATTACAATGTTTTTATTACCTGAACTGTTTGTATTCAAGTGTCTCTCTTTTGGTTAGGAACTCTAACTAAAATATCATTTTAAATGTTTTAATGATTTATTATTCTAAATATTTCACAATAATTTTCATGTTTTAAAAAGGGTTTTAAGGATTTATTTATATAGAAATTGATGTTTTAAAATTAAAATTTCTTTTAAATGTTTCAAAGTGGTATGGGACACATTGATTCAAAAATCTATTTTTAAATAGCTTCTTGACAAATAGTGTGACTTTTAATGTTTTCAAGAAAAAGGGGGATATTTCTCTTAAATAGTTTTAATGATTATTTTCATCCATGTAAATATCGTTCATTATTCTCGATTGGGGTTAATATGTTACAATACAATCTTCCATATTTTATTGAATTAGTTATATTTGGTTGTGGATGTGATATTTTTATACCATTCATGGTTTGTGGATAAAGTATTGACATTTTAAATGCTAGTTTTAATACGAATGTTTATGTTATGTTTCAAACATTTCATATGAGTAATTCATTAGACTTAGTAAGTTACAGTTGGAGCCCGCTATAGATCCTCGATGAATCGGTAGGTCTCATGAGACAAACTAGTGTCCTGGCACAAGGCCTTCACAAAATCTTATTTCTAGTCTTGGAATAAGGCCTTGACTATGTGGTTATTAAAGTCTTGCATTATGCATTCCATCATTATGAAAGTGGCTATTGATATTGCATGTGATTATTCTACAAGTATAATATTCATGTGAAAATGTAAATGGAATTATTTCATTTCATTTTTGTCATAATATTATGATGTTCATATTTAAAAGGATTTTTTATTTATACATTTCCATAAATGTTTATTCTTATTTATGACAGTTTCCTCTATAATGTTATCCTTACTAAGCATATGAGCTCACCCCTTTCTATGATTTATCTTTCCCAGGTTGCAAAAAAGTTTATTATGACTGACCTTGAGGGATATTCTATGGGATCCCAATGTTGTCTTTGGAAACAATGTTGTTGTAGTTTTCTATTTTATGATGTAATGTAAACATTATAAATGTATCTATTACTTCCAAGGAGACTAAACTAATCGGTCTTTTGAGACTTGATCTTTTATGATCATTCAAATCATATGTATTAATGCACCGACTCTGGGATTCTAGGCTCGGGGCGTTATAGTTGGTATCAGAGGAGGTTTAGTACAATCCTTGGAAACATGATTTGGATAAGCTCTGATTAGAGAAAATATCCCATAGATTGAATTTGAGGATAATTATATAAGAACATCCCAGAATTTTGGTATTGTAGAGATTTTGTGAGTTTTCCAAGAAATACATCCATGTCTGGATGTGAGCAGGTAGAGGCTGATCTGGCAAAGATGTACCTAGGGGTAAAACCTAAAAACACTGCTTTGAGCTAGACTCAAATGGGAACTGGAGCACGAAATCAGGCCTTGTTGCACTCTTGGTTACGATGCTCCTCTGGGATATGTTTAGGATAATTTACACTTTACATAAAAATGGATTTGTAGGATTTTAATATAAGATAAGAAACATTGAAATTGGTTAATCATAAGGTGTTTCAAAATTAAAAATATAGTGTCATGATATTCTCTAAATGATTTTATGACTACTGTTACTCACACAATGCTTTCTGGTTTTGGTCAATGGTTGGATTACAAGGAAGTCATGGTAACTTTGAGCATGATGTACAATGGGGGAGTGGTGGTGTAAATGATCAATAAAATGGAATGTTGATAGGTGTAAAAGATATCATGTTCATGCTGAATCATTTTTTTAAAAATATGATCTACAACATATATATCAACCTACTCCCGGACTCAACAAAGAAGAGGATGTTGATGAATGATAAGAGCTCCAACTTTGGATACCATTGAGAAATGAATCCTCAATTTCCATCATGTAGGAAATGTGGAAGGAGACACCTAAGAAATTGTCTCAATGGAACAAAGAAATTTTTTACGTGTGGGAAAGGACATAAAGTGAAGAATTGCTGAAGAAAAACAAAGACTACTAAGGAAGAAAACAAAAATGGTCCCAAGAATCCATTTACAGTCATTTGCCATAAATTTAGGGGACTTGGCCATTACCCGAGTGAATTCCCTATTCTATAGGATATTTTCATTGTCAAAGAATAAACTATGTGGAAATAAATGGTTGGAGAAATGTTAAAAAGTATTAGTGCTCCTTGTTGATGGGATTACTTTGGAATAATTTTCTATCGTATTTGTAGCCCTGCAGTTTTTATTTCAAAATTATATTTAAGGATGAATTATCTTTTCTCTTGTGGATATAGTTATAAATAACAATTTCGTTTTATATGATCATTAGGTTTGAGGCAATTACAAGTTATTATATTTTGGGATGCAAATACATGGTATGAGATAAAATTAGTGGTTAAATTATGTAATGGTTATTTTGAGGAATTTATCTCATTTTGGTAATGTTATAAAATATAATTTTTTAAAAAGGACAACATTCAAACCGTGTGACAACCCATCACGCCAAACAAAGTTGTGGAAATCGAAC
The DNA here is from genome assembly GCA_963277665.1 of Viscum album. Lineage (NCBI taxonomy): Eukaryota > Viridiplantae > Streptophyta > Magnoliopsida > Santalales > Viscaceae > Viscum > Viscum album. The sequence goes on along the minus strand of OY728147.1, from coordinate 1,124,881,720 downwards.
CTACAACCAGAGTGCGATTGGGATTTATCGCCTACCACTAGACTTCGTGAAGTCCCTAGTTAGTGTGACTAATTATTTTTAGTTAAATGATTTTATTGATCAATAATAAGTTTATTTGGGATCTTATGTCTTATCAAATGAATACCCTTAGCATATAAAAATGATTTGGTGATTAAGTGATTAATGTTAATTTGGAAGACGTTCCCTTTGTTGGGAACACTATATGCCCAAGGAAAATAGAATAATATGGGATTTAATTTGATGAGTAATGGTGGAAGTTTATCTATGTTTTTATTGTGGATTTATAGTGATTTGGGTTATTTATGGAAATGATTAACCTATAATAGTGAATATGTTATTTGGTTAATTACTTTTATGTATGTGGCATTAAGAGTAGTTGATGTCATTTGGAGATACAATTTAATGTGGAAGACTAAATAACCAAATTCTTCTATGTTTTAGGTTTCAATATTAGTTTGGATTATATTGAAGGATTTTAAGTACAATTGTTTATTGAATGTTATTTCTTTAACATTGGGGTATTGTTGGTTTAATTTTAGAAATTAAGATTAGTGTTTCTTTCTCTAAAGGAATATCCTTTTGGTGGATCATAAGATCTTGTACTAACCGTTTTGGTTTTGGTTATTCTCTAAAGATAGGGAAAATATATAGTTTATCCTTTGTGGATCATTTGATTAACTAGAAGTTTGTTTTAGATCTTCAGGTGCGACCAAGTCTTCTTGAATACCCATCATTTAAAAAAATGAGTTAGTGGTAGAAAATTATTAAATAATGAAACTCTACTTAAAAAGTAAGTATATCTCTTTATGTTCTCAGTCAATGTCATAAATAAATTCCTCGTCTTTATGAAATGTAACTTAAAAAAATGTTGTCCATTTACTTTTCTTACTGATAATCTTATGACCATTTATGACATCACAAGTTTGTGGTTTTATTTTTGTTAACTTTCTCTTGATCATGTTTTCTATACCTCTCTATAAAAACCTAACACGTAGTTTATCTTCCATATCCATGTTTTCATACATGGAATCCTAGTATGGGTTATCTTGGGTGACCTTTGAACTTATCTTTATTTATTTTTATGTGATAGTTTTATTTACTTTTTTTCTGATGTGGAACTTTCCATTATATTCCCAAGCCCAATTTTAAAAATTGTGAGGACTCTATATATTGAAAGATGGAAGAATGTAACACTCCAAGATTTCAAAGTACATTAGTTCATCAAAGTAATACAATAACATACACTACACAAAACATTGAGTTCAAGCACACCATGACTTACCAAACTAGCTGTTCAAAAGAGGTTGTGGATAGTATTAATGAATTTTGAACATTATATAACCCTTATAATTTTAGAATCCACATTATGTGTTTATTAGACATAATATAAGGACAAATTCATTTTTTCAGATAAATGAAGTATTTTTCAAAAAATGAAATTTTACAACCTTTTAATGGAGAACCCTTTTCAAATAAAATATTTTAAACATTTATATATTCAATTTTAAAAAAAAATTCTTCTTTGGGATCGGGACATAAGAATTTAGTTTCAATAAATTTTTGGTGTCTTTCTGCTAACTTTCATATTTGGGTGAAAAGTAAAAAATAATATATTTTAACTGAAAACAACTTTTTTTAATCCAAATAATTTATAGTGTTCAACAATACATATGAATGGTTTGTATGTATAATTATATTATATTTTTACCATTTAATTCAATGTTTGTCATTGTAAGTAATTTCACTTTGAAATTGGACATAATCAAATGTTAATCTTTTGGTAGTTATTATTTCATGAAAATTTGTTTTTTGGTTTTGCAAATGTGCATTAATTTTAAAATAATAAATGAAATTTCTATGTTTTTAATTTGGTAAAATAGACTTAATTTTTTAGTTCAGAATATCATAATTATTTTAGGGTGAATTTTTTTTATGTTTCTGAAAACTTTTAACTTTTGAGGAATACTGAAAAACATTGTGTGATAGTTTAAAACTGAATTTTTATTTAAAGAATTATTCATTTTATTTAAATTTATTTTAGGTAAAAATTGATACATAATACCCATATATGTTCAATGTAATTAATTGGTGTCATTTTTTAATAATATAAGATATATAAAATTTTATGGAACTTTTCACCGTCTTTTACCTACCTCCTAGGAGAATTTGTAAATTCAGATAAAACATAATTTTTCCACTTCTGTGAGTTGAATTTCTAAAATATGAGAGACGTGGTTAATATAAAAGAGTAAAAGGTGGTTCAATAAGATAAAAATATTTTTTGGTGGATAGTAACTTTTTTACTAATATTTACCACAGTTAAAAGTAAATAGGGTAATTAAGGGTAAAAATTATATTAATATTACCCTAAAACATGTCCTAATTATATTGGATAATTATAATTCATCAAAAAACAACCTTAGGAATAAAATATGAACCTATTTGGTCCACATGGATTAGATTATGACACTTATTATTATTTAATTCAAAGAAGAGTTAAAAGAGTTAAAAACAATGTTTGATAACTAAAACATTTCTAATATAGGTCTAAACATTAAATAAATTAGACTATAAACATTAATTAGATAGATAAAATTATATCATACATAATGGTATTTTATTTATATTTTTTAGACATTATATAAATTAATTTATTTATGAAACAATGATGATGTAGTAATTACCTAATTAATGAAATATTAAAATAATTGATATTATAAATTTCCAAATAAATGTAATTTGAGACTTTTTAGGAATTAAACAAATTTTCTAGGTTAATATTACATATTATGGTTAGTTACATGAATTTTTCTAAATAATAATGTTGTTATGAATTTAGAAAAAACAAAATACCAAATACTGTCAAAATTAACATAAAAGAGTTTTTAAATCAAGTATTATATAGTTAATTGATATTCAATTACTAAAAATCTATGGTTTGGCCAAAGGACATATATAATTATATGAGTATAATTAATGAACCACTTTTGGTTTTCTTCGATGTAAATAGTATGATTATTAACAATACAATATAAAAATACAAAGAAAGATGGTAAATCTCAAAGTATTTAACTAATAGTTAAATCTTAAATTTTAGGTTAATATAGTGACCCAACCCTATCTAAAACCTATTACATGAGTGGTTTCAGACCCATAAACACATTATCCTATAAATAATAAACTTTTTATCCATTATAAACCGAAAATTATTTTATTATAAAATAATATTTTATGTTTTTTCTAAGGTGCCCCTCACCCCTCCTATAAGAGGGGAACTTCCCCTTCACTCAAATTTACACCATTAAAGACTTTTAGATCGGACAAACCCTAACAAAATATCCTATCAACTTCCTTAAATTCATCATAGAGGTCCTTCTTTTGTCAAAAATCGAACTTAATGATCCCTTTTGATCAAATCAAAAAAGAAGAACCCAAAGAAGAGGTAATAATTTCACCACCGTCTTGCAAGTTATTTTCTTCTTCCACTTCTTATTTCTTTGTTATTTACATTATAAAATAATAACTCTAGTATATTATATATAAATTGATGTTATTATAAATATGGTATATCCATATTCATTATTTTGTCCATCCTTTGAATGAAATGTCACCATATGTGCGTACGTACGGATTAATGTCTCCACGTCGTGGTGTAATTGCTATTAAATACATTATTATTAGGATGGGTATAATAATGATGTGTAATTAATGTAAATAATAAAATATAACATGATAATGATTCTCCATATATGATATACCATCAAATTATATAATATTTTAATATCAAAATAATGATATTGTCGCTCGTGCGTACGTACGGATTACGGTCCCCACGAACGCGATGAGATTCATTCCCCATCGTATCCATTCAAGAATAAATTTCATTTAATGATTAAAAGTAATTTTTAGAGACATGATATCATTCTTTATATGAATTATATACATACAATTCATAACAAATATGTCTCACATAACAATGAATATAATGGAAATCGAATCAGTTAACACCCGAAACGACGATAATACTAAGATATTATTAACAAATCAATGTTAAAAGATCATATTTGATATAATATTAATTCATTTGATTAATTTATAATTCAATTTCAATTATTTAATTATTATATATGAGGTTAAACTACCCTCAACCAAGGAAAAAAGTATAAATTAATGGGTTTCTTATCTCACTTTTAATTCTGTGAGATTTCCATTGTTCACCACTTATTTATTGCATGTGGTGTGTGTAATGCCTCTGATTGTATTAATTTTGTAATATACATTAATTAATTGATATTTAAATCATCATTTTATGATCTTTCTTTCATGAGTGTATGTTTCATAAGCTACCAAATCAATAAGGGAATTTGAAATTTCAATTTCCACTCATTCAGCTTTACGCATACTTCATTGATTATTTTACTCCAAGATTATGTATGGAAAAACTATTCATTTTTTTATGTCATAATTTATACTCCTTGTTCTGTGGATATACATTTGATACACATAATCACTCCATTTATAAATTCTCAAGTCATCGATATGAACTTGATAAGAGTAATTTTAACTCAATCTCCATTTGTTGAGTTAAATTTCCAATTCATTGGTGTTGTTTTTAAAAGAATATCTGTGAATATAATCTTATAGATTTACACTGAATATCTAATCATATTGAGTGTATTTATTTTTTTCACACATAATTAGGTCGTTTATTTATCATTTACCTAAGTATATGGTCTTTATAAGATATTTTATCTCAATTTACATTTCATTGAGACTTATTTGTTTTTATACACCAATACACTTTTATATGGTGTATATAATGTACTTTGACATAGTATATCATGAATCCATTTATTCTAATGATATTAAAAAGTTTTTATTACTTCAATTTTTTGTATTAAACTGTCTCTCTTTTGGTTAGGAACTCTAACTAAAATATCATTTTAAATGATTTAACGATTTATTATTCTAAATATTTCTCATTAATGTCCATGTTTTAAAAATGGTTTTAAGGATTTATTTATATGTAAATTAATGTTTTAAGATTAAATTTTTTTTTAAATGTTTCAAAGTGTTCTGGTACACTTTGATTCAAAATCTATTTCTAAACAACTTCTTGACATGTAGTGTGACTTTTAAATAATTTCAAGAAAAAGGGGGATATTTCTCTTAAATATTTTTGATGATTATATTCCTCTATGTCAATATCCTTTATTATTCTCAATTGAGGTTAATCTTTTATATTATAATATTCCATATGGTATTGATTGAGTTATGTTTGACTTTGGATGTGCTATTTTTATACCATTCATGGTTTGTGGATAAATTATTGACATTTCTTATGCTAGTTTTAATACGAACGTTCATGTTATGTTTCAAAATTTTCATATGAGGAACTAATTGGACTTAGTAAGTGATGTCTGGAGCCCACTATAGCTCTTTGATGCATCGGTAGGTCTTATGAGACAAACTTGTGTCTTGGCACAAGGCCTTGACAAAATCTTATATGTATTCTTGGCACAAGGATTTGACTAGGTTGTTATGAAAGTCTGGAATTATGCATTCCATCATTATGAAAGTTGATATTGATATTGCATGTGATTATTCGACTATTATAATATCCATGTGAAAAAGTAAATGGCATTATTTCATTTCCTTTTTTCCATATTATGGTGATGTTCTAGTTTAAAGGGATTTGTTTTAATATATACATTTCCTTAAATGTTTATTCTTATTTATGATTGTTTCTGCTATAATGTTATCCTTACTAAGCATTTGAGCTCACCCATTTCTATGTTTTATTTTTCCAACGATGCAAAGAATTATATTATGACTTACTTCTAAGGATAGTCTATGGGATCTCAGTGTTTTCTATGGAAACAATTTTGTTTTAGTTTTCAATTTTATGATGTCATGTAAACATTATGATTGTATCTAGTACTTACAAGGATACTAAAATAATTGGTATTTTGAGAGTTAATCATTTATGATCATACTAGTGATACGTAATAATGCACCGAATCTGGGCTTTTGGGCTCGGGGCATTACATCATCTTTCCAGTTGAGAAGAGGAACAAATATTTTTCTCTTTTCAGACACACCAGATTCATATAAGAGGAAGTATTTGTTTTCTATTTAGTGTGGGAAGTCAGGGCATAAGAAGTTTTCATGCTTTGAAGTGCCTAAGATCTATAATACCTATGTCCATTTAGCTTATTTGAAATTTTTTTTCTAGGGCAGTGCCAAGAGGTGACATGGGTTCAGATCCAATCCCATGGAGAATCTTTTAGCTCAGTTGGATGAATGTAGCATTGGAGAAATCTCAATCAGATTCATTTCTTTTGTAGAAAATGCCTTTTTGTAATTAATGTAACATTTGGTGTTGTTTTATTTTTGGATTGAAGAATGATTTTGTAGGTCCTGTTGGAACTTTTTTTCTGAATGGAATGTCGTTATAGTGTTTTTAATGTTTCTGGTGTATAATTTTGGTTTTTTCCCATGTTTACTTCTTGGGAATTTTTTGTCCTTCATTACGATTCGAGAGTTATTCTAGTTTTTGAAACCAATGTTTTTATAGAATAATAATATTGTGGTGGGACCACCATTGGATGAACTCATGATGAATTCAAATTCTTGGTGTTATTGATAAATCACTTTCTTGTTTCAGCTCCGCCCGACTTTGATTATTGTTGGTCAACATGAATAGTGGTTCATGTAATGGATTCTTGTGGAGATCCCGATCATTTTATAACTAGTTACTTAAATGGTTTCGGTGTTAGGGGTCAGGGTGTTCCATGTTGGGTTGTGTTTAGAATAGGGAAAGTCTTTATTGTCATCTCTTCATTGATGGTTTAACTCTTTGGTCTTGTGTAATGTCTTCTTTGGGTGCGTGACTCTTTTGAGGAAGGTCTCATACTTTATTTTTTGGAATCTATAGTTCTGGGATCTGAACAAAAACAAGTGTTGGTTATTTGGACTTTGAGTTTTCATGTTTTTACTTTGTTGTAAATCATATATGGTTTTTTTATCAAATTAATCTCTTGGGACTTTCTGGGGGAAGAAAATGTCATGGTGGGGAGAATTTTCACACCCCAACCTGACACATCACATTTATTTTATTTCTTTTTTGAATTTCCATTTTAATTTTATTCATTTTCAAGTTTTCTTTTTTTTCATATTAATCCATTTGAATAAAAAATTTAAATATAATTAATGAAATGAAAAAACATAATCTAAACTTTTTCCCCCACCTCACGGGCCTCTCCCTTTCCCCATTACCTCGTGATGCGACCCCCTCCCCTTCCTCCAATTTCATGACTCTACCCCCCCCCCCCCCGAATTCCGACCACTCTTACTTCTCCTGGAGAACCTCCCTTTCTATGGCCTTCTCCCTCCAAATGCCTCCTCTCCCTGCACGACTCGTCAACACCTCCTTCAATAGGTATTTCTTCTTCAAATTTTTACCCATCCGAACTATAGGTCATGGTTTGACCAGTATTTGTTGTTTTTATCCACTTATATGGTGTGTGGCGAGTCATGAGGGTCTTCTTCATGTGTATTTCGACATATGCCACTAAAGGAGAAGCATTTTGGTCCATTCCAGTTCATCCATCGTCATTTGATATTGATGGATTTTACCCTCTTAATTGGTTACTTAATTTTGATGTGTTATAAATTTTACATGGGTAGAAATGAGTGTGAATTTTTATTGTTTTAACATTTTTATGAGTTGGAAATGAGTTCTTCAAAAATAAATGACAATGTGTTGTGATATTGTATTGTAAAGTTTCTTGGAAAGTGATTTATTTTTTGTTTGCAAAGTGCAATTTAAATTTTCAAAGGCACTTGAGGTGTGTATTTTTTTGAAATGAGTTTTTAATAAAGAGTGGGGTAGTGTTGGCATATATTTTTCATCATGTATTTTTAAGTATGAATTTTATATTTTTTAATTATTAAAAGTTGATTTCCGGGGAATTTGTTGGGGGATTTTTGTATTTTAAGTGTAAAATCTGGTTTTTCTTCTTGAAAGGGTTATATAAATAATGTAAATGGATTATTATATTATTGTAGTGATGAGAAATACATTTTTGAAGGGTATGACATGCTCATGTGTTGGGTTCAGGTTGTCTATCAGAAATTGGATATGTATTTTTTGTGTGTGTCTTGGTGTGGAATTTCTTGAGAATGATTGTGGGGTTATTTGAAGGGTGTGAACCTTATTTTAGGAGATGTTTTTGTGTGGGTGATTTTGAAATGATTTTTTGAAGAAAAATGAAATATTTGACATGTGAACTTGATTTTTATTTTCCAATATCAATTGTAGATAGTTTAGAATGGTGAATGTCATGTTTTTAAAATGATCTTGGTTTATGTGAGGTTTTACCAAGGGGGTTGGCCCATTTAATTTTTTGATTATTTCTGTCCATTTTAATTGAATCAATTTTATTTATTGTTTTGGGTAATCTTAGATTTTCTTTTGTGTTAATTATATTTTTCAGTGTCTTCTCGAAGGGTTGTGTGCACATACATATGTATGTAGACCTATATAAATATATATAAATCCTCCTTGCACAAATTCCTTCCTGGAAATGGGAATATGTGTATTGGATTAAGGGATATATATATACAAGTGTATGCGTGCACAATTGTGGGGCGGTCTTCGTCCAAGGTGTCAGGTGCCGAGTTGTTTATCTCGGTCTTCTCCATTAGGAGTTATGTTTCCCTATACATTATCATTTAAATTAAATAATTATTCATTTATTGAATTTCACACCATTATTTAATATTAGTATGAAATTTATGTTTTTTGGAATTATTTCTTATTGTGAAATAATGTAATACCCTATGTGTATTTGAATTTTAGAAACTGTTTTATTAAATGTGCTTATTAGTTTTTCAGAAAATTCCCTATTTCCCCTTCTAAATGTGCTTCAAATTTAATGTGCTGAATTGGGTTTCTTAAATCAGTTTTCAAGTATGTCCCTGGTCTTCAAAATTGTGTGCATGCGATTCATTATGAAATGGTTTGGCTTGAGAAAAAAATCATGTGACTCCCGATTGGAAATTTTGTAAAGCTAATAATCTCTATAAAACTCTCCTTTGATGTGATCCCCTCTCTTATGTTGAGTTGTATATTATGGGGGTCCACTGTGTAGGACTCCCCTGTGGTCAATCGTAGAATGTCAAGGGACATATTTCGCGGGGTGACTCGAGGTGTTTCCTATTGTGCTTTATTATTATATATTATGTGATTGGATGCTCTAATAGATTTGGTAGGCCCAACACTTTTAAAAATACATGAGACATAGTAACATGGCATATTGAGAGAATATTCTGAGAATGATTTCCACACTGGTAGGTTGTGGTACTGACCGGTGGCCCATAATAGGTAGATATGTCTGGGTTCATTGGTATAGGTAATTCTTCCTTGGCCTTCCTGAGAAATAAAGGCCATGAAATTTGAGTGTTTTGATTTCATCGTGTGTTACATGTCAATGAGGATGAGGTCTCAGGTATTGGTGTCTTCTATATTATTCATGATCCCCTAGGTTTTTATTATATCTACTTGTTCTTAGTTATTGAGTGTTGAGTGTGTTACTTGAATGTATAAATTTTTTCCATTACCCTTATAGTGAAACTAGTATAGTGTTTTAATGTCTAATGTTTTCTTACTGGTAAGTGATGTGTGGTTTTAATGTGGCTTATGAAAACTTTTTTTCGAAGAAAAATGTTTTATTCTCATTGTTCAAATAATAAATGCAAACATCACTTTCACTTTGAAAATCCTAAAGTCTCACTAAAATATTGATTTGGGTTATGAGTAATTAAGAAGTGAAATAACTCATACATATGCTTTTGAGTAACATATATAAAAATATACTATTATATATTGTAGTTCAAACCTGAAATTGATGTTTCTTTTGTTTAAAGAAATTTAATTTGGAAATGGATTACCTGGGCACATATACTATGTTTTATACTCATACCTATACGTCCTTATTTTTACTCTTATGTGAAGGTTAAAGTTTGATCTTCATCGATGTGGATGATGTTGAGTCTTGGGACTGGGGAGTGACACGTGAGGTCATGTGGAGATTAGTGTTCATCAAGTACAGTTAGTTTTTTTTAATTCTTACATAGTTGTTCTGTTCTATTTATTTATTTTTAAGATGATTTATTATTATTCCATTATTTCTGTTTTTTAATTGGGTTAAATCATTCCCATCACCACTCTGTTGATGCCCTTGGCACATGTCACTATCTCAAGAGGATTAGGAACACCTCTCAGTCCTTGTCACAGGACGACTAGAGTGAACAGTTTAGGACTGACCCAGGTTAGTTTGTGACTTCCCAAGATATAAACCGGAGGTAAATTGTCGAGGCATTTCAATCGTAAAACAATAGAATTCCTAGAAGGGCATATCAAGCCTAAAAAAGTTACATCGGTTATTATCCCAAACTAAAATTATTATGAAGGTCTTAGTAGGTATCATTAACAAAGGATTTTCTATTCCTATCTATATTCCACAAATTTCATGTATTATTCCTATGATATTTTTTATGCATTATTCTTATGTTTCCCTTATGATTAATATGTTATAAACTACTAATATTTATTCCATGACTCATGTATATGATATTAGATGTACATCATATGATCAACAAATGTTAATCTAATATTATCATACCATTGTTCTCATGTTATGAATTTGTATCTTCTATGTTTACCTTTACTTAATATCTAACCTCACAATGTAAATATATCTCTTTTCCCCAGGTAATATATACTGGTTTTATATAGATTTATTAAATGAGAAGATCTTTTTGTAAAACATTGAATATCTTTCACCCAGTTGGAATATTTTGTTCCAAGTATCCCAATACACTAAACTATTTCGTCCCCCATGCATGTATTTGTGTAATTTCATTCATCTAGATTGATGTAATATGCATGTATGTTAAACCTGAGTCACTATATGATCAATTAAAAAAATTCATGTGGTTGATCAGATCTTTACATGAGGTCTATTTCATTGTTTGGTAGAATAAAATATTTTGATTTACTAAACCACATCGTTGATTGAGAATCAACATGTGGTCACATAGATCCTCACATGTGGGGGGTTCAATGTGAAGTATATCCTATTAAATGGTTGATTGACTCACTGTTGATTCTCTACCATGATTGAATATTCCTAATATGTTTTTTTAAGTTTTACCTTAACATAGGGAAAATAAAATTAATATAAGATATTCTTATTTGATTATAAAAATATTCAAAAAATAATAATAGATTAAAAATCCATTGAATAATTAAATCTTCTCCTCCAAATAAATTTGGGGATTTTTAATAGAATTCTGTTTGTATGCATTTTATTTTTTTCCAAACATTTTGTTAGTTTTCATTTTTTGATTAATGAAATAGGATGATCTAATTGAGGTAAATACGATAAATAATTTCCAATGACGATGGTTCATGGATAAAGTTTTCAAGTCTTATAATTGAAAGAGACATATAAATTGATTGAAGACTTTTAGTTTCAAATAAGATTCACGGAGAGTTGTAACATATTCATTAAAAAAATTGGATATCATTCATGGGTATTTCTCCTAGTAACTCTAATGATTGAAGATTTGATCTTAATTTTAAAGACATATTCAACTAATGACACATTTATTACATTAAAGAAGAAGAATGATCGGTTGTTTAAGGAGTACTCTAGAATATATATTCCAAAAATAATAAAATAAGATTAAATTATTAATTCTATCAAAATCCATAACTACATAAAGAAATTTTTTGAAGAAATGAATTCAAAATGTGTTTAAAATCTTCATAATAAAGAAGAATATTATGAAATTCATTTTAGGATATGATATTTTTTTTTAAATGATGATATTTCACATAGAATGTATTCTATGTGTTCATAAAAAATATGTTCCATCTTACCATGTAGATATTCCAACCTAAACTATGGAATTATTGTTACAAAGAGTGTCATGAAACATCCTAATAGGGCATGTGCCATATCTCCCCAAGCCTATATTCAATTTTCCAGGGGATATAAACTAGTGTTAAGAAGGCATATCACTAACATGATAGTCATTATCCTAAAGTACCTACATGAGCACACACATCCCTAACCACATAAAATTAAAAAATATAAAACAACTAAAAAATAAAGCTTTATTGCATATAAATCCCTTACCCATGGTATGGTAATATGTAATTGAATTTAAAAATGTAAAAATAAAATCCCTCCAAAAAGAGTCTAAAATCAGGTCTATCCTGAAAGTAATTATTGGTACTACTGTCAAGATAACCACTACAGCATAGCTCAGTCTGTCCATCTCACTAATCACTTCCTAGTCTTGGTCCCTCTGGGCATCAATCAAAAGGTTGATTTTCTTCACAGGATATAGCACCTTTGGGAAAATCCCTTGAAAATGTGAGTATTAGAATATCCATTAGGACACCCCGAAACCAAAAATCATATAGAAACAAAGAATAATAGTCATCTCTACACAGTTATATATCTAAAAAACATATTAATAGAATATCTAGATTTTCAAAATAATGACACACCATCTCAAGGTAACGTCACTACAATAATACCTTCAAGGATTCTTACTCAATTTTTCTACATAACACTCATCTAGAATAATAGTCTCCAGGATTCAGATAGAACTTATGGAATACAACCAAGAGTTCAGGTATGTTGGGTTTCATCATTGGATCAATACATTGTAATTCTGAAAAGATTTTGTATATAGATGAGGATCACTCCCCAAGCCATGTGATAGACCAATAACTCAATCTAGAATAACCCAATAATTATAGGATCATTTCCCATGAAGTGTTGTCTTTGACAATACCAAGAACACCACCTAAGATGGGATGATGATAGAGGATCTCACTTCAGGCCTCATAAAACAATTCCAACTACTCTATCCATGAATTTATGTTGAAGGATCACTATCCTATGAATCTTATTTGATTCCATAATAAAACTCGGGGAATCAGTATATGAAATTCTCCACAACAAAACATGTCAAATATGAAGAGGATAAGGGATTCAATACTGCATTGAAGGAGTTAATGGTGTGTACATGTAGTATATGGCATCCCCTTATGTACTACATCCATTCCATGTAAATATCATGTAGCCATGTCCGTGTAAATGTAAACTACATGCCCATGCCCATGTGACTCTTGCCTTGTTGAAGTACACATCTCAGTTCATATACACTTAGCCTTCATGTGTCCATTAGGGAGTATATAGCATGCCAATGACTGCGTTCTCCTATTTGTTTCCTTGTACCCTATGAGGTACATTTTGATATATCATGTACTTTTCCTACACCATGTGATAATTAACTTCATTTGAAAACAATAATTTCTAATTTTAGGGTCACACACAGTGTGTGTTCCCAAGATACACATCGTGTGTATCGGGATACTCAAGAATCGTTCTATTCTTTATATGTCATCCCTTCACACCATCAGATCTGATACTAATTATTATAGTGGATTTTTTAACTGGGTTAACTGAGGCCAATCATCATGGGAGATAGGATTTTTTGCAGCCTCGTTTATTTAAGGATCCTCCCAAACATCCACTGTCATCATGCATCCAAGAACTAAACCCACTCATACATGATCCTATCCAATCCAACATCACCATCATCGTAGTATTATGTTTTCATTTATTTGAACCAATATCTATAATGTCATTACATTACACCAACAAACAAATGAAAATTAATTCATTTACATATATTCTATTGAATCGCATTCCAAGTAATTTTCCCATGATGAATTATGAAAGGGGGAAAGGAAAATCACCAAGATCAACCATGAGGAAAATATATAATATAATGTTTGTTCTGCCTCAATTTATTGATGTTATAATGAAGAAATAATTGAAATAAAATAATAAACAAGATATTCCCAATCTTGAATAATAACTACACCATACTAACAATAAAAATGATCTATTTGTCAATTCATTAGATGATTGATTTTTATTCATCAAAATAATCATTAATTTAGATAAATCCAAATAAAACAAACATCCTAACATGACTCGGATCTATCAGTTATGATTAGTGAATATTTTATGATGTCATTGGATATATTCTTTGATTCTGTTGCACATATATCTTGGATCCTTGATCTGTTTATAGTTCTCTCAAGGAATCTCCTCCAATGTCTCTCCAAAACTATCCCAAAAATGAAGGGTTATGTGGATAACCCATCAATTTTGAAATAATTGTGTATTTTAAAGGTATATCTTAGTAGTTGCATAAAAAACAAAAAACTAAGTTTATTTTATTAATTTTATAAATTTTAGTCCTTTGATGACTCTTTCATAAACACCCCACACCAATAAAGGTTATGTTGCACATAATGTAAAACATACGCTAGGAACTGAACAGTTCCCTCATTGTTCTGATCCATGGAACCATTTAAAAGTTATTCCACCTTTTTTAAAAACAGTACATGAGTGTTCTATTTAGTATATTTAACATATTTAATATATTTAAAACATTTTTGTAGGGAATATTGGACCTCAAAATCACATTCATTCTCAGTGATTCTTCTGGAAAATAATTTATACCATATCCCAAAATAATAAATTAAAATTTGAGTTGATAAATTCTCCCCAACTATGAAATTTTTGTCCCTAAAATAAAAAACAAAAGGATACAAAAATATATGTGGGTATTAATATCTCATCTAAGACTACTACTCTTAGGTGATCTTCTAACGATTTCAATGCGTCCATTTGACATTCACTAAAAAAATTTCTTACCCATAAATGATCCTCTCATGATGATCTAGGATCTCTTTTGGGTGCTCAGTAAAGTTATTATCATCCTAGATGTCTAGAACACCCCAGTCAATAATGTGTGATGGTTCATGAATTTACATATTTTTTCCCTGAAACCAATGTCCTCATGTACTGCTTTGAATGGCAGGTGATAAGATTCTTAGTGTATGAATATGTCAGATGCTGCAATGAAAAAGGAGTCTCGACCCTGAGTTCCCAACTAGAAATACATAACACTATTTACCCAAATCAATATTAGATACTCTAGTAATAAGGTAAAAATGAATCCTATGATACCACTATGTCATGGCCCTTCCCAATGGTGCCCATGCCCAACCCTCCCAGTCCACCTTCAGTAGGTCAGGGGCCAAAGACTAGCACTTAGTAGATATATCACTAACATTGGTGGCCTTAGCCTAAATTAAGTATACATATACACAAATATAAAACCCCATACAATTAAAAAATGTAAAAAAAACTGGTAATCCTTGAATGCATAACCAGAGTACGATAATTTTTAAAAAAAATTAAACCTTTCGAAATAAAATCCCACCAAAAAGAGACTAAAAACAAATTCAACCTGTTTCTAAAGATGGGGAGTTTTTTCATGATTACCATAAGAATGCACCTTAGTCTATCTGGATCCTTAAGTTTCGCCTGGTCTTGGTTCCTCTTGGAATCATTCAATATGATGATACTCTATATAAGACATAACACCTATGGGAAAATTCCATGGAGGTGTTAGTATTACAATACCCAATCAGACATGTCGAAACAAAAAATAATATCATTTATCTCTACAAAAGTATATTAATACAACACATAAAAAAATATCTCGATATACTCAATTGAGACACATAGTCACAAGGTAAAGTCAAAACTATAATTTTATACAATATTCTTTCTCGAATTTCCATAAAAAATCATATGGGAGAATAAACTGAATGAGGTAGATATAAATTATTACTTTCAACTGAGAGGTTTTTATCTTCAGGTCTCACCATAGGATGTATATGATAGATGTATTGAGTGATATGATACATAGATGGCGGTCACACCCAATGTGATCGGGTATACATACAATTCAATGTGGAACAACCCTCTAAGTAGTGGATTGACACCCATGTAGTTTTTGTCATGATGATACCAATAACTCCCCCAAGGGTAAGAAGATGATTTAGGATCTCACTCTGGAAGTGAAAAAATGAATCTAACAAGTATATCCAATAAGTCCTACAATGAATCATAATACAATGTATTGAACACGATTATACAATAAACCTCATGGAACGAATATAGGGAACACCACCAGACAAAATATATATAATATTAATAGAAAAAGGTCTTCAAGACTTATTTTAAGGAGTACACAGATTGTACGTATAGTATACAATATATCTCTTCTACACTAGGTCCTTCCCAAAAAACTTCCTATTTCTATTTCCATGTAAAATTAAATGAATTTCACATGCCTATGTACTTATTTTGGTGCCCATGTACACAAATAAACCTGTCTACACCTAGGATGGCCATATCATTGTGGGAGTACATGGAATACACATGACCATGTACTCCTAATCGTGTCCTTTTACAATATTAGGTAAACACATATCCATTAGGAAGGGTGAACATGTTGTGTTATGTGGTCACACAATGTGTGACACTTAACTTCATCCCAAAACCCTAGTCGTATCTATGAGATTCCCGCATGGTGTCTATTCCCAATATACAAACTGTTTGAAACAGGATTCTCTATAATCCTACTATTCATAATGCTTCTTCCCTTTGGGCCATAATATCTTCCGAAAATTAATCCCACAGATTTAGGATCTGGGTCAACCGAGGATGATCATCTCCTGAGATAAGCTTTTTGGAGGTCTCATTTGTTAAAGAATCATACCAAACATCCTAATTCATTGTTAACACCCTATGCTTCCACGATATGCTTCTCTTTCAATAATGCAATAACTTGCATTGTACGCAAGTTCAAGATTTTAACACACCGCGACAAATCAAAATAGAAATTATGAATAGTAATACCTACTTATTTAAATAATATATATTTTATATTTCAAAATGGACTTCATTTTTGGATTCTGAATATCAAAATTAGCCTATTCTGAATTTTTTGTATTTTTCTGAGAACTTCCAATTTTTATGAATAGTGAAAAATAATTAAAAATAACTTTTTTAATCAAAATAATTTATAGTGATAAATTATACTATTTTGTGGTTTTAAAGTATAATTTTAATATATTTTTACCACTTTATCCAATGGTGGTTATTATAATTAATTTCACTTTGACATTGGACATAAACAATTGTCAATCTTTTGATATATATTGTTTCTAAAAAACACGCTATTTGTTGTGACAGCGGGAATTAATTATAAAATTAATTAATACAAATTATATGTTTGGAATTTTGTAAAATATACATCATTTTTGAATTTGGAATATCAATTATAGATTAGGGTAAAAATTTGGCATTGTTCTGGAAAACTTAAATTTTTGATGAATAGTGAAACCACTAAGTGGTAGTTAGAAAACTGATTTTTTGATTAAATGAATCATTACTACTTCTGTGATTTGATTTTTAAAAATAATAAATACATGGTTTTCATTAGAAAGTAAAATGTGGTTTAATGGGATTAAAATAATTGTTTGGTGAATAGTAACTTCTATGTTTAATTAATCGCAATTAAAGGTAATTAGTAAAATTTAAGGTAAATATGATATTATTAAAATATTAAAATACCTTTACACTTGTCCTAACCCTATTGTATGAGTAATTTCCGACCAATAAAATCCATGGGTCAACTTGGGGACCCCATGGAACCACTTTGGTAGGAAAATGACATTAAATATTTTTTATTTAATATTAAAATTAAAATGTCACAAACATGAGTTGTTTTACGAAAACAATTTTTAAATGTGGATATACAAGTAATATTTTTTACTATAAATATTAATTTCGAAGATAAAAATATTTCCTACATCATTATATTTTTTTTATAATTTTTACACATTAAATAAATTAAATTATTTATGACACCATGATGATGCAGTGATTACCTCATTAATTAACGATTTTAATAAAATGAAAAGATAATGTAAAATAAAAGACATACGCTAGTCAAAAACCTATTGAATGAGTATATTTAGAACCCTTATCACCTTATCCTCTAAATATATAAGTGTGGGACCTTTAATATCTGAAACTCATAATATAATAAAGTAACATTTCATGACTTTCCAAGAGTGCCCCTCCTCTCCTCTTATAAAAGGCCCCCACCACTACCACCTTATTCAAACCATCAAAGCCTTTTGTCTCACCCAAACTCTGCCCAAATACTCTTTCAACTTTCCTCTCTTAGTCCTAGAATCCTAAATTTGGGCATAATTTTTCCCAAGGAAGCCTTTGGCTCAAATCAAAAAAGAGTTACCCGATTTTATGGCAATGTCTTCTCTTATGTTATTTTGTGTTATTTTTCATCTCCAACCCCTTAAACTCTTTTTATTCCTTTATTTTGTAACAAAACCAGTATATTCAATATACTATGATGTTGTTATGAGAATTATTTGATTTAAACTTATACACACCTTCTTCTAATGGTTAATGAACATATTGTTTCTGTGGTTGGAAAAAATCTGCCTCACGAAACGATGATTGTTCAATCTTCTTTTAACACCTCTCATGCTGGCCATTATGATGAAACTATTTTTATATATGATATATATTATATTTCTGTTTTCCTTATTATTCTGTATTTTTCATTTACGGCATACCTTTATGATTTCCATTATGGGTAAACGCGATAATTTCATTTTAGGAAGTGCGGACTATCACCCCCTCAAAGTGATTTGAATCATTAATGCCATATGTGGGATGTATAAAGGATAGAGTAAATGATATTATACATGATATTATACTGGAATTATATTATACCTTTATATAATTATAATTTCATTCCATGAAATATGAAATATAAATGAAAGTAGTGGTCATGCATACGTACGGCTTACCGTCTCCATGAACGGTGCATTTCATTTCTTACCTCTAAATGTTATGTAATATTATAAATGAATGTATATACTGGATATATATTATATATATGATATCTACATCATGAATATAATTCTTTATATAATGGATATTCTACCACATAAACAACTTGTAATTATAAGATGTTTATTGTTGACTCAAGTACCAAAGATCGACAAAACGACCGTTATTAACTTAAATGACTACATAATTTTCCTAACATTGTAATAAGTGATATAAAAGGGATAATGAAATTTAAAAATGTTCTTAATCAAGTAGAGATAAACTCTATTTAATTATTTCGGAGGTTAAAGAACGGTCGAGTCAAGTCGGACACAAGTTAAGGGAACTTCTTAACCCAATTTCCATTCTTTGGGTTAATCTCCTACGTTCATATTATGTCATGATATTATTATGTCCTATATTGTATTTGTAGTTTCATTATGTGTAATTTTAGAGAATACACATAATAGATCAATTTTATTTACAAAATGATATTTGTAAGGGAACTTATTAACCCAATTTCCATTATTTGGGTTAATCTCCTACTTTAAAATTATTTCATGATATTATTATATCCTATCTTGTATTTGTACTTTCTTTATGTGTACTTATAGAGAATACACATAATAGATCAATTTTGATTAAAAAATCATATTTGTAAGGGAACTTCTTAACCCAATTTTTGTTCTTTGGGTTAATCACCTACTTTCTAATTATGTCATGATATTATTATGTCCTATCTTGTATTTATAATTTCATTATGTATTTTTATATTGAATACAAAAAATAGATCTATTTTATTTACAAAATGATCTTTGTAATGGAATTCATCTCAATATCCTTTTATTGAGGCATATTTTGTTTTATACATAGCTTTATTTTATACGGTGTATAAACCCCTTTGACATTTACATTTATTCAAAAGGAATGTTTTTATACGAATAGTTTTACTAAATGAAAAAAGGGAATGTTTTTCTTGTCGTACGTATGCGGCGACAACGACTTCTCCACCGCCGTGACCATTATTTGAGTTTCAGCTTCCTCTTTAATCCATATCATTTTTTTAAAATGAAAAATAAATATCTAGTTTTAATTTACTTTTATTTTGGTATTGAAAATGGTTTTGAAAGTGTTTTTATTGTATCAATGTGTTGTATTGATACCTTGTGATTGAAATGTGGAAATGTTATGTTTCCTTTATGCATGTTTTATGTGATACAATTATGTTATGCTTTATGATATGTTTAAACCTATTCATATGAGGAATGAATTAGACTTAATAAGTGACGGGTGGAGCCCGCTATAGCTCCTCGATGCATCCGCAGGTCTCATGTGACAAACTATTGTCTAGGAACGAGTCCTTGAAAAAATCTTATTTTTAGTCTTGGCACGAGGCCTTAGATATGTGGTTATGATAGTCTAGAATTATTCATTCCATCATTATGAAAGTGGTTATTGATATTGCATGTGATTATTCGACCAGTAGAATATCCATGTGAATAAGTAAATGGCATTATCTCATTTTTGTTTTTACATATTATGTTTAAGTTCAAGTTTAAAAGGCTTCTGTTTTAGTCATACATTGCCTTAACTATTTATGCTTATTTATGAAAGCATCCACTATATTGTTATCCTTACTGAGCATCTGAGCTCACCCCTTTCAAAGTTTTATTTTTCCCAGGATGTGAAGAAATATTTTAGGAATGACCTGTAGGGATAGTCTGAAGGGAATATGAGTGTGGAAAATGGAGACTATGTTATTTTAGTTTTTCACTTTATGATTTAATATAACATTTATGAATATATCTATTGTTTCCACGGCTACTAAACTAATCGGTCTTTCGAGACTTGATATTTTTTGATCATGCCAATGTTACGAAATAATCCACTAACTCTGGGTAACTGGGGTTGGGGCGTTACAGTTGGTATTAGAGGCAGTTTAGTACTAACCTTGGAAGCTAGATTTAGAAAAAACTCTGATTAGATCACATAGCCATAAGATAGACTTTGAGGATTAGTATAGAAGAACTTCCTAGAATTTTGTTGTTGTATAGATTTTGTGAGTGTTCCAATAAATACATCCCTATCTGGATACGAGCAGGTAGAGGCGGCTCTGGCACAAATGTACCTAGGGGTAAAACCCGAAAACACCTCTTTGAGCTAGACTCGAATGAGAGCTGGTGCACGACAACGGGCCTTGCTGCAATCTTGGTTACGACACTCCCGGGGGACATGCTTAGGATAATTCTCATTTTCTTTACAAACCACTATGAAGGTTTATGAGTATATACTTCCTCAAAGAAAACATTTTTATGATTATGGATTACATCCATAAACCATTCAATTTATGTTAAGTATTTTACAAGTTTGGAATTATTAATTTCAATTCATAAACTATCCTAGTTTATGCCATTGTATAGAAATGGCGCCCAGTAGAAGTAATGTGAACTCCAGTAATACGTATGTTCCAAAGAGTAAGAAGGATCGTATCTTTCACGATATTAAGCCAAAATTTATAAGGGAAATAGTCTCCCATGTGTTCTCAACATATGAAGATATAGTATCATGTGTTAATAAGATAAGTAAAGAATTCTATGAGCCCTATGGCTTTGAAGCGAAGCAAGAGAAGAAAAGGATGGAAGAGTGAATGATGGATAGAGGGACGAGGGGAAAGAAGAATTTTTCAAGATGTGATAACTGTGGGAAAAAACACCATGGAACTTTCCTGAAGGGAATGGGAGTTTGTTATAAGTGTGGAGAAAAAGGACACCAAGTGCGTGACTGCAAGGGTAAGAAAAAGGTTTCAAATGTACAATGCTTCATCTGCAAGGAGTGGGGACAATACGCAAACCACTGTCCAAATCATCAGAGTATGCCCCAAATGATGTTATTAGATAATAATCAAGTTATGATACTACCACAGATGAGAAGGAATGATTATAGTTCTTATGTTGTTATTAAAGAATTTTGTCATATGAGTGTTGTATCAATGATGTACTAGTTATAATAATTATGGAGTATATAAGGATTGTACTGCATTACTATTTCATCAAGGACTTGAGATTGTGTGGAACCAAGAAAAGTGACTCCACAACAGGTTAACTTTTTGGAAAATATATGGTTGAGAGAAAGATAAACCGTAATATGGTTCTGATACTGAGATAGTGATTTTGGAATAATACATGATTGATTTGGATAAATTATATTGGATATTTTTAACATCCTTGAAACTGATTAATGATTTGTATAAATTTTAGGATAGAAGGAGTGTATCTAGTATTCTATAAGAAATAAGGGATCATGAATTTAATCAATTAGGATTTATTGTAATTTAGGATGTTGTAGTGTTTTAGAAGAATACTTGATGAAGGTGTTCACATGTTTTTACACGGGAAAAAGGATCTTCATTATGCTAACCTTCCTTATAAAATTTAGACTGTGAGTTGGACAGAAGTATTTTGGATAACTATAAAGGTTGGAATGGATTAAGTTGAACATTGGATATTATTGTTTAAGGTTAAAACATTTCTGAATATTATTTTTGGAAATATTATAATACAATAGTTTTAGGAAAAGGAAAACCTGCAGGTCTGGGGATAACCCATCACGTCGGACAAAGCTGTAGGAATCGAACCCACAACCATAGTGCGACAGGCCTTTATTACCTACCACTAGCCTACAGGAAGTCCCTGGTTATTAAAAATAGTTTTCCTAATCTAAATGATATGTGTTAATATTTGGAACCTTATAAGATTAGGATATATATAATATTTTTGAGTTCTATTGCCTTTTTGAGTGAAATATAGTTTTTTGGTAAAAATTTATTAAATAATGAAATTCTACATGACATGTAACTATATTTCCTTACGTTCATAGTAAATCTCTTAAATAAATTCCTCAACTTTATGAAAGGTAACTTAAAAAAAATTGTCGGTTAACTTTTCCTACTGAGGAATCAATGATCGTTTAACCAATCACAAGTTTGTGATTTTATTGTAGTTAACATTCTCTTAATCCAGTTTTCTACAACTCTCCATCAGACCATGATGATTGTTTTCCTCCATATCCATATTTTCATAGAATCCCACTATGGGCTATCTCGGGTGACCGTTGTACTTCTCTTTCTTTCTATTAAAGTTATATTTTTATTAACCTTATTTCCGATGAGGGTTTTCCACAAAGGTATTTTCTATTTTCAACCTTTTATTTTTGAAAAACAATTTCAAATTGCGAGGATGCAATTTATTGAAGGAGGGGAGAATGTAACACCCCAAGCTTCCACGATATGCTTCTCTTTCAATAATGCAATAGCTTGCATTGTACGCAAGTTGAAGATTCTAACACACCGCGACTACTCAAAATAGAAATTATGAATAGTAATACCCAATTTTTGAATTTATATATATTTTATATTTCAAAATGGACTTCATTTTTGGATTCATAATATCGAAATTCTCCTATGTTGAATTTTTGGTATTTTTCTAAGAACATCCAATTTTTATGAATAGAGAAATATAATTAAAAACAACTTTTTTAATCAAAATAATTTATAGTGATAAATTATACTATTGAGTGTTTTTAAAGTATAATTAGAATATATTTTTACCATTTTATCCAATGGTGGTTATTATAATTAATTTCACTTTTGAAATTGGACATAAACAATTGTCAATCTTTTGATATATATTATTTCTAAAAAACACGCTATTTGTTGTGACAACGGGAATTAATTATAAAATTAATTAATGAAACTTATATGTTTGGAATTTTGTAAAATATACATCATTTTTGAATTCAGAATATCAATTATATCTTATGGTGAAATTTTGTCATTGTTCTGAAAAACTTCAATTTTGATGAATAGTGAAACCACTAAGTGGTAGTTAAAAAACGGATTTTTTGTTTAAATGAAACAGTACCACTTCTGTTATTTGATTTTCAAAAATATGACATACATGGTTTTCATTAAGAAGTTAAATATGTTTCAATGGGATTAAAATAATTTTTTGGTGAATAGTAACTTTTAAGATTAATTAATCACAATTAAAGGTAATTAGTGAAATTTAAGGTAAAAATGATATTATAAAAATATGAAAATACCATTAAACTTGTCATACCCCTATTGTATGAGTCATATAAGACCATTAAAATCCATGGGTCAACTTGGGGACCCCATGGAGTGACTTTGGTAGGAAAATGACATTAAAAACTTTTTATTTAATGTTAAAATAAAAATGTCACAAACATGAGTTGTTTTACTAAAACAATTTTTAAATGGGCTTATACAAGTAATATATTTTACTATAAATATTCATTAGAAATATAAAACGATTTCCTACATCATGATATTTTTTTATAATTTTTATACATTAAATAAATTAAATTATTTATGACACCATGATGATGTAGCGATTACCTCATTAATTAACGATTTTAATAAAATGAAAATATAATGTAAACTATAAGACTTAATCTTGTCAAAAACCTATTTTATGAGTATATTTAGAACACTTATCACCTTATCCTAGAAATATATAAGTGTGGGACCTTTAAAATCCGAAACTCATTATATAATAAAGTAACATTTCATGACTTTCCAAGAGTTCCCCTCCTCTCCTCTTATAAAAGGCCCCCACCACTACCACCTTATTCACTCCTTCAAAGCCTTTTGGCTCGACCAACCTCTTCCCCCAAATACTCTCTCAACTTCCATCTATTACTCCTAGAAGACTCACTTTGGGCAGAATTCTTCCCAATGAAGCCTTTGTCTCAAATCAAAAAAGAGTTACTCGGGTTTAAGGTAATGTTTTCTCTTATGTTATTTTGTTTTATTTTTCTTCTCCAACCCCTTAAAATGTTTTTATTTCTTTATATTGTAACTAAACTAGTATCTTCAATATACTATGATGTTGTTATGAGATGGATTTTATTTACACTTACACACACCTTCGTCTAATGGTTAAAGAACATACTGTTTCTATGGTTGGAAAATATCTGCCTCGCGTAACAATGATTGTTCAATATTCTTTTAACAACTCTCATGGTGGCCATTATGATGACACTATTTTTATATATGATATATATTATGTTTTTTTTTCCTTATGAATCTGTATTTTTCATTTATGGCATACCTTTACGATTTCCATTATGGGTAAACGCGATAATTTCATTTTAGGAAGTGCGGACTACCACCCCCTCAAAGTGATTTGAATCGTTAATGCCATATGTGGGATTTATAATGGATGGAGTAAATGATATTATACATGATATTATACTGGAATTATAGTATACCTATATATAATTATAATTTCATTCCATTAAATATGAAATAGAAATGAATGTAGCGTTCATGCGTACGTACGGCTTACCGTCTCCAGGAACGGTGCATTTCATTTATTACCTCTAAATGTTATGTAATATTATAAATGAATGTATATACTGGATATATATGATACATATGATATCTACATCATGAATATAATTCTTGAGATAATCTATATTCTACTACATAAATAACTTGTAATTATAAGAAGTTTATTGTTGACTCAAGTACCAAATATCGACAAAACGAACGTTATTAACTTAAATGACTACATAATTATCGTAATGTTGTAATAAGTGATATAAAAGGGATAATGAACTTGAAAAAGGTTCTTAAGAAAGTATTGATTAACTCTATTTTATTATTCAGGAGGTTAAAGAATGGTCGAGTCAAGTCGGACACAAGGTAAGGGAACTACTTAACCCAATTTCCATTCTTTGGGTTAATCTCCTACGTTCAAATTATGTCATGATATTATTATGTCCTATATTTTATTTGTTCTTTCATTATGTGAACTTATAGAGAATACACATAATAGATCAATTTTATTTACAAAATGATATTTGTAAGGGAACTTCTTAACCCAATTTCAATTCTTTGGGTTAATCTCCTACTTTCAAATTATGTCATGATATTATTATTTCCTATCTTGTATTTGTACTTTATTTATGTGTACTTATAGAGAATACACATAATAGATCAATTTTATTTACAAAATGATATTTTTAAGGGAACTTATTAACCCAATTTCTGTTTTTGGTTCAATCACCTACTTTCTAATTATGTCATGATATTATTATGTCTTATATTGTATTTATAATTTCTTTATGTGTTTTTATATTGAATACACATAATAGATCTATTTTATTTAAAAAATTATCTTTGTAATGGACTTTGTCTCATTCTCCTTTCATTGAGGCATATTTTTTTATACACAACTTTATTTTATACGGTGTATAAACCCCTTTTACTTTTACATTTATTCAAAAGGAATCTTTTTATACGAAGAGTTTTACTAAACAACAAAAAGGGAATGTTTTTCTTGTCCTACGTATGCGGCAACAACGACTTCTCCACCACCATGACCATTATTTGGGTTTCGGATTCCTCTACAAGCCGTAACTTTTTTTTAAAATGAAAAATAAATACCAAGTTTTAATTTCCTTTTATTTTGGTATTGAAAATGGTTTTGAAAGTGTTTTTGTTATATCAATGTGTTGTATTGATACCTTGTGATTGAAATGTTGAAATGTTATGTTTCCTTTATGCATGTTTTATGTGATACGATTATGTTATGGTTTATGATATGTTTAAACCTGTTCATATAAGGAATGCATTTGAATTAATAAGTGACGGGTGGAGCCCGCTATAGCTCCTCGAGGCATCCGCAGGTCTCATGAGACAAAATATTGTCTTGGAACGAGTCCTTGAAAAAGTCTTATTTGTAGTCTTGGCACGAGGCCTTGGCTACGTGGTTATGATATTCTGACATTATGAATTCCATCATTATGAAAGTGGTTATTGATATTGCATGTGATTATTCGACCAGTAAAATATCCATGTGAATAAGTAAATGGCATTATCTCATTTTAGTTTTTCCATATTATGTTTAAGTTCAAGTTTAAAATGCTCTTGTTTTAGTCTTACATTTCCATAACTATTTATGTGTATTTATGAAAGCATCCACTATATTGTTATCCTTACTGAGAATCTGAGCTCACCCCTTTCAATGTTTTATTTTTCCTAGGATGTGAAGAAATATTTTAGTAATGACCTACAGGGATAGTCTGAAGGGGATATGAGTGTGGAAAATGGAGACTATGTTATTGTAGTTTTTCAGTTTATGATGTAATGTAACATTTATGAATGTAATGTAACATTTATGAATGTATCTAGTGTTTCCAAGGTACTAAACAAATCGGTCTTTCGAGACTTGATCTTTTGTGATCACGCCAATGTTACGCAATAATGCACCGACTCTGGGTAACTGGGGTCGGGGCGTTACATTCATCATGAATCCAATAAATATACATTTGAAAGATTCATCCATCCTGACCCATCAACAATTTATTCATAGAATGATATCGTCATCAATCCAAATTCATATCTTTGATATCAATCAATTGTATCCAGAAATGGTTGTCAGATGATTAACCTACTAGCATTTTTTCGAACCGTGGGTCATGGAATTTTCCCGTGATGAACAAATAAATAGGGAAAGGGAAGGCACAATTAATAACCATGCGGAATGAACCTTAGTCAATGTTCATGTCCTCCTTAATTCATTATTGTTATAATTAAAAACAAATAGATATAAAATAATCCAAAAGAAATTTTGAATCACAAATCATAACTACCCCATACTAGTGATACCTACGATTCAAGAATCAATTTTATTCTTGATAGATTTTTGTTCGTCATAGATTTCATAAATAGGAATAAATCCAATTAAAGGAAATAAGTAACCTTTTTCATATTGATAGATGATTAATTACAAATATTCATAATTTTCGTGGTTGAGATCCTCAGATTCCATTGTACACCGATCGTGGAACTACAATCTGGTTATAGTTTGGCCTTGGAATATCCTACAATAAATCTCTAATGCTCCCTACCAATTTCTAGGTTATGAAATTAACCATTAAATTTTTATATAAAATCTTATTTTATAGGATTAAAAATGTCTCTACATAAACGAATAAATAAATAAATTTATTTTATTTATTATATTCATTTTCACACCCGTGATTAATTTCTTATAAACTCCCCCACACTGGTAGAGGTTATTTTTAGACTAAGGTAAATCATGTGTACTCTACTAAATTATGCCCTAATATTTTAGATACAGGCCTCATTTTCAATGTCATTCCACTTTTTCAGTAAAATCATGTGTGTGTGTTATTTAATATATTTAATATATTTCAAACATTTATTCCAAGAACATTAGTCTTTCGGGTTCCTATGTCATCTCATCACCTGATCTAAAACATAATTAATAAAATGTTAAA
This sequence comes from Viscum album, assembly GCA_963277665.1. Classification (NCBI taxonomy): domain Eukaryota; kingdom Viridiplantae; phylum Streptophyta; class Magnoliopsida; order Santalales; family Viscaceae; genus Viscum; species Viscum album. The sequence goes on along the minus strand of OY728147.1, from coordinate 1,124,853,488 downwards.
TTCTAATTAATTGAAAATATGATTCATTGAAAAGAGGTATATCATGACATTGGGGGGTCATCAAGGACCACCTAGTAGTTTTTATATGAGTAATTCCATGAATAATTCCCATGACAAGCCAGTGGTCTTGTGTAAAGTATTGCATGTCACATGCTCTAAGGGGACAAAAGGTTAGGGAAGAATCACACAAGACTGAGGCTAGTGTGTTTATCAGTGTGTGCTAGTGTTGATCTACAGTTTCAAGCTTGGATGAGAATATGTCATTCCTTGTCTAATATACCAGTGGGGAGATTCATGTAGTGTCCACTGTGGGATAGAGAGTTTGTTTCACTTTTTATCCATCATAAAAATAAAGGGACATAATGCGAGCCATCTAATCAAATTAATCCGAGAAATCTGATATCCCATTGTAATACGGTTAAATAAGTTTTTTCATCTTTATCCTCTAATCTATTAATGGAAATGTGATTCACCTGAGAGGAGGGATGAACCATTATCGATTGAACCTGACACTATCATGATTTTTTTTATCTCATTATTTTGATACAATGGAATAAACGATCTTCACGCATGGAACTATGTATTCCATGCATACAATAAATCTCTGGAAAAACCTTGGACTGAATGAAAATTCCATTGTAGGAGGTCATTAAGTTATTCAATATTTTCTTAATATAGTGTTATACCCACATCGAATTCCCATAAGGATATCACTATAAAGGATAAGTTGAGATCATGAAGCAAGGAAGCCACCATGTTGAGTGACGTTTAACTAGTGCTTGAAGAATTAAAAGATGAGGGTTTCCATAATTACAATAATAGATTTCCATGGAATAAATTCTATGATTTGAGTTAGTGAATCTCTACAGTGCAAGGAATTGGTACTTTCTATAAATTACAACGTCCCCATTTCTAATAATGGTGCTTCTACTGGATTTCAAAATTGAGGGATCCAATTTTTAGAAATATTTGGCTTCTCAATTTTATAATTACATAAAGGGAAATAAAAAATAATGAGCCTCTTAGGCATCAGAAATTAGGTATTTTTGTGCATCTATTGCATAAAGAGCGAACTTCTACACACATTTTGAAAAAAATATCCTATGAACTTGCATCTAGTGTAGACACACCATCATTTTTAATTTAAAATGTGAGTGGTTACATGAACCTGTTCTTGGGTATTATACCACCCACTATGTTATGTGAACATAAAACACAGGTGAAATCTATTAATAAATGATAGGAAAATAAAAACAAATGCACAATATTTTTTTCCCATAGAGATCCAAAATAACACTTTAGATTATACTTGCTTGAGGAAAAGATTTACTCTTTCTGTGAATGTTTCATGCTTTTTGTAAAGAAGAATATTGGGCCCTGATTATACTATGTAAAGGAATTAAATGAACAGAAAACTAAGTTTATACTTATGCAAGGAATAAGAGGAAGTCGCATTAATTTTTTTTTCATGTGACAGAACGTATATGCATTAGAATGTGGTTAATAAAAAACGTTTTTGACATCCAAAAATGGTTGTTTTTAAGGTTATATTGAATGAAAAAGGATAATGAAAGGAATATTGTGTTCTTATGTTCATTCATATATGAATTCATGGGGTAAAATACAAACAAACAATAAAATCATATAAGATGATAAAAAATAAATATAGGTGTTAAGGTTTATTCAATGAACATGGATCATGATTTATGCATGATGTTAATTTTAAATATACCATGTTTTCAATTCAATAAAAGAATTTTTTTAATGTGTTATATGTAAACGTTTAACGTACGGTGCAATCCAATTGAAAAAAATATGTACTAAATCGAGAATAATAGATAAGAACTGATAAAAAAATAAGTGTTGATATTTTATATCGAATAAAACAGATTAATTTTAATGATGATATTTTGAGATAATCATTAATTATTTTAATAATCACAAAAAAATGATTTTGATTCTATCCTAGAAGAATAATGAGATTTCGTGTAGTTTTGTTTTCACTACATAATAAAGAGATTAAGATAATACTATATACTATATCATATATTTTTGTTTCAGGGATCAGAGGCAGACGAGGAAGTGACTATCCATGATGATATTATTTGATTATAATTTGGGTCCTGAAGAATTAATTGATTATCAATCCACACCACATTCATATTATTGGGAATAATATAAGAATATAAATATATAGAATCTTTCAGTTTACTATTTATAAAAAGTATGATGTGTTTCTTTCTAGTTGTTATAAAAATAACAAACTCAAGAAGAACATAGTAAAATAACCAAGAAGAACTATGACATACAAGATTAGTCGTAATAGGTTGACTAATTTATTAGTCTCATAATTAAAATTATCATGAGGTTAATGACTATCTTCAATTTCTATATAATGATATTTCCAAGTTCTATAAAACATGAAATGTCAATTGGATATAGTGCATTGTAAGTGGAAGGTTATTTTCTAATTGTTATAATTACATTCAAAGGATTAATTTCTATTGGTCTTGTGGATGGATCATTTCCATACCAATCTAAGAACATGTTACACTCAATGAGTTGTGAACCTTTTAAAAACATAATGTCCTAGGTTTTAGTACCTTCATATACATGAATACGACAATGAAAAGAAAATAAGAAAATCAATATCCTTACAGGTAAAATAGGTATATGGATAAGGAGTTATAATTGTTTAAAATGTCCCCAACTATAATTCACCCCCTCCCTATCTGTTAGGAATACCCCAAACAAGTTCTTTCATGTGGTGTGAGCGCGAAAGATCATGAATGTTGGATTCTATATGTAGAATCTATTCACTTTTTTATATTTTAGTTTCTTTTCTATGTTAAAAAAGAAGTCTATTTTTATGAATATTAATTTATATATAAGAGGGATTTTATTTCTATGAAAACATTAATGAACTGGAGAAATAAAGAGAACACAAAGTTGAAAAAGATGTCCTTATTTTCAAAAGAAGAGGAAGTTTATGTTTATTCATTCATTTCTAACAATGAATACATATCAATCCTTGAAATTAAATATAATGTGACTCATTTTTCTACTAAAGAGAAGGAAAAAATACATAAATTAATGAACTCAATATATTCTAGTGATATGGAGGTATGTGTTAGTACGTAGCAAAATTATCCTCAAAATAAATATCATAGCACAAGTTGTGATGATTACCTATCAAAAACCTTCATGAAATATAAATTAATAGATAAAGAGATATTTTTCAAAGTATTTTAAAATTAAGAGTCTCAATTTTGTGGAGTATTTATAAAATTATGAGAACATATCTCTTATTTGGAAGGAGAAGCTGATGTTTGGAGATTGGGTTCCAAGAAAAAATTCTGAAATGTTTAAATCTCAATAGATAGATTGAATACATTGAACCAAAAAATAGGGAAGATGAACTAAGTTCTTAAAAACAACTCATATAAGTTAGAGAAAAAGAGGGTTTTAAGAATACACTTTAATAATTGATCCATGCACATGAAGATTCATATTGAGGCATCAAAAATGTACAAAAGAATTATTATTAAAACTCATTGTTCACTACAAGATTCAAATGTTAGAAGACCTATAGAATGTGATAATATTATAAAGAAAATTTTTATTATTCGTCTTGATAATAAATGAATAAATATATACCATCAATAATAACCTGTATTAATGTTTCTAAATAAATATTCCTGAATAGTAAATAATTTTAAAACTAATCTAAAAATTTATGGATGAAGAAATGTGATGATATGTATACCATCATGACTATGTTGGATTGAAAAAAGAGTGTGGGATATGGTTCCCCATGAATATCCCACCAAGATAGGAATATAACCCAAAAACATTATTCATATGAAATCATAAGATCATTATTTTTGGGTAAATGATTGTGTTGTAATATATTTGTGTATTTTTAACAAGATTATTGAAAAAATATAATAAATTCTAAATCATTATGAACTCCATTTTCATAGGGGGTCCATAGATGAATAAACAACATTTATTGATTTATAAAAAGATGAATACATAAAATATTTTTTGAAGGCATGAAAACATATGTGATGTATGGAATGGTGGTGTTTATAAGGCTAGTACATTCATCTTTCAACACATATCCAATTTTGAAAAGAAAAAAAGACCACATATGTTTGGTAAAATTGAATCAGCTTACACGGGGATAAATTAGAATAATGTTTTGAAAAAAAATTATCCCAAGGATATTCGACTAAAGAAATATGAGAATACCTTGGATTCCAAATAAAATATGTTAAAATAAATTTTTTATCCAAAAGAATGAATAAACGGGAGGTCACTCAGAAGAAACCATGTGAAACATCTAATCATGTTTCCAATGTTCCCAATGAAAATTAGTAATCCTTTTCGAATATTTGGAACGTATGAGTAAAATTGGTAATACACAAGATAAGGGTACTAAAAATGGAGAAAAAAGATCCCACATGATGAAGAAAAATTTCATGAGATATTTTTATGAAAATTAAAATATTTTTTTCAATATGTTCTATGTGAGAAATGTAGTGAATCTGGTCGTATTTCAAAAGGATGATTAAAATTTCTACTATAATAAGAATAAGTCCTTATAAAGAGTAATGATGTGTCATATATAAAAGATATAAAGAGGAAAATTTCTCCATAAAAGCATAAGTTAATGTGAAGAGATCCATGATAACCAAACATAATTCCTAATAGATCAAATGTGTTAGGGTGAAGTGGAATGGAAATTGAGAATCTTGGTTGAGAAAACCAACTCAATATTTTTGTTTACATTGATGAATAAATGGGTATACACATTTTTTAATTAAATCTTTATGTACGATATTTTTTATTATAATGTAGGAAATTAAAGGTTATCAATTTTATTAATGGGTTAACTTCAGAAGAAATGAGTGGTATCAATTTTTGAAACAAAAGATTAAGGAGATTCCATCCTTGAATGATTCCTAAATTGATATTAGAATAAAAATTTTATAGAGGATCATAATTTATAATGTTGCTGACTGTTTTATCAGATCTTTAGTAAATAATTAAAAAAATATTATCTTTGTTTTATCTCATTGTTTATTTTAAAATGCCATGTATTAGATGAGATCATCCTTAGTGATGCTGTGAATGTTTTCTATTTTAACAGTAACAAGTTAAAGATACATTAGGGTGTGTTCTCCATTTTAGAACATCTAGAAATAAATTCATTAATATTTCCACTATTTTGAGGATTTTTATTAGTGTTTCCCATGATAAGAGAGACAAATAGAGAATGATAAATAAGATTCTAGAATTATTATTTCAATTGGTATGAAAATTTATTATTTTGGAAATTGCTTCAAGATCATTCCATTAGAAAAGGATTGTTAGTTATTAACATCTGATACATGGTTACTCAATATTAAGATAATTTTATAAAGGTATCTTAATTTAATTAATCAATGATATAAGAATAATTAAAATGTTCTAAGGTAACTTCTCTAACTTATTTCACTAGATTGTTTTTGATCTATTTGTTGAAGTGAGTGAAAGAGTTTCTTGTTTGTTTTCCATAAATGGTTTCCCATCACATTTTTTTATCTTATAAAAAGAATTAATGTTAATAACCCTTGAAGAAATGTTTATATGTTCCTATTTTATGATGTATCTTGATCGGTTGGTAAGGGACAAATTTTTTTCATAATCAAATCCTCATGTTTTTTACACAAATTATAAAACAAGTAGACATAGAGTGAAATGATAGATATTTTGTTTTTCTGTATGGATTGATACACTTTTTCCTAGGAATTTTTTATTTACTTTTAATAAGGGGGATAAAAAGTGAGATTAAATTTAGAAAAGTAAAGGAGGGAGATAAGATAACAGTTCATATATTGACATATTCTATTTGATAAAACATTTATGTTTTTGCCATCAAATTAAAAAGGGGAGATTGAAGAACCCATTTTTTTGAGTTTTATTTTTTTCAATGGATGTTATTGGTTGTAAATGTTGATCATGTAAATAAGAATATTTAATTTATTTCAATATGATAAACAATTTCCAGAGTTGATAGCTCATGGTAGAATACCCAATTAAAATAAATTAAAGACTCATATGAATATTTTGAAGACATTGGGTTTCAAATGTGATTCCTAAATAATTTTTATGGATTAATTAATTGAAATTAGATTCTATTATTAAGTAATTCTATTAGTAACTCAAAAAATTCATGATTTGATCTTTTTTTCAAATACTTGTTCCAATAGTGACACATTTTTTACAACAAAAAAAAGTTTTTTTTTCATATAAATGATGTTATATAGAATTTCTATTCGAAAAATATTTGAAGAATATGAATGTATGAGGTTTATGAAAGTTATTGATTTCATGTGGAAGGGATTTTATGGAATTCAAAAAAATTTTGTTTAAAATTTTCATGAAGAAGAAGAATAGTAATCCATGCATTTGAGGAGGTGATTTTGTTTTTATATGATGATTTTTAATATGGAATTTATTCTGCGTGTTAATAAAAATATGGGTCAACCCACCAATTATCCTAAAAAACCTCAACCAAGGAACTTATGGGACCAAGATGTCTACCATGCCATTGGGAGATTAAAAATGGTCACTTAGTAGGCATGAAATGAGGATGGACATGTATAGTTTCAATGAGAATCAAATTGGACTATATATAATTACCAAATAGTGCAATCCCAAAGGAGAGAAAAGTTCATGGGGAAAGAATGTGTGATCAAGGATTGTGTGTGTGAAAGTGGGTACTAGTGCTAATCCGCAATTTCAGGCTAGGATAAGAAGCATTCATGCCTTAGCTGATATACTCAAGGGAATCTTCATGTGCAGTCTAATGTTGGGCATGGTGTACATTTCTCTATTCACCTATATTAAAAAATTATTGGCATAATGTTATCCATCCAATCAGATTCATCTAGGCTATCTGTTCTCCCATGCTCACATGTTTAAATATGTTGCATCATCATTCACCTCTAATATCTTTATGGCACTATGTTCCTCCAGATAAAATGCTCGAACTACCTTCGATTGAATGTGAGGCTACCAAAATTTTTACCATGATATTTCAATATAACGATATAAAGTAACTCCATTCATTCAATTATATCTCACATGCATGAAATAAGTCAAATTATAATTCTTTATCCAAATGAAAACAAAATTTACAGAGTTTGCTAAGTTCTTCGATCATGATGGATGTTTTCATGATGTATCTTGTGATTCTCATCACATGCACATGACAATATCGCTGCAAAGAAGAAGTATAGATCATGAATAAATGATGAATCCATTCTCAGATTCATTGTAATAATGTATTAAAAATTAAAATACAATGTCTTTAGGAATTCAAAAAATGTATTTCCACAACATAAATTCTGATATTTGAGTCAATATATCTCATTAGTGTAAGGAATTGGTACTGTATATAAATACTGGAGCACCCATAGCAAAAGATGTTACTTCCACTAATGTTCTAATTTGAGTGCTCATGATTTTAGAAAAATAGAACCATTTTGTTTATACTTAAATTAAAAGAAGGAACAAAACAATAATCCTCCATAGAATCCTGATGTGGGGATTTCCACACATCTGTTGCATGATGAAAGATGTGTCATGATCATATTACATGAATAATATCCCATGAACACGAGACTACTATAGAAACACCCGCATCATTCTTCACAGAGAGGATTTTTTCTTTGAATCAAGGGTTGGTTATTATACCCCTACTATGATATGTAATAATTAACTACATGTGTACTCTATTTATAAATGACTGATAGATAATAACAAACATATATTGTTTGTTTGTGTAATGAGAACTGAATTCATACATATGATTATACTTGTTTCATGAAAAGAAAAAATGATTTCACAATGCATTTCAATCATTCATAAAGAACTAAAATGAGGACTGATTGAATTGTGTGAAGGAGATAACCATATGTTCACCTAAGTTCATAATTGTGCTAGGATGAATAGTAAATCACATAAAAATTCAATTTATAATATGATAGAAAGTCCATGCATGAACATACAGTTTATCAACACGGGTTGTGAAATCTGTAAAAAGTTGTTGTGTGAAGAGAAATAGAATGAAGGAAGTATATGAAAGTGAATTGTGTGTGAATTTCTTTATGGAAACATGAATTCGTAGGTTAAAAACAAAATAAACAAGAAAAAAACATAAATTATAAATAAAAAATGTGTGTGTTAAGGTTTCTAAAAATAACATGCATCATTCATTATGCATGAAGTTAATTCAAATAATCCATGTTTGGTATTATAGAAGAAAATAGTTTGAATTTTTTTTAGATCATATTTGAATGTATGGCACAATCTACTGGAAAAAAATTATCTCATGCTACAAGAATAATATAGAATAACAAATAAAAACAAGTGTTGAAATCTTTTATGGAAGAAAAACGTTTAATTGTGATGATTTTATGACGATACGATCTTTAATTTTTTTATAATCAAATAGTCATTATTGCTTATAACCAGGAGGAAGAATAAAATTCATTTCAACTTTGTTTTCACTAAATAATAAATAGATTATTTCATTTTTACAAATTATTTATATATATTTGCATGTCACAAATTATATGAAGAAGAGGAAGTGATTTTCCAAGTTGATATCAGTTGATTATTATTTCAGTGAGGAAGAATTTAGTGATCACAATTACACAAAAAATTCATTGTGTTGGGAATAATAGAAGAAGAAGAAACTGGACCCTTTAGTTTTCCATTTGGTTGATGTAAGAGGTGTTTATTTTCTGATATTTTTCAAGTAAAAAAGTGAAGAAGAAGATAGAATAAGAACTAAGTAGCACTATGAAATCTAACACTAGTCTCAATAGGTGGAATATCTAATTGGTGTTACAACAAACCATATCAATAAGGTGAATACTATTTTTATATGTAGTATAAATATCCATCTAATTATTGTAAAACATGCACTGTAAATTTTATATAGTGAATTTCATGTGCAAGAGAATTTCCTACATGTTGAAACAATATTCAAAGGATTAAATTCTAGTGGTTATGTGGTTTTATCATTTCTATAACATGAAAGTGTCTAGATACTCTCACTAAGTATTGAACTTTAATAAAAATCAAGCTCTATCTTTTACATATTTTGTATACATGCATGTTATAAGGAAAATAGAAAAAAAGAATCATGATCCTAACATGTCAAATAGTTAATGGTATAAACAATTGTAAAAGGTTAAAAATCCCCCAACACTGATTCACCGCCCACCCTCGAAGTTTGGAATATCCAGAACTAGTCCATTCAAATTTACCGTTAAATAAATAAAATTTAACAACTCTTATAAAACCATGATTTAATATATTTTCCATTTAATTTTTGATTTCACCAAAGTAACAAAAAACATGATATAATCAAATATTATATTAATTACTGGGTCAAAATACAAATTAGAATAGAAAAAATATGGAAATGTTGGATCTGATAAATAAACTAAGTGATGTGAAATATAGAAATGAATACTGGGCGAACTCCCAATATCTAGAAAAAATTTCAAACGAATGGTTGACACTCCATCTCCCTTGTTAATCTTTCTTGTGTTGTGATGTAGCTATATATTTTCTCATAGTTTTATATAGAAAACGATGTAATTATAGTCTTATGAGTTATGATAATGATTAATTGGGTTATATATACTTAGTATATAATAGGTGCATCAGAACATATGACGTCAATGTGGGAGTTTGGTTAGTTTAGTGGGTAAGTGGGTGTAGGGTACCATTGTTGTCATATATTTTTGATTTATCAGTATTATACTATATTATGACTAAAAATGTGTTATTGAATCAATATGAGTTTATAAATTACTTAAGATTGTTATATTCCTGGTTTCACTATTTATTTATTGAATCATTGGTTTGATTTATCCATATTAAAATAATTGTTCTTATAGAGAAACCTAGTGTGAAAGTATTATACTCTCTTCTGCATTATTATATTATTATCATATATTTATAGGGTGGTGTTATATATTAGGCAAGACCATACTAGATAATGACCACAATAGTTATTAGATATCGTAGGAGTCATTCATTTCTTCCTTTGGATTTATTTTTTATCTTGGTATTTAATTTTTTTAAAATATTTTTTGGGATTTAATCCTATTACATGAATATTTATAGTATTTTTAAGATATGTGATCATTTTTTATCTATCAATGTTTTGGACATATTAGAATTTATTTTTTTATATGTAATTATGGTAATTACACCCTTATCATATTTTCCATACTATATATATTAATATCCAACATGTTATATGTTAGATATTGGATTCGTTGATCACTTTTAATCACATAGATCGCCTAGGGGGTCTTGGTGAGTTTTCTGAATGAGAGATTTCTATAAATGATATTGTTTCTTTTATGATGGAGTTTATAGTAGTCACTAGTGAGGATTACATTACATTGGTAGGGAAATAATAAAATTCATTATTATTATTATTATGTGTAGAAACTAAATAATGATATAGAAGAACACTCATGATCGAAATAAGGGACATTGTTTAGTCTATTATACATTTTTTATATCATTTCTATGGGGAGTGGGAATAAACAACCAAAATCTACCTATATGCAGGTGAGGAGGCTCGAAACCAAGAATTCCCAAACAACGCCATAGGGATGCAACCACTAAGATGTTCCCTATGATTATTTGTCTATTATACATACTTATTAAATATTCTTCTAATTTTAGGGAAGAGATATATGTGACTACCTTATCCCACACTCCCATATTTGGTTCTCCTAGACACATGATTTATATATTCACTTTGGTAGTAGCTATAAAATCCTAGATATAAACAAAATTTATTTAAAAAATACTATGATTATAGCATATCTTATTTCTAAATGATATTATGGGTTTATATATTTTGAAAACTAGAAAAAAAAGATATAAAACCTGTGTTCTTTGTCTCAAATGATAATTTTTTCATTATATACAAAACTACATCATCTATAATGTATCATCTACATCTCCCATAAATTCTTCCAAATATGTTATGCTTTTAAATAGGTCAAATGTACAACATTTTTCATAAATTAGGGAAATAAAAATGTAACAAGGGGTGACATCAAATGCTCAGTAATGAAAAACATACAAATAAGGCAATCATGGGAAAAATGGAATAAATATTACAGTTGGAATAAGTAAGAAACACAAATCCATAATAAACATTATAATGGGATAATATTATATCTATGGTAATAAAAATACATGGATATTAATAATAAAAAATCCTATAATGATGGTATGAAAAATATTAGAAACAAAAAAACATGTTTTTATGTCCTTGTCTTATGAAATTTACTTGTCTTCATGACCATAGTCAAGGACTCTTACTAAATTGTGACAACATACAACCAATACCCAAACTTGTTTATCTCATTAGACCTACTAATATATCATGGTTTCATATAATTATAGTCCTCTCCCTTCACCTAATTATTTATAATTCATTCACCATAAGAGGTAACATGACCATTCATAAAATTTCATATGGAACCTTTGGATGGTTAAAAACACATTAATATATATAATAAATAATAAGAAATATCACCACATACTCAACATTCGTCAACATTCAATAATCATCAGAAATTTAAATACATTCCCCCATATCAAGAAAATAGATTTCGTGATCATAAGCATCTTAATATAGTATTTGGATGATTAAATAATACACAATAAAAACATTGCAGTAATTGTCTATATTTGAATTAAAATATATAGTATTCTAATACATTTCCCTATGTAAATAAATGGGATAACATGATCATAACCCCTCTAGAGAAATAATTTAGATATTTTAAATAAAATATTACCCTTGTGTAATAAAGGAAACATATAAATATGTTGAAATAGAGAAAACAAATCCATGAGAAATAATGATTTAATGATCCCACCCAAGAATGGATCAAGAAAAATAATTTTTTGGTAATTTTATATCATTCTCTCAAACTATAAATATATATTAGAGTATAAATAATGAAATGTAAATCTTATTAGTGTAATTAATTTTAAAAATGAAATGGTAAATGGATGTTAAACCCTATAATTTATTTTAGAAAACATCTTTAATATTGATATAAAAGTTGATGTTATGGGTCACTTCCATAATAATTTTTCAAAAGATGAAGTGAATAATTTTTTCAAACTATTACATTTTTTAATTAATATTCAATAATATTCTCCATAAAATAATTATGTTTTATCTTGGATAAATTTTTAGAGGAAGATAAAACATATGAAAGTGAAATGGTGGAAACTCTATTCATTGTTTTCAAAATACCTTTTTTACAAACATAATATTATAAGAATATTATTTAAATATTTATTTGTGTTAACACATAATTTTTATGAATAGTATTATAAAATTCCATATGATTAAATATTAGTTCCAGATAACCCAATCATGGAAAATCGAAGCTCAAGATGAAATATTATCACTCAATGAAACAATATTTTAGTTATTAATATCCCACATCGGAAACATACAAAATGAAATATGAAACATTTCTAAAGGGTTTTGTGTGGTAAAAATAATAAAATGGTATAATTACACATGAAACATCAAAGTGTCCAAATGTTCTCAAATAATATAAAATATGTTCAAAATAAGGATCATGACTCAATGAGTGAATTTTGAGTTAGAAAATATTCTTACTACATCGAAAATAATTAAATCATTATTCACATGAATAAGGAAACATGATTTGATAGTGAATCCAATTAAATTTTAGGGTTATGATAAAAATATATCCATGGTATTTTAAGACACAATTCAATGAAAACATGGTGCACAAAATTTATTATATCACAATGAATCAAAAATGATACTGAAAACCCCCTTATAGCTTTTGAAAAATTTGAATCAAACCCACTTTAAATGGATGGATTTTCATTAAAAATAAGATAATTTTATTAAAATATAATTCATGATATGATACCTCAACTTGGTTTTAAAATCACCATATAAATTAATTAATATTCATAATACAAAATATTCTTCAAAGAGAGGACTTTGAGACGAAAATCTATACCTCTTTTTTTAACTATCATAAATTTACATTAACTTCTAGTATAAAAAACATATCTATATTAATCAATTAATTTATAATCATAATCATACACATTTTCATATATAATTTCTGTAATGATTCGTTCTCTACAAGAATTATTTTTATTTTCCACATTGGGTGTTTGTAGTTTTTATAATTTGTACTAATTTCATAATAGTAGTGTATGTATTCATTATCTTAAATTTTTCATCATTATTATTTAATTAATGTTACAGATAGAGAGGTAATATAATTATATTAAATGTTTTTAATTCCTTTTATGGGTTTTTTTCCTTATCCTTGAAGATAAAACTGATAACATGCATGTTTCTGTGATTCCAAACAATCAATGTTTGTTTTTTAATTAATGATTTAAATATTAATATAACACAATGTTAACAAAAAATATTTATTTAAAAATTTATATTAAATTACTCAAGAAATTATGTTCACATAATCATTCATTAATTAAATTCTTATTATTGTTCAAGTAGGCGGTTAAACTAACCCAACGATGAGCATACCATAATTTAATGAATGATTATGAGGTGTAATTGCTATAATATAATTATAAAAAAATAATAATGAACTTATTTAGTTTTTTTATTATGTAAAATTATTTTAATTAATAATAAGAAGACTAAATTGATATATAAATATTAAAAAAAATTAATAAAAAGTTATCCTCTTAGTACACATATTTTAAATGATTAAATTAATATTGAACATTTATTAATCGTTTCATTAAAAATTTATCAAATTTCTCTTAACAAAACATTATTTAAATCATAAAAATAATATTTTTCCTTTAATACCATCCTTATATACATCCTATAAAATTGTTTGTGATGAACGAAACACGTTGCATCATATAAGAGGTTGTCTTCATGACGCACAATCAATAGTTTTCTTTTTCTTAATGGATGGTGTGTGTTAATAAAAAATTATAATAATGTTAATATAGTGAAATTAATGTATATAAATGATACTAACAACATTATATTATTTTTTATAAAAAAAATTTGAATGAATACGATTAAGAGGAAAAGTTGTGTGGTTGATAATACTCATGTTGAGAACATGAATTTTCCTTGGATGAATCCATAGAAATTAAAAAATTATGAAAAATCATGTTAAAACGAAAGTTTTTAATGTCGGAGATATTTCTATGAGGAGAAAATTGGAAGAGTTTTATGTGTATTTTCTAATTATAGGTGAGTCTCTAAGTAGTGAAGAAGCATTCTTTTTATATGTGATGAGAAGGGTAGTTTTGTGAGTAACCCTTCCATTTCTGATAATGTAAGGTTATTATTCATGTAAAAAAGAACAAAATTATAGAAAATAGAAAAATACAATGATTTTGGGTAGAAAATCACATAAACCATTCTTTTTTTAGAAAACTAAATAGTTTTATGGTTTTTTGTTTTAACTTTGTATCATTTACCCTAATTGACTTTTACAATGGTAATTATTTTTCTAAACATAATGATTAATTTTAATGAAAAAGATTAATAATGAAATTTTTACCATATTTGATTCTTAAAATATATTTTTTAAAATAAAATAATCAAATAAAATTTATAATGATGTGAAACGTTATTTTAAAAACTAGTTAATGAGGTATAAATAGTTTTTAGTGAAATAAAATTTTATAGATGTAATTTATATATAGGATATAATTATTTTTTATACTTATTTTGATTAAATAAATTCATTATTATGAAACAAATATATTATATGGGGCTTCCAAGGAAATAAAAAACATAATCTCCATTGAAAATAATTGATTCATAAAAATATCTACAGTAGTTTTTTATTAATGTAATATTTTAATTAGATATAAAAAAGTTGGAAATAGAATTTATAACCCTGATAGATATTTTAAAATGAATAATGTTGTTTCATATATCCATATTGGAAACCTAAAGGGTTTTTTAATCTTATAGGTAATTCTTATGAAATGATAAAATCATAAAAATAATATGTTTGCTGAAAAATTTGTATTTTCCAACTAAAATACATCATTTACAGAAAAAACACAAAAAATAATCTTATTTTAATTTGGATTTGAAGATAAAAAATATGATGTTAATTTTTATTAATTTAAAATTCAATAATGTATAACTTCATTTTTTGAATAAAATCATAAAATATAATGAAAACTCGATTTTATTAGAAAATGAAATTTTCAAATAATAACTGTTTTTATTATTATTTCATATCATTTACCAACTAAATTGGTTTTAAAAAATTATTAATATAAAAATAATTTATCATTATTAATCAGATGTTTCGTGAAATTGAAATGTGTATCATATAAAAATTAAAAAGAATTAAAAAAATACATTTCTAATAAATAAATGATCTTATTATCCATTTTAGATATACTAACTGAATTTCATTCATATAAAATTTTATTTTATTTTATTTATATATTTATTTCATAAATTTTTTATACTTATTCATTCCCACTAATTATATGGATATGATTTTACTATTTTTAACTTATTAGGGTTTCATTTTAGTTCAGTGTTATATGTGACGTAATCTATCAAAAAAATTGAGTTATTAAAAGTAATAATATAATAGAATTTTCGGGTGTTAAATAAACCACCCCCCCCCTAAATAGATTTTTTCCTCACAATTTTACTCATTACATTATGTTAATTTCTATTGGTAACTAATAATTTGCTCCAAACCACTAGATGATCATGACATTATTTCAGATGTCAAATGAGACTTCTGTATTTGTAAACCCATTATAAGTCATTTCTAAAGAGATATAATACATTCCTAATTTCACATAAAATTATAATATGGGATTTAAATCTATATCGATAAGTAATAAATTCTAAAAAAACCCTGAAAATTTTATATTTTAATCTTACAAGTATGGATTTTTATTTCACACTCAGTATCTTGTAGTAGGTGAAATATTACAGGACATATAACACTAGAAAATCATGATGGAAAACTTAACTTCAGATTCATTTTATAGTTTCATATAATTTTTTTTATTTTTATAGTTATTATTGAATATCTTTCTCATTTTTTTGATTGGGAAATTTATTTTTATGATGCTCAACACTATTAATGATGAATCATGATATTTTTTTCAATTCTATATTTACCTTAAACTTTTGAGTCTCATAACATTCAACTCGATACATAGAGAAATTAACTCACACTTTAAGGATGATTCTCCCATCCTTCTTACCTTATTTTTGAAATATAAGAATTAAATATTCTTTCTTCATCATAATTAGAACTTGATATTTCATGAGACTATATATTTCTCTTCCTTGGTGTGTTTATGACTTCAATTATGTTCACATTGTTAATCCTATTACATGACATCTAGTTTTCCATTAATATACGGTTTTCTCACTCTAACTATTATTCTGAAGGGGTTTCTCATTGGGGTAATCATTGCATTCCACCCCCCCCCCCCCACCAATGGATCCGTCTTGTTCTAGACATTACTACAAAATATTATTTAACATGAATGATGTAATTATTAGTGAACTATGATAATTAACCATAAAAAATCATCCTCATGATATCTCATATTTTTACACTATCATGTTGAATTATAGTTCATAAAATCAAATTGTATTATACTTTGTACAATCTATATTACTCTTATTTTAACATATATGATTCTTGTTTCACCCAATATTTCTTTAAGTTGGGTTTTCTCATAATTATAGGCCCAACCCTTAATATGGAAAACAAAAATTACCATATTCTTCCTTAGAATATTCTAAATGAAAAAATTATAGAAATATATCTTTTAAAAATCAAACATATCCTTGTACAAACACATTAATCCTTACCAAAATCATATACCAAACTATGTATATACTCTAATAATATACCCTCAATATAATAACTTACAAAAAACTATTTTTATCTCTAAAACATTAAACAAAAATTAGATTATACATTCCTTAATAAATTAAATTTATATTTAACCCCCTAATTGTTTTAATAAGTCGTTTATAAGGTCACACACTAGTCACTATATTTGATAATCCCAAAAACATGATGAACGTCTCTTAAAATGTCACGAATCAATTATCAATCCCAAGTTTACCAATTACGATATTTCTAAATTATTGAAAATAAACCCGTCATTTATTATCTCAACATCATGTTGATATTAAACCTTATATTATCCATACTTCAATTATTTTTTCTCCAATAGTTATCCCCAAAATATAACATTGACATAAAATCAATTTTCAATGTTATTAATACCATTTAATATATTCACTCACACTGTTGAAGTAAAACTACTTAAGAAAAATCCCTAGATATTTTTCCTAATCTTATTAACTTGTAGGAAATATAAGAATTTCATTGATAAATGTCACCCATTAATAATAATAGATAATATTTTAAAGATTTAATTTCTATTAAAATATCAATCTCACTACCTTAGGTAGTATAAGGAAACTCACCTTTTCCATCATATCAAATATATACTTAAATTGTTGATTATTTATATATGATCCATCATTTGGTTCAATACATTGTATTTCTGGGAATATTCCTTTATCAAATTCATTTTTATGACGTTGATTCAAAAAAATACTAAAAAGAAATATTATTATCAATAATATCCATCTAAATGATCATATGATTATGAAAAATCAATAATAATTTGTCTTATCTATTGACTCCTTCATTTCATCCTTTGACATTTACAGTTTAATCTAAATTTCTTTAAGTTGGGTTCTCTTGTACTTATTAACCTAATCCCTCAAATTAATTAGGAAATAAATAATTAATTATATTTAATAAATATAATTAAATTAAACCAATGAATATCCCTCTCGATTGGTACACTAGGTGTGTATTTAGTACTATTTTAGTGCACCGGGTGATAGTTGAGTTAATACACAATCCAACATTTTCAAGGTTATTACTGCTAGGTAAATCAGGGCCAAATCCAGCATGCACATAAAATATCCATATAGGGATTTATTTTATATTAAAACCACATAATATCTACTTTACCCAAATATTATGATGTTATCAATTAATTATACAAATTTATAGTGTTTTCACTAAATTTACCTTATCCTATTTCAAAAAATGCACGTTATTTACAGATAATTAAATCATATAATATTATAAAGGTTTATAATTATTATCGACACTAAATTTTTAACCCATAAATTATCCTAAAAACCATTTTCCTTTCCAAATTATTCTAAACCATTCATTTGATTACAACTACGATTCTTTAGACCTAAACTCTTAGATCCAATGCTGATGGAAAAATATTTTCTGTATTCACTTCAACACTAAATATAAATTCATATATATAAGTATCATTAATTACAAAATAAATAAAAATATTTTCTTCTCTTACATCCAATATATATTTTTATTTTTATATATTAAATATAATTCTGACAACATAATTAGAAAATCACAAGATCAATGTATAAAATTTTCATTTTTCAATATTTAAAATACATTTAAATCCATATCACTCCTTTAATATCTCTAAAAAAATCGGTCACATATTCTAACCTTATAACCATATATTGTCTACTACATCAATCCATAACCTATGGAAATAGAAACATAAGAAGGGACGATATAAAATTTTATGTCAGTGAAAACAAACAACTAGGGAAATCATAGAATAAACAAGGCATAAATATTTTTGAAGGAATGATTAAAAAAACATCAATCCATGATCATTAAATAATTTGGAGAAAATTATATCCATGTCACTAAATATAAATAATTTTATTAGTAATATTCATCTCATACATATGGAATTCATAATAATGGACATTAATAACTTGTTTTGAAGACCTAATTCTAAGACATTTCATTATTTTCTAGACCCCAATCAAGATAACTTGCTGAATTGGGTAGTTGTAAACCAAATACCAAATTTTTTTGTCTTGTGATAACTATTCATGAATTTAAAGGTTATAAAATTGGGGGCCACACCAATCACATGATTAAGTCTAATGTATTCTCCATAAGAGTCAATAAGACATTTCTTATTATTACCTAGTTAACCTTTAGATGAATAAAAACATGGCAATCCATATAATTAGGAATAAATAATATAAATCCTTGATCAACTTGTGTTAGTAGTGAATAATCATCAAGAATGTCAATACTTTTCCCCATGAAAATTAATGGAATAACATGATCATAATTCATCAGAAAAACAAAAGGATAATGGTAAAATAAGATATATTCAACATCACAATAATCATTTATATTGGAATAAAAATATACGGTGTGATGATAATTTCCCCATTGAAAATAAATTAGATAACATGATTATAACCCAACAAGAGAGATATGGTGAATGGTTATAATAAAACATGACCATCAAATAATAAAATAACTATAGAAGGATGTTGAAATAGATAAAAATCCACCATATAAAATATTTCTTGAATGATACAGTTAAGTCAAATTAACTATTTGTAAATTTATTTTTAAAAATTATTATTATCTACTTAAATTTTTTCTTATTGATAATACTTATATTTCCAAAGTTAATTTTTTTTTAAGAAAGTACTTTTTTTATCCAACAAAGTAATTCAATATAATCTGATGAAAATTTATCATACATATATCGGATGGATGAGTATCGATTACATTAGATAAATTTGAACAACGTAGATTAGAAGGATGTATACAATGTATATAATAAAACCGGATTATAAATTATATCAGGTACTGTTTTAAAAAGTCCATTAGAAAAATGTTAAAATAATTCCATTAGAAATAGTTTTCTAAAAGGGCCTATATAGTCTACTAGATTTTCTTTTTCAAATCTAGACAGATGGTGACATAAAAAGAACACCCAAAGAAGACATATAAATTCTTACCATATTGAATATTCTAAATCATTATTATGGCAGTAAATCTAAATACCATCAAAAAATGAAATCATATAATATTATACTTCAAATTATAAATTTTAAAAAATATCAAATAAAATTTATAAATGTGTGAGCAGTAAATTTTAAATTAAAAAGACTTAATCGTGTAAAAACAATTTTTTGGGAAATAATGTTTTTGATCATTAAATTTATATATAAGATAATGTTATTTTGGATACTGTTTTTAATGAAATCAGCATATTTATTATAAAATAAATAAAATAAAGTAAAATTTACATGGTACACCAAAACTAAATCTCCGTTGAAAATAATTGATTCAATTAAAAGGCCAAAAATGGTTATTTTATTAACATAAAATTTTAATTACATCTAAAAATGTTTGATATATTATTTATAAGATCAATGAATATGTAAAATTCATATGTTTCTTATATATTTATATTGGATCACATAGAAGGTTATTTAATCTTATGTTTCATTCTTATATAATGATTTTGTCATGAAAATGTTAGGTTTTGTTAAAAATGATTATTCCATCTAAAAACCAACATTTTCCTAAGTAAATCCCAAAAATTATAATTAATGTAATTTTTATAGAATGATCTTAAAAATAAAGTTAATTTTTATCAGTTTCAGATTACATAAATTTTAAATACGTTTTTTTAATTAAATCAGAAAATATAATCAAAAACTACATTTAATGGAAAATAACATTTAAAATTATTAACATTATTTTTATTATTATTTAATTCTATCTAACACTAAATTAGAGTTCATAAATTTATTAATATAAAAAATTATTTATCATTATTATTAATGTTTTTCTTGAAATAGAAAAGTATATCACATAAATATGTAATTTTTAAGAAAAATACTTTCTAAGTTAAATAATGATCTTATTAGTAATTTTAGGTAAACTAATTGAATTTAATTCATATTAAAAGATGATTTTTTTATTTATAAATATATTCCATAAACCATTTACTTATAATCATTCCTGATACCTTAATTAATGGGTTTTCCATGGTCTAAAAAAATTATAGTATTGTTTTACTTATTTGTACCATGTAGGGAGAGTTATCAAAAATATTGACATATTTAAATGTAATAAAATTTTAAAACATCAAGGTATTACAATGTAGTTTTATCACATGAATAATCATTAATAATTCATGTGTATAAAATTTTTATTTAACATACAATTAAGATTATTTAAAATATTGCATTAAATTATTTTCATATCTTATGTATTATGATTTTTTTATAATCATGTATATGCTTGGGTGATAATGATCTCATGTATTTAATTTTATAAGGGTATATTAGAATGATAAGGCTAAAATAGATGGAAAGATCAAGGTGGGAATGATTCTTGGATGAAAACCCAATAATATTTCTTATGATGGAAACTATTGAAGTATAAAAGATCCATTTCTAAATTGGGCACTGAATGGTGGTAAGAGGAGGAAAATATTTTCATTAGGAATATTCAAGAGTCAAATTAGAATTGAATTCCCTAATTAGTCATATTATTGTGTTGGTCATACTTGTAGTGGTGGATTATCTATTTTTTGATCATGATGATTTGTATGTTACCAGGTAGTAACTCTAGAGTCATTTTGAGACAAAATTATTATACATTATGCATTGAGTGGTAAAATAAAAACAATTCCTCTCTATCTCATTGATTAATTTAATATAATTGGAGTTTGGGGTAAAATTAATGAAATTTCTATGTTATTTTCCTAATATAATTTTATATTATGATATGGGGAATAATATGTTAATGGAGAACTGTAACTATTGACTTAGTTCCAATTAAGTCCCTTCGCCTTATAGACGTAACCAACGTACTTAAAAAATTTATTATAGATGAGAGGAATCTACAGGAGGCTCACTCACATTGAGAGGATATTCATCAAAACATTTTATGGAGTACATCTAAAAAGAGGATTCATTTATCTGGGTTGTGATCCAATAGTATAGATTTATCTATATGTTGGGGAGTTATTCTTATAATAGATAAAACTATATGATTTGATACATGGCTTGGATTGGTTATACTTTGTGAGATATTTCACTGATTTCTATCGATGTTGGTTGATCATCCCTAATATGGAAGATCAACATGTGAATTTCATCAGTAAGTAATATTTTAAATGAATTAAAGACTATCAAAACCAATTATTTCATATTATGATAAATTTATTATAAAATTAAAAGATATATAGTTGGGGATTGTTTAGTATTAGAATAAAAGTTCCTAGAAATGTTTTCTAAAGAGTTTGTGACATCACATCCTTAACGTGAGATCAAGTTATGGATAGATTAATCACTCATTTTATCCCTTATTTCAATATCTATTTATATGATAGAGAATTTATAGATTTCAGAATTACTAATCCAGATTGATGAACTATTATAAAAATGATTCACCCAACCTAGTGTGTATTATTCTAGAGATTTAGTGTTTTCAATAAAAATAATAAAATGGTATCATATGGATTTTTGATTATTAATTATGATTAAATAATGTTAAGATAAATAAACCACATCCACTTTTAAGTATTTATGAATTTTTTGATCAGTAAAATGGAAATATATTTGTCATGATTATTAACATTAAATTAGGATGTCATCATATGTAGATGAAGGAGGCATATATTCAGAAGAACAATTTCAGGTTCTGAAATTGGAATTTTGATTATGTAGTGATACACTACAAACTCTTGAGTTCAGTAAAGGTGTTTATGAGGAAAATTAACATAGTGTAATAGGAGTTTAGGGATCAAATTTTTTGCATATCACTCATGAATATATAATGATCATGTATAGTATCTAAGGACTATTTTAGAGATTTCATGTCACACCCATGAATTTTTTTTAATTAATTATTCATTTAATTTCCATTCCTGATTTGTTTTGGGGGTTTACCACTCATTTTGTTGAAAATAGTGGGTTTTGAAAATTTGGGCCAAACTCTGAGCCCAAATCCAGATTTAAAAACAAATTTTGATTCTTCTATAACTCCTTCAATTTTTACTATTTTATACTCATTCCACTTCCCAATTGTCATACCGTAATATATTAAAATCACCATATCCCTTTGAACCACATAGAAATCCCAAATAATGATGGATTTGGGTTTTTAATTAAGGTAATGGGCATGCCCGTAAGCCCATTTCCTGCTTTAAATTATTTTTTTAAAATTTCAATATCGCATTTGTTTTTTACTGTTTTTCGGTGATTCCACCTCCCAATCGAAGCCAAAAACCTCAGCCTCACTCCCTGTATCGCGTTGTCCTCTTTGGAGCTCATATACTCCCGCGGAGTTCGACGATCTTTCTCAATCTTTCTCAAATCGACCAGATTTGATGAGGTGAAATGAATCTTTCATAACTCCTTCAATTTTCATCCTTTTCACCACATTTCAGTCCCCAAATGACCTAATATGACTCCTTAGGACCTCCATATCCGTTTTGGGTACTTGGAGATTCATATATTGGTGGATTGGGGCTGATATCTTCAAGATATTTCAAGTAAGTCAATTCCTTCTTGGTTCCTTCCATCCTCTTTTAGTTTTATTTCCTATTTCTTGAAGTTCCTCATGTCCAGAAGTTAGGGTTAGATCCTAAGGTCTGATTTGGTATCTTTTGGGTCAATTTTTGGTGTTCTAGGTCTGGATTTATATTCCTTGTGGTGCGGCGATGGTGCGCTTAAGGTTTCGCACCAAGTTTTGAGGGTTTCGACTCAAAAGGTAGGTGATTCCATGTGTAACCATTTTATGATGAGTTAGATTGCTTGTTTTATTAATTTAGTATGTTTATAATCTGTCTTGTGTGGTTTGAAAACTGTTTTTTATGAATTTGGTTAAACATTTAATTTTTAGTTGTATTTTAGCTTGAAATTGGGTACTTTTCATGTGTGACTCTTGGGGTAATGTTTGGATTTAGTTTATAACATATGAAAGTGATTTATTAGTCTTGAAAGGGGCTTCAAATTCTGTTTTTTTTAATTCCTTATTATCATGTGGGCCTTGAAAAGAGGTTTTTTGAATGAGTTTAAGTTGTAAAACCGTGTTGTACATTTTGAAGGAGATTTATGAAAACGTGTGTTTTTCATGTGTATCTTTGTGGTATTATTTGATGTATTTTTATAACATTTGGGGGTGCTTTAATAATTGTTTTAGGGATGAAAATTCTGTTTTGGATTGTTATTTTTATGATTTTGGTTTTGAATGAGGGGTTTGAAATGGGTTTAGAGTGCAAACAATGGTTATACCTCTTGGGTTTGTTTTATAAAAATTGAAAATGTTTTATTTTGTTAAAAAAAGTTGGGAAAGGGTGTATATGTATTGTTTGGGTGAGTGTGTTCACCTAATGTGGGTTTTTGAATGGTAAAGTGGTGATTTTAGATGTCAAACATTTTTAGAATGTTTTATAAATTGCCGAAATGTTTTACTAAATTGTGTTTTGTGTGCGAAACATGAGTGTGGGATGTTTCGTGTGAGTTTATTGATAAAATGAATTGTGAAGGTGACAAGGGTATTATGTGACATGTGTGTGGGCTGTTTTGTGAGTTGAATAACTTGTAATGGTTTTATAAAATCGTTTAAAGGATTTGTGTAAGTGTTAAAGAAATGTGAAAAGTGTTGTAGGGAATTTTGGTGTGAGTTTGATTTCAAAATGCATTTGAATGAATAGTGGAATTTGTGACTTGTGTGATGTACATGGGGCTGTTTGGTTAATGTGTGATGTGGAATCGATATTTTCATGTGAAAACTATACTTCTTGGATTGTTGAACTTGTTTGAGCACAAAGGGAAAACCCGGGTATCTAGGTGGGTGGACGTGTACTAGTATGCTAGTGAATCCATGGGGTTTGGCCTCAGTTTCACTTAGCAAGATTGACGCTTACAACTCTAACTAAACAATGATGATGATGATTGGGGACCACTAGGTTATGGTTATGATCCCTACTAGTGGCTCGTGCACGAGAACGGATATTTCTTTTGTGGTTACTCTCACCGAGATACGAGGTACCTGGGACCCACAGCTAGATAGTGCCTAGGGGTTATTTCCTATTACTTGTGCTCATTAGATCCTTTTTACTTACCGTCGGTATACGGTATTGTTGGCTGGAAAATTCAGTAGCTTTGTCATTTATTTTAAAATTGTTGTTCCTTTAAAATTATCTCACATGAAAACTGTTTTCATTTATTATTTCATCCTTTAGAAAATTGTAACTAGCATTTATTATTTACAAAACATGCAACGCTTTTTGTCATGAAATGTTTATCACATGGAATCTCATAGAGGTGGTATCCTACTGGGCTTTCTCTCACACCCTACTTACACCTTTGGGTGTAAGTAGACTTGCTTATTTTATGTCACAGGTTTGGGTACAGGTTTTATGCCTTTGGTTCGGGTTTTTAGCGGTCCATCGTGATGGAGTGTCATGGAGATGGCTTGAGGGCGGTGCCTCTTTCCATGTGGAGGTTCTTGGGCTGTATTTTCTTGGGTTTGTACCTTTGTAATGGTCTTTAAATTTTTTTTAAAATTGTGTAATTCAGTTCTGAATTTAAAAAAAAAGATTATTTGGTTTAAAAAAAATCCAGATTCGTTTCATTGGATTCTTTTGTCGTTTTAAGTTTATATACTCGGGTAATTCGTTCCCAATTATCATTTTATGATACCCGGGCACTTGTGCCAGCACGTGGGGATCGGGAACGCCCTTCGGGACTTGTCACGGTCTGGGTTTGGTGTCGGTTTTGGCGGCGTCCAGATTCGGTTCGTGACAAAATGGTATCAAAGGAGGTTCGCTCCATTGGAGTCATGTTATTTGGGAAATAGTCGGGATAGTCTAGAGTTAGGATTGTTGGGACATGGAATTCTGGTTATGGGTAGTGTGCTTGATCACCAAACCTCATTTCCGGATTCAAGTCACCAGGGGAAGTTGGGATTTGTCTTGGTCTTTTGGTTTTCTTGGTTTGATGATGATTAGGGGAAATGAAAAGAGAGTTGGGTTAATGGTCTCAATGAGCTCGCAGGGTCTGGCAAGCCATGTGGTGCCGGGGATATTCCCTAGAACACTCTCTGTGATAGTGAAGTGATTGGAATATGGCCGCCAACCATATTTCCAAGTCACCCACTGAAACTAGTTTCCTCTCGCATTGTCTGCTGTTCTTTAGTTTTGAAATCATGGAACTTTGGTTTTAAAGTGACTTGGTTTTAGGAAGTGTAATGTTTTTGTGAAATGATTTTCAAATAAATATGGAATGGATTGATTTATAAAATGGCAGAACTGAATATTCAGAATTATTTTGAAATGGAAAAATGTGTTCTTACACCTCTTTTGGAAGCAGAAACTATATTTAAGTTGGTTTTGAAAAAGTGTTCCCATTAGAGTTTTCTAAACTATTAAAAGTTTTTTTAATGGGATGAGATGTTTTGAAATTGATGTAAATAAATTGAATGTGAGTTTTCATTGGAGCGATTGTGCCTTTCTGAAAAGTTTTTTTAATGCGGTAATTTGGGTTCGACCTCCTGGTTAGCGGTTTTAATAAGAATGATGTGTTGGTTGACCGTTTTGGTTTTTGAAAAGTTGAAAGAAATCAGTGCATTGACCTTTGGTATTTCCATGAGTGACCACATGCATGGGGTTATATGGGATGATAGATGGTTGATGGCATGACTGGATGAGTTCCAGGACGGATATGAGGAGGGTGCTTGGTGTGGCACAAAAACATGCATGTGTGAGGCCCATGGGGTACCATTGGTGGATACGCTCACCGCTGAACCATTTTTTTTCAGAAATGGTTTTAAAGAAAAACATGTTTTCTTGATGAATATTTTGGGATGGTTTTTATTATGGGTTTTTGAAAATGTTGATGTTGTGGGATGTTTTGAGTCCAAGAACCCCTCCTGTTCGAACTGTTTTTTTTGGGTTTGTGTTTGGTCGGAAAGCTGGGTAAAAGGTCCGGTTAGAAGTCTCCTATGATATATATTTCGGGACACCATTAATATGGTTCCATTAATGAGTTTGGATCTTTTTTGTTGCATGTTTTTACCAATGAACCAGCTTGGTTGGGTCCTTGGGTTCTCTCATTGGATAAGGTGCTCCCCCATTAAGATTTAGTGCACAACTGAAGGGCAACACTGATTGTTTTGCCATTAGAAAATCCTCCAGTTGATCAATGTAAGGAATCTTTTCTTGAGATTTGTAGAATGATTCTACACCATTTACTTTCTTGGTTTTTTTTTCGGATCCTCTTGTTGCGTAAGAGTTCTCGTGGATGGTTGAAAGAGACCTTAGATTCATAAGCTACCTAATTCGTCGAAGGTGAAGTTGTACAATATTATGTGAGTCTATTTTTTTCAAAACTGTTTTTCCTTTTGGGAGATCTCGACATCCTCTATTTTAGAGGAATGTGTTTATATGTGTCCTTTATTTCTGTTGTTTCTCACCCGAAGAAGCAGGGTGTGATGTGAGTGCATCCGCTAAACCCTTATTTCAGTGAATTTAAAAGTTAGGGCAAAGTGAGTTCTGGAGTGTGTTATGTCTGGGTGAACCCATCTGGGATTACATGTAGTTGTTTGTATAAACATAAGAAGAAATTCTATTTGGGGGTTTCCAAATCCTAACTACGAGGCCGAAGATGCTTCAATCATTCCAGCTCTAGCCATAGGTCCCGGAGAGAAGCTGGCACGTAGTCAGAGGAAATCCCAGGGAAGTTTTTAACCTTGAACAAATAAATGTTCTTAGTATGAGAGAAGAGAATAGTTTAAACTTTTGTTTTTGTCATCTTGCTTCATTTGTTCACGTTCGGTGGAAAGAGGCGGCGGGCCTCATCCCCATGTTATCTCCCAATGACTTTCTTTTCCCCTTTGGTTCCCTTTGGGTTTGGGGGAAAGGTTTTAGATATTTCTAGACATGTTGGTAACCATTCCCTAGAAAACCATGTAGGTATAAGGATCCACATGGTTAGCACATAGTTTCCCAAACTGTGCGGGCTAACCGTGTTGTCGTCCCAACTCTTTATGTTTTGGGGTTTTTCTATGCCGGCCCATATTGGTCAGTTAAGATGGATGGTTCTTATGGTGGGGAGAACCACTATGAGTCTCATGTATATTATTTTGAAAATTCCTAATGGGATTCTACCCATTGTACTAGGGAGTTTGTTCGGGGCTCCCCTGTTAGTGTCTTGATTCTTTCTCAGAAAAAAAAAATTAAGTTGTCTCTTATGGGTGGGGAGCCCATTTGTGTATCCTTGTACTAGTAACTCACTTTTGTACTTGGTATTGGATTGGATGTGGGTAGTCTCGTTCGGAGCTATATAACCACATATATCTTCCTTGAGTAAACGTTGGGATTGGAGATTTCCCAATTGTTTAGTTATATCAAGGTTAGTGTAACCTTGTTCGATGTTCTTGTTTGTTTGGGTAAATTTCTTGAGCCTTGTTCAGATAGTGTTTGAGGAGTTTTGTTTTAGGATAAATCTTGAATGTGCTTGATAATTTTAGTAATGAGGTGTATGTTTTGGTTGTGAAGTATTTCTTCCTTAATTGATCACTGGAGGTGTTTTGACCTTTGGGGGCGAAGCTTAGCAAATGAGTCCATTTATGCCTTTCGGTTGGGTTTGGTTTTTGCTTTATCCGTGATGTGGCTTTCCAAGGGCAGAACGTTTTATGGTGGGGAGAATTATCACACCCATGATTTTTTTTAATTAATTATACATTTAATTTCCATTCCTGATTTGTTTTGGGGGTTTACCACTCATTTTGTTGAAAATAGTGGGTTTTGAAAATTTGGGCCAAACTCTGAGCCCAAATCCAGATTTAAAAACAAATTTTGATTCTTCTATAACTCCTTCAATTTTTAATATTTTATACTCATTCCACTTCCCAATTGTCATACCCTAATATATTAAAATCACCATATCCCTTTGAACCACATAGAAATCCCAAATAATGATGGATTTGGGTTTTTATTTAAGGTAATGGGCCTGCCCGTAATCCCATTTCCTGCTTTAAATTATTTTATTAAAATTTCAATATCGCATTTGTTTTTTACTGTTTTTTGGTGATTCCACCTCCCACTCGAAGCCAAAAACCTCAGCCTCACTCCCTGTATCGCGTTGTCAACTTTGGAGATGAAATACCCCGCGGAGTTGGACAATCTTTCTCAATCTTTCTCAAATAGACCAGATTTGATGAGGTGAAATGAATCTTTCATAACTCCTTCAATTTTCATCCTTTTCACCCCATTTCAGTCCTCAAATGACCTAATATGACTCCTTAGGACCTCCATATCCGTTTTGGGTACTTGGAGATTCATATATTGGTGGATTGGGGCTGATTTCTTCAAGATATTTCAAGTAAGTCAATTCCTTCTTGGTTCCTTCCATCCTCTTTTAGTTTTATTTCCTATTTCTTGAAGTTCCTCAAGTCCAGAAGTTAGGGTTAGATCCTAAGGTCTGATTTGGTATCTTTTGGGTCAATTTTTGGTGGTCTAGGTCTGGATTTATATTCCTTGTGGTGCGTCGGTGGTGCGCTTAAGGTTTCGCACCAAGTTTTGAGGGTTTCGACTCAAAAGGTAGGTGATTCCATGTGTAACCATTTTATGATGAGTTATCTTGCTTGTTTTATTAATTTAGTATGTTTATAATCTGTCTTGTGTGGTTTGAAAACTGTTTTTGATGAATTTGGTTAAACATTTAATTTTTAGTTGTATTTTAGCTTGAAATTGGGTACTTTTCATGTGTGACTCTTGGGGTAATGTTTGGATTTAGTTTATAACATATGAAAGTGATTTATTAGTCTTGAAAGGGGCTTCCAATTCTGTTTTATTAATTCCTTATTATCATGTGGGCCTTGAAAAGAGGTTTTTTGAATGAGTTTAAGTTGTAAAACCGTGTTGTACTTTTTGAAGGAGATTTATGAAAACGTGTGTTTTTCATGTGTATCTTTGTTGTATTATTTGATGTATTTTTATAACATTTGGGGGTGCTTTAATAATTGTTTTAGGGCTGAAAATTCTGTTTTGGATTGTTATTTTTATGATTTTGGTTTTGAATGAGGGGTTTGAAATGGGTTTAGAGTGCAAACAATGGTTATACCTCTTGGGATTGTTTTATAAAAATTGCAAATGTTTTATTTTGTTAAAAAAAGTTGGGAAAGGGTGTATATGTACTGTTTGGGTGAGTGTGTTCACCTAATGCGGGTTTTTGAATGGTAAAGTGGTGATTTGAGATGTCAAACATTTTTAGAATGTTTTATAAATTGCCGAAATGTTTTACTAAATTGTGTTTTGTGTGCGAAACATGGGTGTGGGATGTTTCGTGTGAGTTTATTGATAAAATGAATTGTGAAGGTGAGAAGGGTATTATGTGACATGTGTGTGGGCTGTTTTGTGAATTGAATAACTTGTAATGGTTTTATAAAATCGTTTAAAGGATTTGTGTAAGTGTTAAAGAAATGTGAAAAGGGTTGTAGGGAATTTTGGTGTGAGTTTGATTTCAAAATGCATTTGAATGAATAGTGGAATTTGTGACTTGTGTGATGTACATGGGGCTGTTTGGTTAATGTGTGATGTGGAATCGATATTTTCATGTGAAAACTATACTTCTTGGACTGTTGAACTTGTTTGAGCACAAAGGGAAAACCCGGGTATCTAGGTGGGTGGACGTGTACTAGTATGCTAGTGAATCCATGGGGTTTGGCCTCAGTTTGACTTAGCAAGATTGACGCTTACAACTCTAACTAAACAATGATGATGATGATTGGGGACCACTAGGTTATGGTTATGATCCCTACTAGTGGATCGTGCACGAGAATGGATATTTTATTTGTGGTTACTCTCACCGAGATACGAGGTACCTGGGACCCACAGCTAGCTAGTGCCTAGGGGTTATTTCCTATTACTTGTGCTCATTAGATCCTTTGTACTTACCGTCGGTATACGGTATTGTTGGCTGGAAAATTCAGTAGCTTTTTCATTTATTTTAAAACTGTTGTTCCTTTAAAATTATCTCACATGAAAACTGTTTTCATTTATTATTTCATCCTTTAGAAAATTGTAACTAGCATTTATTATTTACAAAACATGCAACGCTTTTTGTCATGAAATGTTTATCACATGGAATCTCATAGAGGTGGTATCCTACTGGGCTTTCTCTCACACCCTACTTACACCTTTGGGTGTAAGTAGACTTGCTTATTTTATGTCACAGGTTTGGGTACAGGTTTTATGGCTTTGGTTCGGGTTTTTAGCGGTCCATCGTGATGGAGTGTCGTGGAGATGGCTTGAGGGTGGTGCCTATTTCCATGTGGAGGATCTTGGGCTGTATTTTCTTGGGTTTGTACCTTTGTAATGGTCTTTAAATTTTATTTAAAATTGTGTAATTCAGTTCTGAATTTTAAAAAAAGATTATTGGGTTTAAAAAAAATCCAGATTCGTTTCATTGTATTCTTTTGTCGTTTTATGTTTATAAACTCGGGTAATTCGTTCCCAATTATCATTTTATGATACCCGGGCACTTGTGCCAGCCCGTGGGGATCGGGAACGCCCTTCGGGACTTGTCACGGTCTGGGTTTGGTGCCGGTTTTGGCGGCGTCCAGATTCGGTTCGTGACATTTCATGATGAAAATAGTTATATAAAATTTTTTCCAATTATAAATCTGTTATATGTGATGTACATTTCCATGTAAATCCCATGTATGAGTAGGTAATAGTGGTGTGTGGTTCTCTTAGTTATATAAAAATGTTTCCAGTTGTAAATTATTGTGGTGTGTGGTTCTCTTAGATTGGGACATTAATACCAGAGGCTTGTGCATAATTTATCTTATACCATCAAAAATTTTACTTCATTAAATAATAAGGAACAAGAGTCTATATATAAGAGCCTATTATATTATTTATTTTAGTAATTGAAATTGAAACTGATCATTACACATAAATTTCCCTTTCTTAATAAAGGATTTATGTTTGTGGATTATTTTGACACTTCTTTCTTGGAATGGGTTACGTGTCGATGCAATAGAGGGTGATGATATCTTATGGGTATTGGAAGCTAATACACTATCAATTAAACAACTTCAAAAATCAAATTATGTTTATAATATTATTTTTTTTTCTGAGGTGGTAGAGACATTACCGCGTTAGAGACTTTATTATGGTCTTAATAAAACAAAAAATTGGGTTATGTATATTTTCTCTGGGAAACATTAATATTTTTTAGGGGATATATTTGGTGTTATATCTTTATTATTAAAAAGAAATTTGACTTAATTTATGTAATGGAAACATTCTATTAGATTCATAAAGTAATAACATATATGGAGATGTTTCTCATGAGGCTAGTTGATGAAGAGAGAATGGTGAAGTGGCTTGTATCCTTACATCGTGACATACATGAGGTTAGTGACAATGATTTATTGTATCAAATTATAGTAAATTGCCATTAGTTTTATCATGTTGTGGAATCTAACCTAGGATATTATGAGGTTTTTGAATCGATTGATTGTATTATAAAAACATTTTCTCTTAAGGGATTGATATAGGACTATGAACATCAAGTGTTATTTCAAGGGAATTTATTTATTCTATAATCAATGTGGAATATAGTTCTATGTAAATTCCATTTATAACCATTTATTATGAATTCATTTATTTAAAATATAGTTCATTTTGTTAAGTAGAAACATGGTTTCAGAATTCGAAGAGGTCAGTGTTGTAGTTTTAATCTCAAAGATTTATATATCAGTGGGTTAAAGAAGCTCACTAAGACCCAAAATGTTTGTTATATCTTCTTGGTGTTTTGTTGGTAGAAAAAAGGACATATCTAGGGATATTTTTATTGATATTCCTTGAGTGTAAATATTTCATGATTATTTATTTTTATTAGTGAATTTATTAAAAAAATTCAACTCATTTTATAACTACAAAGGATTTTAGTTTAGTGAATATATTATTGAGGAACTTTATATAATATTTGGTAAGTACATAGGGGGTTTCATGTATGATCATCATTTTTAGAACCATGTTTTTAATTTTTTATTAATCGATGTGTAAATACTCTTAAATTTAAATATTAATTTTTTCCATGGTAAAATAGTATTATTTTTACAATTAATAATTTATTTAATTATGGGATTTAAATTTGACATGTGAGTTAGAAATTAATAATTATAACAGTTATTAGAAATATTGGTTTATATTTTATTTTATCTAATTATATGATTTAGTGGGGTATTGAAACCTAGGAATTATTATGGTGGGAATATATATAATTATAGTGATTTAACTAAGGAAATATGGAATATATAGGGGTAATTATGATAGAGTAAAGAAAAAAAATTACTCATATATAATAGAGTTATGACATTAGTGATTTATGATGAGAATTTGAGTTTATAATTAGAGTAGTGCCTTATCATATTCTCTTATTTGAGCTCTTTATATGTTTTCAATTAATGGAGGGGGTTTGTTGGTTGGTCGTTATTAGTGTGTTTTGGATTAAATGGATTACTGATTAACTAAAAAAAAATTTCTATACTTATGTTTTATTATAAAGGATGTAAATAATTATTAATATAATCCCTCTTGATCCCTAAAAAGCATAATTTTTTCTTTATCTATCTAATTTGAAATTTTGTGGATTAGAGACTTTTGGCATAGAGGCATGCTACATGTCTTGAAAATTATTCTACTAATTGTTGGTCATGCACTCTAATATCAATATCTCTATTAGGGTTATTACAAAATTACATAAGTAATGTCATATTGTAAGGAGGGGAAAATCAAATATACATATATCATGCCAATATCTATTAATGGTATTTTTTTGTTCTGGATTATGATATTTAGTTTATAGAGAGTCCTAAAAGTATTACATGGTGGATCATTTCAATTAGGTGATTGGATAATTATCATTTGGAAACATTAAAATAATATATATATATATGGTAGGTACCTCTAATACTTACTCATTTTATTTTAATTCCTTGAATTGTGGTTAATGATATTTTTAACTTATTGAATTAAAATGGGGTTTTAACAAATAAATTGGTGGAATTAGTTTGATATATTTATTGTTTATCCAAATTTAAAAAAAGAATTTGTAATTATGATAAATATCTCAAATAATAAGGTTTCCAAATCATTTCATATTCTTTTTAAAAATTGGATTTTTATCTTCAATTTGATTTAAATTTATGGTATTTTAGTTACATATGTTTCCTGTGAAAAAATCATTTTAGAATGAAAATGGTTTTTTATAGAAAAAAATTTAATGCATGAGCACCATGGATTAAAATTTTATTTGAAACAATGGATTCATGGTTTGATAAATCAAGGTTTATAAATAAGGACTCTTCAATATAAATCTATATGGGGTAAGAATTATTTTAAAATAATCATTGTTAGGATTTTTTATTGTAGGATGTATTCTTTTTATATCACTTAGGGTTATTTAAATTTTAGGAATAGGGATTATTTGGAAAATACTATTGGAAAATATTATTTTTTGTACTAAATGGTTTTCTTGTAGATTTACAATGTAAATATTGTTAATTTTTTTAAAATGTCAATGGTTTGGTGGATTCTAATATTCATCAGAGTTGTTTACAAAAATATTACAAAAAATATTTCACTCACCCATACCTACACATCTATGTGTACATGTTTAAGTGGGTTTTCATGATACAGGTGAAGGAAAAGATAACTTGTTCATCAATGATATTTTTTAAGTTATGTTCATGGAGGGAGGTAATGGTATTTTTTCGTGAAACATTAGAGTGGTTATATATCCAAGTTGTATGAATATTGGTAATCTATCATTTTCCCATGTAATGTCTTGGCATGAATATCATGTTTCAATAACTAAATTAATACATTTTTTTTAAATGTTACATAAAATATTGTATTGATTTTAATAAAACAAAACTTTCATCTTTATATTGGTTCTTATATTAATTTAGGGAAAATAATTATCCCACTACATATTTTATGTTACTCAATAATAGTTTCCATCCACTAGGTGATCACGCAATGCGCTCGATTCCATGTCGAATTCTATCTTGGACCATGGGTTTTGGTTATTTGAGTTATATCGTTACAAAATGGTATTAGAGAATTGTATAAAGCTAAATCTGGATAACTTTTGTAGGAAAGGATATTATGATGGATGGTACCCATGAGGTACCTTTAAAAAGAAAAGGATAACCTATTTATTTTAAAACATGAATATCGTGTAAATTAGAGTATGTGAAGTGATTGAAGTAACTCTTGTAGGGTTTTCTTCTCTATAGGTATTTGTAACCATGATTGGATTATATAGGTAACACATACATGCATCCTGAATTTCATGTTTAGATATAACATAAATGTGCATTGGATTTTGAAAATTATGTCATCACTTTGAAGTGTATTTATAAATTATTTAAAATAAATTACCTTTTTTTTATTTTGGTGATGAATTAATAGGAAATTGTTTATAAATTTATTGTTGAACTTGAAAATAATGAGTTTATATAAGGTTGATAAATCCAAAAATATGTAAATGTAAATTTATGATTATATATTTGAGAAACGTTTTGATATTTTTATATGGGATTTACCTATAGTTAATTGGTTAATATATGGTTTTATAACATTGTATAAATTATTCTATATGGAGAGTTCATTGGTGGGAATAGATCTTGGTATGTGGAAAATATTCTTGAACTATATAATTTTTTAGTATGATATATTCAATAAATTTTACAAGTCATAAATTATAATTATATAAATAGTTCTAACGAAACACTCCAAAATTATAAATTTATAACATTGAATTCAATGGCCTATGGGATATGAAATACTATGCTTAAACATCCCATTAAATGTGTTTCATTAAATTTAGTCACTTTGATAGCCCATGGAACATGCAACACCAAGTCTAAATGAACATTGATATAGACTAATGTTATAAAATAGAAATTAAATTGTATTATATTAATAGTACAAACAGAATTAAAAAAATTAGTGTAATCAATTGATTATAAATAAAATAAGAATCATTTAAAATAATAAAAAATCTGAAAAATAATTATTTTTCTAAAAGACAGTTTAGTCACCCTTTACACACATTTTTTAATTAATTTTTAACAAATTTAGAAAACATATTTGAAAAATACACTACATTTTTTAAATCATAATATAAAAATTATCTTAGTTTGAAATTTTGGGTTTTTTTATGAAATATTTCATTTTTTGATGAAATGTGAGAAAAAATGAATTTTTTTGAAACTACCTTTTTAAAATTATTTATAAAAATAAGTTATATAATGATTTTTTTAAGTGAAATTAGTGAAATTATATATATATATATATATATTTATCCAATTTATTTCATTTAAATAATTTACATATTATTTTTTGAAATAAAAATATTGTAATGTTTTGAAAATTTTCTCTATGAAAACACGCATTCTAAACATGTATATGATGTTAATTTTAAAATTAATTATGCTACTTCTGTGAATTTGATTTTTTTAAAAAAAATTCATATTTTTAATCATAATAATTTTTATTATCTAATAAGATCAAATTAATTTTTCCCCAAAATTAATAGTGAAATTAGTAAAGATTGTTTATCATGGTTAAGGTAAAAAATGGATTTACTGAAGGGTTAAAATAAAGATATAATGGAAAAAATGACATAAAATTGTTAAAATATATATTATGTCCATATATCTACCATATCATGTCTATTGATTGATAAAAATACATTTGGAACCCTTTTTTAAAAGAAAAATGTTGTTACACAATTTTTAAAAAATTAAAAATGTGTCCCTCACCTAATTTATAAAAGGTCACCCATCTCCTCTATTATTCATCATTTCGAACCATTTTTGGTTCACCCAATACTGGACCAAATCATTTAAAAAATTCTCTAATATCTTTCAAGAATCCTAATTTTTGTCACAAATCCAACCCAGGAAATATTTTGGTGTAATCCTATGAAGGATGCTTGAAGAATAGGTAACATTCTTCAATGAGTGTTTTTATTTTATTTCCTCCTCCACCTCCCTAAATTATTATTAAAAAAATTGGATATAATATCCTTAGTATATTACATTTACATAATTGTTTTTATATTATGTTCATATCCAAAATCCATCCCCTCATCCATCAAATGGGTTACGAAATCAACATTCATGTGTATGGTGGGCTACCGCCTCACGAACCTATATTATTTGTTGTTCCATTACCACCCCTAATGGCTGGTTTTGATGATTGATATAAATTATAATTATGAAATTTATAATATAATTTATATATTTAATAATTATATCAATATACCTTTTAACATTAAATTTGTTAGTGAATATAATAATGTTTCTCGTTTGTGCAGGAGATTACCACCTCACAGAATGATTTGAATAAACTTTCATTAATTCTTTACATAGAGGGTGAACAATATAAGTTAATAAATATATGTGATATAAATGATATAATTATTGAATTAATTAAATATTTATCATTATTAAATGATAACACATCATTTTCATTTTTACAATTTCACACACATAAAGATGATAGTGTCATTCATGTATGTGTGGACTACCACCTTCACCATGTGATGTGACTATAATTTCATCACCACATCATTTTAAAAATATATATATAAGTATATTTAAATATATAATATGATACTTTTATCATTATTAAATGATAAAATATTACACACCTCCTTTCCATAATGATTGGAAAAAAATGGAAGCATTGCCCATGTGTACCTAAGACCAATCCTCTCTTTGATCATGTCGTAATACATTTCTCAAAACCATCAATCATGATTGGTCTTAAAAGTATAATTTATTTATAAATAAGATAATTATTTCATAATTGTTATTCTTGAGACTATTTAACTATATAACATGTGCAAGAACTAGATATTTCATAATGAAACAGACATGAGAAAACAATGCAATTAACAAATGTAACATTGAAAATAATGAAATATAATTGAAAAATGGGTGATATGATGTTATAGAAGGATTATATATAATATTATAAATATTAATATTATTTTTTAATAATTTAATTACATTATTAAAACCATTATACAGTTGGAAATATAATTTCCAACCAAAATGAATCATGAGGTAAGGGATATCTAAACTCAATTTCCAATCATTAGGTTAAACTTCAACTTCATTGATTATGTAATTCTAAGATATGAGTGTAATAAAAATTTATGATTTTATGTTTTATTCCCAATTTATTTTGTGGATTTACATTATATACAAACACTTATTCATTGATTAATCCCTACTTCAATTACCTAATATTTATAGGAGACTTCGTCTCAATTTCCCTTTTATTGAGGAATATTTTAATGTTTTGCACATAACATATTTTTATGGTGTATATAATTCCCCTTTGATTTAAAATATAATTATTCCTTAATATTTTATGGTATTTCGAGTTTTAATTTGAATTATATACTCTAATGGGATTTGACATAAAAGTTACAATGTGGTAAGGAATTTCATTACTCAATTTCCTTCCATTGGGTTATATACTTATTTTTTGTCTTGGATAATATAATATTATTTGTATAATGACTAATTATTATCATATTTTTTAGTCCCACTTATTTCATGAGGATTTATATTTGATAGTCATAATATATTCATTTATTAATTTCTACTTCAATGTTATGATCTTTTCCACGTTTAATTTCACATTATCAATTTAATTGAGATTTTTTATACCTGAATTCTCATTGAAGGAAAATATTTAATCATTATTTATGGAACAAATTAATTTTATTATACTATGGAAATTAATGAACTATTTGAATTAAAATTAACATTTTTCCCTCATTCCAACATTTAATAATTGATAAAAAATTTATGAAAATCCTTCTTTATTTATCCCTTTGGTCTTATATATATCTTTATCCAATACCATGTTTTCTTGAAATGTTTTTAAAATTGTTTTTAATATTTTTAAATTGTTTTTTAAATATATTTTTACCCAATTTAGCATTTTAGAAATATATTTTTGAAGGATTATTTTTTTTTGATTTCAAAAATATTTTTTTTGCCATTATTGGAAAGTGAAAGGAATTTTCTTTTAGGCTGTATGGAATGAAAAACAAAATTCAAACTATCATGACCACTAAAATTTTATTAATATTCATTTATAAGTTTTAAATATTATTTCCTAAGAAATTTCTTTTCAAAAATTTTACTGAAATTTAGTTTAAATAGTTTATTTTCAATATTAAATGGATATTTTCATCATGAATGTTTCTAAATTTCTCATTATGGTATTTTTATTCATTAATGAAACAAATCATTATTCTTTCAAAACTGATTATATGTTTTATTATTAATATAATTATTATCCACTTAAGGATTTATGATCATTTTGATCATGTAAATTATTGTAATTCACCTTCTTGATATATTTTTGTAGTTATCAACTTTCCCTTGAAATATTCACTTCCCTATTATCATTGGAAAATAAATTTTCCCCAAATATTTATATTATTTATCATAGATATTTTTATTACTTAAACTATATATCATTTATACATACAATTTATTACATTAAAATTTATTAGTTTGTCTAGTTGAATATTGATAAATATGTATTCATTATTCAATTCATATATTTAAGGATAATAAACATTGTTTACAAATTAAATCAATTATTATATATATATATAATGCTTTAGAAATACAAATATGGATGGGGATCTGTTAAAGATATCCCTTCGATGCATTAGTAGTCTCATGAGGAAAATCAATAAGATAGAATAAAATAAATTTTCCAACCCAAATGAGTTTGTAATGATTAGTTTGAAACTATATTGTGAATGGTTTTGATGGAAGATGTATCTTAATCCCGATTTCAAAATGTATAATAATAATTATTTATTTATTTCATTATGAATTGATATATTATTATCCATTGTATTTTCATAATTATATTATCTCTAGATGCATTTCATTATCATTTATTGATTATATGGAATGTGTTTTTGGTTATTAACCTTGCCATATTGAGTTTTCCTTATCATATCATGTTAGTGATGTTATTTAAAAATCATGTGTTTTTATTTATCTTCCATTCCAAATTGATTATTATCTATGAAATTTTTTCATTCATATTTCCTATAAATGAAATTCATTCATAGTTTATTTATTACAGGGAATATTTGTTATGTTATTTAACTTTCCATAGTGATCATGAATACTTATTCATGACTTTTATCATTTTATATAACTCTTACTCTGAATTTGAGCTCACCCTTATTTATTTTTCATTTCATAAATATTCCACAATGTGTAATATGATTTAAGTGTGGGGACATGAGAGAAGAAATAATGTTATACAAGAAAAAACATATTTTGTAATTTGTGTTTTTATATTTAATGAAATACTCAAGTATGTATCTTGTTTACCTAGGATACTAAACTATTTGGTAATTTGAAATGGGATACCTTGTATCTTTTGAATATTTAATAAAGTAGACACTGACTATAGGATATTGGGGTCAGGGTCTCTAAAGTTTGTATTATTATAATTTTAGTAGAATCCTTGTGAACTATGTTTTGAAAAACATAGATTAGGGATCATAACCTTGTGATAATTTTTGAGGATAAGTATAGAATAACATCATAAACTTTTTAGTAATGTAGAGAATGTGTAGTTTTCCATTAAAATACCCCCATTTCAATATATTACTAGTAAACATTTTTCTAGAATAGATGTACTTATGGGTAATAACTCTAAAGAAGAAGAATTGGACTTGACCTAATATTCAACCTGTGCATGACAACTAGCCTTAATGTGCACCTAGTTTAACACTCCTTAGTATAATTGAAATTTTCATTACAGACACCTACAAAGGATTTGAATAGATATTGGCAGTGAATGACTAGGTTTAAACCTATGGTATCATAGATTGAAAATAAGGTGTCTCAAAAAAACTGGAAAAATTATATGTGTGGAAAATAAGAAATTAAAGAAAACAATTTCTGAGAGAAAATTTAAGAGTACAATGGAAGGAAATAAATATCATATAAGGTATCCATTTATAGTTCATTATATTAAATTTTAGTAACCTGGTCATTATATGAGTCATTCCCATCTTCTAGAGGTTAAACACAATATGAATGAAAGACCTGTGTGTAAATAAAATGGATAAATATTAATGTATTTTTATTCAATAATTTTATTTGTGAACTATTATTACCAATTGAATTTTGGTTATGTTAATTATGAAACATATATGAATCTAGTTAAATTTTAGAATCATATGTTTTTTCCTTAAATAATGTTTTATGGATGCCATCATGGGTTTATGATTTTACGGTTGATTATAAGTTCAAGTCTTAAACACCCCCTTTTAGGTTTTATTGGATTAGATTATATCATGATTAAAGATATATTTTGTGAAATTTATTGAAAAATATATGATTTTGTTTGGATTAATGACATTATATTTTATATAAAGTTGTTAAAATATATAGATAACCTTTAGGGTTATAAGTATCATTAATGAAAATGTGATAATAGTCAAATAAGATTATTATACTATGAAAATAATAATAAAATAAAATAAGTTTCATTAAAAATCATAGTAAAATAGATTTTTTAATAATTATTTTTATTTCACATATGGACATCATATTTGTTTGGGACCATTATAGTAATTATATTAACATTGTTTTTGGAAAATTATAAGCCACATTTTTGGTGAAAACTTGTTGCATCCGTCAAGGATGTGGGGCATGAACCCACAATTGAAAGAAGATAATAGTTTAATTCCTACCACTAGACTACGTGATATCCTAGTTAATATTTCATTTCTTAAATGTCTTGATATATATATATTAATGATGAACAAATGGTGTTACAATTATGGTTTATATATTAATGTATTATATATGATAATTTGTACTACCTATATTGGTTTTGAAAAATTTTAATAGACTGATGGAATGAATTTTCACTCGTTTAGGGACCATAAGATTTGTTAAAAGTGAATTTTAGTGATTGAAGGATAAAAATAATAATTTTTTGATATTTAATTCAAGGATTAAATTATTAATTGTAAATTAATAAATGAAAAACCAAAGGATGAAATGGTGATTATGAAATAGATGCATATGAAGTAAGTATTCTTTTAACACAGGTATGTTTTCTTTTTAAGGTA
Source organism: Viscum album (assembly GCA_963277665.1). Classification (NCBI taxonomy): domain Eukaryota; kingdom Viridiplantae; phylum Streptophyta; class Magnoliopsida; order Santalales; family Viscaceae; genus Viscum; species Viscum album. The sequence goes on along the minus strand of OY728147.1, from coordinate 1,124,811,247 downwards.
ATTCGTTTTTTTATTTTGGTCATTCATATATCCCATAGTTTAACCTTGATATTTTGGTGATTATAGTGGGAAATTTGGATTGAAAGAGGGTATCACATGGTTGGCACATGGGTAGGGGAAACCATGTACCCTTCTATAGGAAACTTTGTGGCCAAATGTCATTTTTGACAGTGGAATCCACATGGTGGGTGCATAGTTTGTAAAACCATGTTGGATAACCATGTGATTTGTTCCACATAGAAAAATAGGGGTGAATAGGTTTTTTATAGATTGGAAATTGTTCGGGAAATACATGTGACCATTTTATGTCATTAAATATTGAGAAATTACCTTCGTTCCCTCATCATATTTAACCCTAATTCTCCTCTCACCCACCCTATTTAGGATTTTCAATCATGCTATCACACTTTATGCTTTCTTAAATCCAAGGAAATCTAATACATTGATGTTTTTGACCCCATTTTTTCAAGGAAACATCATGTAATTCTGTTTCATCTTGATTCCTCCCTCTTTTTGGGGTTATTATCAAATATTTTTTGAGTTTCTATTTTATAGTTGGTTGAATGGCCTAATTGTGGAATGATCCTATGTCAATAGGTGAAATATTAAAAATTAATTTTTAATCATTCCTTTATAGGGTCTTGAGGTGGTTTGGTGGTGCTTTTTCACCAATTTCTGTATGTTTCTAAGTGATATGTCGGTTGTTCCATGATTTTACATTATTGTATTTGTTTAACTTGATTTATTGATTATTTATATGATCCATATGGATTTTTTATGTTCTAATAAATTATTTTTTAAAGGTTTAAGGCATGTATATGTGATGAAATGGGATTTATAATGATACTTTTTTGTGTTTTTATGTGTGTTTTATTGTTTTTCTTCTTTAAAATGACATATTAATTGGGTTAATGTTTCGAAAGGTGTTTTCAAAAGGCACTTGAGTTGTGAATGTGATGAAACTGGGTTCCTCAAGAGGAATGGATTTTTCAATATGAGGGATACCTTTTTTCAAACCTTAAATATGATTTTGAAATTATGTAATTGATTGGAAGCATGTTATAAAAAATAATTTGGTTCATTTACTGATTTAAAAGGGTCCTTGGCACTTGAAATTTTTTGGATTATGTATTTTCTTACAGTGTTTCCAAATGTGTTTCATTATTTTTTCACATGGTGAAAAATCTATTTTTAAATAATTTTAGTGTTTTTGAAGTGGAATGTTGTTTTGATTATGGAAAATGGCTATTTTCATGTGATGACTAGTGAATGTTATGATTTTCTTATGTTATTATGATTCTTTGAATGTTCATGTGAAAATTTTTATTTATGTTATATGTAAAAAATGATTTGGTCATAGTAGGAATCCATAATACCTTAGTGGTAGAACTATAAATAGTATGCTAGTTGATTCAGAAGTGGACGAGTCCAAGATTTGTCAGATAGGATTAATGATTTAAATAATAACTGAATAATTTATGTATTTAGAGACCTCTAAACCTTGTGACGTGTTACCCTCTTGTATATCATTCATGATAATATAGTTTTGTAGACCATTAAACATTTGGACATGTTCCCCTCTAATTACTCATGCACAAGGACGTTTTTGGTAGATTATTAGTGGATTTTGATCACCAAAGTATGAGGTTTATAGAGTCCCACTAGTTCTAGTTACCTATATGGATTTTCCCATTATTCTCTCTTGTGACGTAATGCATTTGTAATATGGTGATTTTCATGAGTATATGGTAGACCTTACGAATTTTTTTATTTCAAGAAATATTATCTGTAAAAGATGTGTTTTCTTTAAAAAGTGTTTCCTTTGGAAAGTTTTCCATAAAAAATTTTGTTCAAATGTTTAAAAAAAATTTAAAGGAAATGTGCACGTTGATTTTTCTTGTAAGGTTGTAGAATGGAATATTTTATTTTGGGTGGAATCCTAATAGGATTTTCAATATATCCCTATTTATACTTTTGGGTGTATATAAACTTTATTATGTGTGACCTAGGTTAAGGTAACATGTTTCACGGTGAAAGTAGATCTGGTTTCTAGAGTTCCATGTCTTGGAGGTTTTGGTGGTGGTGACATAAGGGTGATGCTCATCTTATTTCATAGTGTCTTTTGGGACTGTTTGTTTTTCCATTCCGATGTAGTACTTTTCGGTATTATTTAATGTTGTAAACTATGAGTCTAAAAATTGTTATACCTCATTTGGTTATAGATATTGGTTATTGTGATGATTATAATTTTGGGATTTTTATGATTATAACAATGTTTTAAATAATTTCAAAAGTATAAATTTTATTCACAAGAACTTGGTTTTATCCTGTAGGGATGAGGAATATCCTTTATGACATATTGCAGATTAAGCCGATTTTTGGGATTGATGGAATTCTGGCATCGTTCTTTAAAAAAGGGTATCAAAGTGGGTTATACTATTTTTAAATAGATTTATTTTGGTTGAGTCTAGATATTCTAGAGCTACGATTTTTAGGACATGATGTTTTTTTTGAAAATAGGCTGCTTGGCCAGCACAAGTCGTGACCGAACTTGAGTCATAATGGGATGTTGGGATTTTGTTTGACATCTTCTCCTATTGATATGTATAGGATTGAAATTTTATACGGACACTATGTGTGGGAGGAATAGTATGGTTGGATTTTGATTATTATGGATTCATTTTGTCTAATTTATGGAATTGTTTGATATTTTTTTATTACTGAAATTTTTCATAATATTGTATTAATGGGTTTTTACTTGTTTTGGTTGATTAATGTATCAATATGCATCCCCAAAGACCTCATATAAATCCATGGGAAGTGTCTAGAAATATTTCACCCCCACCAATTAATCATAGTTTAGTGGGAGTTATAGTAAGGGTTGTTAATGCTTTGGGAAAATGAGAGGGCTCTAGTCCTACTTAGGTCAGGGAAGCCAAACCAATTCATGGAATGGATAAAGCTTAAGTGTTCTTAAATAAAAGGCCTCATTCTTTCTAAGAATGTAAAGAACCTCAAGAATCATAGGAGAGGCTCAATAATATAAAGAGGATGTTCATGATTCTTTACACTTCTAGGGATGTTATAGTGAAGTGTGCTACATTTATATTGGTAGACCCCAATCAAAAGTGAGGAGAATCAGCGGTGAAAGATTAAAATAATAGAAATATGATCTGTAAAAATTTCAAGGATGTCTTCAATGAGGTGTATTTTCATGTGATTTTGGAATTTTCTAGATCCTGGGAGTTTTTTTGGAGCTTAGTCAGGATGACCAGACCATGATAGAGTATGACAACCTATTTTTAGATCTAGTTTGGTATAGACCTATGTTTATTTCTAAAGATAAAATAAAGGCCTTGAATTTTGAGATGGGTTTCGGACCAGAAATTCATTCTCATGTATTCTTATGCACGATAAAATCATATGTTGAGTTGGTTGATATTTCCATGATGGTAGAAATTTATCATGGAATCTAGTATGGTTTCTCTAGAGAAGTGTCATAAAAAGTAAGTGGTAGTTCAATAGTGAAGAAGAGGAAGAGGGATGAGAAGAGGAAAAAAGTAGGTGGTAGTTGTGGCCACCCTTCCCGGTCCCCTTCATATAGGGATTATGATGCTTGGTCGATTGTGTACCACTATTGTGGGAAGGTGGGGAAAATATGACCCATGTTCACATCTTTCCAAGACCTTTTCACTAGTGTAGAGAAAAAAGGTACTTTAAGTGATTAATCAAAGTGGTGTTCCCATCTTATAGTATAGACCGGTCTATGGGTATCAAGGGGATATCATCCTGATTTGAACTATCTAGGATAGAAGGTTCTTAGTTCAGGTTTCATGGTTGTTGGGACATATATTATTCTTGAAAGATTTAGTTTAGGGTGCAGCCACCTACTATTGGTAGTTCTAATGGTCATTATGAGATATGCCAACTTCATGTGGTGGATCGAGCACTAGTGTAATCAGACACATGGCATGTGATAGTTCGTGGTACAATTATTATTAAATTGTATTTATATGTTATTATATTTGATAATTTTTCTTCTATTTATTTTATTTATTACCAACTTATTGGTGTGATAAATTTTACAATTGATCTTATGTTGTATGTGATGAATTTGGTAATGTTACTTGGTGAGAATTGAGAACAAGGTTTCAAGAATCCTTATTGTGAACTCACCATGTTAGAGGTAGATTTGGGATGGGATTTTATTATTTTAGATATTTACCTTTTAGATGATATCCTCAATATGGATTGGATAGTGTTATTGTAAACGAAAATTGGTCAGGATATATAGTGAGTAATTTTTTGGAACTTTTTGGTAGTGCCCCATGTTTTTCTGGGTGAATGGGATACTCTTTAGGATGTGTTAGACCACCACTTCTGGAAGTAGGTATCATTGTTTATTGTATCTCACCACTCAAATTATAGGATAATTATGGTTATATTGAAGTTATATTACCTCATATGGTGTATGTTTTCCCATAGGTATTCATTGACGACATTTCATGTTTTCCTCCGGAGTGGGATGTGGAGTTCATGATTGATTTGTCACTAAGAACAAATCCAATATCTCTTCCCTCATGCCAAATATCCCCTAATGAGTTAAAAAAAATTAATGTTATAACTTGATGATTTTTAATCAAAATGATTCAGTCTCCATAGTGTATCACCTAGGGCCACCATAGTTATGTTTTCAAAAATGGTGGATGGGTCTCTCCTTTAGCGCATTGATTACCAGAAGTTGAATAAAGTAACAATCAATAAAAAGTATTGTTTTCCACATGTTGATGATATTATTGATGATCTTAATCAGGAAAGTAGGTTCTCCATAATTGATTTATGTTCTTGTGTATCATCATGTCAATGTTATAGTGGTGGATGTTCCGAAAACATACTTTTGAAGTAGATATGGCCATTTTGAGTACATTTCCATGCCTTTCGAGTTCACAAATGCTCCATCGGTCTTCATGGAACTTATGAATAGGGTTTTCCATCAGTATATTGATATGTTTTTCATGGTATTTGTTGATGAGAGCTTTTTCATTATTCAGGGGCCGATGAGGAGAATATACAAAATCAGAGGATTATCTGGGGATCTCTTTATTATCATCTTCTTTATGCTATATCTTCCTAGTGCACCTTCTATATTATGTAAGTGAAGATTTTGGTCCATGTGATCTTTGAAAAATGGGTTTTTGTGGACACAATGAAGATCAGTGTAGTTATTTAATGGGAATATCGAATGAATGTGTTCTAAATAATATTCTTTTTTAGCATGTAAGAGTATTATATGTGGTTTTTTCAATATTTCTCATTGCTTTATTCATCCATAATAGGGCTCACCTAGAAGGGGGTGAGATTGGAATAGATCCTAGATTCTTATGAATCCTATTAAGAGCTTATGTTTAGGTTGAAAAGTGAACCAATTTTGATCTTTCTGGAGACTGTAAGGGGATGTGTGGGCTATTCGGATACTTCTAGTATAGATCTTGGGTGTGGGCTGATGTTGGATGACCACATGGTGTCTTATAGTTCTCTCCATCTTTGACATGTAAAAATATTTACCCAACCAATGACAAATAGTTAGTAGTGGTGATGCATTCTATAAAGATGGGGAATCATTGTCTTTTTGAGGATATGTTTTTAGTTTATTTGGATCATAAGATTTTAGTCTTCATTTTCTCCTAGAAAGAATTGAATTTGAGGCTGCGTCATAGGGTTGAGTACCTTCAAGGGTTCATTTTTGATATCGTGTGTACCCCAATAAAAGGAAATGTGGATATAGATGCTTTTAGTGGGAATGTGTTGGTTAAAGCATTGAATATTTATAGTTCTAAGTGGACTTTGATGGGACACTTTTCTCATATGCATAGGGAGGCCAAGGTTTATAGTGCAGGTGAATTCTAGGGAAGCGTGCAACTAACACCTCCTCTTTTGAAGTTGATTCGACAAGAGCATTCTGGTGATGAGATGTTCCAGTTTTCTAAGTAGTTATTAAGTTGTGGGGAGATTCCTCGTGATTGGTTCTTGTCTCCAATGGGATTTTTTTGCTTCATGGGTCACTTTGTGGTTTCATCATCATTTTGGAAGGTGGGGATGTAGGATAGTAATAAATATTAGTGGTTCGTTCATAATGGTGCTACTAATGTGTAATATGACATTCGTTTACAGTTTTGTTGGCCATTTATGATGTTGAACATAGATGAATTCATTTAACAATGTTATAAATGTTCAGGGGTTAAAGCATAGCAATAAAGGCCCTCCAGTTTGCAAAAATCCCTAAAAATTCCTACCTAGAAGTGGGACTAGGTATCCATGTAATTCATTATTTCCTTACCTCGTACAACTAGGGGGAGAAATTACATTTGGGTATTGATTGAACATTGGACAAAATTAGTTCATTTCATTCAATTCAGAAATTTAACCATAGTGCATGAGTCCGGCTGGTAATATGTTTAGAACATATTATGATGGATAGAACTCATGAGGTACCTATAAAAAGAAAATGATAACCTATTTATTTTAAAACATGAATATCATGGAAATTACAGTATGTGAAGTGATTGAAGTAACTCTTATTGGATGTTCTTCTCTATATCTATTTGTAACCATGATTGGATGATATAGGTAACACATACATGCAGCATGAATTTCGTATATAGATATAACATAAACGTGAATAGGATTTTGAAAATTATTTCATCACTTGGATGTGTATTTATAAATTATTTAAAATAATTTTCCAATTTTTTTGATTTTGGGAATGAATTTATTGGAAATTTTTTATAATTTTATTGTTGAACTTGAAAATAATGAGTTTATAGATGGTTGAAAAATCAACATAGATGTAAATGTGAATTTATGATTATATATTTGAGAAACGTGTTGATATTTTTATATGGGATTTATATATAGTTAATTGGTTAATATATAGTTTTATAACATTGTAAAAATTATTCTATATGGAGAGTTTATTGGTGGGAATAGATCTTGGTATGTGGATAATATTCCTGAACTATATAATTTTATAGTATGAGATATTCAATAAATATTACAATTAATAAATTATAATTGGATAAATAATTCTAATGAAACAACCCAAAATTATAAATTTATAACCATGAATTCAATAGCCTATTGGATATTCAATACTGAGCTTAAAAATACCATGAAATGCATTTCATTAAATTTAATCACTTTGATAGCCCATGGAACACGCAACCCCAAGTCTAAATGAACATTGATATAGACTAATGTTATAAAATAGAAATTTAATTGTATTATAATAATAGTACAAACTGATTTATAATAATTAGTGTAATCAATTGATTATAAATAAAATAAGAATCATTTAAAACAAAAAAAAATCTGAAAAATAATTATTTTTCTAAAAGACAGTTTAGTCACTCATTACACACATGATTTTAAATAATTTTTACCAAATTTAGAAACCTTATTTGAAAAATAAACTTCCTTTTTGAAATCATAATATAAAAATTATCTTGGGGTGATATTTTGGGTTTTTTATGAAATATTTCATATTTTGATGAAATGTGAGAAAATTTGAATTTTTGTTGAAAACAACCTTTTAAATTTATTTATAAATATAAGATATATAATGATTTTTTTGAAATTTAAATTAGTGAAATTATATATATATATACAATTTATGTCATTTAAATAATTTACATATTATTTTTTAAAATACAAATGTTGTAAAGTTTTGAACAGTTTCTCTATGAAAACACGCAATCTAAACATGTCTATGAAGTTAATTATTTTAAAAAAAATTATGCTACTTATGTGAATTTAATTTTTAAAAAAAAATTCTTATTTTTAATCATACTAATTTATATTATCTAATAAGATCAAATTATTTTTTTCCTAAAATTATTAGTGAAAATAGTAACTATTGTTTATCATGGTTAAGGTAAAAATGGATTTTCCAAAGGGTTAAACTAAAAATATAATGGATAAAATGGCCTAAAATAGTAAAAATATATATTATGTCCTTATATCTACCATATCATGTCTATTGTTAGATAAAAATACATTTGGAACCCTTTTTTAAAGGAAAAAATGTGGTTACACCATTTTTCAAAAATTAAAATTGTGTCCCTCACCTCACTTATAAAAGGTCACCCATCTCCTCTAGTATTCATAGTTTCGAAACATTTTTTTCACCCAATAATGTACCAAATCATTTAAAAAAATCTCTAATATCTTCCTAGAATCCTTATTTTTGTCACAAATCCAACCTAGGAATTATTTTCATGCAATCTGGTGAAGGATGCTTGAATAAGAGGTAACGTTCTTCAACGATAATTTTTATTTTATTTCCTCCTCCACCTCCCTAGATTATTATTAAGCAATGATGATATAATATCCCCAGTATATTACATTTACATAATTGTTTTTATATTATTTTCATGACCAAATTCAATCCCCACATCCATCAAATGGGTTACAAAATCAACATTCATATGTATGGTGGACTACCGCCTCGCGAACCTATGCTATTCGTTGTTCCATTACCACACCTCACGGTTGTGTATGATGATGGATATAAATTATATTTATGATATTTATAATATAATTTATATATTTATTAATTATATCAATATAAATTTTAACATTCAATTTGTTAATGAATATAATAATGTTGCTTGTGTGTGCAGGAGATTACCACCTCACAGAATGATTTGAACCAACTTTCATTAACATTTTACATAGAAGGAGAAAAGTATAAGTTAATAAATATGTGATATAGATGATATAATTATTGAATTAATGAAATATTTATCATTATTAAATGACAATACATTATTTTCATTTTTAGTATTTCACACACAGAAAGATGATAGTGTCATTCATGTATGTGTGGACTACCATATTCATAATGTGATGTGACTATCATTTATTCACCACATAACTTTAATAATATATATATAAGTATATTTAAATTTTTAATATGATTATTTTATCATTATTAAATGATAAAATATTACACACCTCTATTCCATAATGATTGATATAAATCGAAGCATTGCCCATGTGTACCTAAGACAAACCCTCCCCTTGATCATGTCGTTATCCACTTCTCAAAACCATCATTCATGATTGGTCTTAAAAGTATAATTTATTTATAAATAATATAATTATTTCAGGATTATTATTCTTGAGACTGTTTAACTCTATAACATTTGTAAGAACTAGATATTTCATGATTAAACACACATGAGAAAATAACGCAATTAACAAATGTAACAATGAAAATAATTAAAGATAGTTGAAAAATGGGTGATATGATGTTATAAAAGGATTATATATGATATTATAAATATTACTACTATTTTTTAATAAATTAACTACCTAATTGAAACCATTGTATAGTTGTAAAAATAATTTTTAACCAAAATGAATCCTAAGGTAAGGGATTTCTAAACTCAATTTCCAATCATTAGGTTAAACTTCAACTTTATTGATTATGTAATTCTAAGATATTAGTGTAAAAAAAATTTATGATTTTTTGTTTTACCCCCAATTTATTATGTGTATTTACATTACATATAGACACTTAATTCAATTATTAATCACTACTTCAATTACGTGATCTTTATAAGAGACTTCGTCTCAATTTCCCTTCATTGAGGCATATTTTAATGTTATGTACATAACATATTTTTTATGGTGCATATAATTCCCCTTTGATATAAAATATAATTATTTCTTTATATTTTATGGTATTTTGAGTTTTAATTTGAATTATTTACTCTAATGGGATTTGACATAAAAGACAAAAAGTGGTAAGGAATTCTATTACTCAATTTCCTTTCATTTGGTTATATAATTATTTTTTGTCTTATATAATATAATATTTTGTGTATAATGACTTATTATTATCATATTTTTTATTCCCTCTTATTTCATGAGGATTTATATTTGATATTCATAATATTTTAATTGATTAATTTCTACTTCAATGTTATGATCTTTTCCACGTTTTATTTCACATTCTCAATTTAATTGGGATTATTTATACCTAAATTCCCATTGAAGGAACATATTTAATCATTATTTAATGAACTCATTAATTTTATTCTACTATGGAAATTCATGAACTATTTGAATTAAAATTACCATTTTTTCCTCATTCCAACATTTAATAATTGATAAACAATTTATGAAAATCCTTCTTCATTTATCCCTTTGGTCTTTAATATGTCTTTATCCAATACCATTTTCTCCTGAAATGTTTTTAAAATTGTTTTTAATATTTTTCAATGGATTTTTAAATATATTTTTACCAACTTTAAAACTATAGAAAAATGAATTTAATGATTATTTATTTTTTTTCCAAAACATTATATTTTCCAATTACTGGAAAGTGAAGGGAATTTTGTTTTAGGTTCTATGTAATGAAAAAAATTTCTAACTATCAATACAACTCACATTTTATAAATATTCATTTATATGTTCTAAATATTTTTTCCTAAGAAATCTTTTTTCAAACACTTTACTCAAAATTTAGTTTAAATAATTTATTTTCAATATTAAAAGGATATTTTCATCATGAATATTTCTAAATGACTTTTTATGGTATTTTTATTCGTTAATGAAACAAACCTTTACTCTTTAAAAAATGATTATATGTTGTATTATTAACATCATTATTCATCCCCTTAATGATTTATGATCATTTTGATTAATTAAATTATTGTAATTCACTTTCTGGATTAATTTTTGTAATTATCATCTTTCCATTGAAATATTCACTTCCCTATTATCATTGGAAAATAAATTTTCCCTAAATATATATATTATTTATCATAGATATTTTTATTACTTAAAATATATATCATTTATACATAGAATTTATTAGATTAAAATTTATTGGTTTATCTGGGTAAATATTAATAAATATGTATTCATTATTCAATTAATATATTTAAGGATAATACACATTATTCATAAAATATATCAATTATTATATATATAATGAATGCTTTAGAAATACAAATATGGGTGGGGATAGGTTAATGATATCCCTTCGATGCATCATTAGTCTCATGAGGACAATCAATAAGATAACATAAAATCTATTTTCAAACCCAAATGAGTTTGTAATGATTAGTTGGAATCTATCTTGTAAATGGTTTTGATGGTAGAGGTATCGTACTCCTGATTTCAAAATGTCCAATATTATTTATTTATTTCATTATGAATTGATTTATTATTATCCATGATATTTTCATTATTATATTATCTCTAGATGAATTTCATTCTCAGTTATTCATTAGATGGAATGTGTTTTCAGTTATTAACCTTGCCATATTGAGTATTCATTATCATATCATGATAGTGATGTTATTTAAACATCATGTGCTTTTATTTATCTACCATTCCACATTGATTATTATCTATGAAATTTTTTCATTGATCTTTCCTTTAGATGAAATTCATTCATATTTTATTTATTATAGGTAATATGTGTTATGTTATTTAAATTTCCATAGTGATCATGAATACTTATTTATGATTTCTCTCATTTTATATAACTCTTACCATACATTTGAGCTCACCCTTATTTATTTATTCTTTCATCAATATTAAATAATGTGTAATATGATTTATGTGTGAGGATATACTATAATAAATAATGTTATACTACAAAAAACATATTTTTTAATTTGTGTTTTTAAATTTAATGAAATACTCATGTATGTATCTAGTTTACCCAGGCTACTAAAATATTTCGTCATTTTGGATGGGATACCCTGTATCTTATTAATATTTAATAAATTAGACACCGACTATAGGATATTGGGGTCAGGGTCTCTAAAGATGGTATTATTAGAATTTTAGTACAATCCTTGAGAAATATGTTTCGAAAAACATAGATTAGGGATCATAACCCTATGATAATTTCTGAGGACAAGTATAGAATAACATCATAAACTTTTTAGTAATGTATAGATTGTGTAGATTTCCATTAAAATATACCCATTTATATATATTACTAGTAAAAAAAATTCTATAATAGATGTACTTACTTGTAATAACTCCAAAAAACATTAATTGGGCTTGACCTAATATCCAACCAGTGCATGACAACAATCCTTATTGTACACCTAGTTTAACACTCCTTAGGATAATTTAAATTTTCATTACAAACCATTATAAAGGATTTAAATAGATACTGACAATGAATGACTGGGTTTAAACCTATGGTATCCTAGATTTAAAATAATGTGTCTCAAAAAAAATTGGAAAAATTATATGTGTGAAAAATTAGATAATAAAGAAAAAAATTTCTGAGAAAAAAATTTAACAGTACAATGGAAGGAAATAAATATCATATATGGTATCCAATTATAGTTCATCATATTAAATTCAAGTAACCTGGTCATTATCGGAGTCATTTACATCTTCTAGAGGTTAAACACTATGTGAATGAAGGAAATATGTGTAAATAAAATGGATAAATATTAATGTATTTTTATTCAAGAGTTATATTTTTGAATTATTATTACCAATGAAATTTTGGTTATGTTAATTATGAAACTTTTATGGATTCAGTTAAATTTTAGAATCATATGTTTTTTCCTTAAATAAGGTTTTATGGATACCATCATGGGTTTATGATTTTAAGGTTGATTATATGTTCAAGTCTTAAACACCCACTTTTAGGTTTTATTGGATTGGATTCAATCATGATTAATGATTTTTTGGGTGAAATTTATTGAAATATATATGATTTAGTGGAAAATGTATTTGTGGGTTAATGAAATTATATTTTATATAATGTTGTTAAAATATAAAGATAACCTTTATGGTTTAATGTATCATTAATTATAATGTGACAATAGTCAAATAAGATTATTATACAATGAAAATAATAATAATATAAAATAGGTTTCATTAAAAACCATTGTAAAATAGTTTTTTATTAAATATTTTTATTTCACATATGGCCAACATATTTATTTGGGACTATTATAGTAGTTATATTAACATTGTTTTTGGAAAATTACAGGCCATTTGTTGGGTTACAACTTGTCGCATCCATCAAGGATGTGGGGCATGAACCCACAATTGATTAAAGATAATAGTTTAATTCCTACCGCTAGACTATGTGATATCCTAGTTAATATTTCTTTTCCTAAATGACTTGATAAATATATATTATTGACGAAATAATGGTGTTAATATTATGGTTTATATATTAATGTATTCGATATGATAAATTGTAATAACTATATTGGTTTTGAAAAATATTAATAGACTTATGGAATGACTTTTCACTCGTTTAGGGACCATAAGATTCGTTAAAAGTGAATTTTAGTGATTGAAAGATAAAAATATTAATTTTTTGTTATTTAATTTTTGGATTAAATGACAAATTGGAAATTAATAAAAGAAAAACCAAAGGATGAAATTGTGGTTATGAAATAGAAGCTTATGATGTAAGTATACTTTTAACACAAGTATGTCTTCTTTTTAAGGTACTTCGTTATTTTTATTTTGGTCTTGAATCTATCTCATAGTTTACCCTTGATATTTTGGTGGAAATTGTGGGAAATTGGGATTGAAAGAGGGTATCACAAGTTTGGCACAAGGCTAGGGGAAACCATGTAACCTTATTTAGCAAACTGTGTGGAAAAATGTCATTTTTGATACTAGAAACCACTTGGTGGGCGCAATGTTTGTAAAACTGTGTGGGATAACCATTTAATTTGTTCCACATAGAAAAATAGGGGTGATTATGTTTTTTATAGATGGAAAATTGTGTGGGAAATACATGTGACTGTTCCATGTCATTAAATATTGAGAAATTAATTGCTTTCCCTCTTCAGATTTAACCATAATTCTCCTCTCATCCACCATATTAAGGATTTTCAATCATGGTATCACCCTTTATGCTTTCTGAAATCCTTGGAACTCTAATACATTGATGGTTTTGACCCCATTTCTTCAAGGAAACACCAAGTAATTCTCTTTCATCTTGATTCCTCCCTCTTTTCGGGGTTCTTCTCACATATTTTTTTTGAGTTTCTATTTTATAGTGGGTCTAATTACCTAATGGTGTCAGGATCCTGTGCCAATAGGTTAAATACTGACAATAATTTTTTTATCATTCCGTTATAGGGTCTTGAGGTGGTTTGTTTGTGGATTTTCACCAATTTCTATATGTTTCTATGTGATAGGTTGGTTCTTCGATGATTTTACATTATTGTATTTGTTTAACTTGATTTATTGAATATTTATATGATCCCTATGGAGTTTTTATGTGCGAAGAAATTATATTTTTAAAGGTTTAAGACATGTATATGTGATGAAATTGGATTTATAATGGTAAATTTTTGTGTTTTTATGTGTTTTTTTGTTGTTATTCTTTAAAAATACATATGAATTATATTAATGTTTAGAAAGATGTTTTTCAAGGGCACTTGTGGTGCGAATGTGTTGAAACTGGGTTTTTTAAGAGGAATTGATTTTTTAATGATGGATACCTTTTATCGAACCTTAAATATGATTTTGAAATTGTGTAAGTGATTGGAAGCATGTTATAAAAAATAATTTGGTTTATTTACTAATTCAAAATGGGGCTTGACCCTTGGAAATTGTTGGATTATGTTTTTTCTTATAGTGTTTCCAAATGGGTTTCATTATTTTTTCAAGTGGTGAAAAATATATTTTTACATAATTTTAGTGTGTTTAAAGTGGAATGTTGTTTTGTTTATGGAAAATGGTTATTTTCATGTGATGGCTAGTGAATGTTGTGATTTCCTTATGTTATTATTATTCTTTGAATGTCCATATGAAAAAGTTTATTTATATGATCTGTAAAATATGATTTAATCATAGAGGTAATCCAGAATACCTTGGTGGTAGAACTAGAAATAGTATGCTTGATGATTCAAAAGAGGACGAGGTCTGGATTGGTCTGATAAGATTAATGATTTTAATACTAACTAAAGAAGTTATGTTATTAGAGACTACTAAACCTTCTGATGTGTTCCGCTCTAGTGAATCATGCATGGTAAAACAGTTTTGTAGACCATTAAACATTTAGATATGTTCCCCTATAATTAATCATGCACAAGGAAGTTTTTGGTAGATTATTGGTGGATTTTGATCACTAATGTATGAGGTTTATAGAGTCCCACTAGTGCTAGTTACCAATATGGATTTTCCCATTATTCTCCCTTTTGACCTAATCCCTTTGTGATATGGTGATTTTCTTCAGTATATGGTAGACCTTAAGTAATTTTTTATTTCATGAAATCTTATTTGTAAATGATGGGTTTTCTTTAACAAGTTCTTCCTTTGGAATGTTTTCCATAAAAAAATTTGTTTTAATGTTTCAAATTTTTTAAAGGAAATATGCATGTAGATTTTTCTTGTAATGTTGTAGAATAGAATATTTTATTTTGGGTGGAATCCTAATTGGATTTTCAGTTCTCCCTATATAAACTTTTGGGTGTATGTAGACTTTATTATGTGTGACCTTGGTAAAGGTAACATGTATCATTGTGAAAGTGGATCTAGTTCCTAGACTTCTTTGTCTTGAAGGTTTTGGTGATGGTTACATAAGGGTGATGCTCATCTTATTTCATGGAGTCTTTTGGGACTATTTTGTTTTCCCATTCTGATGTAGTACATTTGGGTATTATTTAATGTTGTCAACCATGAGTCTAAAAAAATTTATACCTTATTTGGTTATGGATATTGGTTATTGTTATTTTTATAATTGTGGGATTATTATGATTATAAAAAAAATTAAATCATTTAAATATTATAATATTGATTCACAAGAACATGGTTCTACCCTGTAGGGATGAGGAATATCCATTAGGACATAGGGCAGCTTCATCCAGTTCTTGGGTTGGATGGAATTCCGGAATCATTCTTGAAAAAATGTTATCAAAGTGGGTTATACTATTTTTAGGTAGATTTATTTTGGATGAGTCTAGATATTCCAGAGATAGGATTTTCAGGACATAATGATCTTGTTGCAAATAGGGTGCTTTGCCAGCACACCTCGTGACCGAACATGAGTCACCATGGGATGTGGGGATTTTGTTTGACTTCTTCTCCATGTGAGATATATAGGATTAAAATTGTATATGGATACTATGTGGGGGATGAGTGGTCTGGTTGGATTGTGGTTATGATGGATTCATTTTTTCCTAATTAATAGAATTGTTTGATATTTTTTATTGATGAAATTTTTCATAACAGTGTATTAATGGGTTTTTACCTGTTTTTGTTAATTAATGTATACATATGCATCCCCAAAGACATCATATCCTTCCATGGGAAGAGTCTATAATGATTTCAACTCCACAAATTAATCATATTTTAGTGGAAGTTATAGTTAGGGTTGTTAAAGCTTTGGAAAAAAGAGAGGGATCTAGTCGAGCATACGTCAGGGAAGCCAAACCAATTCATGGAATGGATAAATCTTAAGTGTTCTTAAATAACAGGCCTCGTTCTTTTTAAGAAAGTATAGAACCTCAAGAAACAGAGAAGAGGCTCAAGAATATTGAGAGGATGTTCATGTTTCTTTACACTTCTATAGAAGTTAGAGTGAACTCTGCTTCATTTATATTGGCAGGCCCCAGTCAAAAGTGGGGAGAATCAGTGGTGAAAGATTAAAATAATAGAAATATGATCTGAAAAAATTTCAAGGATGTCTTCAATGAGGAGTATTTTCTTGTGATTTTGGAATTCCCTAGATCCCATGAGTTTTTTGGAGATTAATCAGGAAGACCAGACCTTTATGGAGTATGCCAACCTTTTTTTAGATCTAGTTTGGTATAGACCTATGTTCATTTCTAATGATAAAATAAAGGCCTTGAATTTTGAGATGGGGTTTCGACCTGAAATCAATTCTCATGTATTCTTATGCATGATAGTGACATATGTTGAGGTGGTTAATATTTCCATTGATGGTAGAAATTTATCATGTAATCGAGTATAATTTCTCAAGAGAAGTGTCATAAGAGGGAAGTGGTAGTTCAATAGTGAAGAAGAGGACAAAGGATGTGAAGTGGAAGAAAGTAGGTTGTAGTTGAGGCCTCCCTTCCCGATCTCCTTCATATGTGGATTCTGATGCTGGGTCGATTGTGTAACACTATTGTGGGAAGGTAGGAAAAATATAACCTATGTTCACATCTCCCCAGGACCTTTTTACTAGTGTATAGAAAAAGGGTACTTTAAGTGATTTTTCAAAGTGTTGTTCCCATCTTAGAGTAAAGATAGGTATATGGGTATCAAGGGGATATCATCCGGATTTCAACTATCTAGGACAGAAGGTTCTTAGTTAAGAGTTCATGGTTGTAGGGATAGATATTATTCCTGACAAATTTATTTTAGGTTAGAGACACCTACTATTGGTAGTTCTCATGGTCATTCTGAGATAAGGCAACTTCATGTGGTGGATCGAGCACTAGGGTAATCAGACACATGGAATTTGATAGTTCGTGGTACCATTCTTATTAAATTGTATTTAGATGTTATTATATTTTATAATTTTTATCCTATTTATTTTATTTATTCCCAACTTATTGATGTGAAAAATTTTACAATTGATATTATTTTTTATGTGATGGATTTAGTAATGTTTTTTGGTAAGAATCTAGAGTAAGGTTCCAACAATCCTTATTGTGAACTCATATTGTTAGAGGTTGGGTTGGAATAGGATTTTCATATTTTAGAGATTTCCCTTTTAGATATGATCCTCAATATGGATTTTATAGTGTGATTATAAAGGAAAATTGGTCATTTTATATGGAGAGTAATTTTTTTGGAACTTTATGGTTGTGCCCCGTGTTTTTCAGGATGAATCGGATACTCTTTAAAATGTGTTTGACCACCACTTATGGAAGTAGGCAACATTTTTTTTCATATCTCATCACTCAAATTATAGGATGATGATGGTTCTCCTGAATGTATATTACCTTAAATGGTGTATGTTTTTTCAGAGGTATTCATAGATGGCTTTTATGTTTTCCTCCAATGCGGGATGTGGAGTTCTCGATTGATTTGGCACCAGGAACACATCCAATATATCTTCCGTCATACCTAATATCCCCTAACAAGTTAAGAAAATTAATGTTATATCTTGATTATTTTTAATCAAAATGATTCAGTCTCCATAGTGTATCACCTAGGGACACAATATTTATGTTTTCAAAAATGGTGGATGGGTCTCTCCTTTGTTGCATTGATTACCAGAAGTTTAATAAAGTAACAATCATGAACAAGTACTATTTTCCAATTGTTGATGACATTTTTTATCATATTAATCAGGAAAGGTGGTTCTCCATGATTTATTTATGTTCTGTTTATCATCAAGTCAATGTTATCGTGGTTGGTGTTTTGAAAACAGTCTTCTAAAGTAGATATGACCATTTTGAGTACTTGGTCATGCCTTTTGGGTTCATAAATGCTCCAGTGGTCTTCATGGAACTTATTAATAAGGTGTTCCATCAGTATATTGATATGTTATTCATGGTATTTTTGGATGTGATCTTTTTTATTCAGGGACCGAGGAGGAGAATATACAGAATCTGAGGATTTTCTGGGGATCTCTTTATTATCATCGTCTTTATGCTATATTTTCCTAGTGAACCTTCTAGATTATATAAGTGAAGATTTTGGTCCATGTGATCCCATAAAATGGGGTTTTGGTGGACACAATAAATATGAGTGTATTTGTTTCATGGGAATAGTGAATGAATGTGTTCTAAATCATAGGATTTTAGGGCAAGGAAGTGTATTATATGTGGTTTGTTCGAGATTTCTCATTTCATTCTTTATCCATGATGGGGCTCACCCAGAAGGGGTGATGTTGGAATAGAGCCTATACTCTTAGAATCCTATTAAGAGCTTATGTTTTGGTTGAAAAGTGAACCAATTATGATCTTTATGGAGACTAGAAGGTGATATGTGGGCTATTGGGATGCTTCTGGTATAGATCATGGGTGTTTGCTGATGTTGGATGTCCACATGGTGTCTAACAGTTCTAACCACCTTTGACCATGTAAAAATATTTACCCAACCAATGACCAATAGTTAGTAGTGGTGATGAATTAATTAAAGATGGGGAATCATTGTCTTTTTTAGGAGATGTTTTTAGTTTATTTGGATCATAAGATTTTAGTCTACATTTTCTCCTAGAAATAATTGACTTTGAGGCCGCATCATTGGGTTGAGTACCTTCAAGGGTACAATTTTGATATCGTGTATACCCTAGGAAAAGGTAATGTGGATATAGATGATTTTAGTGGGAAAGTGTTGGTTAAAGCATTAAATATTTATATTTTGAAGTTGACTTTGACGGGACACTTTTCTGAAATGCATAGGGAGACCATGGTTTGTAGTGCAGGTGTATTATAGGGAAGCATGCAACTAACACCTCCTATTTTGAAGTTGATTCAACAAGAGCATTCTCGTGATGATATGTGCCAGTGTTCCATGTAGTTATTAAGTTGTGGGGAGATTCCTCGTGATTGGTTGTTGTCTCCAATGGGATTTTTTTTCATCATGGGTCACTTTCTGGTTTCTTCATCATTTAGGAATGTGGGATGTAGGATAGTAATCAATATTAGTGGTTCGTTAATATTGGTGCTACCAAGGTGTAATATGAAATTGTTTTATAGTTTTGTTGGCTATATATGAGGTTGAACAAAACTGACTTCATTTATTAGTGTTATACATGTTCCGGGGTTAAATCATAACAATAAAGGCCATCCATTTTGCTTCAATCACTAACAATTCCTACCTAGATGTTGGATTAGGTATCCATAGAATTCATTATTTCCTTACCTCATATAACTCGGGAGGGAAATTACATTTGGGTATTGATTGAACTTCTTAAAAATTAGCTCATTTCATTCCATTCAGAAATTAAACCAGAGTGGATGAGTTAGGCTGGTAATATGTATCAGTCACCTATGTATTCAGATGAGGTGGGTGAGATGTAATTTTTAGGACTATGCCTTCTATATGATATGTTTGGGAATGTAAATCTGGTTAGAAAACAGTTGATGATATCTTGGAGTCACTATAAAACTAATGACAACAAGAGGCACCGAGCATTGTAGTATTCTAGAGGTGAATGGGTGTTTCTAAAAGTGTCACCTCTCTTGGGTAGCCATCATTTTGATATGTAAGGAATGAGAACACCAAGATATGTCAGACCTTATGAGATTACTGAGCAGACTAGTATGGTGGTATACAAGTTAGATTTTCCTTATCAATTGATCTTTATTTATGACTTGTTCCATGACACTTATTTAAAAAATTATATCCTATATCCTTATAATGGGTTGAATTGGGAAGAGTTAGAGTTGGATCCCTATTTATTGATGTTTGATCAGCCATTGCAGATGTTAGATTCCCAATAGAATGTTCTTTGTGGAAAGATAATTCTATTTTCTGAGTTTTTTGGAATCATGGTAATGATTTGAATGATATGGGGGAGGGGATTCTTAGGTTGATGAAAATTATCCATTTTTATTCTCTGGTAATGCTTTGAGATGAATTTTTGGGGATGAAAATTTTTCATGGCGGGGACATTGTCACATATATATTTTTTGAGGTAATTATTTTTTTTGTTTTCGTGTTGATTTTTTCTGATAGTTTCTTATTAAAGTTTTGGTGATAAATAGAGAAATTGGGCTTAAAAGGGCAGCACATGGTTGGCACATGACTAAGGGAAACAATTCACCCATCTCCATGAAATTGTAGATCCAAATGTAATTTTGGACAATGGACACCTCATGATAAGCACACAATTTGTAAAACCATGTGTTCTAACATTACAACTTCTTTCACTATGATAGAGAGGGGATCATAATTTTCTCATGGTTTTGAAACTATGTTTCATGCCCAGGTGATTAAAAATTAAGAAATTACATTTATTACCTATTCATATTTAACATTAATTTTCCTCCAAACGTCCACATTCCGTATTTGAATCCATTGGACCTCCCTCCATGCTTTCTTGAATCCTTGGAAGTCCAGTCCTTAGGTGTATTTGACCCGAGTTCTTCAAGAAAACGCCATGAAAGTCTTTGTCTTCTTGATTCCTCCATATTTTTAGGATTATTCTCTACTCTTTCTTGAGATTATTTTTTCATGTGAGTATAATGACCTCATGGTTGTTTTATATTATGTTGTTGGGCGAAATATTGACAAATAATGTTCAATCATTCCATTATAGGGTCTTTTGGTGGTGAAGATGTAGTTTTTTAGGAATTTCGAGAAGTTTACAATTGAGAGGTAGGTGGTTTCATGATTTTACATTGTAGTTTGTGTTTAAATTACATTCTTGATTATTTAAATGATCTCTATGGACTGTTTATGTGGTGTAAAACATTATTTATATGGGTTATGACATGTATATGTGATGAAATGGATTTTTAAAGGTCAGTGGTTTTGTTTTTATGTGTGATTCATTGTTTCCTTCTCGAAAATGATATATTAATTGAGTGAATGTTGTGAAGGAGTTCTAAAAAAGAACTTGAGATTCAAATGTGTTGACATTTAGTTTTTCAAGAATAATATATTTTTTGGCATGTTGGCTACAATGTTGTGCAGCTTTATTATGATTTGTAAATTGTGTATGTGATGAGAAGCATGCTTTAAACAGGAATTTAGATTATGTGTAGATTTAAAAAGGGTCTTGGAACATAGAAATTGTTGGATTATTTTTGTGTTTTTCATTTAGTGTTCCTAAATGGGTATCCCCATTTCATCAATTGGGGTTAAAGACATTCACAAATGATTTTGGATTTCGTAAAATGGAAATTGGTTTTCATTATGTAAAATGATAGTTTCCATAGGATGACTTAGGAAAATGGTGATTTTATTATGTTCTTATGTCTCTTGGCATGTGCATATAAAAGTTTTGATTTATGTATTATGTTATAAGTGATTTTATCACAAAGGGAATCATAGGTATGTAGGTGGGAAGACTAGAATTAGTATGCTAGTTGATTCATAAGTGGTTGAGGTTGAATTAGTCAACCACGATTGACGATTACATCTTCTACTAGACATGTGATATGATTGAATACTTCTAGACATTGGGATGAATTGACCTATAGTGGACCATGCATGGTAATTATCTTTTGGAGACCATTAGACCCTTTGATATGTTCCCCTCTAACAACTCGTGTAGAAGGACATTGTTGGTAGTTTAATGGAACATTTTGATCACTGGAGTATGAGGTTTCTAGAGTCCTGATAGTTATAGTTCAATATAAATATTTACCCATAGATCTTTATTGTGAAATGATTCCAATTTTATATGGTTATAGCCATCAGTATATATTATACCATGTGTACATTTTAATTTCATGAAATCTAAATAGTGAAAATTTTGTTTTACTTAAAAAGTGTTTTCTTGTGAATGTTATCCATAAAATGATTTCACGGAAATTTTTCAATAATATTAAAGGAAATGTTGATGTTAATTTTTATATTAATGTTATAGCTTCAATTATTTTTTTAGGGTGGTATTTAATTGGAATTTGGCTCACACTTTTCATAAAACTATGGTTGTATGTAGAGTTTGTTATGTATTACCTAGTAAAAGGAAAGTTTTATCATAGTTATAGTGGATCTGGTAACTAGAGTTCCAGGTATTGCAGGTGTTGGTGGTGGTGACTTGAGGGTTATGCTCCTCTTGTTTCCTGGAGGTTTTTGGGATAGTTTTGTGTTCCCATTTAGTTTTTGTACATTTTGGTTTTGATTAATGTTTAAGACATTGAATCTCAAAATTTTTGTACCTCGTTTGGTTATGGATATTACATATTGTGATTTTTATAATTATTGGTTTTTTAGGAATATGTAAATTGGTGAAATAATTCCCAATATATATTCTTAAAACCTAGGCACTACTTTCCACCCATTGGTGATTGGTAAAGCCATTCATTTTATGTCGTGGACTGGGTTGGGTGTTGGGTTGGATGGCATCTCAGATTGGTTTATGACAATTTCATTACATACATAGACATTAAATTATTAATAAACTTTTGGAAAAGGGTCTAGGAATAAAATTTAATCATATTACCATACTTTATGATGATATAAATCGCCTTTTCACACTTATTTGGTATATATTTTAATATATGTTAACCTTTTCTAAATCACCCACATTCTTTTGATCAATGACCACTTTAACTCTCTATTCATCCTTGGGAATTATTATTCTCTTCCATGTCCCTAATTTAATTTCCCACCCATGTTATCATACTTATAGACCTATTAATTTGATTATTCCATATGAAATTTTTACTTCCATTTCAATCTTATTAAGAGGATGTTTTTTTACTCTTATCACGATGTGGGTTTTCAATAAGAAAAATCAAATGTTATACCCTTGATTAACAAGATCAATTTTAAATTGCAAGGATGAAATTGATTAAATGTGGTGAGAATTTTACACCCCAAAATTCTAAAATAATAACATTATATTCTATTACATGTGTAACACTCAACACTAAGACTAACAAAGTAATGAAATATATTTTTTTAAATTAAACTCTTCTATGGCTTGTGAAACATACAACCCATAGTCAAAATGAATGGTGATATAGAATAAGGTTATAAAATATCCCTTAAATTTTTGGGTCTGATTATTACATACTGAATTTTGAAAATTATAGATATATATTTATCATAAATCTAATAATAATGATTTAACATAAAAGGAAATATTTTCCAAAAACTATATTTTTTATAAAATAAGGTTTAGTCAAGATTTACGCACATAATATAAAATTAATTTTTAACTTATTTAGAAAATTTATCTAAAAAAATAAAATTCCTTCTTTAAATAAAAATATAATAATTATATTATGGTAAAATATTTTTATTTTTTTAAATTTTTTTATTTTTTCTGAATATTGAACAATACTGAATTTTAGTTGAAAACTTCATTTTCATTTTTTATTTATAAAGATAAACTATATTTTTAATTGGGTTTTACGTAGAACCAGTTGAATTTAATATATATTAATCTAATTTATGTCATTGAAATATTTTTCATATTTATGTTTTATATAAAAACATAGTAAACTTTTGGATATTTTCCCTTTCAAAACTCAATTTCTGATCATCAATGTGGGGTTAATTGTAAATTTAAGTATTTAAATAATGTGAATTGAATTTTTATAAATGGATAACAGTTTTTTAATCAGAAAATTTTATAATTTATAATAACAAAAAGTTGATTTTTTACCAAAATGAGCATAAACAATAATTTAAAAATATCATCATTTAGGTAAAAATGGATTTGGGGGGTTAAACTAAAAATATAATTATTAAAATGACCTAAAAACATAAATAAAATAAATTTTAGGGAAATATTTATACACTGTACTTTATAATTTTATATAATAATCAATTTTGGACCCTTTTTCATCTAAATATACATGGGTAAAACTTTTTGTTTTCAAAAATTACAGTTGTTTCGCTCTGCTCCCTTATTAAAGGCCACCACATTGCTCTCTAATTCCCTCCATCAAACCTTTCTCATTTTCCCAATACATAAAAATTAAATTTTCTACTTCCCATATATCATCCAAGAATCTGTATTTTTTATTAATTAGAACTTGGAAAAGATTTTTGTGTAAACCTAAGAAGGATACCAAAAGAAGAGGTAATGTTCTTCATCGAGATTTTTTATTTTATTTTTTCTCCTCCTTAAATTATTATTATCCCATGACAATATAATGAACAAAAAATATTACATATCCATTTATTTTTTGAGTTTAAGGTAATGATCTACCACCATCACCACTTCCATCAAATGGGTTAGGAAATCAAAACTCATGTGTATGGCAGATTACAGCCTCACGAACTGAGGTCGTTCATTTTTTCATTACCACATCTCACGGTTGGGTATGATGACTTATATATAGTTTATTATATATATTTATAAAATAATTATACCTCGTAATTTATTTTATGATAAAAACCTTTTTACATTCCATTCTTTTAGGGGTACAATAATATCGCTCTTGTGTACGACGGACTTCCACCTAACGATGTGGTGTGATTTTTCTTTCACTAACACATTACATAGAAGGTGATAAAGATAAATTTAATCAATTTATGTTATATTATTTACATAATTTTAATATTAATAAAATATTAATCATTATTAAATGATAATGAATCATTCTATTTTTTTCCTTTTCCCTCACTGAAAGATGATAACATCTTTTGTGTACATGTAGAGTACAACCTTTATGAAGTGATGTGACTCTCTCTTCATCGCTAGACCACCTAGATTATATATATTATAATATATAAATAAATACTTTTTATTATTATAATTCTAAAAATATAAAATATTACCTAACTTTTTTCTAAAATGATTGTCGAAAAAATGAAATATCACCCATGTGTACGAATGGAATAACATCTCCATGATCGTAACATACTTAATTTCACAATATTATCATTAATTATTGGTATTTAATGTGTAATTGATTTATTAAAATGATAATTTTTTTATGTTTATTATTATGGATATTATGGAACTATATAATTTGAAGAAGTATCAGATCCTTCATTATGAAAAACGCATGAGAAAACAAGGAAATTAACACCTGAAACCATTAATATAATTAAATATAATTAACGCATGGGTGAAAAGATGAAATAATAGGATAATATATGATATTATAAGTATTAATATGGTTCTAATAAAAAGATAATGACCTTCTTAAAATAATTATAAATGATTTTAAATCGTGTTCATCTAAAAGGAATCATTTAGTAAGGGATTTCTTAACTCAGTTTCCTTGTATTGGGTTAAACTTCTGATTTGTTGATTATGAAATGATAAAATTATGTGGGTACTAAAATTTTATTATTTTATGTTGTATTCTCAAATTTTTTATTTCGATTTACATTTTATTTACATAATCAATTCATTTATTAATCTCTACTTCAATGATATTATCTTCGTAAGGGACTCCATCTAAGTTTCCCTTTATTGAGACGTATTGTAATTTAATGAACATATTTTCATTAATATGTTGAATAACCGTCCCCTTTGACATGTACTATAACTACTCTATAGTAATTCATTTTTTTAGTTTTATTTTGAATAATTTCATTCAAGGGGTTTTTACGGAAAAGTTACAAAGTGGTAAGGAATTTCATAACTCAATTTCCTTTTATTTGGATATATATACTTCATCATTATATTTGATATTTTTGGGTTTTGTTTTTAACTAATTATGATTATATTATGTTTTATTTACACCTAGTTTATGTGCTTTTACATTTTATACACATAGGAAATTCTTTGATTAATTATCAATTCATAATTTTGATCTTTTCATGAATTTATATCAAAATCCCAATTTATGAGGATTAGTTATACATGAATTTAAATTTAAGAAAATTATTTAACCATTGTGTAATAAAACCTTTATTTTCATTTTCCTCTTGTTTTTCGTGAACTTTTTCATGTAATAGTAACATTATTTCACTTTTTGGTAATTAAAATAATTGAAAAAATGTTTGTTTGAAATTATGGCCTCATGTCTCACTCTGGTTGGAAATCTATTCCCTTCAAAACCCATAGTTTCTAGAAAAATAAATATGTTTTAATTTTTTTTCTAAATTAATAGACTTTTTTAAGAATTTATTTAAAGGAATCATCATAACATTTTCAGAATAGTGTTCTTCTTGATTTCACTGAAAAGAGGGTAAATTATTATTTTTTAATGTGTATGGTATGAAATGAATTTATAGTAATCCCAACAACTCAAAATGTTTTAATTTTTCTTTTATATATTTCAAATATTATATTCATTGAAATTTATTTTTTAAAAAATTATTATATTTTAGTATTAAAATGTGTTTTTTTAATTAAAATCATAATATCCTGAAGAATGTTTTTAAATATATTATATGGTATTCATATTAATCAACAAAAATCTATTTATTTTTAATCCAATGGGTATATTTTGTATTAAAAACACACCTATGCTTACAATGTATGTTTTATGATCATTTTTACCAAGTAATGTATTGACATTCACTTTCTTGATTCATTTTGATAATCATTAATTTTCACTTGAAATTTTCAATCTCCTATGATCATTGAACATTATATATACTTCAAATATCCATATTATTTATCATGAATATGATTATTACTGAAACCATATATAATTTCAACATATTTTGTTCTACATTTAATGTTTTTTGTCAATCTTGGGAAATGTTAGTAAATTTTTATTTTGTACACAATACAAATATTTTACGATAAGGAATATTGTTCAAGAATTAAATCGATTATTCAATAGATGAGGATTTTTTGGAAATATAAATCTTGGTGGGGCTCAGTTATAGATATCCCCTCAATGCATCGGTAGTCTTATGAACTGAATCAATAAGATAGAATAAAATCACATTTCCAAACCAAATGAGTATGTACCAAGTAGTTTTAAATTATCCTTTTGAGAGGTATTGACAGTATAGGTATCGTGATCTTGATTTCAATATATCCAATAATTATGTATTTTCTTAATTATGTATTTAGTTATTATTATCCATGATATTTTTACAATGATATTATATTTGGATTCATTTCATTGTTAGTTATTGATTGTATTTCATGTGTGTTCTATTATTTATCTTTCCATATTAATTATGAATTATATTTTCATGATAGTAAAGTTATTTAAATTCAATGTGGTTTTAGTTATATAAAATTAAATATTTATTATTATATAGGTGATTTTCACATTGATATTATCTCTGGATTAACTTCTTTCTCTTTTTATTGATTACATGTCATGTGTTTTTAGTTATTTATCTTACCATATTTATTATTCTAATTGATTAATTATTTGTTTTTTTGTATATAAACTTAATGATAATTTGATTTAACACTTACTTCTTTTCATTTTCCTATTATTCCATAAAGTGTAATACGATTTATGTTCAAGGATATTCTAAAAGGAATAATGTTATTCAAGAAATAAAATTATGTTGTAATTTTTGTTTTGAATTGAAATGAAGAATCGAGTTTGTATCTATTTAACCAATAATAATAAATTATTTGTCTATTTGGGATGATATTCCTTGTATCTTATACCAATTTAATAAAGAAGACATCAAATTGGGGCTACTTGATTGAGGTTTCTATAATTAATCATGTATTAGATTTGCAAAAGTCAAATAAATTTATCTTTAGAAGATATGGTGGTGTGAAATATGTTAAATATTGGATGGAAATAATCAAATGAATCCACCATTTCCATTTTAATCATGATAAGTCAACGGTGGAATTATTTACTTACATGTTGGATGGAGTTACATGTAAATTATAGGATATGGTAGTAGAAGATAGGTTTTATAAGGATCTGTCATGGGATGGATTTTAGAATATATTCAATCTGATATTTTTACCTAATTTATTTTAATTAAAGAAAATATAAATAGTTCCTATAGTTTGAAAAGGGTAAAATAATAATGTTAGAATACATAGATTGTTTTTTGGAGTTGTTAAGATTTTTACAAGAGATAATTATAAATTAATACCTTGTAGAAAGATGGTTAGATATTTTTCTTTGACCTAATATTATATAGATCATTAACTTATTTGACATTCCCACCAATGTGGTGATGGTAAAGAGGCTACGGTGGAAACAAACATGATGTATTCTAGTGTAGGTAATTTTATTCTTTACCGTAATATATGAAATTATCTTTCTACTGTATTAAAGAGAAATTATATCAATATTTAGTAACAGGGTAGTCAAAATAAACATGTGAGATTAAATTAAACTCAATTGAAGAAAACATACATGTTATCAGTGTGGTACCACAATACATTTAAAATGGAATTTTCATTGAACACAAAACATTTAAAATGTGTAGGATTCTTAGAGTCTTGAGGATGTTTTCAAAGAAATCTAGTTTGTGATTTTCAAATTAGACACAGAGATCAAAGATATATACTTAGTGACTAAAGAAATATATATTTGGGACACAGGTTATCATAGGTGGTAACCCTTAAAAAACAATATAGGATACCCTGGGTAGTTGTTCGCTATAGATCACGTGCTAAAAGAATTAGATGCATGATTTATAATAGTATGAGGTTCCTTGAATATTTCTTAAATTTTTAACTCCAATATATTTTATGTGAGTACCTCTCATTCATTAAAATATATACACACAATATATTGGTTGATTTTTAATATATAATTGATGAATTGTTTTATTATGATTGAAATTCATCTTGATGAAAAATTTTAAAATGATGTAAATATAAATATTATTTAAATATGAATTGTTTGAAGGTTCATGCAGTAGAAAAATATCTAATGGTTTTAAATTTATTTAAAATTTCTTATAAATAAAAATTCTTATCGCTTTGACGAAGGATCCTTCATGTAAATTTATAAATAAAGTATTTATATTTGATGAAATTATTTTCATTATCCTATGATCATTTATTCGATATTGATATTGATCATCTCCAAACCCCTTTTTTGATATACTTTTATTTTGTAGTAAGGATCAAATTATAGAATCTCTCCAGTGGTGTTCCTTACAAGCTCTTATGATCTCTATGAAATGCCAATTTTTTTTGAGTTCTAGTGTGCTGAACAAATATTATTTCAATGTTCATGTTGGTTTCTTTTCCATCTATATTGATGGAATCTCTCTTCGAATTCTATTTATCAATATATATATATAGAAAGGAATCAAAGAGTGAAATATATTTTAGGCAAAAATTATTTTTTATCAATTAATACAACATAATAGACATGGACATCTATTTATAGAGCTAAGATTTGCGTTAAATTATTATTTAATTTTATATTAATATGTAAATAATATAATAAAATTAATTAAATCCTATGCCAAAATAATGATATTATTATTATTTTATAGAACACGTGTGTACCGGCACAATAAAAATTATTGTTTAATTGTCTTGTAAAATAATATTATTCATTGGACATGATCTTGGTCCATTCATACAACTCTATAATTTATTGGATACTAGAATAAATATTTAGACTAAATAATTAATTCATCGATAAATATTTTATATTGATAATGTATGGATAAAATTATATCTCAGTCATTTGAATAATATTTATTTCATTAATCAAATTCAAAATGAATTTAATCGATATCAATCAAAACACATAGTTATTACCGTCTTGAATTATTTATCATTGGAATTACTTGGCCTTTCTTAAAGTCCAAGATCACTATATTACAATGGCTCAAGTCCCCCAAGAGAAATAATTCATTGTATCAATGATGAAAACCACATATGAATGATCATTTTGTAATATAATCCCTTTATCACAATATCTTATCAAGAAGGTTGCATATCCGTGTTACTAACATATATGCTTGATACGTCATTCTTTGACAAACATAAATAACCATGTCCCTACAAAAAGGCCATGGAATTTAGTGTGATTTTTCTATTCCAAATCAAAGAGTTGAGATATCAATTTTTCCGAATATGGAAGGTAAAATACTTCCTCAACTCATCTTTTAATAAATTTTTTTATGCACCCGTCATATAGTACTTCCTACCAAAAAATGGCCTAAAAATTTTCATTAGAAAATATAAATTTTTGATTCATGACATGATTCAATGATAATAATAAATTCTAAGGACCATTACACATGATTGCTTGTTGGAAATTCTAATGATACCAAGACATGTAGAATCCTACTAGTGGGTCTATTCATATAATCTCTCATCTTAAAGATTACCAAGTGTGAAAGTCATGAGAATAATCCTCATCCTCATAGAATTACATGAACCATAAATTCATGTTCTATATATCCCATCATAGAATGTTATATGAATATTTTCTTTTCTTTTCAAATTTCTCATCATAGTAGGGAACTGGAATGATGTTGTCAATGTGATAGATACTCTATGGAACTATTACATTAATGTCATGTAGAACAATGAACTATTTTCAATAACATATTTTGTTAGTATTAAAATTAGAGATTATAAATGTAATTAAAGTACATGTTGTTTTTCCTAGGACACCTACTGCAACAAACTATAACATGGACTAGATCCAAATGCCTATGACATTCATTCTACAAGACCTCACATGATAATCATGTTTCTATGGAGTCATGAATTATGCTAACATGTCTATTATATTGTATTCTATGTAAATAATATTATACAAATCCTCACATATCTAAGAAAAATATCACATGAAAGAATACTTCAGAAGAATATACCTCATTAATTGATATGACCATAGCTCCATGGAAGCATCCACCATTGCAATATTATCAAAATAAAGTGTTATTTCATATTAAATGTTGGGTACCATGTCACAATTTTGGATGATGCTGAGTATCGATACTTATTCTTCACGTACTTTATAAGCCACAATAAACTCAGACTCTACTATAGAATCTACGACCTTAGCCTATATTAAGCTATAACAGCTCATAAAACATCCATTAAATGAAAAGATATATCATGTTTTTTATTCAACGTTGTATTAAAAAAAATTAAAACTACAATTTTCATATCCTCTTATGAATAGTTCCTCTTATACTCCGAAAAATATGAACATATCCTCATTGTGCCTCTTGTACTTAAGGATAGTTTTAACGACCATCCAATAGCAGTCACCTAGGTCTACTTGATTTCTACATATGAATCTTAATGCATAAAAGATATATATCCTTGTACATAACATAACAAACACGGATATCCCAATGATGGATGAATATCGAATTCATTCTATTATTATATCTTTACTTGTCTATGGAAACATTTTATTAGACATATTATTTCCATATGACACTAGAAATAGACCCCTAAAGTATTTTTCCATACTGAACCTATTTATTATCTTGTAAATATATATACTCTAACCTAGGCTGAGAATCCTTTTAGAACAATCATTATGGATTTTGATCTCAAGAATATATGTTTCCTTTCCTAATTCATTCAAGGAGAATCATTTATTCTACTAGGCCTTAATCGACTATAATTATTGTATCTCATTTCTAATAACTAAAAAGTTGTCAACATGTACTATTAATAAAACGATAGCACTCTCCTTATACTGCTTATAAACATAAGGCTTGTATTCATTATTTATGAAAACAAATTCTATAATTGATTCTTGAAATCAAATTTTTCATGACCTATATGATTGATTCAGTACATTAATTTATTCTTTCAATTTACATGTCTTTTTTATTCCTTTTGAGTCACAAACCCATGGGGATGTGTCAAGTAGAAATTTTTTAAAATTTTCCTATAATAGATGGATGTTTTGGCATATATTTTCCAAAATATGTAATCCTTGAAAACTATAATGGAATGTTTAATTCTGATGGATTTTATTATTTTGACTGGTTAAAAGGATTCATTGTATTAAATCCCTTGTTGATATTTAAAACCTTTTTCAAAGATACATGACTTATAAGTACTGGATTTTCCATCCATGTGCAGTTTCTTATTTAATATTATTTTACAACCAAGAGGAATTACATCCACTAGAGGATCTATAAAAAACTATACTTGGTTTTTGTACATGGAATCTGTTTCATAATTCATGGATTCCTTATAATTAAAAACATATTTTCAACTTATTGATTCCTTTTTGGTTATAGGATGCGTATTATAAAATAATAATGAGTCACCATCCTATTTAACTAGAAAACCAAACAATTCAAGTTCTCTAGCATCTCTTATAATGTTAAATAGAACATTTGTCTCTGGAATAGCTTATTCTTCCATGGGGATTTGTCATTTCTACCCTTTTGGAAAATATTTTGTATATTATGTATATAATTCAATTAATTTTATCACACTTTTTCTATCCATTTTGATGATATTCTCCCAGTTAGTGAACATGATGTCACATGCAACTATTATCATTTTATTCGAAGGTTCATATAGGTATTTTCCCATTATTTCCATGGAGTATCCTATAAAGGTGAACTTTTTGAATCAAGTTGAATATTTTTTACCTAAGGAGGCCTTTAAAACTATTTTTCTACACAAAACATGTAAATATGAAAAAACGGTCATTCTTTCACTCCAAATTTCCTATGGAATATCGTTTATTGATTTAGTTGGTACATGGATTAGTATGTGTACTTCTATTTTTAATGACTTTACCAAGAAGGATAATGGAAGACAAACATGACTCATTATTGATCTCACTATTACTAATTAGGTGTGGCACTTTCCTTCATATAAAATACTCCATTGAGGTATATAGGGAGGTGTGAATTGAGATAGAATCCCAAAATCCTATAAATAATCAATGAATTATTAATTAAATTATTCCCCAATGTGGTCAAAGAAGTGTTTTGTAATCTTACAAACATGTTGGTTCTCAATTTCATTCTTGTATTCCATTAATTTATCGATGGAATCTGACTTATACCTCATTAATTAGACATATGCATATCTATTAAAATCGTCAATAAAAATTATTAGGTATGAGTACCTACCCCTTACTTCAAAGGTAAATGGTCTATTAATGTCAGTATAAACTAATTCAATAAGCTCTTTGGATCTTTTATCATTCCCATTAAATGGGTCTTTGGTCATTTTTTCTTCTAAACATGTATGACATAAAACAAGTATTTTTAGTTCCAAATAATATAAATATACATATTAGTGAAGATTTGTCAAATTTATCTTAGTTACATGACTTTCTAGTGATGTTAACTTTTGGTGTCATATGAGTCATGTGAAGTGGTTTTGTTATCAATTTACATTACTCTATTATGGTATTCTAACACATAAAGACCATTATTTAAATTATTCATTCAATAAAAAATGTTATATTTATAAAATTATAAACATATACTTTTATGAAAATGAAAATAAAAACATTTATATCATGATTATATAGATATAATGTTTTTGGTAATATGTGTAACATATTAAAAATCTTTTAGTGCCATTATCATTTCATTTGGCAATGTGAGGTGGTAGTCACTCATAGCTATAACAGAAATTGTAGATCAAATTTTATGTCCAATGATTTATCTCCCCTCATTAAAATTTTTATAAATTTACTTATTTCCAATATTTTGATACATATATGAGAACAATAATATTTAAAAAACAACCAATTTTATGAAATAGAGAAATTGAACATAATAAAAAATTCTCTTGAATCTTCCCATCGCATATTTGGTTGGCTGAAATTTTTCTTCCAGTGGACCTTCTCACCATATACGAAATAAACAACATCCTGATCACTTGATTTCCCATTAATAATTATCTTCTTGGTAGGGTGTACATAATATTTTCTTTTTTAGTTATTTACTTTCCATTTCCATTTTTTACCATAATTATTGAATGATTTTAACTCTTTTTCTCCTTATCTAGTTAGTGAATAAGTGAAAGTAGATTTGGGAGATATTCCTCAATGATATTTAGGGATTTAAATCCTTAAAACCTCTAGATGATCAATGTACCCAATAATTTTGATCAAATAAGGCCTAAATAAGTCACCCTCTATAATATTTCGCTAAAAAGAGCCTTTGAGTTCTCAAAACATTCATATTTAGCAACCTCTAGGTATATACCAACTAGATGCATGATCCCGATAAAAGAATCCACGTTTTTGTGAGGCATCATAAGTTCACTAGAAATAGAAGATAGAATCAGACACTAAATTTTGATCAATAAATTAAGTTTTTTTCATAGACAAGGTATTATTCATCACTCATCTCTTTATATAGAAGATTAGGATTAGATAATAGTAGATTGGAAGAGTTATATTCAAGTATCAGTACAACCCGAAAGAGTTTAAACCACTATTAGATGATACTAAAAATGTAGAGGTGGTTCTTTTAAAATATATATTATAGGGATAGTGTGGATGAAAAAATTACTATTCATTCAACAATTTTAAAAAATCATATTAATAGTTTTTTTAATGATTATAAATTATGTGAGAAATTATCATAATTAAAATTTAATTAAATATTCAACTATTTTATTAAGTCACAATAGAACTCACCATTAAACTCAAAATGCATAGTTTCATGGACATTCAAGTGGAAAGGAACAATATTCCCATTAATATAACCTCAATAATGGTTGTTCAAGATACGTGAAGTTATTTAGGTTGGAAATGATTTTCCAATTATGGGTTTACTGCTCATTAATACAATGAGTGGATTCAACAATCCATAAATCCAATCATGGATTTCCTAAACACTTGCCACAAAATAAAAAAAATACTAATAAGGGAAGCTCCACCTGATGTAAAGTTGTATATTCAACCAAAAAACATCATTTGAATCCCCCTGTTTAGTGTAAGTATCCCAACAAGGGTTAGTCTAACACTTAGTGCTATTATTTTAATTGTTAATCATGTAATGGAAGGCCAAATATGGCATAATAATTTATTGATGTATTTTAATTTTTTATGGACAAATATTTTTTATCCTTTACATGACTTTTTAATATTAAGTATATTTTACATAATTCATTAACCATGTTAGAAAACCTATTTAGTCATAAAAAATTTATTTAAATTATTTCCTTACAAATTAATTTATTTATTAATTTTATATCATTATTGCATCCATAAATTAAATAATTCATAGAAATTATTGAATAAATAATTTAATGAATTTTTTATGATATTATATAATAATTTATTTATTGACAAGACAATAAATAAACTTTTGAATAGTGGGGAATAACTCCTTCTTCCTGTCTTAGCATGAGTTGCAGCATTCCACCTATCCACCTTTGTATCACCTAGGTTGAATTCATTATGATTTTGTCTTGAAAGGCCACCATGAACCTTCAGATACTATATTAATTACATTTATTTATAACTCACATGTATATGAGGGAAACCAAATGATTGGTTGAGATAAATTACGTAAATAATCTTGGCCATGCATGACTTATATCATAGTGGAGGGTGGGATGACTCAAAGGCCATAAAATTTAATTTAATAATAAATAATTTAAAAACAATGCCCAAAATATTAAATTAAATAATTACAACACATACAATAGTCTTGGTTAAGCTCATGATCGGTCGTAAACACATAATGATTTTTCATTTAAAATAATTAGATATAATTAATTTAACTCTCTTTAATAAGTTAAAACACACATTAACTACTATGATTTAGTATCTTATTAACCAATTTATTTATTTTGTCTTATTTTATCCAATCATCAAAAAATACTCACCCAGTTTCATTTAAATTTAATATATAATTTTGGTTAATTTTAAATTTCAATAAAATAGTTCACACCTTTATACATGCTGCCAACATAGTGATTACCTATCTAAATTAATTTGAAAAGTTTTGTTGAAAATAATTCACTCATACGATATATTATATAAAATGTATGGGTCATTATTTTAGGGAATTTATTTTTAACATAATGACTCACCGAGAACATGAAAATTATGTATCTTGTATAATTTAATTCATTGAATATATAATATATAATAAATATACATTATTCATATCCTAAAATATTATGTGGACGTAATCATGCCTTTAATATTATATATAACCAAATGAACATTGTGTACTATCAACTTAACAACTCATAGAACTCGATTCCATAAGTTTTAAGAAGTAATTAATTAAATTTAATATTTCCATTTATAAAGGTAAAGTACATTTCTTATACAAGACATCTTTATGGAATTTTCATATCTCTACTGAATATTGACAGCACAAACCCTCAAAGTCAATGTATAATAATCAAATATATTTATTAATTTATATGGCGTGTATAAAGGATACAAAATATCTACTTATATTTAAATAGTTTTCCAATATTTACACACCATGTATTAAATACACATGATGAATTAATTAATAAACCAGGTTTTATCATGTGTTTTCAATCATAAAAATGCATAGACTACATGGTCTGTAGTAAAACTACATAGTGTGTACTCCAAAAAAGGTATTTCGAACATTGAATAGTCTACACATGGTTCACTTTTTGCACAGGGTGTGCAATTTTTAAGGAAGACTTGGAGTCCACATGATTATCATTATGTAATGAATAGGTATATAATGATTATATAAAAGGAGTTCATGTCAAATAATCTAGTTTTATCCATCCAAGATCATTGTAACTTCCTGTTATAATCTTCATATATAAAATTTGTTAATTATTAAATGATCACGGTAATATGTGTGAGAAAAAAAGAAGTCAAAGAAGATATTTAGATGATAGGTCAATATAGAATTCAAATATGAAATGAATTATAACATATAAATGTGAAATAATAAACATTAAAATAAATAAATATAAATTTGAACTTGACCAATCTGATAAAAATTATATGGTTTAAGGCATAGTTGAAGCATCAATGTTGGGTGATATATTTGAAATTTTATTTAAATAAAATATCCCAGAATGCTAAGAGAGGATATTTCATGTAAATTTATCTTTAATTTATTGAGATATGAATAAATGATTTACCATGTGTATTTATCATTTCATTGATATAGATGTTGATCATACGAAAACTCTTTTCTGAATTTCCTTTGTTGTACCATACGGATCAAAGTGTATAATCCCTATAGCGGTGATCCACACATGCATCATTGATCTCCATGAAATGTCAATTGATTTTATTGTTCTAAAATAGTGATTTAATTATCATGGGTCATTAATTTTGATCACTCAACCATCAATTATAAAGGAATATTTCTTAGATTTATCATTCTTGAGTGGAAGAGAGAAAAAGTAATTCAATGGAGATATATGTTGTGTGCCACTATTCTCTATTTCTCAATTAACACTTAAAATAAAAATAACCATATATATATAGATATATTGTTTATGATAAAATATTATTTAATTTCAATTTATCCCTTAAGAAATATAATATCATTTTTTAAACACCAGGAAAATGTAAAAAAAATTATTTTTATTTTATGGCATTCATGTTAACCTGCACGATAAAAAATATTATTTTACAATTTTGTAAATAAAAAAATAATTGAACATGGTATTGGTCTATTCAAAATCCTCTTTAATTTATTTAATTCCCAAATAAATATTTTGAATAAAATTTTAATTCATTAGTGATTATTTTTTATTGTTAAAAAATGAGTAAAATTATTTCTCAGTCTTCAGAATAATATTTATTACATTAATTAATTTCAAATAGAGTTTAATCAAGATCAATTTAAACACTTACTGTGTAACCCTATAGTATTATTTCTCATTTTCATTATCCAAACTAGTCTAAAGACCAAGATTACTACATAGTAATGGGTCAAGGCCCCAAAGATAAAGAACATATTTTATAATGATGAAAACCACATATGAATACTCACTATGTAATATAACCTATTAATCACAATATCTCATCAAGAAGGTTTCAAATCCAGGACACTAAACTATATTTTTAATACATATTTCATTGAATATCTATATTAAACCCATACTTACACCATGGACATGGAATTTAATTCAATGGTTTTATTCCAATCAAAGGATCAAGATATAAACATTAATGAAAATAGAAGGGGGAAATACTTTCTTGACTCTTCCATTAATAACATGTAATTTGTGACACACCCAATGTACATTACTTCCCGCTAAACAATAGAGTGGTGGTTTTCATTAGTAAATCTATGCGTTCTAGTCATGGAATGAATTGATGATAATAATAATATCAATAGACAATTAAAAATGATCATGGAATGTAATATCTAATGACCTCATAACATGTTGAATTACTACTGGTGGGTATGTTCTCATAATCTCTCATATTAGAGATTACATTGTTTGAACATCGTTGAAAGAAGTCATATCGACATAGGAGTACTCACACCTGACATTCATGTTTTATGTGTCCCATCATAGAATTTTATATGACTATCGAACATTATTTATGAATATTTTAATGGAATGTTGAGGTTATCATCGTAGAGTGGAACTTTTATGACCTTATCTATGTGACTGATACTCTAGAAAATTATTACATTAAATTCACATAGAAAAATGAATTATATTTAATAGAATATTTTTTTTAATATAAAAATCATATAATATACATGTAATCAAAGTAATAACAGTTCTTCATATGACACCAACTCTATCATAGTATTGGAAAAATCATAAAGGAATTTTTTCCCTTATACATAACCGTATAATATCTTATAATTTCAATGGATTATATAGTGAGGTTTAAGGATAATATTGACTATTATGGTGATATAGTTTCTTTTAACCTGCCTGATTTGTGTTTCCACTCTTTTTAAAGAGTTTGGGATATTAATTAGAATTTAATAAAACCAATGGTTCAATACTGATGAAATTTAACTTTCTAATATACCTGAATATTTCTTATATTAGGGAAATTAAATGTTAAAATTTGTTTTAAGTTATAGTGGAATATTTCATAAATATTTTTCTGGAATATCATTCTAAAATTGTCATATTGAGAGAAAAAAGAGTTACCATTTACTAGTTACTCAGAATAAGACTAATTTATATACCTTAAAATAACATAGTTCCTAGATATTTATAATAATCTAAGGCTTGGTGAAAAAAATTGGAGTTAAATGGTTTTACTTAAAAATGTGTGTTAATATGGGCACCACCAATAATTTTTGTTATGATGTTCAATGGTATATTTTTTTTATATACAAAAAAAAAATTAAAACTAGGTGATAGTGGAAAATATGTATCCTTTAATATGAATTGATTATTATGTTTTTTATTAATTTAAAATATTTAAAAAAAATTAATATTGACATAAATATAGGGTCTTAAATGTTGACAGTAATGAGTGAGGACATTCCCAAAATTTACATCAAAAAAAGTTTTAGGAATTATGAGTTTTTTATAATACTATTTTTATTTACCAATTATCCTATTATTTTTATATAACTGATTAAAAATATCTTTAAATAAAAAATTGACTCATTCATGGTGTTGTTTATTAAACATATCTTGGTTTACTTGGGAATATAGAAATAACATTAAACACATTTAAGGGTAATTTTGGGAAAATATTAGAATCACTAGTTGTATGGGAAGATATATAGATTCTAGTATTGTATTCAAGGGGTAAGGTTTTGGGGACATGTTTACTCGGATAAGAATATTTATTATATTCTGAATCATTAAGATTGGGGTTTGGAATGAGTTATTATGCAATGGGAGAATGTGGTGGTGTGTGTATCAAAGAAATTATGACCATAAGAGAAAAAATAAGCAATGCATGACTTGTAAATTTTTGATACATTTTATTCCATTAAGATCTAGAGGCATCTCCTATATACTAAGGAATTTTGTGGCATATTATGATCATAATAGTATTGATCTTCAATTTCACTAAGTGAGAACTAAAATTTAATCTTCATAGATAAACTAATTATCGATCAAATTTTTTTGTTAACATACATTCTTTGTAAGGGTAATTTTTTAGTATATACCTTGACTAAGAAGTCCCTTAAAATGAGGGAATCAGAATGCTAGTACAAATTGATGAACTAGATTATGGCTATGTATCTATTGTCTCAAAACGAGGGAGACCATATGGTATTAAATAATATTATTATCACTTATATGCTTGTGGAATTAGTTAAGGTGTAAAATATACATAGTAAATTATATATTAAGATTCATGAAATACAAAATAATGGGGACACTATTCATGTGTGTTCTCTAACACTAGATTTGAACCATTATTTAAATGATCGTATAAGGATGTTGTGAATTCCCTAACATGACCATCCCAAAATAATGTTTTTGCAAATAATGTTTAAAAAATTTAATTCTTAATACCTTTTAGATTTTGTGTTTAAGATTTTAAGGACACAAAACACTAAATAATATACAATAAACTACCATAGATAAGAATTCATTTCTTCCAAAAAAATACTATTTCCACCTGGTTCATTTGAGAATAATTTTCAAAATTTTAATTTGGACTACATTATCTTTCTAAATCAACCTTACACACTATAAAAATTAGAATAATATTTTTTATGAGCATATAAATCTCATTAAAGAGTATAAAATGGAAATTAAACTTGTTATTCCATTAAAAAACATGAAAACCAATCAAATCCTTTCAGAATATAATAAACATAAAACACATAAAATGCAATTAAATTATATTCATGCATGAAATAAATAACATTGAAATTATTTCCATTAAAAAATAATGGGTAATAATAAAATTAATATCAATATAATGATGGGTTTTTTGGATAGTATAATCATACATTATCACATGTACTATAACCTATAGTGGAAATTCATATTTAGTTACTTCAAATATATTTATCCTAAAGAATAAATAATTAACCAATGAATTAATGTGAAATACAATTCTAGGACCACCCATTATCATAAATACTTTTCAAGTAATATATCATGAAAAAAATTCATAAGATATTACAATTCAACCCATTATCATAAGCCTTACAGTTAACCCCAGAAAGGAAAATATATTAAAAATAAATGGAGAATTAATTATCGATTTAGAGGAATAAAAATTAAAAAAAATATAGATAAAAATATAAAATAGTGTGATAAATAAAATATATTGAAATCATTGGAGAGTTAGGTGAGAGAAATGTATTAAATAAATCAATTTAAAAGTTTAAAATAAACCCCTTATAACCAGGTAAATGTATTAGTCAAATAAAATCAAATAGGGATCTTGAAATTGAATTTTTATTCCCATGAATATATAATAAATTATGAAAAAATGAATTATTGATATTTTATATATATTATTTAAAATAAAATAAATAATGAGAATGGAAGATATCTTAATAGAAGGAAATTGAGACAATAATCCCTTTTCCTTGAGTCAATTATAGCTTTGTACATCATATAACATTCATAATAATGAAATTATAATAATTTTTTAATTTTTTTAAAATATTGAATTTTATTTTTCATTA
This sequence comes from Viscum album, assembly GCA_963277665.1. NCBI lineage: Eukaryota > Viridiplantae > Streptophyta > Magnoliopsida > Santalales > Viscaceae > Viscum > Viscum album. The sequence goes on along the minus strand of OY728147.1, from coordinate 1,124,769,280 downwards.
TTAATATTCATTTTTTTCATTTATTATCATTCAGAATTAATTTATTTTATTAATTTTTCTAGTATCAATCATTTTGAGGTTGTTTAGTCCATTATATTAAAATAAGAATGGTTTAATGGTAATGGTTAAATATCCTTTTAAAATGGTGCAATAAGATATATAATTGTAAAGTTATATGTTTCATTACATTCCATAGTCATAAGAGTTTAATATTTTTGTATATATTTTTAATTTAAAGAATCTTCCTGATTATTCTTTTTTTAGATGCTTAAAAATGTAAAAGATTGACTATTTTAATTACCAATATTATCTTGAATATTTTATCAGTAAAAAATCATAGGTATGTAATTAGTTTTATTTATAATACTATATTAAAAAAGAAATCCAGTTTTAAGAGTATTCAAGAAATTGTTATGTGAAAAATAAAACATCATTATTCAATTGAATAGCTTAAAACTATCATAGATGAACAATGAATTATAAAAGTGTATAAAAAGAGAGATATTAATAAATATTTTAGTTTAATAAAATAATTATAATATAATTATACTACTATGTTTATGTTACTTTGAAAGGATACTTGTGTTAACTAATTTGGTAAGAGAGTAATTAAAATGAAATATGAGGATCTGAACTCATTTTTTGACAAAGTAGAGGATTATAAAAAGTTGTTGATGAGAGGTAAATTATTGAAACTGAATCCTTAATAGATAAAAATGGTTTTAATATTATGGAAATATTATAATTTATGCAAAAATATATAATTTTAATAACTATTTTTAAATAAATAAAATCATAAATTAAAAGAAATAGTGGCTTGGGAAACACTATCTTACTATTTGTGTATACTCTTTTGGATTGAGTCTGTATCCTTAGGAGGAGAAAATTATGGCTAGAAAAAACAATTATGAATTATGAAATGGTGGATTATAAATATATTTTTTAAAAATATTGAAATATTAAATAACTTTATATGATTCTTCAATAGGGTAGAATAAGTCGCTTTTTATATACATGATTCAATGGAATTTATGAAAATATTCAATTTATATGGGATTAAAATGTTTTCATTTTAAGTGGAAATTGTTTATAAACAAAAAATAGGTTATATAATATATATTAAACCATACAAACTTCACATTTCAAATTTTATTCATATTATTTTAATAATTTACAAATTTAATTAAATATAAAAATTCATTTCAGTGGTATAGAGAGTTATTTATGTAATTTCAGTTTCAAAATATCGTTAAAATTTTCAAATTTATGTTTTAAAATTTAAATATTTAAATAAATATAAATTGTTTCCTTAAAAATATTAAATAATCCAATTTACATAAACCTTTTCACATAATATATTTTAAAGCCCCTATTTTAGACTTATATTTTACTTTCACACGCTTTTCATTGACACTACAAAAGCATTTTAGAAAAATATCATGCACTTTAATTTTAAAATTTAATTAAAAAAATAAACATAAATAAATAAAAATTATTATTATTATTATATAAAAAAATTAATTACATTATTTATTCCAATTTATATCACTATATCATTTTTAAGATAAGAATATTGACTTTTTTTACCTTGCGCAAAAAACCGAGTTATCATTTGGATACATAAATCATTATGTAATTTTAAATTTTATGAAAATATATATAATTTATTCAATATTAATCATATTTATATCTTAAAGTAAATAATAACCCTTTATAATATAATTATAATAACTTAATCCATCATTTTTTATCTCTCATTTGTTGCGCAATAACTGGATTTTCATCAAATAGTTATTTCCATATTAATCATGACATAAAAAATTATTTTTTATTTATTAAATACTTTTAATTTTAATTATAATTTTTTTAACAAACATTACACACATTTTTTTATTTATATATTACTTTTTAGGGGCAAATTTAATAATGATTTGTCTAGATTCATTTTAATGTATACTCTAGTATTTTTAAAATGAATTCAACTTTTTTACTCTTCCGTAAATAAAATGGAATTTTAATATTTAACCTTTAAGAAATAATTTTTTCTATCTATAATATTCTAGAATATTATTTATATTTTACATTTTTAAATAATGATCTATATATTTATAAATTATGAAGTGATTGAATTAAATTTGAATTTGGACTCTTATATTTTAAAAGGAATTAAAATTCATAATTATTACTCAATGTAAACAAACATTAAGTCCAGATATTGAAATTAGAAATTACATTTTTAAATTTTACAAATAAAATTTTAAATAAAATTTTAATTTATACTATTTTACAATTATTTTTTTATTGGCCTGCAACATTCTGATTTATGTGTATTTGAGGGAATTTGGTCACTTAATCTAGCAGATGGTTTATTTGGAGAACTGGGGGTCAAAAGTAGATATTTTATGTTGAAAACATAATTAAGAGACTATAAAGGAATATCATTGGGTGACTTAGAGCATGAGATAATACTAAGTTAATCTCAATGTTTTCAGGGTTTCTAAATCTTTCACTGGCTCGCTAGTTGAATTGAGTAGGGGAAGTAGCCCTACTACGCAATAGGTATCACTTACCAGATAAAGAGACTACAATGAGTAGCTAATGAATTTTTTTCAATATCTATTATTCTCAAAAACACTCATCGTACTGTTTTTGAGACTCCCTAGGTGGTTGATGACCCACTGGCTATCCGGTGGACCACAAACTCCTTTCTTGTGTAGGAGTTTTACGATATCTTAAGTAGGGATATTTTAAGATAATGTCTCCAAAAACACTTCAATATTTTCATGCCTTGGATAAACCTCCCCCTAAGACTCATCCTCAACTTGGTATGGATTTATATTTTATTTATTTTTTAATCCAAGTGATATCTTATGTTCTAATTTAATCTCATCTCCATTTTCTTCATGTGGTGGAGGATCAATGTGTCCTTAATTTCATATGAATCATCTTAGCATTTATTTCCCTTTATGATAAAATTATATATCTATTCCCACTTAATTATATTTCTCCATCATCATCTTAATCATCTATTGATCATTGGATATATTAGGATTACATAAATTGATTAAAATTCCATAGAATCTGTTATAATTTTACAAGAACAATAAGCCATAAATATATTCTTTGATAGAGGTTAAACCATGAGGTTTAATGTGTTCCAATAATTACATTTTCATTTAATATTTTAGACTATGTTGAGAGTCTCACCATCCCTATCATGTGATGTTACAGTTAAAGTACATCATCCAATTTAATTATTCTTGAGATTCCAATTTAATTGTATTAAATTTACCATTAAATTGATTCCTAGTGATAGGGATTTATTAATATATGTATTTACAAGAGTTTATTGGACCATCCATGAAAATTCAGACATGGTTCCAGCTAGGTAATGATACACATTGAGTTATTCTGTGATTAGTTTTTTCTCCTTGGTTCATGTGATTACTTGTATTTATTTATTTAATTATAAATTATATATAATTAATTAAATTAGAATGATTGTCCATGTGTTAAGACCGGTTATATATCGGTGGTGGCTAAATGGATTGTGTCGAACTCAGATATAGTTGTTTATAATTACATGGATGGGAGTTTTTTTAGTATTGAGGAAGTTGATTATTTGTACATTTCATTATAGTATTATTCAAATATATTGGAATTTTATAAGAGGTTATCCACAATGGGGGAATGTCCATAAATTCATATCTTTTTATAAACTACATGAAAAGAATAATTAGATTACTAGTAGTAATATATTAAATAATTTAATGACTATTCCAATTGAAATGATCAAAGTGATATAGACCATAATGGACCTTTGAACTAGCTTGGTTCCACAACCACTAATGGTCAATTCCTTGACTAAATATGTGTTCCATAGGTTACATGATACCCCCATGTGGTTTCATCATTCAATATTAGACATAGTGTCCCATGAGACCTATACTAAATATGATTTTTATGTTATGTTTTCATGTATCCCTATGAGTCGTATGATTGATATGGTTTACATATGGTGTGTCTGTATCCCCATGATACATTTAATTGACATGGATTTCATGTAGTGTGTGTGTGTTTGTGTGTGTGTCCCCATGAGACATATTCTTGATATGACTCATGTGTGTTGTTTGTGTATATACTCAAGACAACTATTCTTGATTTGATTCATATGTAGTGTGTGTGTGTGTGAAGTCCCATGAAACCTATGATTTATTTGATTTTCATGTAGATCATTTGTGATGAACCAACCTAGAATACCATCTAAATTGATATCTGAGATGATTCTATACTAACTCAAAGATAATTGTTGATCTCCATAGGTAGGACACAAGCACCATGGCATCAATAAATAATTTTTCAGATTGACATCACCCTTAAAATACTATAATAATCAATGTACAGTTTTGAAACATTATCAAATAAAAAAACAAATACATATATATCAGAGTACATAGAAATTATAAAAAAGATAGAAATAGTTAAAATAGCCAAAACTCATCTACTAGTGGTCCACAACCACCAACTATGTCCCATGTCACCCATCATTGGTCACCCATGCCTGAAACCACAATGAAATATGGTGATCCCATGAGCCCCTACTATAATAATAAGAGTTATAAAAAAAATTGTACAATCATGGTGTGATCTAAAGCATCAACCACAATTCTTCCAAATATTATATGCATGTACTTCATAGGGTTAATCAAATATTATAAAATATGATTATAAATAAGAGAGTATGAGGATTATTTTAAAAATTGAGTATTAAACATATAAAAATCATTGATAAAGCCAATCCTATAAAAAATCCATTTCACCATTTAAAAACTAAATATTTTTCATGAAAATGGTTGACAACCATTTCACAAGGTAGAGTAGAATAATAATGAAAATATAATAATATGAACTAGATATATAATTATTAATATGGGTAAATACAATATAATCAAGGTTCATAATAATAATAAATGAATCGAGTATGGAAGCTCTATCAATATCTAGAATATGGATGCCTTGGAAAAAACCGATGTAGAATACTGATACCACCTTAGAATAGAAAATAAAATTACAACATAACTAATTTATAGGCTTATATCTAGTCCCACGAGTCTCAAAAAAACATGTTCCATGCGCACATACTTTTTTTCTACGTGTCTATAGCCTAAACCCTTCACATTATCTATGGATCCACTATAAGGATTGGATGATTCAATTAAATCATATATCAAGGTCATACCATATATTTATCCACATTTCTATGACTAGTTAAAATAGGTAAGTGATATTTTCATATTATGGGGATCACATAGAGGTCCTTATCAGTATAAATCAAGGGCACTGGCCCACAAATCACATCTCAATATCACCCAAAAACACCCCCTAATTAAGTAATCATTTTGTAAACACCTAATAATGGTATGTAAAAGAATCAATATAGTTATGTTAAAGTGTTATTACAAAATAGGATCATCAAAAAGTTCCTACTGGGTCATCAAGAATCATACATTCAATTCAAATCCTTTTAAATAGTTAATAATCTAAAAAGGGTAATCATATAAGATTTCATTCATAATTCATCATAATATTGAAAAATAGACCATTAAAATAATAATTTATTTCAAATAAACCAAAAATCATTCAAAGGGAGTAGAATAATTTTAAAATGTTGGATTACTTATTAAAATATTGTTTTAAACCCTCTTTCCATTTGAATAAATCATTTATTTCAAATAACCCTAGGGAACCCATTTTTGAGAAAAATTAAAATAAATCAAATTTGGTTCTTCTTAATTTAATAAATTCAAGCATATTAATGTTTTTAAAAAACATTAAACATTTCAACACATTGCATTCAAATTAATGAATTATATTTTAAGAACAAAAATGCATGTCAACAGCCATAATTTCAGAAAAAATACCCTAAAATTTCATAGAAAATAAATAAAAACAAATATAGAAATAAATAATTCACAAAATAGTTTGAGAGATCATTATTATAGGAAAAAATTTAAATCCATCATGAATTTAATGAATATATGATCATCGAAGAATTCTCATGGAATATAAAGGATAAATGTCCTAGAACATGTATTAAAAATTATGAAAAATGAATCTATGATTTATCAAGAAATAATGAATTAAAAAAAATAAAGTAAAATAATTGAAACACCTACACAGAAAATATGGAATAAAATAACAATGAATCTGGGATGGATCAACTTTGATGGTGAGCAACATATCTAAGAAGATATATCTCGAAAGAAGAGAGAAGAGGTCTTTGATCCACAATTCCACATTAATAAACAATTATTAAAAAGTCCATAATAACTTAAATGTCATGGTATTCAAGATAAAATTATAGATATAAGATCATGAACGAATGAACTCTCTGAAAGAGGATCACTGCTTTGATTAGTTCTTCGATTTGCCATGAAATAAGGTTTAGAGAACCAAAATGGCTCTATGATTCTCCGAAAATACAAAATATCGTATTTATGTGTGATTGGGAGGATTTTAGGCTTAATTGGGTGGGTTTTGGAATTTAATTAACATTATTCAGGCATTAATTACCACATTCATGGTTTCATGGGTTATGTTAAATGGTTAGTACAAACCATGCACCAAATCATGTGCATAAAACAAAACTACCAGAAGTGTTAAAATTTTTGGCTAAAAAATAAGTTTAACCATGAAAAAACCATCTGAATCCCTTCTTTTCAAGTTACACTCTTTTTCAAATAATGATTAAATCGTTTCCTAACCATGCACAAGCCTAGAAACCTTAAATATTTATATAAAAACACCAAAACAAACTACAAATATATAAAATTAAAATATAATCAAATCAATGGGTCCAAATAATTAAAAAATTAACAACATATTATAGCCTCTCCACTGTGGGAATTTTTTCCCATAAATTTTCTAGTGTGAATGATATAACATTAAGACATAAGTGGAATGTTCTCACTCATCTTGTGAGATGAATGTTATGTGGTCAAAAAGAGATAGTCAACCAAATATTAAAAAACCAAACACATCTCATTGATTGAGACAATAATATCATCAAATGTATCTATGCTAGATAAATAAGGAGGTCGAGGATAGGTCTACATACCATTTAATGATTCCCCAAAATGGTGTAACATAATAAAATAGTGTCCCTTATACCCAAAGAAATGACTTCAAACACTCAATATGGAGAACATTTATGGTCAAACAACCATAATAAATGATAATAAAGGACAAGGATTTCTACCCTCGGTAAGTACTCCTCAGTAATGTAGGATTTTCAAAACCAACACTCACCACTTGATGATCTCAACAAATAAAATGCCAACACCACCAGTTGTATGGACTATTAAAAATACACATCATTCTATCTACCTAAGTACATTCACAATGTCTATCCAAGTCTACCAATAAAGAGATAAAACATACGGGTTAGTGCATTATTGGGAACCGCACTCTCCCAAGGTACATCATCTAATATATAACGATTGGGATCTAAACATCAATTCAAAATAAGAGGAACACCAAGGAACAACAATCATTTAGAAATATGAATAATCATTTAATAGTTCACATCTACAAGGCACAACCTTATAGATCTGAAGAAAACAAAACCGTTATTACATCAGTAATGCACAAATGACCGAAATCAAGTTCTATAAGATATCATTCACTATGATCCCAAAAACATGTTTTCAAAAATATAAAATACACTAGAAATAAAAACTCAAACATTTTCCACTCTGATGTCAAAATTAACAAGATGGATCAACATCAACCATATCTATAAAATAATAGTAGAAAACCACAGGCTACTCTACTATGGTAAAATCATATTTCCAAATAATATGGTAGTAGTTGTAATGTCTTGTTGCATATTTAACCTGATAGTTAGGAAACTGATGGAAACAATTGAATTTATCACTATCTAGTGGAAAAACATATAAAACCTCTAAAGGATACCTAAATAGACACACAGTCTACAAACCTTTGGAAGTTTTTAACAACACTTATTAGAATAACAAGGCTTTCTATGATGGAAATGTATGATCGGCCTCTTATTTTCTTGAGAAGGATATCCTTTATCAACCACAAAATAAGAATTTAACCATTCATGTTATTTTTCTATATCAACTTCACCTGAAAAGGCCATATTGGGCATCCCTAAATAAGTGATCAACTCAACCATATAGATGACGGTAAAGTGGTATTGATAAAGAAATTTTCAAAAATATATATCATTATTGAAACCATTATGAACAATCCATGTTTTGAAACATACAATATGTGATAATTTTTTTGAATACTTCAGAACTGATAACTCATCTTGACCAAAACTGAAAAACTAAGAAACTTTCTCCTTCTTCACATTCTCGAGATAATAGAAATGAATGAATATTGAATTTAAGAATTCACAAGACATTTACTCATGAAGACATTAGGTAATCACAACATCCCACCAATCTTGGCATGGTCCCTCAAATAAATAGTAGATGGACTTAAACATCGGACTATCAAGATTCTGTAGAGAATCAAAAACCCCATAAAGGTCATCAAGACACATTACATCCTCAAGAGAACCTTGTTCTCCTTTATAAGCAGGTGATTAAAAATAAAAGACATTATTAACGGGGTTCAAAGGATAGAATGTATCGGGCTTTACCACACTGTACGGAGTCTAAGTAAAGTCTACAATGTTTGACACCACCTTTTAAAAACATAAATAACTACCCTGAGGACCAGACTCTTCGAACAAAATTTTGTCTTTCTTGAAGGACGTTATCAGATATATTTATGAACATCACAAAACAAAGTCCTATCAACAGAAGAATAACATAACAAGAAAAAAAATTCCATCAACTATCAAATAGTCCATAAACAACTTTATCAAATTATCATGGATTTCAAACAGACAAGATTTTAATATTTATAAAACATTACTCATTACATTCAAAATAAAAAATATTTTAATAAATAAATCAATGTTTAGATAAATCCTTGACTAGTTTATTTAAATTTCTCTATAGTTTCAAAAACAATAATCGCATTCTCCAATTACCAAAAAAACATTATCATTTCAAATCCAATAAATACCAAATATATTCTGAAAATGTTTCTTTAACACATAATCAAAGTCTCCTTGAAAATAAATTTAACAAACCAAAAATTTCATAAAATTATTTTTATGTAATTGAAAACATTTCTTAAATAACATACAAAACATGTTTTAAGACACAATTTATTTACCCCAAGGGATTTAAATTTATTAAAAGTGGATTAAAGATGAAACAACAACATAAGTGAATAAAATACACCCTATCCATAACCCTACCAACAGACCCAAAAAAAGTAAAGTCATCCTGGAAATAATAAAATATTGTGGCACGATAATGTTATTACATAACTATTCTTAGAAATATTACATGGGTTGGTAAACCAAAAAATAGTTCATGGATTGACAACCAGATTAGTCAGATTGATCCCTCATATTTTGCTAATCTGTAAATAAATATATCTAATTTTTTCATCTTTTCATTCCAACCCAAAACATATAAGAGATTCCCAAAATCAAAAACAGTCTCATTGGGAATCTGAATCTCATTTTCGATCAGAAAACTAAAAACTCAAAAAAAAGGATCAATTCCTAACATCCTTGGTAACTCAATACTCAACATGAATAGGTGGTGATCAATAACCTTCTCACCAACCACCTCTTGAGTCTTGACACATCCTTAATCTTTCGTATACCATGAATCACCCAAAATAACATAAGGTCACTACAGAAGTTCTTCTTTTCATGGGAAGACCACCTTTCATAACATTTAGGACAAACCCTCCTAGAATACCATCAAAACTGAAATCTGAGTCTATTTTTTTGAAACCCAAAGAGTATTCTCAATCACCACTGGTTGGTGACAAGCACCTTGGAATCAATAATTTACTTTTGGGAACAATTTATCCCTCAAAAAAATCAAATAATTGAGGTAAACTATGGTAAAAGTTTCATATAAATAATCCAATACATAAATATCTGGGTATAAAGAGATGATACAGATATAGAAATATAACAATTATACAAAAACAACAATCTATTGGTGGTACAAAACCACCCTCCATGTCCCAAGTCACCCACCCTTGGTCACCGAAGAACAAAATAGCAGAGGAAGATGATGATCAGATGAGCACGTTCTATAAGCATAAGAGGGATAAAAACACAAAACAATACAAGAAAGGTTTGAGATAAAGATCCTAGTAGGATTCCACAAAATATTCAATGAAATTAACTCATAGAGTAATTAAAATATAAAAATTTATGAATATAAATAAGAGAGTATGATCATTAGTTTAGAAATATAGTTTTAAACATTTAAAAATATTTTATCAAACCAAACCTATAAAATGATTCATTTCACAATTTAATAACAAAATAAATTTCTTTTTAATATTTGAAAAAAATTTCAAAAGACATATTTTCATAATAAAATATAAGAATATGAACTTGATATAGAAATATGAACTAGAGATAATACAACATAGTAAATGTGAATAATAACAATAAATGAATTAAGAAAGTAACATTTGATGATAAATAGTTACAACAAATTTTTTCAAGTATCAAGATCAATTATATAGATATCATTGGTACAACATATTTATGATAGTGAGTCCACCCCCAAATAGCAAACCAAATTATTGAATGACTAATTTTTAGGCTTACATCTAGTCACTTGGGTCTCAAGAAAACCCGTTCCAATAACACCTTAATTCATGGTCAGACATTTATAGAATGAACCGTTCACATTCTCTATGGATCCCATAGAAGTGTCTGATCAAGCTATTGAGGCATATATGTTGGTCATCCCATCTAACTATCGAGATTCCTTTTATTAGTAGAACAAGGTGCATGAGATAATTAGGTTATGAGAATCACACTGGGTATCCTTATTAGTATCAATCATGTGCACTGGTCCTCAAATCAAATTTCAATATCACCCTCAAATTAACTCACACTAAATAATACATTTTTGAACACCCAATAATAGGAAGTACAAAAATCATGATAGTGTATTTTTAAAATATAGAATCATCAAAATGTGCCAACCAAGACATCAAGAATCATCAATTTAATTAAAATCATTTTATACAATTAAACATTAAAAAGGTTAATCAAAACCACTTAATTTCAAAAATATTCATAATAATTCCAAAACAGTCTTCAAAATAATCATTTCTTACATATAAACAAAAAATAATTCTATGTAAGTATTAAAATTTTAAATGGTTTGATTGCATTTCAAAACATGGGTTTACACCCTCTTTCAATGTGAATAAATTATTTAATTAAAATAACCTATGAGAACCCTTTTCAAATAAAAGATAAAATTAATCAAATAGGGTTATTTCAAATTTTATAAATTCAATCATTGTAAACTATTTTTAAAACATCAAATAATTCAACTCAATCAATTAAAATCAAGGAATTCAATTTTAATTACAAAAACATGAGCCAAATTCCATAGGTTCAGCAAAAAACCTTTAAAAGTTCTTTGAAAATAAATTAAAAATAACATGAAATTAAAAAATAAATAAAAAGTTGTTAGATATCAAGATTATACCCAGTAAACTAAATCCATGTTCAATTCAAGTAGAATAGGGTCAAGGAATTATTCACAACAATTTTCAAGGATACATTTCATTGAACATGTGTTACAATTTAAAAAACATATAACTATGAATTATAAAAAAATAATTAATTAAAAAATATAAATACCAACATTGAAAAATAAAAAATCCAACAACAATGAATACGAGATGTGTCACCATCGATGGTGATCACCAGATCTAAGAAGATATATCTCGAAAGAAGAGAGAAGATATCATATATCCACAATTCTGTGTAAATATAAAACGATTCAGAAGTCCATAATAAACTCTAGGTATAAGGATTCAAGATAATATGATAGATCAAATATCAAATAGAAGATAACTCACTGAAATATGACCACCACTTCAATTGTAACTTCTATCCACTAATAAATAATTTTTAGAGAGAAATAATGGCTCTAGTTTACAGCCAAAATCTTGAGAATTATATTTATATTTGAGAGGGAGATGTTTATAGTTAATTAGGTGGGTATTAGAATTTAAATTAATTTTTTTAGGTACTTAATTACTGATCTCAAGGTTTCCTGGGTTAGGTCAAATAGTTATTACAAACCAAGTGCCTAATCGTGAGACCAAAACAGACCCCCTAGAAGTGTTAAACAGTTTGGCTGTGAACTTAGCTTAACCATGCTCAAACCATATGACGCCATTCTTTCTAAGTTGCACACATTTTCCAATAGTACTCAAACCATGTAAAATCCATGCACAGTCCGAGAGACATTCAAACAATATGGTAATAACACTAAAAACAACCTGAAAATATATCAAATATAAGGTTAGTTAAATAAATTGGTCAAAAAACTTAAAAAATTAATTTTATGTTAAACATGTATTAGATATATGTATCTTTCTTTATATTACATAATTAAAAACATACTTTTTTTATTTATGTGTTACATGAGTTGTTTCTTGGTCCTTACAGTTGTGTGACTAGGTTATGTTGTACAACCTAGTTGTTCCCTTAGATGGGAGGGTCTAGAAGATGTGATTTATTTCCATATAGAAATGATATTGGGACGAAATGTGATGCAATTTCATGCCCCAGATCAATGATATTTGGTCGACATGTGGTTCAGTTTCTAGACCCAATTCTTTAAGGTTTGGTTAGCATAGTTCTTTCCCTTAATTGTGGGTGTAATAATCCCATAAATTAGGATATGTATATATTATCACTTTTCCAAGTACATTGGGTTAATAGATAACATTCATATTATCATGGGGCCAAAGTAGGTAGATACAGTGTCCAAGTTCATGACTTATGATTGTTTTATACACTCAAATTAGAGTTTAATTGTTATTATTTTATAATTATTTAATTATTCCTCTAATTATTCTTCTGATATTATAACATTATTGTACGTTGTGTTTTAAATCTTATGTATAGGACCACACTAGTGGTGTACTACTTTGTTATAATCACACCCTTCTTGGGAAGTGATAGAACTTGGGATCCCATGTAGCCCTCACTTGTTGTTGGTGTAGGTAGAGCCTTATCTATATTTGAAGACTATGATTCTTTCAGGCATTGAGTCAGGACTAGATCCTTTTTTGTATCTTTTTCATTTACTATCTTTTATATATGATCCTCAGAGTTGGTGATTAGTGTATTGAATGTTGGAATGGCCATTTGGGTCTTCCAATTATTGTACCTAATTCATTGTTTATTATTTTGTAATTTATTCAGTGTACTCTATCTGAATATTATTATGTGTTTGGATATTTATTTTTTACATAATAATCTAATTTATGGTATAGTCTCCCCACAATTTTACTTCATACACTAACTTCTAGTTATCAGCCTCTAGTATACATGGAGGTGAGCCTGGGGTCATGTACCACTCTTGATTGAGTTTGGTGATTAAGTTCAAGGTGTTACAAAATATAATCAAATTATTTCATTTTTTATATTACTATTTTTGTAAATGTTAAAAAATGAATATTAATTTTCTAGAGAATATGATGAACCTCAAACGGGTGCATCGTGAACATCCTTCTCAGGGGAATTCTAGGATACCTGGGTATAGGATTGATTTTATGGGTGTTTACAGTAATAGTTATATTATTTCACATCTTGTGGTGCACATAGATTATGAGGATTAGTATTTAATATGGATTTGAATCATAAATATATCGGAATGAGTTTTCTGATACATCATTCTCATCTTGTATGACTTCACATCAAATATATTCTTCTTGTGTGATATTGTACGAAAGAAAGGGGATTTAGTTATTCAGTGTGTCAAAAAAATATAATGTGTTCCAACATATATTTTCCTAGTGGTATCATATTTAGATTATCACCAATATATCTATCCTTATAATGGTGCTTCATGTGGGACTACGGTGTAATGGGATTTGGTGATGGTGAAGGTAATGTAGTCCCCCCTATGCATCAGAGGTACAATAAAACATGGTTTTTCATAGCATTGGATTCCATTCTAAAAATTCTTAATAAGTGACTGTGGAACACATTAATTAAATTATGGTGGGGACTATGACCTATGTTTTGATACACATATAGATCCTAGTTGAATTATTTTTAAATTAACCAGGGGTTTATGGTTTCTTAACATGAATTTTACATGGTGATATCATTCGGTTTACCCATAAAAATTTTCCCTTACGTACTCTTTGAGGGGTGACCCTTAGTAGAACCTTGTTACTAATTATGTGGAGAACCCTTGTGTCTTTAATGATATAACTCATAGTAATATTCATTTGATGCCTCATGCAACAATAGGGTGACCGAGTGAGGTGATTATCTAGGTAATTTTCTTCTTAAGGGTAGATTCAATTCATTAAATGTTTTTTTTTTCAAATGGATGACATTTGAAAGGAATTAGTAAAGGCTAGTTATACTTGGAGTATAGGGTACCTTGTGTACTTGTACTCATGGAAATCAGGTTTGATTTTAGAGTTTGGAATCATTTGGTACCCAAGCCTATTTTTTATGGGATCACTATCAAAAGTACATTAAAGTGTGAGATAATTATTATTTTTTCATAGTGATGCTTTATTGAAAGTTTCATGCATTATATAACTAGTAATGAATGAGATGGCCTCTTTTGAAAATGATTATTGAGTGTTCATGGGTTACATAGAGTTAAAATGTTTTAGGGCATAGAAAGTGGAAGAGGCATATGAGAAAAAGATGGATGTCAATAACATATGTAATCCTAATTCAGGTTGTGTGATCAAGTTTCACATAATTGTGTTGTAATTGGGATCATGTTAAACCAATTAGGTTCTAGTAGGGGAGATCTATAAGATATTCATCAAAACATTACTATTCATTGAGTACAAGTGGTTTTATTAAGTATTTTTTGTCAAATAATTTATATGTTAATGTATGTGTACATATTTATTTATAGTGATGGTTGAATTAGTAGAAACGGTGATTAGTTGACCATTAAGTCTAATTCTGGTTCTATAGATGAACTCGGGTGAGATAGTGGGAGTTATTCACTATAAGATTTGGTTCAGGATCACCCTAAAAGTTATAAATAAGCATGTTCGGTGTGAATCTTGTAGGTTTAACATCCGAATGGAATTTTTTCCTAATTATTTTATGTGATGGAAGAGAAGATATGTAATCGATCAGGGTACCTTTATGCGGTCAACCCAATATTATAATTGATAGATATGTCATGGTTTACAAAACGTGTCTTGTGTATGGCAATGAGACCCAATTGGTTAATAGATAGAAACCAATATATAGGTTTTTAGAGGATGTAAATCACATTAAGAATGGATCATTGAATACATTAAATAGTTTTTTGGATAATCCATGTGTGTATAGTTCTTGGTGTATCACTTGGTACTTAGGTATGAATAGACGATCAAAATTAGTAATTACATTTGGTGATGAAGTATTTGTCATCTAGATAGACAGGTTCTTTCTTATTAGGTGATGATAAGGATACTTCTATGGTGGGGATTATTGATTCAATCATGATTGAATGACCCACTCATAGAATTCTTTTTAGAGTATGTGAGGATTGTCGATGGATGATCATGGTGTCTCCAGAAGGTCGATGTTTAATGGAACTAATAGTACCTAGTTCCATAATGAAAACTAGATACAAAATTTAGATGTAGTTTATAAATGGGGCCAAAAGTGGTCATTGGACATAGGTTTGTCTTAGTACAATCTGAGAGTCATTCAGATTAGTAGAGAATTAATGCATATCTAAGAGCTTAATAGATGGTTTGAGTGGTTGGTGAATGAAACAGGGAAAATTCCATTGAATTCATGTTTATATTATCATAATGATTTATGATAAATCTAAATATTCCTATATGGAATAATTAATTTTTATTATTGACTTCATGGAGAATGATTTGTTGAATTCAGGGACCTGTATAGGAATTTTTACAGATGATAAATGACCAGTGTCTCCGTAATAAATAAAATTCTTTGTGTTAGAATCACATAAGGTTGGTTGAATCGAGTACAATATAGGTGTTTAAGGGTCATCTAGGACCTTATAAAAAAGGATGGTGTGGTTGGGATGTGTTTATTTGGAATAGAATCTTTGGTTCTTTTTTCAATTATAAATGGGGTATTGGTTTTGACTTTTAACTTTAGTTTTTGGATATCATCAATCGTGATG
The DNA here is from genome assembly GCA_963277665.1 of Viscum album. Taxonomy (NCBI): domain Eukaryota; kingdom Viridiplantae; phylum Streptophyta; class Magnoliopsida; order Santalales; family Viscaceae; genus Viscum; species Viscum album. The sequence continues at coordinate 1,124,752,991 of OY728147.1, read as the reverse complement.
AAACAATGCCTCATCAGGTGTGTCATTAGTACTTCTGAATTAGGTTCGGTATACAGATTACAATGGTGGGGAGAAATGTGATACTTTATAAGGAATTTCAATAATATAGAAATTTTATTTTTATGAGAAATTGTAATTTAGAAATGGACTCGATATTTGATATACTATGAGTGAGTGGATATGTTTTTGCTTCTAGTGCACTCGGTTGTTAGTGTTTCACAGTAAAAGAATGATGTGCATTTGGGAATTAAGCACAACTATTGGGTAATGAGTTGAAGTTTAAGGGAATGATTTGGAAAACTCGTGTGGTTAATGATTGAGGCATAACATGAGATAATATTCTCATGCTACGAAAACATTTCTTGGAAGATAAGAACTATGGTGTGGAGATTATAATTACCCACATGATTATGGGTTATGAATTTTAGTGGAAATTAATTATTTTTTTCCAAAAATATATTTATTTCAATGATTAGGTTGTTAAAAAGAGATGATTCTTCTCTAAATCATATTTAATCTGTTTATATATACTTAAAAGAAGTCTAGGTGGGCGAATTACAGCTTGAGATATTAATGAAAAAAATCCTAGAGTAGTCGGGGCTACATTAATGGTTATTGCTTCTTTAGTACCAATGTTTTTCTGGTGTAATTGGAAGGTACACTTGATACCTAGATAGAATTAGTATACATCTTTTGATACTAAACTTGGGGGTTGGTGTCTCATCATCTAGAAAATGGGGGAATTGTATGGTGTCTTAAATAGCGTTCTTTTTCCATTTTACCTCTGGACCCCCTTTCATATTCTCACATCTTGGATGGATTGGATGGTATAATTCATTTTTCACTCCTCTTATTTTTCATTTAGGATTCCTACTTGATCCTAGATGAATATAGATGTAATTATTTGGAGAAACCATCTGAGATATTTGTTTTATCTTTAGTCATAAATCGCTCTTCCTAATATGGTGTAAGATAGATTTTTCATTAATAGAAGATGAATCCACATGTTAAGCCTTTCCCATTTTGATCCCATGATATCTCAATTCTCTATATATTATCCTTCTCTATGTTTATTTGATCATCATTTGTCAATTGGATAGATCCTAATTACAGAATTGTATTACAATCCCATTGGATATTGGTGGAATTTTCTTATAACTATATGGGTTATAATCATCATGGGTAAAGGATATTCCATGTTGTTGAACCTTTTTTATTTATTAGTATTCTGTTAAAAGTTAATGGGTTTATTAAGAGTGTATTAAGCCTCATCATATGATGTTGCAAATAAGGGACTTTGTCTTATATAATTATTCATGAGAATACAAATAATTTATAAAAAATTTCCCTCAAATTATTACTACATTAAAGGTATTTCTACTGGGATGTAATTCAAATATTGTTGCAGACCTTCCATGGGATGTTGGTTATTGTTCTATCTTGGAAAAGATATTCGGTGATTTATTCAATGATTATTCATTTCTACAATATTATTGATTTTTTTGTAATAAATTAATTATTTTTTATTTTTTAATAATTAATTAAATTGAAATTATCATACATTCATTATGACGTCAAGGTGATCAATGGATGCTCAATGGACTTGGATAGACTGAGACAGGGTTTTTAGATTTTCTTGAATGGGAGTTAGCTCTATATTAAGTAGGGTGGTTTTGTGAACATTACCCAATTGTATTATTTTAGTCTATTGGAATGGGATATGAGCTCTTCCACCCTAGTAAAATGACCCTAAATTTAAAATGGGATATGAACTACATGACATGCATAATTAGATTTATGATTGTAACCTACTAAATAATTAAGTAGGAGTTGACCTGAGCATTTCATGTATTAATATTGCATCATATTAGATGAATATTAAATATATTTAACATTAATACATGCATTTTGATCATAATGGTTTATTATATTTAGAGTCTAGATACATAATGATATTATTTCTTGAAACTTCTTCAACATATTCTGAAAATAGTTTTATTATAACCTTGGTAGAGGAAACATTAGATATTTTTTTCTCAAATACTCAGAAATGGTAAACATATGATATATAATTCATTGATCATAATTGATATTAAGTTATACATACCATTAGGAGAACATGATCATAACATACAATAATCATACCCAATTAGTCAAACAGTTATAATCACGAAACATGAAATATGATTTTTCAATAAAAAACATAAAATAACACTTTTTAAACATCAATAATCAATCATGATTCATGAGAACATATCATAACTACTATAAATTATTTTATATATGTTACGTTGTTATACAAAATCACTACCTAATTTAAGGTTCACTCAAAATACTATCATTATGGAGAATGTCCTCTAATGGAAATGATAACCTAGTCATTCCAAATATTCACTTCAAGTGTAGCTTCTATCTATTTTACTTTTGAGTCTCTTTGGGTTTTATTAACCCCATATTCTTTTATGTGTTTATTAAAATCTTTATCTCTTATGAAATTTTTAACTCTATCATTATTACCCATTGTAGTGGAGGGAAATATAAATCCAGGCCCACATAACAAATAATAAAAATTATATATATGTGTTTAGTATGATCAGAAAATATAATCATGTCATATTAGCATATCACATGGAAGTTAATTGGGATTCATAAACATTTAATCCTCGCATTGTATAATAACCCAAAAAAATAAATGGGATTCATAAAGGTTTCATCACAACTTAACTAGCTCATGGGAAATAAATGGGTTTTATAATTCATCCTTAAATCATCATCATCATAACCCATCTAGAGAAGGAAAGTAGATGTTATCATTAGATTAAATCACTATTCAAATAAAGAAAACCCAAAATAATATCAATATAAATGAAAAATGACTTTAAATTATAATCAAAACCATTCTTTGAAAACATGAGGATATATTATTCTCTTTAGATTTCATTTTACAAACAATTCTTCAAATATTGAAAAAAATATTTTTCATTGAAAATAAATATAGAAAATTTATATAAATTATTAATATAAATAACAGTCATTATGGAATAAATTTATTTCATGTCTTTCATGTTAAAATAAAAATTTTCATTTCAATCATTTATAAAAATTCAAAAAATAACTTCTTTATATAAACATTTATTTAAAAATAATCATTTGTAAAAGTTTTTAAATATAGTCTAAGTTACTAAAAATTAACTTTTAAAATAATTTAAAGTATATTAAAGAACCATCATAACACAAATTTTATGACTATAGACATGGTTACAATGTTAGTCGGTCAAATAAAAAATAAGGTCAGCATTTCATTAAAAACATTTTCCCAATTATTTTAAGTATAAAAGAGAGAAAAATTGTATGAACCCATAAATTTTATAGAAATAGCCATATGAGAAACTATAAATGGGGTTTAAATCATAACATACATAAAATTTCTCTCAATGTAAATTTACCACAGATAATCCCAAAAAGATATTATATTTTAACATAAACCTCTTAGCTCAAGTATTTTATAAATTTATAAAAACATATATATCAAGTATAATAAATATATATTTATTATATACATAATAAATAACCATATTAATACATAAATCACTATGAATAATTATTTATAAATTTCAAAATATTCTTTTATTCACATTTTCATTATTGAAATGAACATTCATGTAAAAATAGGTTTGTTTTCCATCAATGTTTTGATTCAATGGGTTCAGTACCTGAAAAATAGTTATGGTTTAATCACATATAGAATATTAAATGTGAAATAACTATTATTATTATGCATCTTATACACTATTATAATTATTAATATAATTGGGTTATAAAAAATGAATAATATCATTTTATAGAGATGGTAGTATGTATGTACGCACAAGTGATGTTTATAATTTTCAATGGTTGGAAAAAATAAATTTAAATAATAATTCAACTTTAAATAATAATTATTATATACTAAATACCATATATTTTTATTAAATAAATTATTATAACCATCAATGTAAATTTGTGATGAAAAACCAAATACATTGCTACGTGGTGGTTACAGTCCACATGTACGCATGGGCGATGAATTCATTTCACATTTGAAGGAAATTTGGGGTAAAATTGTTTATCCATCATCATAATAAAAATTTAGTATATTGAATATATGTAATTAACTATTTTATAACAGATACCATAAAATTATATAAGGTGAAATAAGAGATAAAACTAAAAGTACATGGCTAAGAGTTATACCTCTTCATTGAGAAGCTTCCTTTGGATTACACCTTAAACCTTGAAAGAATTGTATTATGGGAAGAAAATATGCACTATTAAATGTGTAAGGAATCATGGATGGTATTTTAGTAAGTATTTCATGGGATATAAAGATAAAAATTTGGGAATAATAGGAAAGATGTGGTTCCCTTTTATAAGTTAAGTGAGGTTAACCCTCGAAATTACATAAATTATAAAATTAATATAAAATAATTTTCATGTAAAAATGGAACCAAATAGATATATTTATAATATTTGGTGAGTATGTTTCAAAATAATCCTATAAATATAATCTAAACATGTTTATTTGATGTTTTAACCCTTATCTATAAGTTTTAACCACTCAACAACCCTTTTGATAATTATTGTGATTTAAATTTTTTCTACTCTTTAGGGGTCAGGAAAAAGACTGTAAAAGGGTAACCAAGATGTAAGAGTTAAATTATTGATATTATAAACCATATCTCATTCACTTGGTCAAATATATTATTTTTATTAATTTTAAATCATTTAATAAAATATAGTTCAACATAAGATCCCATTAATTTCATTTTTGATACTTTTAACATAGTTTGACATTGATGGAAACAAGATAGAATTTGAATTAGATAAAAAAAACCTTAACACTTAAATAATATATTATATTTATTTATAATATTTTTTGGACAAAATAACACATCCAAATAATATTAATTTTAATTTTTTAAATTATTTATTTGATTTGAATTTTACTTGTACAAGCACTGTGTTAGAATTACATAATTATTTAAAGTAATTATTTCAACACTAAAAATAAAAAATTAATTAAAATAATAAAAACAATATTATTTAAAATATCTATTTCAAACCAAGAATATCCTATTTTAATCCCTATAAAAAATTCAAGATATTAATATAAAAAGGCAAATATTTTGTATTAATTCGTTGTATAAAATAATATTAAGGTGATTATCCAAAAAATGACATCATGTTTCATTATAATTGAATATTGGATGAAAATATTTCAACTAAAATCATCCAATTTAAATAATTTTTGTGTCATATATATTTTAAATTCCTGATTACATTAATTTTAACATTAATTACCTGATTTACCCTTACCAATGTGAAATATATTTACCACAATTATTATTCATTATGATCAAAAAATAAGTTGAACTTATTAGAAAATATTAATTATGTTTATTAAAAATATGGAATAATTTTAAACAATTCCATTTTTATAATTTCTATAAATTTATTTTAAAATGAACATGAAAAATGCAATGAAACAATTTTTTTTGAAAAATGCATTTTTAAGCCTAAAACTAGATTCATTCTTATTCCATGCCTTATAAAAACAATAAGATGAATGTTCAAATATTATATTTAATATATATTCTATAAATTTATATATAATTATTAATAAATAGATATTAATGCACTTTATTAATATAAAAACATATTATGAACTTAAAATTTATTTTTCAGTAAAAACATATCTATTTACCTTTAAATGATTTTATTTTCATTTCTAAACATTGATTAATTTTATAAATATCTGAAAAGTATTTTTTTCATAATTTATATAGTATTATTAATACCTTCCAATACAAAAAAAAAGAAATAAATACTATATTAAATAATAATATTTCAATAGTATATCACAGTTTTTTTAAAATCAGTGTTGTGTGTAAGGAAATAGATCATGAAATTAAATTTAATTATGGGGAAATATATCATTAAATTATATGGTCTTACATTATACCCACTTATAATAATATTACCACATAAATTTTATCACTCTAATAAAAATTACTGAGGATAATTTTGTCTCCTCACATCTTCGTGTTCCAATATATCTTCCTCAAATTTATGCTTTCACCAAAAAAACATTAACCAAGAGAGAGGTATTGTTTGGAAATACATTCTTTCCCTGATGTACATTATTTAATGGTTTCTCATCATGAATGAAATCATGATCTAGTGGTACAACATCTAAGATCAGTACAAGTGATGTGTCTGGTACGTACTTCCCAAAAAGAAAAACATTGAACAATCATAAACATTAGATAGATTAAGTGGAAGCGATATGTACGTGATAACAAATTATCCCTATAATGTCAATAATTTCAAAGGGACGGATATATTAAGGACTTCACATTCCCTCTTTTAAAATCCCATATAATTCTTCTAGGGATATATTCATCGAAATATCTTTTTACCGAATTCAAACTCAAGATATTATTGATGATTGATGGTATAAATTTGAAACATATTTTAAATTGGATTAATTTTCTTCTAGAATATATCTAACATTATCTAATATTTTCTAAGATTCTTTAGTTACCATTGGATTACTTTATCTAATTTTATACTAGAATTTTGGACTTCAAAACATACTTTAATATATGACTTTATAAGGATCCATCTGATTTCTCATGTGAAGTATATTATTGTAATAAAATTATACTAAATCAAGGTGTTGATCCCAACCACAATTAAAATTAATAGAATAGGATCCCAATAAATATTATACTTTCTGAATGTTCCTCTTGGACTGTCTATCTATATGAGGTTCATATATAATTCTACTATTCTACATTGTATTAAAATATTCTTGAATACTTATAAAAAAGGAAAACCTTGGATCCTAATTATATGAAATAGTATCTGCTAATGCATGAAACCCTCAAACTTATTGAATGTATACCCTAGTGTGATGATCAAGAGAGAAATATTCTCTGATGGAAATGAAATGCTCTAATTTCATAATGTGATCGACTTGAACCCTAATGAAGTTATTCCCTTTATATGTTTTGGGGAGTCTAGTGACGAGATCCTTTGTAATTCTTTCCCATTTCTATTATTGTTTTAGTAATTCTTGTAACATCCCCATATAATTATATCTCTCGACATTAACATGATAACATACCAATAATCTAGATACAGACACTGTAATTTCACTTTTCATGGTATACCATCTTAAATATTCTTTGGAATCACAATAAATCTCCATACATTCATGATGAATAGAGAATCATAAACTATATGCTTCATCCAGTTACAACTTCCTCAAGTCTGGTTTTGATGGAACACATACTCTATTCCTACATCTTATCATTCCAACACAATCATGATTGAACATGGGAACATTTATCACCTTCTTCTACAATTCTATATCCACTATTTTTGCCTCTTTAGTGCTCACACGGATGGATGGGTGAACATTTATCTAAAAAAATGACATATACTATTTTTTTATTATTCTAGGATCTATATTATACCCATACATAAATATTGGATCTCTTTAAACACTAATCATGTAAAAACTAGTATTGTATTTTTATCTTAGAGCATTATCCACCTTGTTCACCTTCATAGGGTTGTGCTTTATTGAGTTGTCATAACCCTTAATCGAATTAAACTATCTCCTTTGGCACATATTCAATTATTTCAATATAAATATATAATTAATTATTTTCGTATTAGTATATATATAAAAATTCACCATAAAGAAGCTTCCTCTATATTTTTATTTTAAAAGTTATTGTGGCCAACAGTAAATCATGATTTTGTGAATTTGATCATGAATTTTAAATTTTTTGATGCATAAGTCGTCACTATATCATTCTGAATAAGGATGTATCACAATCCCTTCTTCGATGAATTATTAAAAATCATAGACCCTTCTCCATTATATGATAGTGTATGCATCGGTATTCCAACTAACCTTCTCATTAGCTCCTTGAATGTTTCCTCGCATTCATCCATTGAATGGAACATGGATCCCTTCTATGTCAACATGGTTATTAGATTAGATTTCCATGATAAATATATCAAAAATATTTAGTGGTATCTATTGAACCCGATAAATTTATGGATCATAGATACCATGGTTTTCCTAGGACATTAATTAATAACTTCTATATTTGAGGAATCCACCAATATACCCTCACATGAAATTATATGATAATATATTGAAACTCATTATAGGTAGGATTCACACCTGTTATATTTATCATATTACTTATCTTTCCTCAGGGCCTCCATCATAATACTCAGTTTTTATATATTATCGTACTTAATATCCAAATATATAATAATACCCTCCATAAATACTTCCACAAAATGATCAAGGTAATCTTTAAATACTATATTCACTAAATCCTTTAAGGTAGTCAGATCATTGGTAAGTCCAAATTGAATAACTATAAACTCATAATGATCATACCTAATATAGAATATCATATTTGGTATATTCTTCATCCTAACTATCAATTGATGATATCTAGATAAAAGATAAATTATGCATAACTATTTATTTCCTTACAATTAATTAAATATATCATCAATAGAAGGTAAAGGATACCTATTTTTAATAGTGATCTTATTATGTTATTAATAATCAATGAAAATACACATTGAATCATATTTTTTTCCACAAAAAAAAATTTCACCCTATGTTTATACACTAGGGAATATTTATCCCTTTTCAAGATTATATAAGGGTTTATTCTTCATTTCCTACATCTCAATCAAGTATATTCTAGATAGATTATTTGAAATTGGTATTACACTAGTAATGAGTTCTATTGAAAGATCAAACTCATGATTTGAGGTAAGACAAAGAATGTATTCAAGAATTACAATAACATTATATAAACCCATATAATTTTATTAAATATTAATTTAAAACCAATCAAGTTTATATATATATCCTTTTTGAATAAGTAGTAAGGACCATACAATTAAAGTAACATATATTAGATGTTCATATTCATCTCATGCTAAAAGAATTATAGATTGACTCAGGAAAATAAAAAATGACTTCCATTCCTTGAAAATTTATATAGTCCTTCAAGTAGAAAACTATTCCATGCCAAAAATCACATAAAATTAAAAAATAGGGAGAATTATGAAATTTTTAGGAATTGAATTGACATTATCTTAAATTGAGGATCAGTTGAAGTCTTCATAAGATATCATTCTATCATTAATATTTTTTATAGATAAATCAACATCCAATCATTACGATAATGATTTCATTCCACTGAAAAATTATTTAGATATAAAATAATATTTATATCTAGAATAAAATATAACATATTTAGTTCGAGAGTGGATGGTATGTGTACCTTGTAACACTTAGTTTTCTTGACCCTCATCAGTAGTTGTGATCACATTAGTTTTCATTTTATCTCCTAGATTAAGAGGTTATTAATACTAACTGATATCAATAACCCTTGTATTCATACAATAATTAGCATAATTCCCAAACCACTATGTAGTTAAAATAGTGGAGTGTGTTAATAAAATTTGATTATTATTATTAAAAAAAATTAAATAATTGGTAATCCCCATCATATCACTTTGACATTCGTTCACTCTATGTCCTTTTTTCACACATAAAACAATTTTCTAGAACCAATAAGCCCATTTATTTTTTGATTCCATCCATAATTATGTCATGATGTAAGATTAATTCTATTTATTTCATGGGGTTTATTATTATAATTCACTCAGATATCAATCATTAACATTTTCCTCTTTAAAACCACAAGAATATTTTGAATCTCCAATTTACGTTTATTGTTAGAGAGTATATAAAATGATTTCTTCATGGTTATAAAATTATATAATATCGAATTAGTTTCAAGGAATTTTATTCAAGACACTAAATAATCTATCATATGTGGTTTTATTATGGATGATATTACCATAATAGAACCTTGAATGTCTAGTTAAATTTTTCGTATATGTACTAATGGATTCGTCATCTTTCTACCTTAGTTATATGAATACACTTTCAATTTTATCGTGAAGAGTTTAAGAAAAATACATACTAAAAAATACCTTCTTAAAGAAATCATATGTCATAGCATCAATTATATATTGTATCCTTTTATTCTTGACAAGATTTCATCATTCATCTCCTTCACCTTAAAAATGATATACTTCTATGGAATCTTTTTAATTTTCTAAACACTGGAGAAAAATATATATATTTCCAATGGTACAATTCTATTTATTTGTAATGTCTTAATTAGAGGAACCACTGATGGAAGGTTTCAAATTATATATAAATGAATCAATGGTTATTTTTTCATTCATTTGACCATTTGTATTACCAACATAATTTATTATATTATTTATAGCTTTAGATAGTTGGGTGGGCCTAGCTGCAAGATTTGATATCTCACATCCCATTTCATTTGATTTCTCATGAGGATATGAATTTAATTTAGTACCACATATATCATTAACATGATTACTCTAGGGTCTATCCATTTAGTAATACCAAAAATCATAATGTCAGAAATAATAATCATAATAAGTAATTATTTAACCACGGAAAATCATTCCTAGGGTATCCAAATAATGAAACCATGTTTTCAATCTATGAAACCTTTGGTTAAAACAAGTAAATTAATGGTCATCATTTATTAAAATCCATCACAATGATTTGTAAATTAAATTTTATATAACTCAATCATATCCCCAGGTATTGTCTATCCTGGTGGGTGGTCTTTGTCCCACTCCGCATGTACAAGTGATAATCTAGTTAATGCCCAATCTACCCCTTTCAGTTTTATTACCCCTAAGTGACATTTTTCTACAACCAAATCCACTTTTTAGTATTCATCTAGGAATTTATTATCTAGTAAAACCACACACTATCTACTATTATAAATCCTTAGGTTTTTATCCAATGCTTTGAATTATATTTAGGGTTTTCGATAAAGTATTATAAACATACCCAATAATTTAATACATTATTATTATATAAGTTTAGATGAATATTTAATACGTTTCACTATAATAAATTCTTCATAACCATAATGGTTTAGTGTATTTGGATATAACATATGATGTTCATAAGTAAAAATAAGATAAACATAAGTCGATGTAAACATAATCATAACTTACAATAATCATACCCAAGAAGAAAAATATCTTTAATCATGAATCAGGGAAAAATATTCTTGTCAATAAAAATACATAGAAAGTAAGAGAACAAAGTCAATAATAATATATCACAATCCAATATAACACATAATAAAGATATGGCATAAGTTTTTGGAAAATACTTATGTTTTAAAAAATAACCTCCTTAGACCAGTTTCATTCACAATACTATCATTGTAGAAATAGTCCTATTATGTAAATTCCAACCCAGTCATTTCAAACATTATATTAGGAGATAATTACAACTACTTAACTCTATCATCTATTGTGATTTTATTAAAGCTAAATTCTATTAAATTGTTTAACATTATCATATATTAGGATATTTACAACTCGGTCACTGTAACCTAATGTATTTGGGAGGCTATATAATTATCTCCCATCGATCACATAATGAATATAATTCAAATTTGTCACAAAATATCATAAAACATTCATACTTTAATCATATAATAACTTCTGGATAAGAAATTTGTTTCAAAAAGATATTATCATTCCACCATATCATAACCAATGGAAAAATGTGTATAATAAAGGTTTTATCCTAACATAATTAACCCATGGGAAAGAAATAGGATTATTATAATAATAAATATCATAAGAAATCCATACAATTGAATTATATGGTATCATAATATCTTATACATATTTAAGCATAATACCCATTAAATAAAATTTAAATGGATGAAAAATACCTTTAAATTTTTATTCAAACCATTCATTGAAAACATGAGAAATTATTCTTTTATTTTGGTTACATTTTAACTAAAAATTAATATAATAATGATAAAATAAGTTATATGAAAATAAATACATAAAGTTATAAATGATGATTTAAATTAAATAATTATCATGATGGAGGAATATTTTTCATGTCGTATATGTTAAAATAAGAAATTACCTTCAGACCTATGTAACATGTCATAAATGACTTGTTTGGAAAAAAATTATTTAAAAGGATTCCTTTTAAAACCATTATAAATAAATTCATATGTAGTTAAAATGGACTTTTTAAAAAATTTGAAGGATATATAAGAAACTTTATAAAACAGATTTTATGACTATTTACATCAAATAAAAAATTCTTCAACCATAGATGAAATAAGGTCATCATTTCCTTAAAAACATTTTCATGGTTATTTTAAGAACCAAAGAGTGGAAAATGGTATGAAAACATATTTTTTCTTGAAATAACAATAGGAGAATAAAATATATGGGTTTTAAGGTATATTATCCATGTAATTTCCTCAAATATAAATTTACGATAGACATCCGTGTAAATAAATTAGATTGTAACAAAAATCTCATACCTTAAGTCTCATATTAATTTGTGTAACACCCCAAGATTTCATAGTGTATTATTTCTTCAAAATAATTTAATAACTTGCACTACACGCAACACCGAGTTCAATTGCACCATGACTTACCAAAAAAAAATCCATTAAAAGAGGTCATGAATAGTATTAACTAAATTTTAAACTTTATATAATCCTTATAATTTTAGAATCCATATTATGAGTTTCTTAGTCATAATGCAAGAATAGATTCATTTTCAGTATTGCACTTTTATCAACTTTTGATAGTGAAACCTTTTTAAATACAATATTTTAAACTTTTTGACTAAATAGAGACATCAAAAAAATTTAAAATGAAACATCACAAGCTTCCACGGTACGCTTTCCTTTGAATAAAACAGTAGCGTGTGTTGTACGCAACTTCGAGTTCTAACATACCGTAACCAATCAAACTAGCTGTTATGAATAGTAATACCTACTTTTTGAAGTTATATATATTTTATATTTTAAAATGGACTTCATTTTTGGATTCGGAATATCAAATTTAGCCTAAGGTGAAATTTTGGTACTTTTCGGATAACTTTCATATTTTGATGAATAGTGAAAATTACTAAATTTTAATTAAAAACAACTTTTTTAATCAAAATAATTAATAGTGATAAATTATGAATTTGAGTGGTTTTAAAGTATATTTAGAATATATTTTTACTATTTAATATAATGTTGGTCATTGGACATAATTTTACAATTAAACCGAACATAAACAAGTGTCAATCTTTTGATAGTTATTATCTCTTAAAAACACGCTTTTTGTTTTGACAGCGGGAATTAATTTTAAATTAATTTCTGCCACTTCTGTGTTTAGAATTTAGGAAAATGGATTCCATATTTGTAATCAGGATGTTCAAATTGTGTAAATAGGTAACTTTTATTTTTAGACATTTTGAATAATTACTGCGGTAAATATTTTATTTACCATGGTTAAGGGTAAATCCGGTAAATAAGGGTTAAAAAAATAATATTATAATAATACTAAATTACCCTAAAACGTGTCTTAACCCTATTGGTTGATAAACGGTCCACCATGGGCATCTTTTTGTCAATTTTGGGACCCCATGGATCCACTTGTAAGTGATAATGACACTTTATTTTAATTAAGTCAAAATGAATACAAAAATGACACAAGAATATATCTTTTAGAAAAACAATTGTTACATAGAGTTATATAAGTTGGATTTTAGATTATAAATATTCATTAGAAAGATAAAAAGATTTCCTACATAATGATATTTTATTTATAATTTTTAGACATTAAATAATTTATTTTATTTATGACACAATGATGATGCAGTAATTACTATAATAGTGAAAAATTAAAATAATTGATATTATAAATACCCAAATAAATATAATATGAAACTTTTAATGAATTAAACTAATTTTCTAGGATAATATGATATATTAGGATTTATTTAATTGACTTTGTTCGAAGTAATCAATCTGTTATGAGTTTCACAAAAATCAACCATTGAATAGTGTCAAAATTGACATAAAAGAGTTCTTAAAACAAATATTATATTATTAATTGATATTAAATTCCTAAAAATCTAAGGTTCGGCCAAGAGACTTATATCATGATAGGTTCATCATTAATGGACCACTTGTGGGTCGCTTGGATGTATATAGTAAGTTTATTAACCATATTATATAAAAATAAAAAGAGACATTGTAAAAGTGAAACTAATTAACTTAGAGTTAATACTTAATGATAAGGTTAATATAAGTACCCAAACCTGTCTAAATTCTATTGGTTGAGTGGTTTTCGACCTATCCCCACCTTAACCTTTGAATAATAAGCTTTGGAGCCATTATAAACCGAATATGAATTTATTATAAATTAATATTTCTAGCTTTTCCAAAGGTGCCCCTCACCCCTCTTATAAAAGGGCACTCCTCCTTCTCATTTCTTCACACCTTCAAACCTTTTGGTTCGGCCAAAATCTGCCCAAATACTCTCCCAACATCCCTCACTACAACCTAGATGCCTTAGTTTGATCAGAAAGCCAACCTAAGGAGCCCTTTTGATCAAATCAAAAGGAAGAACCCGAAGAAGAGGAGGTTAACCTACCCCAACCAAGGAAAAAGTACAAGGTAAGGGTTATTTCACAATCTCTTCATTATCCGAGGTTGTTTATACGTAATAATCTACTGGGATATCATTATCATCCATATCCATGTTTCTTAAAAATGTATTTCAAAACATTTTTACTATTTACAAGAATATGGGTTAAATTCATTTATACCCTTGTTTGACTTTTTATAAGAGGTTTATAAAGGAATCTTTCCGTCGTTTTCAAAACAAGGTCCTTTTTAACCTTTTCGACAGAATTGAGGTAAGAATGTTTTTTTAAACTTATACGGCGGGTGCGGTTATTTTACGCCGTTATAAAATCTTCAAAGCTTTACTTACAAGCTTATAAGAATATTTTCAAAGAAAATGTTTTATTTTATATGGCTCTTAAATGATTTCAAAAATAGAAAGAGATATTTCTCTAAAAAGTGTTTTGATTTCATCTATGTCAACATCCTTTAATGGATTTTACGCTTATTTGAAGTTGATTTATTATAATACAAAACTTCTATATTGTATTGAAGGTTTTGTGATATGTTTGACTGTGGATGTGCTATTTTATACCATTCATAGTTTATGGTGAAACTATTGACATTTCGTATGCTAGTTTTAATCTGAATGTTTATGTTATATTTCAAACTTTTCTTCAGATGAATGTGCTAAACAAGTATGTTCCGGGTTGGGGACCGGTAAAAGTAAGCCCTCCAGGTTGGGGACTGGTAAAAGTAAGCCCTCCAGGTTGGGGACTGGTTAAAGTAAGCCCTCCAGGTTAGGGACTGGTAAAAGTATGCCCTCCGGGTTGGTGTCCGGTTATTATAGGCACTCCGGGTTGGTGTCCGGTTATTAGAGGCACTCTGGGTTGGTGTCCGGTTATTAGAGGCACTCCGGGTTGGGTTCCGGTTAGAAGTAACCCCTAGGTCTTGGGATGAGGCCTAGACAAAGAAATTAACGTTTATCATTATGCATTCCAACATTATGAAAGTGGTTATTGATTTTTGCATGTGATTATTCGATTAGTAGAATATCCATGTGAATAAGTAAATGGCATTATTTCATTTTATTTATGCCGTACCATATTGAAAGTTCATGTTTGAAAGGCTGTTGTTTTATTTATACATTGCCTTAAATGTTTATGCTTATTTTTGAATGTTCCGCTATATTGTTATCCTTACTGGGCATTTGAGCTCACCCCTTTTCTATGTTTTATTTTTCCCAGGAAGTGAAGAAGTAAATTATGAATGACCTGCAGGGATATTATATGGGGATATGAGTGTGGATTATGGAGACATTATGTTGTTGTAGTAGTTTTTCATTTTATTATGTAATGTAAAACTTATGAATATATCTAGTATTTCCAAGGCTACTAAACCAATCGGTCTTTCGAGATTTGATCTTTCTTGTGATCATACCAATGTTATGTAATAATGCACCGACTCTGGGTAACTGGGGTCGGGGCGTTACAGTTGGTATCAGAGGAAGTTTAGTACAAACCTTGGAAGCTAGATTTAGATAAACTCTGATTAGAGCACGTAGACCTAAGATGAACTTTGAAGATTAGTATAGAAGAACTTCCTAGAATTTTGGTATTGTAGAGATTTTGTGAGTTTTCTGAGCAATAAATCCCTGTCTGGATACAAGCAGGTAGAGGCGGCTCTGGCACAGATGTACCTAGGGGTAAAACCCGAAAACACCGCTTTGAGCTAGACTCGAACGGGAACTGGTGCATGACAACGGGCCTTGCTGCACTCTTGGTTACGACACTCCCGGGAGATATGCTTAGGATAACTCTCATTTTCTTTACAAATCATTTTGAAGGGATTATGAGTATATACATCCTCAAAGAAAAAAAAATGATTATGGATTATATCCATAAATAGTTCAATTTATGTTAAGTGTTTTATAAGTATGGGATTTTGTATTTTGATTCATAAACTGATCTAGTTTATGCCATTGTTTAGAAATGGCGCCCAGTAGAAGGAATGAGAACTCCGGAAATGCACATGATCCAAAGAGAAGGAAGGATCATATCTTTCATGGTCTTAAGCTAGAATTTATAAGAGAAATAGTCTCCCATGTATTATCATCATATGAAGAAATAATATCATGTATTGATAAGATAAGTAAAGAGATTACTGAGTCCTATGGCTTTGAAGGGAAGCAAGATAAGAAAAGGATAGAAGAGAGAAAGATGGATAAAGGGAAGAGGGAAAAGAATAATTTTCCCATATGTGGTAACTGTGGAAAGAAACACCATGGAACTTGCCTGAAAGGAATGGGAGTTTGTTATAAGTGTGGAGGAAAAGGGCACAAAGTACGTGACTGCAAGGGTAAGAAAATGTTTTCAAATGTACAATGCTTCATTTGCAAGGAGTTTGGACACTACGCGAACCTATGTCCCAGTCATCAGACTATGATGCAAATGATGCTATTGGATAATAATCAAGTTATGATACTACCACAGATGAAGAGGAATGATTAGAGTTCTTATGTTGATTATGTCAATTGAGTGTTGTATCAACAATGTACTTGTTATAATAATTATGGAGTATATAAGGATTGTACTGCAGTACTATTTCATTAAGGACTTGAGATTGTGTGGAACAATGAAAAGTGACTCAATAGCAGGATAAATTTTTGGAAAATATATGGTTGAGAGAATGATAAACCATAATATAGTTCTGATACCGAGGTAGTGATTTTCGAATAATACATGATTATTTTGGAAAAAATATATTGGATATTCTTGACTACCTTGGAACTGATTAATGATTTGTATATTCCATCATTGTTGGGGTTTAAAACATTTTTGGATTGATGAAGTATATCCAGCATTCTATATGGAATAAGGGAGCATGAATGTAATCAATAAGGAATATGGTAATACATGATGAAGGTATTCATATGATATTACGGGGTAAAAAGGATCTATATTATGTTTACCTTCCTTATAAATGTTAGACTGTGAGTTTGGACAGAAGTATTTTGGATAGTTCTAGTTTGGATTATTTTGGATTGTCATAAAAGGACAACCCGGAGGTCGGGCGACAACCCGTCGCGTCCGGCAAGGCTGCGAGACTTGAACCCGCAACCGAAGGGTGACAAGGGTGTATCACCTACCACTGGACCATGAGATGTCCTGGATTAAATAATGTAGTTTTTATTAAAAGATCATGTAGATGAATTATAAATTCGTTTATTTTAGAACCCTATACGAATAGTGTAAATAGAATTTTTTTTACATTCTATTATCTTTTAGAGTGAAAGATGAGTTTGTGGTAGAAATTTATTAATGGATAAAACTCTAATTATAAAGTAAGTATATCTCCTTATGATCTTAGCCAATCTCATAAATAAATTCCTCAATATTAAGAAAAGCAACTTTGAACAAAAAATTTTTTCCTAGATGGTACCTTAAATCATCACTAATTTTTGGCTTTGGGATTGTTGGCCTTTTTATAGCCATGTTCTCTACCACTCTCCATCAGATAATTGATGGTTAGATTTTTCTTCCATATCCATATTTTCCTACATGGAACCCTAGTATGTGTTATTTTCGGTAATCTTCATACTTTCGACTCTTTATTTTAAATAGAGGCCTTATTAATTCATTTTTCGATGTGGGATTTCAACTAGGATACTTTGAAACGTCAAAAATGTGTTATCCTAATACCCTATGTTTTGTTGAACCGATGGTATTTCAATTCATCATAGATTGATGAATTTAAGGACCTCAATTTTATACTTGTTTGTGATTGATGACCTCAATCACTACCTATAAATATTTATGTTTTTCCTCCGATTATATGTCTCCAATTTCCACCAATGTTCTCCTAATCGAGATCATAATTTGGTGGTGACCCTTTGATTTCTCTTTTCCTCATATTAAGACTAAATTTTAGTAACCCAATTTCCGATGTGGGTTTTCCCACAAATATATTTTCTACTTTCAACCTTTTATTTTTGAAGAACAATTTCAAATTGCGAGGACGCAATTTATTGATGGAGGGGAGAATGTAACACCCCAAGATTTCATAGTGTATTATTTCTTCAAAATAATTTAATAACTTGCACTACACGCAACACCGAGTTCAATTGCACCATGACTTAACAAAAAAAAATCCATTAAAAGAGGTCATGAATAGTATTAACTAAATTTTAAACTTTATATAATCCTTATAATTTTAGAATCCATATTATGAGTTTCTTAGTCATAATGCAAGAAAAGATTCATTTTCAGTATTGCACTTTTATCAACTTTTGATAGTGAAACCTTTTTAAATACAATATTTTAAACTTTTTGACTAAATAGAGACATCAAAAAAATTTAAAATGAAACATCACAAGCTTCCACGGTACGCTTTCCTTTGAATAAAACAGTAGCGTGTGTTGTACGCAACTTCGAGTTCTAACATACCGTAACCAATCAAACTAGCTGTTATGAATAGTAATACCTACTTTTTGAAGTTATATATATTTTATATTTTAAAATGGACTTCATTTTTGGATTCGGAATATCAAATTTAGCCTAAGGTGAAATTTTGGTACTTTTCGGATAACTTCCATATTTTGATGAATAGTGAAAATTACTAAATTTTAATTAAAAACAACTTTTTTATTCAAAATAATTAATAGTGATAAATTATGAATTTGAGTGGTTTTAAAGTATATTTAGAATATATTTTTACTATTTAATATAATTTTGGTCATTGGACATAATTTTACAATTAAACCGAACATAAACAAGTGTCAATCTTTTGATAGTTATTATCTCTTAAAAACACGCTTTTTGTTTTGACAGCGGGAATTAATTTTAAATTAATTTCTGCCACTTCTGTGTTTAGAATTTAGGAAAATGGATTCCATATTTGTAATCAGGATGTTCAAATTGTGTAAATAGGTAACTTTTATATTTAGACATTTTGAATAATTACTGCGGTAAATATTTTATTTACCATGGTTAAGGGTAAATCCGGTAAATAAGGGTTAAAAAAATAATATTATAATAATACTAAATTACCCTAAAACGTGTCTTAACCCTATTGGTTGATAAATGGTCGACCATGGGCATATTTGTGTCAATTTTGGGACCCCATGGATCCACTTGTAAGTGATAATGACACTTTATTTTAATTAAGTCAAAATGAATACAAAAATGACACAAGCATATATCTTTTAGAAAAACAATTGTTAAATAGAGTTATATAAGTTGGATTTTAGATTATAAATATTCATTAGAAAGATAAAAAGATTTCCTACATAATGATATTTTATTTATAATTTTTATACATTAAATAATTTATTTTATTTATGACACAATGATGATGCAGTAATTACTATAATAGTGAAAAATTAAAATAATTGATATTATAAATACCCAAATAAATATAATATGAAACTTTTAATGAATTAAACTAATTTTCTAGGATAATATGATATATTAGGATTTATTTAATTGACTTTGTTCGAAGTAATAAATCTGTTATGAGTTTCACAAAAATCAACCATTGAATAGTGTCAAAATTGACATAAAAGAGTTCTTAAAACAAATATTATATTATTAATTGATATTAAATTCCTAAAAATCTAAGGTTCGGCCAAGAGACTTATATCATGATAGGTTCATCATTAATGGACCACTTGTGGGTCGCTTGGATGTATATAGTAAGTTTATTAACCATATTATATAAAAATACAAAGAGACATTGTAAAAGTGAAACTAATTAACTTAGAGTTAATACTTAAAGATAAGGTTAATATAAGTACCCAAACCTGTCTAAATTCTATTGGTTGAGTGGTTTTCGACCTATCCCCACCTTAACCTTTGAATAATAAGCTTTGGAGCCATTAGAAACCGAATATGAATTTATTATAAATTAATATTTCTAGCTTTTCCAAAGGTGCCCCTCACCCCTCTTATAAAAGGGCACTCCTCCTTCTCATTTCTTCACACCTTCAAACCTCTTGGTTCGGCCAAACTCTGCCCAAATACTCTCCCAACATCCCTCACTACAACCTAGAGGCCTTAGTTTGATCAAAAAGCCAACCTAAGGATCCCTTTTGATCAAATCAAAAGGAAGAACCCGAAGAAGAGGAGGTTAACCTACCCCAACCAAGGAAAAAGTACAAGGTAAGGGTTATTTCACAATCTCTTCATTATCCGAGGTTGTTTATACGTAATAATCTACTGGGATATCTTTATCGTCCACATCCATGTTTCTTAAAAATGTATTTCAAAACATTTTTACTATTTACAAGAATATGGGTTAAATTCATTTATACCCTTGTTTGACTTTTTATAAGAGGTTTATAAAGGAATCTTTCCGTCGTTTTCAAAACAAGGTCCTTTTTAACCTTTTCGACAGAATTGAGGTAAGAATGTTTTTTTTTAACTTATACGGCGGGTGCGGTTATTTTACGCCGTTATAAAATCTTCAAAGCTTTACTTACAAGCTTATAAGAATATTTTCAAAGAAAATGTTTTATTTTATATGGCTCTTAAATGATTTCAAAAATAGAAAGAGATATTTCTCTAAAAAGTGTTTTGATTTCATCTATGTCAACATCCTTTAATGGATTTTACGCTTATTTGAAGTTGATTTATTATAATACAAAACTTCTATATTGTATTGAAGGTTTTGTGATATGTTTGACTATGGATGTGCTATTTTATACCATTCATAGTTTATGGTGAAACTATTGACATTTCGTATGCTAGTTTTAATCCGAATGTTTATGTTATATTTCAAACTTTTCTTCAGATGAATGTGCTAAACAAGTATGTTCCGGGTTGGGGACCGGTAAAAGTAAGCCCTCCAGGTTGGGGACTGGTAAAAGTAAGCCCTCCAGGTTGGGGACTGGTTAAAGTAAGCCCTCCAGGTTAGGGACTGGTAAAAGTATGCCCTCCGGGTTGGTGTCCGGTTATTAGAGGCACTCCGGGTTGGTGTCCGGTTATTAGAGGCACTCCGGGTTGGTGTCCGGTTATTAGAGGCACTCCGGGTTGGGTTCCGGTTATAAGTAACCCCTAGGTCTTGGGATGAGGCCTAGACAAATAAATTAACGTTTATCATTATGCATTCCAACATTATGAAAGTGGTTATTTATTTTTGCATGTGATTATTCGATTAGTAGAATATCCATGTGAATAAGTAAATGGCATTATTTCATTTTATTTATGTCGTACCATATTGAAAGTTCATGTTTGAAAGGCTGTTGTTTTATTTATACATTGCCTTAAATGTTTATGCTTATTTTTGAATGTTCCGCTATATTGTTATCCTTACTGGGCATTTGAGCTCACCCCTTTTCTATGTTTTATTTTTCCCAGGAAGTGAAGAAGTAAATTATGAATGACCTGCAGGGATATTATATGGGGATATGAGTGTGGATTATGGAGACATTATGTTGTTGTAGTAGTTTTTCATTTTATTATGTAATGTAAAACTTATGAATATATCTAGTATTTCCAAGGCTACTAAACCAATCGGTCTTTCGAGATTTGATCTTTCTTGTGATCATAGCAATGTTATGTAATAATGCACCGACTCTGGGTAACTGGGGTCGGGGCGTTACAATTTGTCTACTTTAAAATCTCATGAATAATAAATATAAAGTTATTATAAAAATAATATTTATCCATATTCAGATATAATGTCCTATGTATCATTCTATTATAAATTTCTAATTATCATTTTATTAGTAATTTCTTAATTATTATTATCATTTAGGTTAAAATTTGTATATTTTTCATGTAGGTTTTGGTTCGATGATTCCAGTACATAAAACATAGTCATGGTTTAATCATATATATAATCATAAAAATTCCTTAAATATAATATTTATTCATCATATAAATTTTTATAACTATTTACATAATTTAATTATGAAAAATTAATTACATAACATCATGGAATCAGCAATTCATGTGTAAGTACATGTGATGTTTCTACTTTTTGATGTTTAAAATGAAATAAATTTATTTATTTATTCACTATTATTATAAATTTAAAATATATTCAATAAATACATCATTATAACCCTCAATTTAATGATATTATGAAAAATGAAATACATCACGTCGTGGAGGAGGAAATCCATACATACACACGAGGTATACTTTCATTTCATATTTAATGAATAGCTTGTCTAAAATGGATGATCCCTGATCATAATAAAAATTAAATATATTTAATCTAATGAAGTAATTATTTTATAATAAATTGCATATATTTTTAGAATGTGAAAGAACAAATTAAATTTAAATTAACCAGTTAAGAGTTATAAATCTTCGTTGAGAGACCACCATTGGTTTAATCCTTATGACATGAAAGGAAATAATTTTGGAAAGAATATAATATATAGGAAGTGGGGAAGGAATATAGGACGGTACTATGGTAGGAATTCTCCAACTTATAAGGATAAAAAATTGAGAATAAGGGAAATCAATAGGTGGCCTTTTATAAGTGAGGGGAGGGGTACCAATAAAATTACATAAAGCATTAAATACTTTTAAATTAATTTTTAGGTAAAAATATAGAACATTTTATAAATTTATAATATAGGATTAGTATTATTGAAAATAATTTAATATAAATAAATTTATACAAGTTTAGGTGATGTTTTAACCCTTATATCTTTGCTACAACCCATGTTAACCCTTTTGACGATTACTGATTTATGAATGTTTTTTACTATTTGGGGGTAATAAAAGTAAATATAAAAGGAAAAGCAACCCATAAGTGGAATATTTTTAATAATTTTTAATATATCCCAATATTTAGGACAAATATAATATTATAAATTTTAAATTATTTAATTAAATAATATATAACATAAGATACCATTAAAATTATTTTTTGTACTATTCACCTAGTTTGGCTTTAAAGATAACAAGATAGAAAACAAATTAAAATATAAACCTTTAATCATAAAAAATTATGTTATATTTTTCTAAAAAATTCATGGAACATAATAATTAATCCATATTTTATTACTATTATTACTATTATAATTATGTATTTGATTTTTTTACTAGAACATACAATGTTTCGGCATTATGTAAACATTTAAGGTAACTAATCAATCACGAAAAATTGTATATAAATTTCATTATAAAAAATAATTATTATTTTGAATAAATATTCGCAATCAAATATTGGATCTTATTATCTCTATGAGAAAATATTAGATATATTAAAATAAAGATAGTGACATTTTATATTTATTCATCACATAATATAATATTAATTTAATTATCAATGAAAAATGGCACCAAGTTTCCATATATTGGAATATTGGATGAAAATGGTAGAAATAAAGCCCAATAATATAAATTATGAAAGTGTTATAAAGATTTATAAATCCTTATCTCATTATATTAAATAATAATTTCTTGATTTACCCTTACAGAGTTGAAAATTATTTTCCACGGTTACTATTAATTGTGAATAGATATTATATAGAGCATATTACACAATATTAATTATAATGAATTAAAATATAGAATCCATTTTACAACATTTATTTTTTATAATTTGTAAAAATTCATTTTCAAATGGCCACAAAAAAAGAATTGAAAACTATTTCTAGAAAAATTCATTCTCAAGAATAGAACAAAATTTATTCTTATTAAATGACTAATAAATTAAATTAGATTAATGTTAAAAAAATTATTGAATAATTAATCTATAAATTTTATTTAAATTATTCATTAATAAACAATACTCTTTCTTATTAGGATAAAAACACACTGTGTGAATAATAAACTATTTTTCAAAAAATCACATCTCATTACATTTGAATTCTCTTATTTTCATTTATAATAAATTAGTTCATTTTATAAATAAGTAAACAATAATATACCAATAATTTGTTTTGTCTTATTCATACCCACAAATCCAATTTATAGGTGATACATGTCCCAATAAATAATAATATTTTAATATTATATCATGGTTCCTTCAAACTAGATGTTTTTTGTAATGAATGATATTAAGAAATTAAATTTATTTGAAGAGAAATATATCATAAAATATTATGGTGTTACAAAAGGAATATA
Source organism: Viscum album (assembly GCA_963277665.1). Taxonomy (NCBI): domain Eukaryota; kingdom Viridiplantae; phylum Streptophyta; class Magnoliopsida; order Santalales; family Viscaceae; genus Viscum; species Viscum album. The sequence goes on along the minus strand of OY728147.1, from coordinate 1,124,728,309 downwards.
TTTTTATGAAATTATCAATGTTTTATGGACAAAAATTCACCTTTCTTCGCTAGATTGATTCCAGAACCGCTGATGGATGAGTACATGACTATAAATGTGTGCCTTTGGTCACATGAATCCCCCTTGGGGTGTGATATTGTTACATGAGACATAGTGGCCCGTGAGACCTATGGTTGATATGGTTCACTTGTATTTTTCATGCGTATCCCTAGTATTTGATGATTGATATGATTCACATTTAGTGTGTTTGTATCCCCAAGAGACCTATTCTTGATATTGCTTAGATGTGGTGGGTGGGTCTGTGTGTGTAGACACATGAGACTTGTCCTTGATATATTCAACTCATTGTGTTTGGGTGTGTCCGTATTAGACCTATGATTGATATAATTTTCATGTTGTGTGTTTAGAGTCCCTTGAAAACTATTCTTGATATGATTAGCATGTTAATTTGTTTTGGCTATATGAATCTTTCTTGAAATTATGTTATTATGAACTTTATTATTATAAATCGTAAGTTACATTATTAATTTCACTATCTTCGAGATTGGGTGAATTGGGTGAGTCGTTTAGGTTATTCAATCACTAAGAGGGGTAGTGTGGATAAAGTGATGGATTTCCCCATAGTCATGATATTTGGTCGAAATATGATTTGAGGTATTTCCCCAATGCTTTGACACTTGGTAGACATGTGGTGTAGTGGATTTCCCCAAATCCATGACATTGGTTCAGGATAGTTATTTCCCATAAAGTTGTGTGTGAATATCCTTTAATGGGGGTGTGTATTATAGACTAGTTGATAGTGAACATTGGGACATTGGATGAATTTCCTTCTAGCATGGGTGGATGTTGATAAAGTTAGTGTTCAAGGACCCATCTTATATTTGTTTTTATAACACCATCTTTTAGTTTTCTTAATTTTTATTCTTTTATATTTAATTGATTGTCTACTTATTTATTCTGTTGAGCATATAACATGAATGTAAATTAAACATTACTAGTTCTATGTAGGATTGTATTGGTGGTGCTCTATTCAGTTATACTCACACCCTGTTCGGATGGCCACGAAGCTTTTGTACCTAAGAAGCCATCTATTTTTTGGTGCATGTAAGCTGAGGCCAACATTTGATTTTATATTGAAAAAGGTCACATCAATTCTAAATATCAGGATGTGGTGAGGCGTGGAGTTGGGTGTATAGCCTTTTTTATGTCATTTACATTTACTATCATTTATATGTGATCATCCGAGAAGGATATTAGTGTATTTTATGTTGGCATGATCATTCAGGTCTATATGTTATTTTATTTAATAAATTATTTGGGATTTTGTTATTTATTTCCTAAAATATGTTCATCTATTGCTATATATTTTGTTATCTATTTGTCATAATAAACTATGGTTGAGTGTATAGTCTCCCCACATGTTCCCTTTAGACCCTTGATGATAGATGGAATTCTCTATCATCTTTGGGACATCTATGATCATGTAAAAATCAGACTCAAGCATGGTGAATTGGTCGGGGTGTTATAACTTTTATCAAAAATATCAATTATACATCACATTTATTACATTGTGTTTTTATTATTATTTATAAACTTGTTAACATAATATATTTCACTTAATATTATCATGGAGATTAAAAATATATTATTTTTAAAATCATTCCACAATTACTAAAGAACGATTTATAAAGTAAAAAAATTATATATTAAAATAATATATCATTTTAACAAGAGATATTTTTTAAAATGAAACCCTGTATTTGTATTTCATACCTTTCTAATATTATTTATAAGGATATCAGAATAACTAGTATAAATATCATATAATTATAATAAATATACATTTATAAAATATCTAATAATTAAATAAATCTTTAAGTAGATAAAAATTAAGAATTATTAATAATAAATATATTTAACATTCAAATAAAATGTACTTTATTTAATGATGTAAAAATAATAATTTTAATTATATAATGAATATTAAATTGATTATATAATTTATTTTATGCCATGAATTAAACTTATAAACATTTACAAAAAATATTTCTAAAATAAATAAAAAATTATAACATGAATATTAATAAAACATAAAAGAAATACTTTATAAAAAATGAATGGGTTGTCCTATTCTCCACCCTTAAAAATTTATTTCATAAAATTTTTAATTATTTATGAAAAAATCTTCAATATAGTAAATACATTAGATATTGATTTTATTGAGAACTAAACACTAATTTTTAGGGTTAGACTATAAATTTCATCACTTCTAAAATATTTTTTTTTGTAAGAATATGTGAATTGGGATACCAGATTTCATTCATTAATGATGTATATATTCAAGTGTTATATTGAGGTAATTGAATTGAGAATTCTATATTTTATTATTATTGACATAAAATTACCACGATTTATGTTCTTTTATTAGGTATATGAGATCAATTTAAGTACAAAAATTGAATTTGAAACCAAGGGGGTGAGTGAGATTGATATGAAATATGTGATATATTATTTTTATCATTTCATATTTTTGTTCCAAATGGAATTATATGGGTTTTTAGTATCATTAAATGTATGATATCATGATACAGAAATGGGAATATATTAAGGCTAATATGTTTTAGATGATGAGGTTAGATGTTCCTTGGGTGTGGAATGAATGGATATATTAAACTAGATCAAATGGAGGACATGTATATAATGGTTGAGAGTAATTATGTAATTAGATAAATTTATTGATTAATATACCAATAAGTGATTATGATTTATAAGATTAATTTGAAAACTTGTTAAACTAAAATTATATGTTTTATTATTGAAATTATTATTTTAGAATGGATAAAAATGTGTCATTTTGTTTTAGATATGGTCCATATGATGGAATGGTTTTAGATGAATTTGGAAGGATTTGAAGCCTAATATGGGATATGTTTGTGTGTATGTGTTGTATAGTATTTTTTTTATTTTAGAAGTGCTTTATGTGAAATTATCCAATGTTATGTACCACTGCATGAGTTAGATAACTGATGGAAGGCTTGTCATATGGCCTCATAAGATTTAAATTGTGAAAACCTATAATGAAACCATGTTTCCAACAAGGGTCATATATCAAATAGCTTGGCCTAGGCACATCACTATACTAGAATATATAATGTGTTTTTTCATTCTTTATTTTTAATGAAAGAGATAAATGGGTTTTATAAATTGGTTTTTTATTTAAAATTAAATATGTAATGTATCAACACAAAAAGGTTTCTAAGGAAAATGAAAATAGTATGAGTATAAATTACAATTGGTTCAACCATTATCTAATTTTTGTTTTCTCAATAACCCATTTTAATAAGAATATTTAAACCCATTCCCATACTCATCCTATGATATTTACTTTTTTATAAAATCATTATTTTTCTAATGGAATTATAAAAAATCCAACAATCTCATTTGTTCTCCATAGAAAATTAGAAATAATAATTTTCAATCTATTGGATGATCCAACTCACCCACCGGTTAGGGATTTCATACTATTTGTCCTCTCCATCAACATAAATCCACTAGTATAAAGTGTTATCTGATTAGGTTGAGGATTTGATGCACAACGTTTTCAAGGTAAATGTAATGTTAATGAAATATAGAGTAGAAATCGCCTCCTATATACTTTTCCCTCATTATCTCATCAAAATTAGTGAGTAAATAGATTATGAATAAAGTGCATAAATTCAAAAAGAGATACTATAATTCCAATCAAATAATCTATAATGGATTATTATCTATAATCGTGGAGCTTTAGATCATTAGATACATTACAACATTTAATGAAATTAGGGATAAAAGAATAACACAACAAAGGAGACAAATAAATAGAATAAAAATTAGAATTGTATTAAATATAGTGACTAAACCTAATCTATATGAGGAATAATCCAATGATTTAATTCTATAGTCAACATATGATTTCAATTTAAATCTAAAAATTTAATGAATCCGTAAAACCCTTGTTTCAATCGATTTTTATTTTAAATTCATATTTCAATGAAGTAAAACAATTCATTATTTATCTTTGATTAAGTTTAATTATGGGGTATAACTATAATGAAGAGTAGATAAAAATTATGGGAATTTTGGCTTTCATCACTCCCTTAAACATACACTATTACACTCATGGGTAATACTATTACATAAATTATTCAAAATGATTATCCCAAAAAAATGATGGTCTTTCCTATATTCGAATACACTTTAAAAATAATAGAGAATGAAAATATCCTTCCATTATTTGAAATTACATTCCTACTTTGTGAATCCATCCTATATTCCCACTTTATTTAATGTAAAATTTCTAGTTCCAAGAGTGAAAAAAATAATATTTAAGTGAAATTAAAACTTTAAAAATAATCTTTAATTATTACTCTCGTCTAGGTTCCTTCTTACCAATATCCATTTCCACATCCTTGATTCCACTTAAATGATATTATTATATATCAATTTCTACCTTCGTTATTTCAGTTAAATATTCCCTTCATTAAAATGAATTTTATTTAGATAAATAGGAAAATTATTGAATTTTAATAAGCCATGGTTAAGTAATGTACTTATTTATTTTCCACATGGATTTTATTTAATCACACGCCTTGTGCCTAATATCCTAGAGCATCATTTTGGGATCCTAATTTTTCATTTTACACAAGTTTCAAAGGAATTTTAATATTATATTTTAACATGGATACTTGATGTGATTTTTTTCACAAATGGGAAGTTACCTAGGTTCATGTTTAAATATTTTCTTTCTTCATGTTCAAATTTCAATTTTAAAAATATTTTTCTGATCAAAATCACTTTTCTAGTTCCAAATATAATTTCCATAAAACAATGGATGTATTCACTAAACAATCGTACACATATAGTCATTTTAAAAATACTTAATCAAATAAAATTAGCATTTAGTCATCAGTTGGATGTAAAATTATATATGGTTCCCTTATCTTAGCATAAAAATTCTCTAGAAAAATAGTAAGTAAAAGAAGTAAGCCTAAAATATTTATTTATTCCAAACATAATGTTTAAAAAATATTTTAAAATTAATCTTTAATATTTTGAGACTTTCCAAATATTTATTCATCACCTCTAATATAATTTTAGGAAAATGCGTAAATATTATAATGATTAAATAGTTTTGAGAGGATAAAAACAACCTAGTTTATTTAATCCAGTATGGTTGAGTTAGTATCTCCACTTTATACATGGTGGAAAACCCTGATCTAATCTCATAGTTAGTTTTCCAATATGAGAAAAATATAGTGAAAAAATTAAAAAGATTATTAATTTTATTGAAAAATATTTAAATTAAGAGAGAGAATGAGAGAGATAATGAGAGAGAGAGAGAGATAAGATTCTTAGGTTTCTACCTCCCAATATGGGTTATTCTTTATACTACCCATATTTATAAAATCCTATGATTAACATAAATATACTGAGGTTATATAGGTAATATAGAACTATAGAGTTTTGGTTGGATACACCCAGGTTTGGGAAGATATACTCTTACATATTCACATAGGTGGGTGATAAATTATTATTGATATACTACGATCATTGTGAATTATCTTTATTTTTTTAGTATAGTTTTTAAACCACTCATTGTTTATTAAATTATAAAAATTTATATTCATTGTTAAATGAGGTTGGAATATTGTATTATATAAACTAAAGGGTCTTTTATAGATTTAATGTTTACAAATTTTTTACTTCATTTTCTAAATTTCATTGGATTCATGGTTTCCAAAAAATCCTACATGGTAGTTTATAAGATTAATTTTGGAAAAATCTTTCTGAGTAATGTGTCACTCACCCCTACCAATATATCTCAACGTGTGTGTGTGGATATTTTTTATCATGACATGGGTGAAGGAAAAGTTATCTTGACCATCATTGTAAAATAATATAAGTCATTTTATGGATGAAGGATATATTATTTAGTCACTCATCATTAGAAGGTTTATATTTCCATGTTAGATGAACATTATACAACTAGATATATTTCGTGTCATTTATTGTCTCTAATGTAATATTCTTTAAACTTTATTAGTACTTTTTTTCATTTTAAGGGTTTATTAAAATATAGATTTAGTTTTAATAAAAAAATCCCCATATATATCGGGGTTTTTATATTTATTGAATGAAAACAATTCCCTGGATAATTATGTTATATCCCTTTACACTAGTCTCCATTCTATGGTGATTTTAGAATACACTAAAGGCCATGTGTAAGTATAACTCATGTCACAAGCTTTTTGTATCTGGGTTTGTTTATTAAAAATTATTATTATATCATATTTTAAATCACAATATTGATAAGTTTGTAGGAATGAATATTATAATGGTTGGAACTCATCTGGTACCCATAAAAAGGAAAGAATAACCTCTTTATAAAAAAATATATATATTTCATGGGAGTTTGAGTATGAAAACTTATTAAAGTAAGTTTTGTAAGTTGTTTCTCCCTATAGCTATTTGTAACCATGATGGGATGATATGGAAAATGCAAACATGAGTCATTAATTTTGTGGATAGTGATAACCAAAATTAACATATGATTTTGAAAATTATTTAATCACCTATAACTGGTTTTTAAAATTATTTCAAAAAGGTTACAAATTTTTTTGGTTTTGGGAACGAATTTATTTTATATTCATCATAATTTTTTAATTGAAATTCAAATTAATGAGTTTCTAGAAGATTAATAGATCAAAATAATTTTATATGAAAATTTATGCTAATATTTTTTAGAAGCCTCATGATATGTGAAAATAAGATTTATCTATAATGAAATGGTTAATATGTGGTTTTATAAAATTGTATAAATTACTCTATATGGAGGTTCTATTATGTTAAATGAGATAGGGATCATAAAATCACTCTTGAACTAAATATTTGTTTATTATAATAACTTAAATATCATTAAAGAATAATAATTTAGGTGTGAATAATGAAAGTTAATGAATCATTAGTGTTCAATTAGTAAACTCATTTTATCTTTAGAAGAGATGGTGGTGTGCATGATATTGAATATTTTTAAAAAATAAATTGAATCATAAATTTACATTATACTCCTGATCGGTAAAAGGTGAAGTCCATTACATAAATACAAGATGGAGAGTCTTGTAAGTGATGGGAGATTATAGTTGAGGAAAATATTCTCGAGGATCTGACATGGGTTGGATTTTAGAAGATCTATGGTCATCCTTTTTTACCAAATGAATTTGAGGTAAATTAAATATCAAGAGTTCCAATAATTTAAGCAAGGGAACATAATGGTGTCAGAGTATGAATTTCATTTTGTGTAGTTGGTAATATTTGTACTTGAGATGATTATAAATGATATCCTTAGGGAAATAATATTCAACATTTTTATTTTACCTTATATTATATAAAATATTATATTACTAGACTTACCCAATGATATGGTTATGGTAAATAAAGTGTCCATGGAAGTAGTGAGAGTTATTTTCTTCCATGACATAATAGAGGAAATAATTTCTCTAATTGTGTTTTCAAAATGAATTTATTCTATTGAATTAATCTCAAGGGAGGAATACATACATCTTATCATAGTGGTATGAAAAATATATAAAATAGATGTATCATAATGAACCTAGAACATTTCATTAGTGTATGAAGATTATAATTATCATGGAGTTTAAAAAAATGAATCGTGGTAGTGATTTAAGTTACACATAGGGATCAAGGAAGGATGTTGTGTGAGCAAAGAAATATGGATTGAGGAAACTAGTGACGATAGGTGGTAAACCTCAACAAAAACAAATATAAGAGAACCTCCCAGAGCTATTCTATATGGATAACATAATAGAATAATTACAAGTAGGATCTGTAATAGTAGGAGGTACCTTGATTATTTCCTTTATTGTTATCACTAACATTTTTAACATGAGGGCATCTCAAACTTTCAAATACACACACACTATAGACTGGTTTACGTTTCATATGGAATTAATCATTATTTTTTGAATATTGAAATGTATCTTGGAGAAAAACTTAAACAATGATTTAAATATCATTCATTTTAATTATGAACATTTATATAGAAATATTGTGGTTATTTTTAGTCTTATAGATGATATTATAATTAAAATATATTAGATATTGATTTTTAAGGATTTTTTTCACTATTATGGAAATACAGTTTCATGATCCATAATTGATGTAAATATTAAATATTTTTATGGATAGTGGGATAAAAATATTTGTTCAGAAAAAATAATTGTTTGAGACCTATAAAATTTAACTTTATAGTTATCTATTTTATTATTAGATTATTTTAATTAGATTATAATCCTCAGTTTTCAGTGATAGTGAATGATTTCAAAGACATTTTTCAATAACATCTTTCTAAACTTCCTCAGTGAGAGCCAAACTATTATAATTGACTTGTTTCTCGAAAGAAGTCTAATTTCCAAGACTTTAAATCACATAGTGCCAATATAGTTATTAGAATTAAATGTATGTATATAAAATTTTCATGGAAATGGATTTATCTAACTATGTGTACCACTGTGGGAAGCAGAATTTATGTTTGTTAACAATATTTACGTTAGCATGTGTTTACATATTAACAACCAAAATTAATACTTTTTTATAATGAAAAATAAGTGCAATTTTCTTTTAATTGAGTATTTTTTCTTGTTTAATTTAAAATATCTATGTGGTTTTTTAAGATTGACTATATTATAGGGTCACTCAAGTTGAGGGTAAAGAGTAAAGACATTTAAAAGAAATATTGCAATAGTATTTATCAAAATTATGAGTTTTTTTATAAAACAATTCATGGTTATAAATTATATTAATATTTTTACATCCTGCTAAATTATATATTTCAAAAAAAATTGACCCATTCAGGGTGGCGTTTGTTGATAATATCTTGGTTTATATATTCTTTTTTAAATAATATAAAAGTTAATTAAAGATCATTTCAGAAATTTATTTTAATCACAATTTGAATGAGATTATATCCAAATTATAGTTTTTGATTCAAGTGGTAAGGATCTTGGGAAAAGTTATATATAAGATATTTAATTAGTATATTATGATGCATCATGATCTGGTATTTAATGTGTTCTTATACAAGGGGATATTTAATTTTTGTGTGGATCAAGAAAATTATGACCACATGAGAAAAATTGTAACATTAATTACATTAAATTTATATATTTTGTACATGCCTTGAAGATATAGAGAAATTTATTATTTTGTGAAAGGTTTTAGGGTATTTAGATCATGTTAATATAATATTCATTTTCTCTTAGTGTGATATAAACTGGAAGAAAAGTATATAGATTATGTATCTCTTGAATTTTTTACTTTTTTCCATTAATTATAGGTAAAGATAATGTTTTAGCATATACCTTTAGTATTATAACCCATGAAATTGGGAAATCATACTGTTAGTGGAAACAAATTAGATTTATAGTCGTTATTGTTGAGTGACTCCTTGAAACACTTTATGTTTAGATAATTAAAAATATTTTTTTCTTTGTTTCCTTAAAATATTATAATAATTTAAATTATGTAACTATAATTGTTATCTTATTTATTGGTTAAATTATGCTTAAACTTCATTATATCATAATATTTCTTTATTTAAAATATCATAAGATTTCATGGTCCGATTTTTGATAATAGGTTTTATAAGTTTCATAATTAGTTCCATGGATAAAGAAATCATATAGTGCATTTAAATATTATATATATATATATATATATATAAAAAAATTTTACTATTACTACATAATCAATTTATAATTTCCCACATATCTAAATTCTTAACAATATAGAAAAATGAAAATCCAAATAGCCAAATTGTAAATCATGTAGCCAAGTTCCTATACTTATTGACCGTCTATATTTTGACCAATCCTTAGGATACATAAGTCATAATTGAGTGAAATTTTTTTATTTGGAATGAAAATAAAATTTTGTTCATTTAATTATAATACATAAAATTTTGAATCATTCTTTATCATGTCTAAGATTATTTTAAAAGTCACTAAATCTTTTCAGTTATAATTTTACAATTTTTTAGAACTATTTTTCTACTATATTTTAATGATAAAAAAATATATAGAGGTTTTATTAAGGTGATTATTTATTATTTAGAAATATAATTAAATTTTATAAATATAATTCAACAAAACCGTAATTGAATTTTTCTTTTTAGAAGGTATGATTTAGGTTTATAATTTGATAAGTCAGGCTGTTTATATATTTTAGAATTTTGGATGTATGAATTCAACAATAAGATTAGTTTGGATAAGTGAATTATGTTACATAAAATATTGGATATTTGAATTTGGATACATATAATATTAGATATGTTAAGTCAGTTTTGTGGTTGTTTTTGTCATGTGTAATTAGCTATGAAAAAAATACTCTACCTATATATATTTTCTTCCATGGTGAAATTCACTTATGTTGTATATTCGGCTACATAAATTTTAGTTACATTGTATTTCGGATAAAAATATATTTCTCATTTTTGATCAATTCACATATGTTAAAATAACCAACGTATTCAAATTTACATATGTGGTTATTATAGTTACTACAAGACATTTTGAACCAGTAGTTATGATTTATTTTCATATTATTTCAAATTTCAATATGAGGAAATGTTATATAAAATATTTTTAATGTTTTATTTGATCTATATTAGAAATAAACTACTTAGAAGTAATGGAATCATGTTTTACATTGTTTTATGATTAATTAAATGAAATCAACAGGGGATTAAGAATTTAGAATATTTATTAGAAATCTTGGGACTTGAGATATTAAAATTCAAACAAGTTAAAACATGAAGAGTATATCTTTTATATTTTATAGATTTTCTCAATAACATTAATATTTTTTATTATGAAAGTATTATCGATAGTATTAAATGTCAAAAAAAATGCATTGTATAGTTTTATTTATATAATGTCAAGATATATCTCACGTCTTTATTAATTTTCTTAATTTTAAATACATGTTAAACCTTTATTTTGGAAATAAGTATGATAAATATGAATATATGAGAAGAGAAATGTTTAATTAGAATTTTTTTAGACTATGAGGAGTTAGTCTCCCATAAGTAATGGGGGTATTTTACGGAATTTATAATCAAATTTTAAAGATTTATTTATTGCTATATTGATGGATTATTTATTTCACTAATTCTTTTTTGAGGAAAACATGGTTTTTATTTTTAGAAAATACTGTATATAATTAAAAGATGATTTATTTTGAAGATTTTATTCTTTTAATTTATGAATGAAAATATTGTATTATAATGTTAAAAAAATATTTATTTTCGTTTTATAGTATAAAAGGACTAAGGCATGCAATGAAGAAACATATGTCTGACTTTGATTTAACTTTTACGTTCAGCATAATTTGAAACTGAGTCTTAGACCATCATCACTCAACTACATAGTGAAATGAAGTGCTAGTTTCCAAAGCTTCATTGTTTCAAAATCATAAAGGGCTGGATAACTACATGGTCCAAATTATTTTATGTTCACCAAAAATCATTCACCAGGTTAAATTATTTCTTTCTTTCCTTGTAGTGTAATTGTCTATTTTGTATACTCCACACATAGTTAATCATACATAGGGTTATAGTACACAAAGAAAAGCAATTTATGGGTTTATTTGATCCCAATATAATATTGGTATTTTTATATCCCCTTAGTATAATGACGTACCCTTAACCTATATTATAGAATATAAATGGACAACTCCTATAAGAGTTCTAGTTTAGTCTATCCCCATATAATATTTGGTTCTTCTTGGCCAATATCATGGAATAATTTATGAATTTCCCCTTGAAAGTATAGGTTAGGTCATTAACCATTAAATAATAGGTTATTTTTTCACCCATAAAATATTGGGTTCCAAATAAACATAAAAAAGAAAATAGGTTATGATTGAACCTTTAAAATATGAGGTTGGGTCTTCTCCTATAAAAGTGTGGTTTTTTATGATTCCATAAGAGACAAGGGAATTTGGTTGTGCCGACAAGAGTAAAAAAGAGCATTTAAAGGGTTATCACTCTACATAAAAAGTGGTATACCTTTGTGGTTCCATACATATGGTTCGTCTGTGAATTGATGTAGGATTATTTATATTTGAACTACTTTAAAATTCATATATTCATCTTTTACTTTCATTCGTTTTCTTTACTCTTTAATTTATTATTTAGATGTGGTTGAATTATTTAATATTTTTAAAATTATATTTTCACTCATAATGTTTAATATCTGATTTATTTTCAAATTAAACGCAATAAAACCATTCCCCTCTTTTATAATATCATAACCTATTTGGGTTCTAATTACAATGAAAATAAAGGATCATGATAGGGATACCATATGATATGATATCATATTAATTTAACTTGTATTCTTGTGAAAAAATTATAGGAGGTAAAAATAACTAATAACAAATAGAAGAAGGTTAATGGTATCCAAAATGGTAGGGAGACCATTTATGAGTTTCTATTAACAACATATTTGATCCTCTATTTAAATGATTGAATTTGTATTTTCTGACAGCCTAAACATAATAATCCAATAATTACATGTTTATAACTAATGTTAAAAACATTTATTCTTAATAATTTTTTTTTCAATGTTTTTTTGAATTAGTACACCTAACCCTTAATAGTACATAACAAAACACCATATAGAAGAATTCATTTCTTCTACAAGACATTATTTTCCAACATGTTTCATTTAAAAACATTAATTAAAAATTTAATTACAAACAAATTAATAATTCTAATCGATATTAAATGCCTGAATTTTTTTTAATAAAATTTGGCATGAAAAAATAAATATAATTAAGTGGTAAAAAATTGAAATCATTTTTTTCAGAGAAATACATAGAAACCCATGAAAACTTTTTTAGAAAAATAATAATCCTTCATCTCATAAAAGATCATAAATATTTGTTAAATCATTAAATAAACATATTCACTCAATGATTTCAAAAATTCAAACTCATAGAGAGTCATAGAAAAAATATAATAATCAAGATGGTGTGTTAGGATAGTATAATAACTCATAATCACCCGTACAGTCACCTATAATGTAATAATATGTTTAGTTACATCCAATATATTTTATATGAAGAATAAAAAATTACCCAATTCATTGAGAGGATATATATTTATAGTCCCAAAATTATCATATATTATTTCCATATTCTATATCATGAATTAAAATCACATTATCTTACAATTTAGTCCATAATCATAATCCTTAATGTTAACCTAAGAAATGAAAATGGATTATAAAATGGGTTACCCAATTAAATTTTTAGAGGAAAAGAAATGATACTATTAAAATATAAAAAAATATAAATATAAATATATGAAATAAAATTCTTTTAAATCATATGGGGAGATTTGAGAGAAAGACCGTATAATATTTAAAGTAGAGGCTTAAAGGAAACCCCTTACAACCATTGAAAAATATGATTCAAATCCAAAGAGTGTGATAAAATAAAATAGAATTCTGATTCCCATGAATATAATATCAAATATAATAAAATTAAATCTTGGGATAGTATATTCAACATTTAATACACAATAAATTATTAGACTAAAATATATTGCAAATAAAGGTAATTGAGAAAATAATTACCTTATCGTGAGTCCTAAATCACAATTTTGATCATATAACGTCATGAATAATTTAATTATATTAATTATTTAATTTCATTAAGAAATAATTCAGGTTTTTTAATTATTATTATTCATTTTTATTAATTTATAAATATTTATGATTTGTTTATTGGATTAATTTGTCTTGTATCGATCATTTTCATGTTATTCAGCCCATTTTTCAAAAATAGCATTGGTATAATGATAGTGGTTAAATATCCATTTCCAATGGTTGCATAACCACTATAATTATAAATGTATATTTTTTATGGTATTACATAATAAATTAGTTCAATAGTTTAGTAGATATTAATAATTTTGATAACCATCCTCAATAAGCTTATTTTATAAATTTAATAATTCCTTAAATTAATTACTTTTATTATCAGTATTATCCTAAATAATATATCATTAAAGAATCATAAACAAGAAAAAAAATTAATATTTTATTGAATCGTAAACTCCAAATTTATGAGTATCTGTTAAACGATGAAGTGGAAAAGGTTGTGTAAAACAACAACAGATGAACAATGTTTTATAAAATTGTTTAAAAATAATGAATGAATAAAAAATATTTGAGTTTAATAAAAAAATAGAATAGAATTCTAATCTTATGTTTATGTTATTTTTAATGGTGAATTATAGTAATGAAATGTTTTATGCAATAATTGATATGAAAATAAATGTATTTTGTAACTCAAATTTTGATATAGTTATGACTTATAATACGTATTTTATTAGAGGGAAATCTGGGAAATATAATACATAATGGTTCCAAATGGGGTTAATATCATATAAATATAATAATTTAATAAAAATAAGATAATTTTGAACATATTTTTTAGTAAAAACAATTATTAATAAATGGAAGGAGTGACTTGGGAACCATTATCTTTATCTTTGAGTTTCCTCTTTTGGATTGAGTTTAAAGCCTTGTGAGGAGTGGATTTTGGATAGACTGGAGCCATATAAATATGGAATTATATTTTTATAGATATATTTGTGTGGAATATAGAAATAAAATAGAACATTAAATTCATTTGGAAAGGGTAGAGTGAGTCCCCTTTTATAGACAATATGTAATGGAATTTTCACTTATATTCAATATTTGTGGGTTAGATGTTTATTTTTAAGAGAAAAGTGTCTAATAAATAGAAGTTAGGTGATATATTCTATAATTAACCATAAAAAAATGAAAAAATATAATTTTTTATTATTATTTTTTTAAATTATAAATCACATATAATATAAAATCCCATTTAAAGAGTTTTTATAGTTATTATAGTAATTTTAGTGAAAAAATATCTATAAAATTATTGAGATCATGTATAATATTTAAAAAACTATATATACTTTAATATTTATCCTTAAAATCTATTCAATAATTAAATTTAAATAAACATTATCACATAATATATTTTAAAGCCTCTGTTTAATATTTTTTTTCTCTATGTAGAAGCATTGCATTGACATAATGTTAGAATTTTAGATAATTAACCAATTATTTAATTTTAAAATTAATTTAATAACATGAATATAATTTTTAATTAATCATTATTATCATCTACAATCATTTATTTCATTATTTACTCCCATTTATATCATGTTATAATTTTCAATATAATAATTTCAACTTTTTTTACCATGCACATGCATTGAGTAATCATTTCGATGCATAAATTGTTATATAGTTTTAAATTTTACTAATATATGTCAAAATTATTTAATATTGTCATATTTATCACTTGAAGTCATGAAACACCTTATCCATTCCCATTATCCTTACTTATACTATCAATTTTGATTTCACATGTGTCTTGCAAGCACTACATAAACATCTATATGTATTTTCATATTAATATTGACCTAAAAATTAATTTATATTAATTAAAATATATTTACCTGATAATTTCAAAATATTATCATGTAATAAAAATTACCCAATTTTTATTAGAGTTATATGAATTTCTAGGTACATATTTAATAATAGGTTATAAATATTCACTCAAACTTAAACTCATATATTTTTTAAATGAATTTAACTTTATTAACCGACCTATAATCAGATGGAATTTAAATATTTAACCTCAAAATAATAATATTTTTTGTTTATAATATTATTATATATTCTAATATTTATCAGTTTTTATAAATAAATAAATAAATATATATTATAAATTTATAATTAATAGAATTTAATTTGAATTTGATCTCTTTTTTTTGAAAAAGATTTTGAATTCAAAAGAATTAATCAACATAATACCACATTGAGAATAAATATTGAATTTAAAAATTGGTCTATAAAATTATTAAAAATATAAATTGAAATAATTATATGGTTTTTAATCTTTTATGATGATTTTTTTGATGACCCACATTGTTATGAGTTGTGAGTTTTTTAAGGAATTTGAACTTTTTCTCTCATAAATAGTTCATTCGTAGAATTGGGTGTTAAACTAAGATACTTATTTTTTTTAAAACTATAATAGGTGTATTAAAACATAAAATAAATCTTGGTTGGTCACTCACATATTCGGAGATCAGTGAATAAATCCCAAATCATACAAGGCTACATCATCATCCACTAGCTAATCGATAGATCCCACTATCTAGTTGATGGAATGGGGAAGTAGTGCTATAACATAGTATGACTCATTGTCCATATAGAAAGCATACTCTAGTTATCAAGTAGAGTAGGTTAACTAACATAAGGAATAAGGCCCCAGCCTTAAACCTTACTTAATATTGAGTTATTACAAGATTACAAAATTGAGGATCTTTTCAGGTTTAGAGTTTTAGAGAATTAGATCATAAAACTTGCATTACATTCCACATATAAACAAAGTGGTTACATAAAGATAGTATTCTTAATTCCCATCAATGGAAACATATTTAAAATAAAACATGGATTCATTCTTGACACTTCCTTGACACTATCATCATATCATGTACCTTTCCCTTGACCTGTGAAAACATTTCAAAAATACTTGAGATGAGCATAAAAAGCTCAGTATGGGTTATAAAAACATGGAAAGGAAACATGGGTACATATATACATAAGAGTGAAATCATACTTTACCCATAAAACAGAAGCACATTAACATACCTCATCAAATCATGAATAAATCATAGAAATCATAAGACATAATGGTAACTTGAGGCATTCATAACATTCTTACGTAGGGAGTAACCCTCTTGGTTACGTTTGGAATACCCATCACAGTATATTCCCTAAAATCTCTTCGGAGAAACCTTAACGTTTCACTCCTTCACGTTACCCAATGCATTGGAGAGCTATATCGGGCTCACCCGCCCTTAGTTTATCACGGAACCACCCATCTTCATAATAATGCCCAAGAACCATAACATAATCGTATCACAAAAAACATGCATAAAGGAAACATAACATTTCCACATTTCAATCACAAGATATCAATACAACACACAAAAAACATTGTGAAAACAATTTTCAATACCAAAATAAAAGAAAAGTAAAACATGGTATTTATTATTCTTTTAAAAAGAAGGTATGGCTAGTAAAGGAAGCCGAAACTCAAATAACGGTCACGACGGCGGAGAAGTCGTTGTTGTCACATACGTACGACAAAAACATTATGTTTTGTCATTTAGTAAATGCTTCGTATAAAAAAGATTCCTTTTGAATAAACGTAAAAGTCAAAGGGGTTTATACACCGTATAAAAGAAAGTTGTGTATAAAATAAAATATGCCTCAATGAAAGGAGATTGAGATGAAGTCCCATACCTCATATCCGACTTGACCCGACCGTTCTTTAATCTCTTGAATAATAAACTTGAGTTAATCCCTACTTTCTTATAAACCTTTTTCAAGTTCATTATTCCTTTTATACCATGTTATGAACATCATGTAATCATTTAAGTTAATAATGTTCATTTTTTCGGTATTTGGTTCTTAAATCAAAAATAGACTTCTTACACTTACATGTTGTTAATTTGGTCAAAGGTTCATTATATCCATAATAATATTAATTATTTGGATAACATATATATCATATATATTCATCATATACATGTATTTATAATATTACATCTCATTCTGAGGTATGAAATGAAATGCACCGTTCATGGAGACGGTAAGCCGTACGTACGCATGAACGCTACTTCCATTTCTATTTCGTATTTTATGGAATGAAATCATAATGATATAACAGTATATTATAATTCCAGTATAATAACATATATAATATCATTAACTTTATCCTTCACACATCCCACATATGGTATTAACGAATCAAATCACTTTCAGGGGGCGGTAGTCCGCACTTCCTAAAATGAAGATATCGTGTTTACCCATAATGGAAACCACAAAGGTATGCCCAAAATTAAAAAAACAGAAGCTTAAGGAAAACATAAACATATTATATATAATATATAAAAATAGTGACATCATAATGGCCACCTTTGATGATGTTAAATGAGTATTGAACAATCATCGTTTCAGGAGGCAGAATTTTGCCATCCACGGAAACCGTATGTTCTTTAACCATTTGATGTAGTTGTGTGAGAGTGTATCTCAAATAAATATTATAACAACATCCTAGTATATTTAAGATACTGGTTTTGTTTCAAAAGAAGTAAATAAAAAGAGATTAGGGGGTTGGAGAAGCAAAATGAAACAAATGAACATGAGAGAAAGAATTACCTTTAAAAGTGTAACTTTTTTTTATTTTAGCATAAAGGCTTCCTTTGAAAGGATTTTTCCCAAAGGGAATCCTCTAGGATGAGGAGAGGGATGTGGAGAGAGTAAATGGTCATGGTTTGGCCGATCCAAAGGCTTGAGGAGTGTGTGAAATGAGGTAGAGGTGGGGGGCTTTTATAAGAGCAGAGGAGGGGCACTTTTGAAAAGTAAAGAAATATGACTTTATTTGAAAATGTGTTTCGGTTTTAAAAGGTCCCACATTGATATAATTCGTGGATAAATTGATAAGGGTTCAAAATCCACTCATACAATTGGTTTTGGACATGTTTAGTTCATAGATTTTACATTATCTTTCCATTTTATTTAAATCGTCAAATAATGATGTCATCGCTGCATCATTATTATGTCATAAATAATTTAATTTATTTAATGTCTAAAAATTATAAAAAAATATACTATTATGTAGGAAATCTTTTTATCTTTAAAATGACTATTTATAATCAAAAATATGATCTTTATAACCCCATGTAAAAATTGTTTTCGTAAAACATATTATGTTTGTGTCATTTTTACTTTAACATTTAATAAAAAGTTATTTATGTCATTTCCCAACCAAAGTGTATCCATGGGGTCCCCAAGTTGACCCATGGCTTTTCTTGGTCGGCCATGATACAACCAATAAGGTTGGGACATGTTTCTAGGTCATTTCATATTATTAAAGCATTATTTATACCTTAAACTACCCTAATTACCACTAATCGCGATTAAAACATAATAAGTTACTATTCACAAAAAAATTATTTTAATCTCATTGAACCACATTTTACTTCTTAATGACAACCATGTATGTCGGATTTTTGAAATTCAAAACACAATGATGGCAAAATTTCATTTAAACGGAAAAATCAGTTTTTATAAGTACCACTTAGTGGTTTCACTATTCATCAAAAATTGTAGTTTTTCAGAAAATTACTAAAAATTCACCCTAAGCTATATTTGATATTACGAATTCAAAAATGAAGTCCATTTTACCAAATTCAAAACATATAAGTCACATTAATTAATTTAATAATTAATTCCCGCTGCCAGAGCAAATAGCGTGTTTTTATGAAACAATAAGTATCAAAAGATTGACACTAGTTTGAGTCCAATTTCAAAGTGAAATTGATTCCAATGACCACCATTGTATAAAATTGTAAAAATATATTCAGATTAAACATTAAGACCAATTCAAAAGATAAACTAATAATAGAAATAAATTAGATTAAGAAGCAGTTTTGATGTAAAATGCAGTATTCTTCACTATTCATTAAAAAATGAACATTGTTAGAAAAATACCAAAAATTCACACAAAGTAAATTTTGATGTCCCAATCATAACGAATAAGTTTATTTTGACAAACATTGTTTATAAAATTGTCAAATGATAGATTTAAAAAGGGTTTTACATCATAAGGGAGTGAAACAATCTTTTAAGAATATTAGTGTATTCCATGCTTAAGATTGGATTTATTTTCATTTTAAGCCTCTAAAAAACTATATTAATCATTAATAGACATAGATAAAAATATATATTATTCATTACTTACTTGGGATGTTACATCCTTCCCCCCTTTAGAAAATTGTGTCCCCGCAATTTGTTTACTTATCGAATAAATGGGGGTATTTATCCCTCATTGCATTTTCAGATTCCCATGTTGCCTCTTCAATCATGTGGTTTTTCTACAAAACCTTTACCTAGTGAATCACCTTATTCTGTAACACTTTCTCACTGTGGTAAAGAATCTCGAATGGTTGTTCCTCATAAGATAGGTTCTCTTCCAGCTGAACTACCTCTGGACTCAAAACATGAGATGGATCTGGCATATACTTTCTCAACATCGAAACGTGAAAAACATTGTGTACCTGAGATAAACTCGGAGGTAAAGACACTCGGTATGCAACTGATCCAACTTTCTCCAGAATTTCGTATGGTCCAATAAACCTTGGACTCAACTTTCCTTACTTACCAAATCTCATCACACTTTTCCATGGAGAAACCTTAAGAAAAACATGATCACCTACCTCGAAAGATAGATCCTTCCTCCGATTATCCGCATAACTCTTCTGCCTGCTCTGAGCTGTTCTCATGTGTTTCTGAATCAGCAGAACTTTTTCTGCCATCTCTTCTACCAATTCTGGTCCCATCAACTTCCTTTCACCCACTTCATCCCAGAAATATGGAGTTCGACACCGCTTCCCATATAATGCCTGAAATGGTGCCATCTGTATACTGGAATGAAAACTGTTATTATATGAAAATTCAACCAAAGAAAGATGTTGGTCCCAACTTCCCTGATAATCCATAGAACAAGCTCGTTGCATATCCTCCAATTTCTGGATTGTTCGTTCTGACTGCCCATCTGATTGAGGATGAAAAGCTGTACTAAAATTTATTTCAGTACCCAATGACTTCTGAAGGCCTTTCCAAAAGTTAGAAGTAAACCTGGGATCACGATCCGATACAATGGAGAGAGGAACTCCATGTAACCTGACTATCTCTTTAAGATACAAACGGGAAAGTTGATCAAGAGAGAAAGTATCTCGTATAGCAAGGAAATGAGAATATTTGGTCAAGCAATCAACAATAACCCAGATTGCATTATTACCTCGAGATGTCTTCGGTAATCCAACAACAAATTCCATGGATATATTCTCCTATTTCCACTCTGGCACTGTTAAAGGCAGAAGCATCCTTTTCAGTAACTGCCGCTCTGCTTTAACCTGCTGACAAGTCACTCACTTCACAGTAAAATCAGCAATATCTCTTTTCATTCCATCCCACCAGTAATACTCCCGCAGATCTCTATACATCTTAGTACTGCCCGAATGAACTGAAAACGGAGAACTATGAGCTTCACATAACAACTCTCTCTTCAACTGTGAATTACAAGGTACACACAATCTCTTCCAAAATCTCAAAACACAATCATTATCAATGTTGAATTCAGGAAACTTACCTTTCTGATCCTGCTCTACCTTTTTCTGCAACTCACTGTCTTGCTTCTGTGCTTGCTTGATTCTATCTGATAGAGATGATCTCACTGATACCTGAAACAAAACAGAAGTACTTCCTGCACCAACAACTTCTATGCCAAAGTTCATCAAATCCTTAACCAAAGGATCACGTTCCAAATGCAACATTGTTAATGAAGCATTACTTTTTCGACTCAAATCATCAGCCACATTATTTTCTTTTCCCAGATGGTAATGAATTGTACAATCATAATCCTTGATTAATTCGAGCCATCTCCTTTGTCTAATGTTCAATTCTTTCTGAGTGAATATTTACTTTAAACTTTTGTGATCGGCATATATTTCACACTTTACTCCATACAAATGATGCCTCCAAATTTTTAAAGCAAAAACAACAGCAGCTAATTCCAAATCATGTGTAGGGTAATTTACCTCATGAGTTTTCAACTGTCGTGAAGCATAAGCAATTACCTGATCATTCTGCATTAGGACGCAACAAAGTCCTTTCAATGAAGCATCACTGTATATAACAAACTCACCATTCCTGGAAGGTAGTGCCAAAACTGGAGCATTCACCAATCTTCTTTTCAATTCTTGAAAACAATCATCACATTCTTTCATCCAGATAAACTTAACACCCTTCCGAGTTAGCTTAGTCAATGGACTAGATAACTGTGAAAAATTTCTCACAAACCTTCGGTAATAGCCCGCCAAACCAAGGAATCTACAAATCTAGGTTACATTTGTGGGTCTTGGCCATTCTTCCACAACTTTGGTTTTTGTAGGATCAACAGTTATTCCATATTTAGAAACAATGTGACTAAGGAAAGAAATTTGTTGCAACCAAAACTCACACATGCTGAATTTCCTATACAGTTTATTTTCTTTTAAGGTTTGTAAGATAACCCTTAAATGTCTTTCATGCTCCTCTTTACTTTTAGAAAACACCAAAATATCATCAATGAAAACCACCACAAACTTATCCAATAACTCATGGAAAATTCTATTCATTAAGTCCATGAATACATCAGGTGAATTGGTTAGCCCAAAAGGCATTACTACAAATTCATAATGGCCATATCTCGTACGGAACGTGGTCTTCGGAATATCTGCCTCCTTTACCTTCAGCTGATGGTACCCCGATCTCAGGTCAATCTTTGAAAAAAACTGAGCTCCCTAGATCTGATCAAAAAAATCATCGATATGAGGCAAAGGATATTTGTTCTTAACTGTGATATTATTCAAGGCTCTATAATCAATTAAAAGTCTCATAGAACCATCTTTCTTTATAACAAATAAAATAGAAGCACCCCATGGTGATGTTCTAGGTCTAATAAAACCTGTCTGTAATAAATATTGCAATTTCTCCTTCAACTCTAAAAGTTCAATTTGTGTCATTCGATAAGGGGGTTTTGAAATTGGCTTAGCATCAGGAACTAAGTCAACAGTAAACTCAACTTCCCGATCTGGTATTATTCCAGGAAACTCATCAGGAAAAACATCAGGATACTCATTTACCACTGGCACATCATTAATCTAAACAGTTCCTTTATTTTCAATGACGTGTGCAAGGTGACATTCATTTCCATCTTTTACAAGTTTCTCGGCCTCTTGATAAGTTATCAACAGTAAGGGTTCATTCTTGTAAACAAACTGAAAGTCTTTCTGAAAAGAAACTTCTTTAGCTCTATAGTAAATCTTAGCATGGTAAATAGAGAGCCAATCCATACCTAGGATAACATCAAACTCCACTAGAGGTAGAACAATAAGGATTGCAAGTAGGTTCTTTCCACAGATAAGGATAGGAATATTCTTATAAATTCTTTTTGCCTCAAAATTTCCCCCAGGTGTTTTTACCAAAAGTTCAAGAGTCATTTCGTGAGATGGTATTCCCATTTTACTAGAAAAGGTTTCAGAGATGAAAGAATGTGTAGACCCCAAATCAAACAACACACTGGCATAATCTGAAAAAACAAACAAAGTACCTGATACAACTTCATTTGATGGCCCGACATCTGTTGAAGTAGTTGCAAAGAATTTCACCACCCCTTTCTTCTTGTAGTCTAACTGCTTCCCATCACTCAAGCTCTTTGTCGGACACTCGTTTTCATAGTGACCCATCTCATTGCACTTATAACATTTCACTAACTATAAATCAAATTTGTTCTTACCTTCACCTTGATCATTTTCAGTGCAATCACGATCCTTATGTCCCATCTTACCACATCGGTAGCACTTTCCAGAATTCATAAGACATTACCCAGCATGCCTTTTGCAACATTTATCACAAACTAGAAACTTAGTTCTCTTACCATCAGACTTTTTTGAAGAATTCTTACCTTTCTCCTGCCACCTCGGTCTCTTCTTCTGCTGGTTGTTATAGAACACTTGGTCATCGGCAAACTCCATTTCCACCTTCTCAGCACATCGAACAAGCTTTTCATAACATTTAAACTCATGAGAAGCTAATTCCCTTCGATATTTTGGCTTTAATCCTGAGTAAAAATGATTGATTTTACTATCAAGGTCTCGGATAAAATTTGGAGCATACCTTGCCAATCGAGTGAACCTTTCTTCATAGGCAGCCACTGAGTATTCCTCTTGCCTCAATTCCAAGAATTTTTTTTCCATCCTATGTCGAACAGCCTTAGGAAAATACTTCTCAAGAAACATACCTTTGAATTCATCCTAGTCAATAGCATCAATCTCATCGGCGTCCCTGATATTTTTAACCATAGACCACCACTGATCTGCTTCACCCTCCAAACGGTAAATAGAAAGACTAACCTTTTGATTGTCTGAACACCCCATGACATTGAAAATATTCTCCAGTGCTTTAATCCACCCTTTAGCTAGCACAGGGTCAGATGATCCTCTGAATGATGGTGGATGTTGCCTCATGAAATATTCCACCACTGACATGTTCCTCTGTGGTTGATCTGGCTGATCTCGTGCATGGATACCACCACCATTTATCGCTTGAGTCAACTGCGCCATTACTGCAACAAACTATTCAGTTCCAATTCCGACCATTTCTTGATGCTGATTCGGAAGGTTATTTCCTTCTGTATGCCTTCCTAGCACTGCTTCCCTGTTTCTTCTGCGGAAAACCATTCTGAACAAACGTGTCTTAGATGAAGCAACATGGTAATCTTCAAATGCTATATAATTTCAAAAAAAATATTTTTGGATAATCATCTAATAAAATTCTAACTCCTAAATTTATCTAAACCGACCTTTGATACCAACTATAAGGCCCCAGCCTTAAACCTTACTTAATCATGAGTTTTTACAAGATTACACATTGAGGATCTTTTCAGGTTTAGAGTTTTAGAGAATTAGATCATAAAACTTGCATTACATTCCACATATAAACAAAGTGGTTACATAAGGATATTATTCTTCATTCCCATCAATGGAAACATATTTAAAATAAAACATGGATTCATTCTTGACACTTCCTTGACACTATCATCATATCATGTACCTTTCCCTTGACCTGTGAAAACAATTCAAAAAAACTTGGGATGAGCATAAAAATCTCAGTATGGGTTATAAAAACATGGAAAGTAAACATGGGTACATATATACATAAGAGTGAAATCATACTTTACCCATAAAACATAAGCACATTAACATACCTCATCAAATATGAATAAATCATAGAAATCATAAGACATAAAGGTAACTTGAGGCATTCATAACATTCTTACGTAGGGAGTAACCCTCTTGGTTACGTTTGGAATACCCATCACAGTATATTCCCTAAAATGTCTTCGGAGAAACCTTAACGTTTCACTCCATCGCGTTACCCAATGCATTGGAGAGCTATATTGGGCTCACCTGCCCTTAGTTTATCACGGAACCACTCATCTTCATAATAATGCCCAAGAACCATAACATAATCGTATCACATAAAACATGCATAAAGGAAACATAACATTTCCACATTTCAATCACAAGATATCAATACAACACAAAAAAAACATTTTGAAAACCATTTTCAATACCAAAATAAAAGAAAAGTAAAACATGGTATTTATTATTCTTTTAAAAAGAAGTTATGGCTTGTAAAGGAAGTCAAAACTCAAATAATAGTCACGACGGCGGAGAAGTAATTGTCGCCACATACGTACGAAAAAAACATTCCCTTTTGTCGTTTAGTAAATGCTTCGTATAAAAAATATTCTTTTTGGATAAACGTAAAAGTCAAAGGTGTTTATACACCGTATAAAAGAAAGTTGTGTATAAAATAAAATATGCCTCAATGAAAGGAGATTGAGACGAAGTCCCATACCTCGTATCCGACATGACCCGACCGTTCTTTAATCTCCTGAATAATAAACTTGAGTTAATCTCTACTTGATTATGAACCTTTTTCATGTTCATTATTCCTTTTATACCATTTTATTAACATCATGTAATCATTTAAGTTAATAATGTTCATTTTGTCGGTATTTGGTTCTTAAGTCAAAAATAGACTTCTTACACTTACAAGTTTTTAATTTGGTCAAAGGTTCATTATATCCAGAA
The DNA here is from genome assembly GCA_963277665.1 of Viscum album. Classification (NCBI taxonomy): domain Eukaryota; kingdom Viridiplantae; phylum Streptophyta; class Magnoliopsida; order Santalales; family Viscaceae; genus Viscum; species Viscum album. Next base: position 1,124,702,370 of record OY728147.1, on the reverse strand, counting down.
TGATATTAATTATTTTGATAACATATATATCATATATATTCATCATATACATTTATTTATAATATTACATCACATTCAGAGGTAAGAAATGAAATGCACTGTTCATGGAGACGGTAAGCCGTACGTATGCATGAATGCTACTTCCATTTCTATTTCGTATTTTCTAGAATGGAATCATAATGATATAAGAGTATATTATAATTCCAGTATAATAACATATATAATATCATTAGCTTTATCCTTTACACATCCCACATATGGTATTAACGAATCAAATCACTTTCAGGGGGCGGTAGTCCGCGCTTCCTAAAATGAAGATATCGTGTTTACCCATAATGGAAACCATAAAGGTATGCCCAAAATGAAAAAAACAGAAGATTAAGGAAAACATAAACATATTATATATCATATATATAAATAGTGACATCATAATGGCCACCTTTGAAGGTGTTAAATGAGTATTGAACAATCATCGTTTCGGGAGGCAGAATTTCGCCATCCACGGAAACCGTATGTTCTTTAACCATTTGATGTAGTTCTGTGAGAGTGTATCTCAAATAAATATTATAACAACATCCTAGTATATTGAAGATACTGTTGTTGTTACAAAAGAAGTAAATAAAAAGATTTTAGGGGTTGGAGAAGCAAAATAAAACAAATGAACATGAGAGAAAGAATTACCTTTAAAAGTGTAACTCCTTTTGATTTGAGCCTAAAGGCTTCCTTTGAAAGGATTCTGCCCAAAGGGAATCCTCTAGGATGAGGACAGGGATTTTGAGAGAGTAAATGGGCATGGGTTGGCCGAGCCAAAGGCTTGAGGAGTGTGTGAAATGAGGTAGAGGTGGGGGCCTTTTATAAGAGGAGAGGAGGGGCACTTTTGGAAAGTAATGAAATATTACATTATTTGAAAATGAGTTTCGGTTTTAAAAGGTCCCACATTGATATAATTCGTGGATAAGATGATATGGGTTCTGAATCCACTCATCCAATTGGTTTTGGACATGTTTATTTCATAGATTTTACATTATCTTTCTATTTTATTTAAATCATCAAATAATGATGTCATCGCTGCATCATTATTATGTCATAAATAATTTAATTTATTTAATGTCTAAAAATTAAAAAAAAAATACTATGATGTAGGAAATATTTTTAAATTTCCAATGACAATTTATAATCAAAAATGTGATCTTTATAACCCCATGTAAAAATTGTTTTCGTAAAACATATTATGTTTGTGTCATTTTTACTTTAACATTTAATAAAAAGTTATTTATGTCATTTCCCAACCAAAGTGTCTCCATGGGGTCCCCAAGTTGACCCATGGCTTGTCTTGGTCGGCCATGACGCAACCAATAAGTTTGGGACATGTGTCTAGGTCATTTCATATTATTAAAGCATTATTTATACCTTAAACTACCCTAATTACCACTAATCGCGATTAAAACTTAATAAGTTACTATTCACCAAAAAAATTATTGTAATCTTACTGAACCACATTTTACTTCTTAATGAAAACCATGTATGTTGGATTTTTGAAATTCAAAACCCAATGATGGCAAAATTTCATTTAAATGGAAAAATCAGTTTTTATAAGTACCACTTAGTGGTTTCACTGTTCATCAAAAATTGAAGTTTTTCAGAAAATTACCAAAAATTCACCCTAAGATATATTTGATATTAAGAATTAAAAAATGAAGTATATTTTACAAAATTCAAAACATATAAGTCACATTAATTAATTTAATAATTAATTCCCACTGTCAGAGCAAATAGCGTGTTTTTATGAAACAATATGTATCAAAAGATTGACACTAGTTTGAGTCCAATTTAAAAGTGAAATTGATTCCAATGACCACCATTGGATAAAATTGTAAAAATATATTCATATTACACATTAAGACCAATTCAAAAGATAAACTAATAATATAAATAAATTAGATTAAGAAGCAGTTTTGATGTAAAATGCAGTATTTTTCACTATTCATTAAAAAATGAACATTGTCAGAAAAATACCAAAAATTCACACAAAGTAAATTTTGATGTCCCAATCATAACGAATAAGTTTATTTTGACAAACATAGTTTATAAAATTGTCAAAAGGTAGATTTAAAAAGGGTTTTCCATTATAAGGCAGTAAAACAATCTTTTAAGAATATTAGTGTATTCCATGCTTAAGATTGGATTTATTTTCATTTTAAGCCTCTAAAACATTATCTTAATCATTAATAGACATAGATAAAAATATCTATTATTCATTACTTACTTGGGATGTTACATCCTTCCCCCCTTTAGAAAATTGCGTCCCCACAATTTATTTACTTCTCGAATAAATGGGGGTACTAATCCCTCATTTCATTTTCAGATTCCCATGTTGCCTCTTCAATCATGTGGTTTTTCCAAAAAACCTTTACCTGGTGAATCACCTTATTCCGTAACACTTGCTCAGTGTGGTCAAGAATCTGGACCGGTTGTTCCTCATAAGATAGGTTCTCTTCCAGCTGAACTACCTCTGGACTCAAAACATGAGATGGATCTGGCATATAATTTCTCAACATTGAAACGTGAAAAATATTGTGTACCTGAGATAAACTCGGAGGTAAAGCCACTCGGTATGCAACTGATCCAACTTTCTCCAGAATTTCGTATGGTCCAATAAACTATGGACTCAACTTTCCTTTCTTACCAAATCTCATCACACTTTTCCAAGGAGAAACCTTGAGAAAAACATGATCACCTACCTCGAAAGATAGATCCTTCCTCCGGTTATCCGCATAACTCTTCTGCATGCTCTGAGCTATTCTCATGTGTTTCTGAATCAGCTGAACTATTTCTACCATCTATTCTACCAATTCTGGTCCCATCAACTTCCTTTCACCCACTTCATCCCAAAAAGATGGAGTTCGACACCGCTTCCCATATAATGCCTGAAATGGTGCCATCTGTATACTGGAATGAAAACTGTTATTATATGAAAATTCAACCAAAGAAAGATGTTGGTCCCAACTTCCCTGATAATCCATAGAACAAGCTTGTAGCATATCCTCCAATATCTGGATTGTTCGTTCTGACTTCCCATCTGATTGAGGATGAAAAGCTGTACTAAAATTTATTTCAGTACCCAATGACTTCTGAAGGCCTTTCCAAAAGTTAGAAGTAAACCTAGGATCACGATCTGATACAATGGAGAGAGGAACTCCATGTAACCTGAATATCTCTTTAAGATACAAACGGGAAAGTTGATCAAGAGAGAAAGTATCTCGTATAGCAAGGAAATGAGAAGATTTGGTCATGCGATCAACAATAACCCAGATTGCATTATTACCTTGAGATGTCTTCGGTAATCCAACAACAAAGTCCATGGATATATTCTCCCATTACCACTCTGGCACTGGTAAAGACTGAAGCATCCTTTTCGGTAACTGCCGCTCTGCTTTAACCTGCTGACAAGTCAAACACTTCACAGTAAAATCAGCAATATCTCTTTTCATTCCATCCCACCAGTAATACTCCCGCAGATCTCTATACATCTTAGTACTGACCGGATGAACTGAAAATGGAGAACTATGAGCTTCACATAACAACTCTCTCTTCAACTGTGAATCACAAGGTACACGCAATCTCTTCCCAAATCTCAAAACACAATCATTATCAATGTTGAATTCAGGCTACTTACCTTTCTGAACCAGCTCTACCTTTTTCTACAACTCACTGTCTTGCTTCTGTGCTTGCTTGATTCTATCTGATAGAGATGATCTCACTGATACCTGAAACAAAACAGGACTTCCTGCACCAACAACATCTATGCCAAAGTTCATCAAATCCTTAACCAAAGGATCACATTCCAAACGCAACATTTTCAATGAAGCATTACTTTTTCGACTCAAAGTATCAGCCACTTTATTTGCTTTTCCCGAATGGTAATGAATTGTTAAATCATAATCCTTGATTAATTCTAGCCATCTCCTTTGTCTCATGTTCAATTATTTCTGGGTGAATATATACTTTAAACTTTTGTGATCGGCATATATTTCACACTTTACTCCATACAAATGATGCCTCCAAATTTTTTAAGCAAAAACAACAACAGCTAATTCCAAATCATGTGTCGGGTAATTTACCTCATGAGTTTTCAACTGTCGTGAAGCATAAGCAATTACCCGATCATTCTGCATTAGGACGCAACCAAGTCCTTTCAATGAAGCATCACTGTATATAACAAACTCACCATTCCTGGAAGGTAGTGCCAAAACTGGAGCATTCACCAATCTTCTTTTCAATTCCTGAAAACAATCATCACATTATTTCGTCCAGATAAACTTAACACCCTTCCGAGTTATCTTAGTCATTGGACTAGAAAACCGTGAAAAATTTCTAACAAACCTTCGGTAATAGCCCACCCAACCAAGGAAGCTACGAATCTTGGTTAAATTTGTGGGTATTGGCCATTCTTCCACATCTTTTGTTTTTTCAGGATCAACAGTTATTCCATCTTTAGAAACAATGTGACCAAGGAAAGAAATTTGTTGCAACCAAAACTCACACTTGCTGAATTTCTCATACAGTTTCTTTTCTTTTAAGGTTTGCAAGATAACCCTTAAATGACTTTCATGCTCCTCTTTACTTTTAGAAAACACCAAAATATCATCAATTAAAACCACCACAAACTTATCCAAGAACTCATGGAAAATTCTATTAATTAAGTCCATGAATACAGCAGGTGCATTGGTTATCCCAAAAGGCATTACTACAAATTCATAATGGCCATATCTCGTACGGAACGCGGTCTTCTGAATATCTGCCTCCTTTACCTTCAGCTGATGGTACCCCGATCTCAGGTCAATCTTTGAAAAAAAACTGAGCTCCCTAGATCTGATCAAACAAATCATCGATATGAGGCAAAGGATATTTGTTCTTAACAGTGATATTATTCAAGGCTCTATAATCAATGAAAATTCTCATAGAACCATCTTTCTTTTTAACAAATAAAATATGAGCACCCCATGGTGATGTGCTGGGTCTAATGAAACCTTTCTCTAATAAATATTGCAATTTCTCCTTCAACTCTAAAAGTTCAATTTGTGCCATTCGATAAGGGGGTTTTGAAATTGGCTTAGCATCAGGAACTAAGTCAACAGTAAACTGAACTTCCCGATCTGGTATTATTCCAGGAAACTCATCAGGAAAAACATAAGGATACTCATTTACCACTGGCACATCATTAATCTGAACAGTTCCTTTATTTTCAACGACGTGTGCAAGGTAACATTCATTTCCATCTTTTACAAGTTTCTCGGCCTCTTGATAAGTTATCAACAGTAAGGGTTCATTCTTGTAAACAAACTGAAATTCTTTCTGAAAAGAAACTTCTTTAGCTCTATAGTCAATCTTAGCATGGTAAATAGAGAGCCAATCCATACCCAAGATAACATAAAACTCCACTAGAGGTAGAACAATAAGGTTTGCAAGTAGGTTCTTTCCACAGATAAGGATAGGAAGATTCTTATCAATTCTTTTTGCCTCAACATTTCCCCCGGGTGTTTTTACCAAAAGTTCAGGAGTCATTTCTTGAGATGGTATTCCCATTTTACTAGAAAAGGTTTCAGAGATGAAAGAATGTGTAGACCCCGAATCAAACAACACACTGGCATAATCTGAAAAAACAAACAAAGTACCTGATACAACTTCATTTTATGGCCCGACATCTTCTGAAGTAGTTGCAAAGGATTTCACCACCCCTTAATGCTTGTAGTCTAACTGCTTCCCATCACTCAAGCTCTTTGTCGGACACTCGTTTGCATAGTGACCCATCTCATTTCACTTATAACATTTCACTAACTGTAAATCAAATTTTTTCTTACCTTCACCTTGATCCTTTTCAGTGCAATCACGAGCCTTATGTCCCATCTTACCAAATCGGTAGCACTTTCTAGAATTCAAAAGACATTCCCCAGCATGCCTTTTGCCACATTTATCACAAACTGGAAACTTTGTTCTCTTACCATCAGAATTTTTTGAAGAATTCTTACATTTCTCCTGCCACCTCGGTCTCTTCTTCTGCTGGTTGTTATAGAACACTTGGTCATCGGAAAACTCCATTTCCACCTTCTCAGCACATCGAACAAGCTTTTCATAACTTTTAAACTCATGAGAAGCTAATGCCCTTCGATATTTTGGCTTTAATCCTGAGTAAAAACGATTGATTTTACTATCAAGGTCTCGGATAAAATTTGGAGCATACCTTGCCAATCGAGTGAACCTTTCTTCATAGGCAGCCACTGAGTCTTCCTCTTGCCTCAATTCCAAGAATTGTTTTTCCATCCTAAGTCGAACAGCCTTAGGAAAATACTTCTCAAGAAACATACCTTTGAATTCATCCCAGTCAAGAGCATCAATCTCATCGGCATCCCTGATAATTTTAACCATAGACCACCACTGATCTGCTTCACCCTCCAAACGGTAAATAGCAAGACTAACCTTTTGATTGTCTGAACACCCCATGACATCGAAAATCTTCTCCAGTACTTTAATCCACCCTTCAGCTAGCACAGTGTCATATGATCCTCTGAATGATGGTGGATGTTGCCTCATGAAATGTTCCACCACTGACATGTTCCTCTGCGGTTGATCTGGCTGATCTCGTGCATGGATACCACCACCATTTATCGCTTGAGTCAACTGCACCATTACTGCAACAAACTGTTCAGTTCCAATTCCGACCATTTCTGGATGCTGATTCGGAAGGTTATTTCCTTCTGTATGCCTTCCTAGCACTGCTTCCCTATTTCCTCTATAGAAAACCATTCTGAACAAACATGTCTTAGATGAAGCAACATGGTAATCTTCAAATGCTATATCATTTCAAAAAAAATATTTTTGGATAATCATCTAATAAAATTCTAACTCCTAAATTTATCTAAACCGACCTTTGATGCCAACTATAAGGCCCTAGCCTTAAACCTTACTTAATCTTGAGTTATTACAAGATTACACATTGAGGAGATTTTCAGGTTTAGAGTTTTAGAGAATTAGATCATAAAACTTGCATTACATTCCACATATAAACAAATTGGTTACATAAAGATAGTATTCTTCATTCCCATCAATGGAAACATATTTAAAATAAAACATGGATTCATTCTTGACACTTCCTTGACACTATCATCATATCATGTACCTTTCCCTTGACCTGTGAAAACATTTCAAAAAAACTTGGGATGAGCATAAAAAGCTCAGTATGGGTTATAAAAACATGGAAAGGAAACATGGGTACATATATACCTAAGAGTGAAATCATACATTACCCATAAAACATAAGCACATTGACATACCTCATCAAATCATGAATAAATCATAGAAATCATAAGACATAAAGGTAACTTGAGGCATTCATAACATTCTTATGTAGGGAGTAACCCTCTTGGTTACGTTTGGAATACCCATCACAGTATATTCCCTAAAATCACTTCGGATAAACCTTAAAGTTTCACTCCTTCACGTTACCCAATGCATTGGAGAGCTATATCGGGCTCACCCGCCCTTAGTTTATCACGGAACCACCAGTCTTCATAATAATGCCCACGAACCATAACATAATCGTATCACATAAAACATGCATAAAGAAAACATAACATTTCCACATTTCAATCACAAGATATCAATACAACACAAAAAAACATTGTGAAAACCATTTTCAATACCAAAATAAAAGAAAAGTAAAACATGGTATTTATTATTCTTTTAAAAAGAAGGTATGTCTTGTAAAGGAAGCCGAAACTCAAATAACGGTCACGACGGCGCAGAAGTCGTTGTCGCCGCATACGTACGACAAAAACATTCCCTTTTGTCGTTTAGTAAATGCTTCGTATAAAAAACATTCCTTTTGAATAAACGTAAAAGTCAAAGGGGTTTATACACCGTATAAAAGAAAGTTTTGTATAAAATAAAATATGCCTCAATGAAAGGAGATTGAGACGAAGTCCCATACCTCGTATCCAACTTGACCCGACCGTTCTTTAATCTACTGAATAATAAACTTGAGTTAATCTCTACTTGATTATGAACCTTTTTCAAGTTCATTATTCCTTTTATACCATGTTATGAACATCATGTAGTCATTTAAGTTAATAATGTTCATTTTGTCAGTATTTGGTTCTTAAGTCAAAAATAGACTTCTTACACTTACATGTTGTTAATTTGGACAAAGGTTCATTATATCCAGAATGATATTAATTATTTGGATAACATATATATCTTATATATTCATAATATACATGTATTTATAATATTACATCACATTCAGAGGTAAGAAATGAAATGCACCGTTCATAGAGACGGTAAGCCGTACGTACGCATGAACGCTACATCCATTTCTATTTCGTATTTTCAGGAATGGAATCATAATGATATAAGAGTATATTATAATCCCAGTATAATAACATATATAATATCATTAACTTTATCCTTTACACATCCCACATATGGTATTAACGAATCAAATCGCTTTTAGGGGGCGGTAGTCCGCACTTCCTAAAATGAAGATATCGTGTTTACCCATAATGGAAACCATAAAGGTATGCCCAAAATGAAAAAAAAACAGAAGCTTAAGGAAAACATAAACATATTATATATTATATATAAAAATAGTGACATCATAATGGCCACATTTGAAGGTGTTAAATGAGTATTTAACAATCATCGTTTCGGGAGGCAGAATTTCGCCATCCACGGAAACCGTATGTTTTTAACCATTTGATGAAGTTGTGTGAGAGTGTAGCTCAAATAAATATTATAACAACATCCTAGTATATTTAATATACTAGTGTTATTACAAAATAAGTAAATAAAAATAGTTTAGGGTGTTGGAGAAGCAAAATAAAACAAATGAACATGAGGGAAAGAATTACCTTTAAAAGTGTAACTCCTTTTGATTTGAGCCTAAAGGCTTCCTTTGAAAGGATTATGCCCAAAGGAAATCCTCTAGGATGAGGAGAGGTATGTAGAGAGAGTAAATGGTCAGTGTTTGGCCGATCCAAAGGCTTGAGGAGTGTGTGAAATGAGGTAGAGGTGGGGGCCTTTTATAAGAGGAGAGGAGTGGCACTTTTGGAAAGTAAAGAAATATTACTTTATTTGAAAATGTGATTCGGTTTTAAAAGGTCCCACATTGACATAATTCGTGGATAAGGTGATAAGGGTTCGAAATCCACTCATCCAATTGGTTTTGGACATGTGTAGTTCATAGATTTTACATTATCATTCCATTTTATTTAAATCGTCAAATAATGATGTCATCGCTGCATCATTATAATGTCATAAATAATTTAATTTATTTAATGTCTAAAAATTATAAAAAAAATACTATGATGTAGGAAATATTTTTATCTTTCCAATGACTATTTATAATCAAAAATATGATCTTTATAACCCCATGTAAAATTTTTTTTCGTAAAGCTTATTATGTTTGTGTCATTTTTACTTTAACATTTAATAAAAAGTTATTTATGTCATTTCCCAACCAAAGTGTCTCCATGGGGTCCCCAAGTTGACCCATGGCTTGTCTTGGTCGGCCATGACACAACCAATAAGTTTGGGACATGTGTCTAGGTCATTTCATATTATTAAAGCATTATTTATACCTTAAACTACCCTAATTACCACTAATCGCGATTAAAACTTAATAAGTTACTATTCACCAAAAAAATTATTTTAATCTCATTGAACCACATTTTACTTCTTAATGAAAACCATGTATGTCGGATTTTTGAAATTCAAAACATAATGATGGAAAAATTTCATTTAAACGGAAAAATTAGTTTTTATAAGTACCACTTAGTGGTTTCACTATTCATCAAAAATTGAAGTTTTTCAGAAAATTACCAAAAATTCACCCTAAGATATATTTTATATTACGAATTCAAAAATGAAGTCTATTTTACAAAATTCAAAACATATAAGTCACATTAATTAATTTAATAATTAATTCCCGCTGTCAGAGCAAATAGCGTGTTTTTTTGAAACAATAAGTATCAAAATATTGACACTAGTTTGAGTCCAATTTCAAAGTGAAATTGATTCCAATGACCAACATTGGATAAAATTGTAAAAATATATTCAGATTACACATTAAAGACCAATTCAAAATATAAACTATCAATATAAATTAATTATATTAAGAAGCAGTTTTGATGTAAAATGCAGTATTTTTCACTATTCATTAAAAAATGAACATTGTCATAAAAATACCAAAAATTCACACAAAGTAAATTTTGATGTCCCAATCATAACGAATAAGTTTATTTTGACATACATAGTTTATAAAATTGTCAAAAGATAGATTTAAAAAGGGTTTTCCATCATAAGGTAGTAAAACAATCTTTTAAGAATATTAGTGTATTCCATGCTTAAGATTGGATTTATTTTCATTTTAAGCCTCTAAAACACTATCTTAATCATTAATAGACATAGATAAAAATATCTATTATTCATTATTTACTTGGGATGTTACATACGGTATAGAAGAACTCGCCGACTAGCATTAGAGACTACATTAGGTGGCTAGTGGCCCACCGGTAAGCCAGTGGGGGTACTATATGGTGTCTTAAGTTGGGATATTTTTATCCATTTTACTATATACCCACTTTAGTATTTTTATTCCTCTAATGAATAGTAAATTCAATTTCATCCATTATCTACTCCTAACTTCCTTGAAAGTGTCATCCTTGATCCGGTATAGATCTAGATGAAATCCCTTGGAGAATTTTGGTCAGATATTATATTATTCTTCAATATGAATTCTCTATTACTTATGTTCTAAAGGATCTATGTGTCATTTATTGTAGATTAATTATCTTGGTAAGTATTTTTCTTTTTTGATCCCATGATATTTCAATTCAGTCTAAATTTTACTCTAATTTGGTCTTCTCAATCATCCATTTATCTTTTCATAGATCTTTATTAAAGAATTGGATGAAATTTTCATGGGATATTAATGGAATTATATGAAAATTATGGGGATTATATTCAATGAGGATAGAGGATTTTCCATGATGATGTCCTTTTGTCATTGATGGGAATTTCATTGATGGTTTGGGAGTGTTTCATGATTGGACTGGACCCCATTTTATGAAGTTGCATCTAAGTTGCATCATTTAGTTGAATTATTCTTGAGATTGAAATATAATTATATTAAATTGGAATATCAATTGTTTCCATGTGATAGGGATTTTCCAAAAAGGCAGTAAAACGTGTTTTTTAGACCTTACATTGAAATTCAGTAATGGTTGTGGATAGGTAGTGATTCCCAATGAGTTATTCAATGATTATTCATTTTCCCATTATTGTGATATTTCTTGAAATCATTTAGTTAATTTTAATTTAGTTATAATTATTTAAAATTGAATGTTTATGAAAGTTTGAGAACCTCTTAGTGATTGGTTTGGGATTAATGGACTTGAATGTACTCAAAAATAGCTGTCAAACATTGTTGGTATATGATTTTTCATTATATTTCAGTTGGAAATTCCATGTACATTACCCTCTAGTATTATGATAGCTTGTTGGAATTTTATGTTTGGTTCTCCAACATGGGTGAACCACCCTAAATTCATAAATCATTTATCGAATAAATGGAATTCTTAATTAGATTAATTATTATAACATCTTAAATAAATAAAAGGCTATTCCTATTGAAATGATTGATGTTTTTTAGAATAAAATGAACCTCTATGAACTGGATTTTTTCCAAAACCATTTATGGTTGAGTAACTGACTATATACGTGTTAAAAAATCAAATGTAACCCCCTTGAGTTGTGATCATGTTACATGAGACTTTTTATCTGATGAGATCAATGTTTGATATGATTCACATGTGGTGTTCATGTGTAGATATGTCAGACCAGTTATTAATATGATACGTTTATGGTATGTGTGTGTGTAGCCTTATGAGACAAATTATTGAAATGGATTGATTTTTATGTGAGTGTATCCTTATTATACTTGTTATTTAAATGGATTAGTTTTTATGTATGTGTGTAGCCCTGTGAGAGATATTCTTGATATGATTCACATGTGGGGTGTATGTGTAGTCCCATTACACTTATACTTGATATGATTAACATGTGATGTGTATATAATTCCATGATACCCATTCTTGGTATTATTTTAATGTAATGGTGTGTTAGATATATGCTTTTTTGTAGTAAATGATTATAAACATCCTTTTATAGCTTATGTGTTACATGTGTAATTTATTTTCTCATTCAATTGAGTGTCCAGATTGATTCATGTGGGATAGTAAATCCCTTATAGGTGGATAGAGGGTGATGTGTTGTATTTCCCAATATCCATGAGATTGGGTTTGCATATGTATTCCCCCAAAAGGTAGGTGTGAATATCTCATCAAGGTTGATGTTAATAGATAATCATTTGGATGAGATCATCGGGCCAAAGAAAAACATTCCTCCAAGCATGGGATCAATGCAGGTTGATATGGTGGGAAAGGACCCATTTATGATTATTTTTATACACATAGAATGAAATTTTATAAATTGATATACATGTTCTATTAATTTACTATTCCTCTATTTATTCTTTTAATATTATCATGTGTGTGTGCACTTCATTTGTGTGGTTATGTAAGGGTCCATGATGGTTGTTCCCTATTGGGTTATACTCAACCATTTCTCGGGTCACCTTAACACTTAGATTCTCAAGAATCCCTCACATGTGGTAGTTATAGGTAGGGTGAATCCTGGGCTTGATCATTGATCAGGACAACTCAACCTGAGTCTAATGAATAAGATTTTGTAAGCCTTCAAATATGGTGTTTAGCCATTTCTATATATTATTCTTTTATTATCTTTTATAAGGGATTTGCTGAGTGGTAAATCAGTGTCTTATATACTTTAATGACAGCTCGAATCTGTATATTATTACATCCCAATCATTTTTATGACTCATTTATTTATTTCATACACTATATTACATTATTGAAATATGCTTGGTTATTTATATGTTATTATGTACTCTAATTAATGGTATATTCTCTCCACGCCCTTACTTTAGACACATGAAACATGTTAGTAGCCTCTGGCATATGGGGAGGTTCTCTTAAGGTCATTTACCACTCTAAATTAATCTTAGTGATTCTTGTTGGGGTGTTACAAAATGGGATCAAATTATTTCATTTTATATTATTAATTTTTAAAGAGATAGTTAGAAATAATCATAGGAATGTGGTTGATCTTGTGATGAATCATGTTTTGGTGCATCATGAACACATTTCTCATGAGAATATTAGGTTTCCATGTCATGGGATTAATTGTATGGGTTTATTCTATTATAATCATATTATTTCATCTAATGTGATACACATAGATTATGTGGTTTATGATTTCATGTGCATTTGAATCACAATCATGTTGTCATGATGTGCCTCATGAATCATACAAAACACATAGTATTTATCATGAAATATATGATACTTTTGGGTTATTATACTAATGATAGAGTATTCAATTGTTTTAATTATCAATAACTTATATTGTGTTCCCATGTTTTAGTTAATGGTTTCATTATATTAATCTAAACACCCTGGCATGTCTTCATATAATGTAAATTCATGTGTTTCTATGGTGTTATATGAAATCATACTAACAATGACATAGTCCCTCTACACACAAGAGGTGTAGTGAACCATGGTTGGTCATTGGTGGGTGTTAAATTAAATAGTTAAAATTCTTCTTGGGTGAATATCGAATGGGTTTGACTGATTATAGTTCAAACTTTAAACTATGTGGTGCTTCCATAGAGCTCTATGTGTAATTCTATTTAATTGAATGATGTTTCAATAGTTTCATACTTAGAATTTTATGGGTGATACCATCTGGTATACCTATATTGTTGTGACTCAATGTTCTCTTTTAATTGTGACCCTTAGAATACCCTTGTTATGGGCTCTATGGGGAACCCTTGTGGACATAGATATGCGACTCATATTTCTGGTTAGTTAATTCCCATGCTACGAGGTGGTGATATATTAAGGGTGTTTTCTAGGTTATTAGGGCCTTCAGGGATAATTTTGTTGACAATATTCATTATACAAATGAATAAATATTATAAGTATTTAAAAATGTTTGGTCATCCTTGTATTATATGGAACCAGGAGTTCTAGTACTCATGGAAATGATGTTTTTTTAGAGGGAGTATAATTTGGTAACAAAACTTGTTAGTTCTAGGATCTCATTCAAAATAGCATTGGAGAGTAAGATAATGTGTGTGATTTTAAAGTGAAACATTATTAGTGGTTTTACATATGACAGATCCAAACATGAAGATGTTTTCTGCTTTTCAAAAGGTGCACCTATGGTTCTTGGGTTAGGTAGATTTAGTGCCTTGAAGGGCATAGACAGTGGAAGTTGCATGTGAGATTGATTTGGAGGGACATAACTCATGGAGTCATGAGTTAGGTTATGTGATGTAGTTGAACATGAGTCTTTGACTATTTGGAACTTGTGAGATAATGTAGATTATATTATAGGATTTTATACAATATATTGACAAATAATCACATTTTATAGAGAAAGAGTGGTGTTTTTTTGGGAGAATACATTTTTTTATGAATTTTTATAAATATGATTTTTGTTAGTGTTCGTTGAATTAGTGGAAATAATTTTTCATTGAACATTATTAATGATTCGAGTTTTTTACATGAACCAATATTAGAAAGTGGTGGGAGGTCTCTAGTAAATTTGATTTAGGGTCACCCTTAGAGTTATCACCTAGTGCTTTTGGTGTGAAGCTCAAAAGCTTAGATGGAAAAAGGATGATGTTGTCAAGGATATCAACATGATGGATGATGAAATTGATAATGGATTGATGTACCATTTTTTGGTAAACCCATATTGCATATTTATAGATATTTCATGGTTCAGATATGTCTTTTTCATGTGGTAAGGAGACCCATCTGGGTCGAAGTTTTTATCCTATACATAAGTTTCCATAATAATTAGCTAACATAGGGAATGGATCATTGAATGTAGTAAATTATGTTCTATGAAATCCTAGTGTATATAGTGCTTGGTATATCACAATGAACTGAGGTATGCTTGAATGATCACACTTGTTAATTACATTCAGTGATGGACTAGTCGTCCATTGAGTAGAAAAATGATTTATTATAATGTAGTTATAATGATACTACTATGAAAGGATTCATTTATATAATCATGGGTGAATGAAACTCTCATTAGAAGAATCATGGATGTGTGTAAGGATATTTTTGGATGGTAAGGGTGACTCTAGAAGACCAATGTATAATAGAACCAATAGTTTCTTTTTATAAAATGAATTAATTATGAAACATTTATATGTGGTGTTAAATATAAATTATATATGGGCAATAGACTTAAAGAGATGTCTCTGTAATCTATAAGTGAGTCAGGTTAGTAGTGTTTCAGTGCATGGAAATGAGATTTATGGCTGGAGTGACTGCTTGGTGAATGACTGAAAATTCATTTTTTTTTATTTTTTGAAACACTTATGCGGTAACTGAGAACCCACCATACAAATCACTATGAGGATAAGTGATAGAGGTTCGTGAATTAGTATGAGTAATTCCTTTGAATTCAGGTTCATATGTTGGTAAGGATGTCAAATCGATCAAGTTACTCCTCCAAGGATTATGGAATCATAATCAATGACTTCGTAGAGTGTCGGCTTTTATGGTAGGGTACTAGTGTAAGAAGTTGGATTGATGAGTATTTACTGGTGTTTCCATAATAAATTAAATGTGATGGGTTGGAATCACATCATGTTTGTCGAATTTAGTTTGATTGAGGTGTTTAAATATGGTTTGGAACCTTCAAGGAGTGTTAGTAATGTTTGGGTTTCATTTAGTCAGTAGAGACACATTGGTTATGTTTATAATTAAGAATGAAGTATTGGTATCAACTTTTAATATATACTTTTGTGTATGATCTTGCACTAAGAAATTGAACCACATTGGGTTCATCATAAAACCGTTCAAATCATATTTTTATAATGATTCAATAGGTGGGGCCACCATGATGATTTTAAATTAATTAGATTAAGATTTTTGAAATGAGTCTAGAATGAATTTGTGTAGTGTGTTTCTTATCAATATTGGGTCCACAAAAAGCATGTGGATCAGTTTATGGTGTTAGGGTGCTTAAATTTTAGTGTTTTAATTTGAGAAAATGATGGGAGTTCTAGAACAACCTGAAACTATTGGTAATTTAGTTGGTGTTTGAGGACCGAATTTTGGGAAGTCATGTGCTTGAAAATCCTGGTATATCAAGAGATGTGGTCAGCGGGAAACCACAACCTCTTATGGATGATAAGAAATATGGTGGGGAGATTGTATTGACCTGAATCGTTATGGGCTAGGAGTTTTATAAAGAATTTTATATTTTCATCTAGAGGATAGTTTTTTTAGGAACAGATGTTGAACTAGAATGTTTCATGTTTAAATATTCTTGATTAAGCATCATCAGCATTGAAAATAATCTCAGTAGTAGAATCGTATCTTTGAGGATTTGTAATGGAAGCCTAGAGCAATCAGGGCTACTACAAGAGCCACCGACTTGCCAATGGATTCAACCAACTAGACGACAGAATGGGGTAGTGTCCTTAAATCCCATTAGGACACATTAGATAATCAATTGAATGGATAAGTAGACTCATTATTCTTATGGTGAGCCTACACCAGATGGATAGTGGACCTCGACCGACTAGCCAATGGTGGAATTGAAGTGTTTATTAAGGATGGTCCTTTTCAACCTTTTTAATTTATACCCCCTTCATGATTTTCATTATATTAATGAATTATAAGGGAAAATATAGTAATTATATCCCCCTATCCACCCTCTAAGAGTCCCCCTAGATCCAAGATGGATATAGATATAATTAATTGGGGAATCTAGGTATAATCTTTCTTTATTCTTAAATCTCATCACCCTCTTCCTCTTGTGGTGATCGATTGATGTGTCATTCATTTCAGATGAATAATCCTGGTAGATATTAGCCTTTTCAATCCCAGTATATTTTAGTTCTCTCTAAATTCTCCTCCTCCTTGGTCGTTTTGATCATATATTAATCTTTGAATTGATCCTAATTAAAGTATTATATGACAATTCCCTTGGATATTGGTGTAACGTTTTGAGAATGATGGGTCTTATGATTGATATTACTAGAGGATGTCCCATTATAAAGAATTTGTTCCATTTACTGGTGTTTTATTGAAGCTTTGGGTGTGTTTCCTGAGTATTTGAGACCCATCGTATGATTTTGCAGATAAGGAATGTTTTCTGGTTCAATTATTTTTTATATTTAAATTTAGTTATATTAAATTGTACTTCAAATTTTTATCATGTGATATGTATTTTCATAGGATTTATTTGAAAGAGTGTTGTGAACCTTCCCTGGTAATTTGGTAATTTTTCCTGCTAGGCAAAGATATCTAGTGAGTTATTAAGTGATTATTCCTTTCACCAAGGTTAATGAGAATAGTTTTAATAGTTTTATTAATTATAATGTAGATATTACTATTTAAATTGGAAGTCATATTTGTCTTTTTGGAAATTTTGGTGATTAATGTTGGATGAATGGACTTGGATGGACTCATACAGAGCTATCGGGCTTTTCCTGGATGAGAGTTGGTTCTGTATTGAGGTAGGTGGTTCTCTGTACATTACACAATGGTATTGTTCTAGTCCATTGTAATGTAATATGAGGTTTTACACCATGGGAGAATGAACCTATATTCATAAATGTGTTATGAACTACATAACATGCTTAATTTGATTAATGATTGTTTCAATTTAACTAATTAAAGGACTATGTCTAGTGAAATGATCAAATTCACATGGACCACAATAGAACTTTATAAACTATCTTGATGCCATGACTTGAGATGGATGAGTAATTTTCTATAGATGTGTGAATTAGGTCACATGAAACCCCCTTGGGGTGTCCTTGTGTCACATGAGACTTAGTGATGAGTGGGACCTTTGAATAATATGATCCACATGTGGTGTGTGTGAGTGTGTAGCCCTATGAGGCCTGTGATTGATCTCATACACATGTTGTGTGTTTGTCAGTGTGTGTATGAGTGAGAACTATTCATAATATGGATTTCATGTGGTGTGAAAGAGTATTCCCATGAGAACTATGATTGATATGATTCACATGTGGTGTAAGTATGGAGCCCTATGAGACCTAGGATTCATATGGTTCGCATTTAGTGTTTGTGCATCCCCATGAGCACTATGAATCATATGATTTTCATGAATATGTGTGTTGGATATATGACTCTTTCTTTACCAAACATGATTATGAACTACACTATTATCACATGGGTAGTTTCTATGTCCTTGTAATTGTGAGACCAAATCGAACCATGCAGGAAAGGCACTCCCTTAAAGATTGAATGTGGACAATGTGATGGATTACCCTAAAGCCATTAGATTGTGTCGACATGTATTGTGATGAATTTCCCTTGGGATGTAAGATTAGTTTGAAATGTGGTGTTGTGGATTTCTCTAATTTAATGAGATTGGTTCGACACATTTATTTCACTTGATGGACATCATGATTATCCCTTTAAGGGGGATATGGCTAGATGACAGGTTCATAGATACCATTAGTCTAATGGATGAAATTTTTTCTAGTATGGGGTGGAAGCAAGTAGAATTAGGGATCAAAGAACAAGATTATGATTATTTTTATTCACAAAACATGAATCTGGATTAATTATTATACTTTTTCATTTAATTGATTTTTCATCTATTTATTATAGTTATCTTGTCACAAACATGTACACTTCATTTAACCAGTTGTATAAGAGATCTCATTGGTGGTTCCCTAATGAGCTATACTTAGACCCTTCTTGGGTATCAAGGGCTCTCAGGTTCTAGGTAATCTCTCCCTTTTTTAGGTATATGTATATTGAGGAAATAGTTTTATAATTGAGTGTGATATATCTTTTTCGTTTACTATCTTTTAATTTTGATTATCCTAGTTGGTGATCAAAATCTAGTATTTCAGCATTATAATTCTAGTATATATTTTATGGCATCTTATTCATTGTATATGATATGGTTATTTAAACTATGTACTATGTTTCTATATTGTTTTATGTTTGGTTATTCATCTATTATGGTGTACTCTGATGGAGGATATAGTCTCACTCTAGCTTCACATTAAAATATCACTACTATTTGAAATATTATAGTATATGTAGAGGCATGTCAGAGGTCATGTTCCACTCCGGTTCAAGCCTAATGATTTGAGTTAGCAAGTTAAATTTTTATGAAAGACATCTGTTACACCTCAAATGTATTTTGTACTATCTTATCTAATTATTTTTAATCTTTTAGAATACCTTCCACTAAATTTTTAAATGAATATTCCAAAAAATATATTTTTCTTATTCTTTCTACATTTATTAAACAATGACTTTTAATGTAATAACACATTATATATTAAAATAATATTTTTTTGAACATTAAATATTCCTCGTTTTAAATTCAAACCCAAATTCATTTTTCATACATTTCATATACTATTCATAAGGATATCATAATTCCAAGTATCAATATATATCCCTATAATTAACCTAAATATCCATTTATAACATATCTAATAATTAAATAATTCTTTTAAGAGATCCAAATAATAAATTATGTTTAAGAAATATTTTTAACATATAAGTGAATTTATTTATTTTATGTTGTAAATATAATAATATGTAACGTAAAATTAGTATCTAATTTATTATATAATATATTTCATGCTGTAAAATAACATTATATGCATTTAAAATAAATATTTTTTGAATCTACAAAAATTTATAACATGAATTTTAAAAAAAAGTAAAATTGATACATTATTAAAATTACGTTGGTTGTCACATTCTACCTCTTAATAAAGAAATTTCATCATAATTATATTTTTTTCTCATCAAAATTATTTTATAGGTATAACATTATATGTATATTTTAGCAAAATTTATACTTTAATTTCTATGGGAAGACAAGAAATCTCTTCATTTAAAAAATAAATATTTCTTAAACCATATGTAATTATTTATAAGTCTCATACTTATGAATGAGTTTCCCAAGGAATGTATTCAACATGTGAGGATTTTATCCATATAATAATCGATATAAATATTCTCTTCTGACTTATGTAAAATAAATTCTTTCTAAATTTTGAGATAGAGAGTTTGAGGAAATATACTTACATGAATTATTTACAATCCATAGGCCATGTATCATCCTTTTGGTTTTGTGTTTTGATTAGTTCTAATCACTTATTTACTTCAGATTCCAAATGTTTAATGGACAAAATAAATTTTTCATTAATGAATCATAAAAAAATTTATCATGTTGGTTAATATTTATATTATTGATAGATAGGTTTATCTTATATACGATTGGGGTTCTCATTGTAATTAGGGTTAAATGATGAGTTATTTCTATTATTTTCATCCATCTTCTAAAGCCAAAATGGTTAGTGTGAGTATATTTAATCAAATTAATGTAATCCATAATATTAATATTAAAAAATTAGATTTTCTAAACTACGACACCATCTATTGAACCTATAGCACCTTTTGTTCATCCTAAGTTTCTTTATGTTTTAAACCTTCTTCACCTAATTTGTATAAATAATTAAATTACATAAACTTTAATATTTTTTATTTGACCTAAAAACTCTATATTTTTTATGACATATTATTCTAAAAATCCATTACAATTATCCCAAAGTAACTATAGTTCCTTTTAGCATACTAACCCCTAAGGTTATATAATACATCTCACTTATTAACCCAAATCAAAAAATTAACCCCTAATTTTTTCTTAATATTTTGAATTATTCACATAGAAGGGTGGTATGAATTCTGTTGAGAAGTTTGTTTATGATGTAAGGATAGTTGGATCAAATCAGGATCCTTGATTTACAATTTTTGCTTATTTCTAGTTGTTTTTTTATTTGTTTTTATTGTTTTCTTATTTCAATTTTGGGATTTTTTTTCATGAAGTGGAACTAGTTGAATCTTATTAAAAATAATCGTGGAACATAATAATTGATGAATTAATTTAGGGTTTTATGGTTATAATACCTTATTTATGACAATGATAAGTTAATAAATGGAAATTATGGATTGGTCATGGAAAATGCTTAAAAAGGCACGGCTATGGAATCAGAATTATAATTTTTAATGACAACACATTGGTTTTAGATAGTTAATATGTTAATCTCTAATTTATGGTAGGGTATTATAAAATTATTATCATGACCCATCCAAGTGGGGACCATGCCACGACTATGCAAAACCCACCTTCAATGGGCTATGGGCTTGTAACTAGAACTGAGTAGGCATTTCTCATAAATGGGAGGCATTAGCCTAAAGAACATGTACACACACACATATCCATGATACACAATGATAAAATGTAAAATAACTACAAGGATTCATGCATACAACTACGATCCAAAAACAAGGGTAAAATAAAACGTAAAACAAAAGTAAGTTGGGCCAAATACAATCCCACCACAAAGAGTTTGTACACAAATGCAACTGAAAATATAAAGAATCCAACTGGCTCTATGTATGAGGACTACATAAAAGTTAGGCTCCAAGAAAACACCTCGGTCTACCCTACTTCATCTATTCTCCACCACTCTTGGTACTTCTAGGACACCGAAAAAAGGGTTGTTGTTTGAAAATGACACGACATGTGCTGGAAAAGCCTATGTAGGGGTGACCGAAAACCCTAAACACTATGAACCAACTATAGTCATATAATTACAATATGTAACACTATATAATAGATATAAGAATAAAAGAAACCCAGATACACTTAGCGGATACTTCTGGACATCAGTTGTTCATAACCAAATGCCAGCCACATGATTTTTTCGATCTAACACTCATTCTAGGAAATCCCACTCCATGGGCCATTCTATCATCAGAGACACTTGATTAAGTGGATATTTCATCCATTATACTCCCAAAGAGAATGAACTGGTATGATAATACTATGATTCATAGAGAGGGGGTCACACCTAGAACCATTTGGGGACCCCACGAACCCAATCTAGATCAAACTACTACATAGAAGATCAGATGACAATGATTCGGAAAACCCTAACGATATGGCCGGCTTCATGTTGGAATAATTCCCTAATCAAGTAGGTCATGATGATTTCACAAACTTCATTAGGGATTATATAGGATCTCACTCCAGTATCGTGAAGACACACCACAACACTATCATAGACTCGACCTATATAGGGGATCACAATCAAGTGATCTGGATATAATGTCTCTCTTTACCCTTGAGGAAAGGACCAAGTGAATTAAATCAAACTATACTGGTCAAATATAATAAAAATATTAGCTTCGAATTTGAATAAGGTGCCCAAAATTGGTCTTGACAAAAACGTCATAAAATAAATTTCATGCTTCTGCTGATGACACATTGTTTGGACGCTCCGTTCTGGAGTTATGACCTTTTGAACCTGCCGTTTGAGAATCTTCTCGAATAATTTATATGAACTATATAACTACCACTACATTTAGTCCACATATTGTGTATATTGGCCACTACGGTTGATCACTATAGTCGACCAGTCGCACTACCACTATGCATACGAAAAATCAAGCTGGCACAGAACGATGGTCAATAGCAACTATGCTCCACCCCGGTTGCCCCAGATCTAACTTGAGTCCAACCTGGGTCGATCTCATCTAACTCGGACCATCATTCTGACATGTCCCACCTACCTATCACATCCCACAAACTCTTTTAGGCTTCCCTGCACACTACTCCATTGACAGCACGCAGACCTCCACCATGTACCGCCATGTGCTTCCGCTAGCCTCCAGTCACAACTTCCATACACCATTTTTCACTTCCATAAATGATCATGCCTCCTCCAATACCTGAAAGAAAAAATAATTATAGATCTTAATCCCTGGATCCTGATCTACACTGATCCAACTTTTGTGGTCGATTTTCCTCAAATTTGGGGGCTGATCGAGCTTAGAACCTCCTGGAAACGTTGAGTTGGGACCATGGGGATCCACCCAGTTAAAAATAGAAGAAAAGTGGGAGAAAAGGCACTAGAAGAAAGTTTTATCGTCGTTGAAAAAAAATCTAGTCCAATGATCACAAAAGGGGGATTTTAGTCCAAAACCCAAATCAAATAAATTGCATATAATAAATCCTATATTTCTATGTAGATGATCCATGAATCAATCCATTCATAGATTGATTCATGATCATCCAAGAAATAATAAATGGTTAATAAACCAATTAAATCACCTACCCTACCTTGATTTGGATCAATCACTAATGAAGAACTAAGTGTCATTGCATTAGTTAGCAAGATCCTTCAAAATCAATGTAAGTTGAATTTCGATCCTTGATCTATTTTTGTTCATCATAATGGATTCTCATATCTCACTCCAATGATTCTCTATAAGTTCCATGGTTATGTAGCTTTCCTAGAATTCAGAAATAGTGATACATTTAAATAAAAACAATCTGGTGTTTCAATGTAACTAGTTAAAGTAATTTTATTAAATAATTTTATTCATTTTACACCTGCAATTTGGTTTTCCCATACAGCCCGCGCCAATCAATTTTGGGTCATTCCTATGGTAAACATTCCTCTCTGAGTTCAACTGTACCCTTGAATTCTTGATCAAGGTAACCATTTATGAGTTATTTCACTTTTTTAGGAAAAATGCGCATGGGCCTCAGAAAAGCAAGTCATCTCAGCACCATGTCTCAAAAATAATCCATATAATATAAAAAATAATACATAGAAAATATGAGATGCTACATTCTCCCCTCTTTGAGTCTTTACGTCCATAAAAATATGAAACACAGACTAATAAAATATATGGCGGGTACTGAGCATGAATATAAACCTCTAACTCTTGTGTTCTCTCCTACATATTCTTGTGTTGCCACCAAATATACACCAAAGGAATTGATCCCCCATATAGGATCCTCCCCTATTGATACTTAATCTCTACTAGGTACAAGGAAAAGTTTTCTTTATCCTCAATGTTCAACTCACCCCGATTAAAAATGTGTGATAGGTCACACACATACCTTCTCAGCTGAAACATGTGTAAAATGTTCTGTACCCAGTCTAACTATATAGGTAGATCCAAGTGGTATGCCACCTCATCAAAAATACTTAATATTTTAAAGGTCTGATGAACCTCGTAGATAGCTTACCGCATCGTCCAAATCATTGTAAACCACACTGAGTTCAAACCTAGAGAAACACATGGCCTCATTCCTTAAACATTAATGGCTTATATTGCATATCAGTATAATAATTATTACAGCTCTATGTGATTTTCATCCTCTCCATGATGATATTCACCTTTTTTGTAGTATCTTTCCCAAAAAATGATCCCATGAGTGCTAACTCTCTTAGTTTAGTATAGAAAAGTGGCGATATAGAGGATCATTCGTACAATTCCTCGAATGGTGTGATATTAATTTTTGAATGGTAGCTATTGTTTCATGAAAACTCTACCACTGGTAGGTTATCCTCCCATCCATGGCCAAATTTTAACACGAATGCTCTTGACATGTCCTCCAGAACCTGAATGGTCAGATCGGTATGGATCTCTATTAGTTGGTAAAATGTTGTGCTCAATCATAACTAGGTCCAAAACCCCTAAGGTAATCCCTTCCACAACCATCATATGAAATGATCATCGTGATAAAAAATAATCATCGATGGAAGTCCATGGAGTTAAAATGGATCCTGAACATAGAGGCATCCTAATATCTCTACTGAACTCTTCTCTCAGATAGCTATGAAGTTGTCCAAACTGGTGAGTTGGCCAATAATCACCCAGATGGGATTATTCCCCATAGATTTACATGGTAAAACAATGATGAAGTCCATCATTATCCCATCCCACTTTCATTCTAGAACCTCAAGAGGTTGAAATAAACCTAATTAAACATGGTGCTCAGCCATTACTTACTAATAAGTAAGGCATTGAGAAACAAAATTTGTAACTCAACTCTTCATCCCTGGACAACAAAACTGACATCAGAGGTCCTAGTATATATTATTCACACCAAGATATACCTTTAAATGGCATGAATTAAACTCCCTCAAAACCTCCTCCTGGAACGTCATTGGTACAATCATGTCTCCTATGAAAATAACATCATGCTCCCTACCTTTTTAATATTAATCAAGAGCATGCCCTATAGACATCTGATGATGTAGGGTCTTGTAGATGGTATCCCCAATTTGTGCCTCCCTAATTCACTGTAAGAGAAAATGTGTGACAATACTCCAATGGAGGTAAGAGACTCCATTTCCATCCCTAAAAAAACTACAATGAGGAAAACTAATCCAATTCCTTTTCAAAAACTGTGATTTAGATCTACTACTTAGAGAATCTACCACTATGTTCCCCTTACCTGTAGTAAAGAAAATATCAAAGTCATGGTGTTGAAGAAACTATATCCATCACCTCCATCTCATGTTATGATCATTCTAAAAGAAGATATACTTGAGACTCTTATGATCAGATTAGACGATATAATAGTCATCCATCAGGTATTATTTCCACATCTTCAACGTAAATACTACCCCTACTAACTAAAGATCATGGGTCATGTGGTTCTTCTCAAGTGGTCTCAACAACTGGGAACCATAGGCCATCACTGATTTCCTCTTTAGTAGTACACAAAAATTAATGTTACATGATGAATTACAGAACACCACATACTCAACTCATTCCTCTAGTAACATCCAAATTGGATAACTCATCAACCTCTACCTCAACTCCTAAAAGAACGGCTATTACTTTTTTTTTCACACAAAAGGCTTCCCCTTTCTTGTCAAATCTATTAAAGGTATTCCCGCTCTGAAAAATTTAAGTAAAAAACACTAATATTGTCTTACAAATCCATGGGAACTCTCACCCTCATTAACACTCTTGGGTGGATCTCAAGCCTCCACTATATCAACCATTGCTGGATCTACTACAACTCCAGCCTTTGAGATAATGTGTCATGGAAAATTGACTTCTCAAATCCTGAACTGACACATAGAGAGCTTTTCATAACTATGGATCTCTTGGAGGGTGTCTAAAACTATCCATAAGTTTTTCGTGATCTCCTCCACATTTGTCGAATAGACTAGGATGTCATCGATGAAGACCATCATGAACTAGCCTATGTATGGATGAATGATCTAGTTCATGAGTACCATAAACACTGTTTGGGAGTAATTCTTGCCAAATGGCATCACCAATTACTCACAGTGATCGTAATTACATCTGATGTTCGTCTTCGGTATATCATCATCTTGTACTCATAGATGGTGAAAGCATGATCTGAGGTCGATCTTTGAAAACAATCACACACATTTATACTAATAAAAGAGGTCATTGATCCTTGGTAGTAAATATTTGTTGCTCACTATCACCAGTTTTAAATAATGGTAATCCAAACATAACCTGAAGCTCCCTTCTTCCTTATTGGAAAAAAACTTAGGCCTCCCATGGTTAAACACTAGGTCTCATGAAGCCCTTCCTCTAGAAGTACTTCAAATGTATCCTCATATTACTAAGGTCTATGGGATCCATTCAATCTGAAGGTGTAGATATCAGTGTCATCTTTGGTTTCGTATCAATAATTAAGTCCATCTCATGGTAGATAGGTAAACCAAGAATAGCTTCAGGAATGGATTCCTCGTACTCTTCCACCACAATAGAAAACTAAGGACTCATAACATCCACTGCACCGATTGTCAGGCTAGCTAGCTAATGAGTAATCGGTTTCACCCTTATATATGTGTTTCCATACTATGCTTCCAGGATTTCCCATTCACTGAAAAAGGAAAACATGGATCCATCACTATGGAAAAACCACACACATCACCCAAAACATTCATTCTAATCATGAACAATAGATAACCACTCCATTCCAAGAATGAAATCGAAAGGTATTGATGATGCTACCAAGATATCTCAAACAAAACTATCACCTCCTATAGTTATTTCACAATATTATCATCAGTCTATTATCATCGAGTATCCTCTAGTAGAAGTCTCCAAGAGGATGGGTTGTGTCAATGGTTCAACTGGAATCTCCTAGGCTTGAACAAGATTTATGGAGATAAAATAATAACCAAAACGGTGTTTATCAATACTGAAGATACGGTCGGAATAAAATAGATCATACCTCATATCATCCCTAGATCCTCAAGGTCATAAGCCTCTATAGCCTATAAGGGGGCTTTTCCCTATCCACCAAATCCCTAATCCTGGTATGAACAACCTAGGGGTGGTGGTTGTAATAGGTCGAACCACCAACCACCTCATTCTACCCTTCTAGACCATCAACCACATTTTCGAAACATTGGACCACACTTGTATTATCTATGTCTCTATCTAGGAACTCCATTCTCTGTCTCCCATTTAGTTGAAAAATAGCTCATGAAATCTCATACTAGATTCCCCCGACCATCGCACAAGAAATACTTATGGTCCCTTGGCTGATTTGAAATGCCCTGGGAGCCCTAAACCATTATCTCTAGGTCATTGTATCATCTGATAAAGAACTTGAGCCACTTGGATCCATGTGACTTCCATCAGCTACCTACTGTTGAGGTCTCAACTGTGGGGATCCCACTACTATCTCCCACAACTGGTTTTTTCCCTTCCATAAAACGTTACACTAAAATAAATCACTCAAGTACCCTAGCTTAGGTAGAAATTCTAAGGGAGACCACTGATTCCATGATTTCCCAGCATAATCCCTACATGAATGTATGAACAATGTGAAACTTCTCTCCTACCATATACAAGGAGTAGCATTAAAGATTAGTAAACATTGTTGAATAGTCCTACACATTCATATTACCCTACTATAGTTGTAGAATATCTTGTATGCATACTGATCGCAATGTGGATGGATATAACTCATTTCTAAATAGTCACTCAAAGTATGTCCAGTATAGAGTTATCACACCATGTCACTGAGTCACTATACTCCCCCATTTCCCCACATATCTCTCAAAAAGTCTCACGGTAAGGACTACCATCTAGTTAGTAGGAATCCTCACAAGGTGGAAAACACGGGTGACTACCTCTAGAGAATACTAATCTATATATGGGTATAGATCACCCCAAAACATGGGAGTTTAATTCCTCTAAAATTCATGAAACACACTCATCCTACATGCATCCTCAGCTAGTAGTGTTGGTAGTACTAGCTTCCCAACATGTGGTGGTATAGCTGGTAAACCACCAAGAGGTTCTATCTTTTTTTACAAGCCCTTGTACCAATTCCTAGTCACTACGTAGATCATCCTCAGGATCATGTGGTAGAATAATGGAAAGATATATATGTGGAGACAACTAAGAATAAAGCAAGATGTACCACGATTAATATATTATATATGGGGATTGTAAACAAGATGGATATGGAAGACACAACCATTCTTATATGATGCACATGGTATTTTTTCCCCTACAACCATTGTTTTCATGTACCGGTTCCAAAATTAGGTGGTCATAGTCCTGGTGTGTGGATAAGTTGATCACTACCCTGACACTAGTGTCCCTAGCATTAAATACGAACTCAAAACACAAAACACTATTTCCCTAAACCAATATCATAGATTCTTGATCATGAAGTAGAACCTACCTCCTTTGATACCACTATATCACGACCCATCCTAGAGGGTACCATGTCATGAATACCACAATCCTACTTCAAATAGGCTAGTAAATGGTGACTAGAACATTGTAGCCATTTTTTGATAAATGGGATTCAATATCCAAAATTACCTATAAACATATACACATATCTAATCCAAACAATTCTAAAATGTAAAAAACCTAAATGGATTCATGCATACTATAAAGATCCCACAACTAGATTAAAACCAAACGTAATAGAAAAGTAATCATGGAAAAATACAATCCCACTACAAAGAGTCTATACAAAAGTCCCATTGAAAATGTAAATATTCCAACTTATGCCAATGGATAGGGCTACGTCAAAGGTGTACTCCAAGAAAACTCCTTAGTATGCTCCAATGAATCTATTCTCCACCTACTCCCAATCATCCTAGGACACCTTCAAAATGGCCTTTGTCTTCACAAGACACAACACATGAGGGAGAATCTCATTCAAGGGTGAGTTTAATAATACACAGTTGGAAACCATGAAAACATTAAACTATAAGAAAAAAGTACTGTCATCTCAATACATGATGTAATAATATAAAATAGATACATGAAGAAAAGAAACCCAGATATGCTCATGAGAGACTACATTCCATCAGGTATTCATAACCAACTTACATCCATAGGATTCTGTTTGATGTAATGATCATTTTAGGAGTTCCCACTCTGCGAGCCATGTTATCATCAGAGACTCTAAATGAATAGGTCTAGATCATTTGGGCCCTAGCCAAAGGGAATGGACTTGTTTTATAAGACTATGATGGATAGATGGGGGTCATACTGAGAACTGTTAAGGACACCGAGAACCCAATCTAGATCAAACTGATACATTAACGATCGTATGCCAATATTAGGACAAACACTATCATTGTGGCCCACTGGATGGAGGATAAATGCCCTTATCTGGGATGGTCACACTAATTACAGAAAATCCATTAGGGATGATTGAGGATTTCACTCCAGTCTCACAAAGGGATACCACCGCACTATCTATGATTCAATCTCTAGAGAGGATTACAATACTGTGATGTGGATGTATTGTCAAACTATACCCACAACGAAGGTACTAAGAGAACTCACTGAACCTATACTAATCCAAACAAGGAAAAATAATAGACTTAAGTATGAAGAAGTTACCAAGCAATGGTCTTGATTCAACCATCTTAAAATCAAGTTCACACTGCTTCCGACGACATGTCATTTGGACGCTCTATTTTGGAGGAATGACCATTTGAACCTTCTGCTCGAGAAGATGTATGTAGACCTGGTGGGCCCCATAGACCAATATTCGCATTCCACTAACCAACTCTACCAACAGGAAGCTATGGTTGACCAAAGAGAAACTAGTCATAAAACCAATACACCCACGACTACTCGATCTTCTGTGACATCACGATTGATCCCCATGGTTGACCGTAACTGGGATCCGCCCCTGTAACCCCAAATTTTATCTTGTTCTAACCTGGTTCAATATAGTCCCACCCAGCCCACTAGCCA
Source organism: Viscum album (assembly GCA_963277665.1). Lineage (NCBI taxonomy): Eukaryota > Viridiplantae > Streptophyta > Magnoliopsida > Santalales > Viscaceae > Viscum > Viscum album. The sequence continues at coordinate 1,124,672,098 of OY728147.1, read as the reverse complement.
TACTCATCCCAATATCCTTTCCTGGCCCACTGAATCTTCTAGGCCCATCCCCTCTTGGACCGCTGGTGTGCACTACTGACAGCAATCAGCCTCCATTGTCGCACACCTCTTGTCCCTTCTATGGACCACCATACCTACTCCAATGCCCAAAATAAGAAAAAAATCATATATATGAACTCCTTGGGGCCCAATCCACACTGATCTAGCATCGGTTGTCAATATTCCTCAAATATATGGGGATTATCAAAATTAGAACCACCCGGAAACATCAATTCGAGGCTATGAGGATACAACAGGAGAAAAACATGATAAAAGAGGTAGAAAATGAACAAGAACAATGTTTTATCATAGATATCCAAGTGTTAACATCCAATGATCATGAAAGAGGGATCTGGGTTAGAAAACCATATAAAATAAATCATTTAGAATAAATCACATCACGCAATCGCACAATCCAAGAATCAATATGTTCATCGATTGATTCACACTCGTCATATAAATAAATAGTGGGGAATAAAACAATTAAAATATACACCCTACCTTGATTTGGATCAATCGTCGAATAATAATGAAGTTGAATTTCATTCATTGGCGAGATCCTTCAAAATAGATGTGAATCAGTCCTTGATCCTCAATCCATTGTTGTTTTTCAGAAAGGATTATGATATCTCTCTCCAAAGATCCCCCATAAGTTCTAGGGGTATGCTGATAAGACTAGAATTATGACATAATGATACATTTAATGAAAAACAAGTTTCTACATAACCTTAATGAATTTAAATAATTTTATTTAATAATTTTTTTCATTTTCAACTCATGATAAATTTTTCCAAAACGGTCCACACAGACCAATATTAGGTCATGCCTAGGGTAAAATCGCCAGTATGAGTTCAATGGTACCCTCATATTCTTGGTCTGAGAAACCATTTAATAGTGTTTCCACTTTTTTAGGAAAATTGTGTGTATATGCTAAAAAATATATTAATTTTTTCCACAAATTTATATTGGGAACACCAAGCCTCAAATTCACATGTCATCTAAGCACCTGGTCTCAAAACTAATTCTTATAATATCTAAAGATAATATATGGAAAATATGAGACATTACCATTATAGGTGATATATGTATTCAAAAGTATTAATGATGGTGTTGAACCTTGGTTCTTGTGCACTTCGAATGTACTTGCTTCCCAGTCTTTAAAGATAATTATCAGGTTTCCATGAGGAAAATTTGATATTATTAAAATCATAATTAGGTTAATTTCCCCTTGAATGGTTTTGTGAAATATTATTCATTATACTCTATTATTTATTACACTTAACCACCTGAGTTTGTATGGGAGAATACCACTCATATTTGGCCTAGGGTTTCGTGTGTCTTACAAACATCTAGTTTACCGATGATATGGATGGTTATCTACCCCTACCTTTCTCAATCCTCTAAACATTGTATGGTATATAGGAATATATGGTAAATGGTAGGTTTCATTTATATTTTATATACTCGTATGGGAGATAGAAGCTCATGGTTATGATATACATTTATATACATGCTATGGTGTATTAGGTTTGTAGTGTATACTTGTATATAGTTTGTAATATCTTATGGTTTCTGCCTATGTACTAATACACGAGTTGTAATGTATTAAGGTATAGTGTGTATTAACATGGTTTTAAATAGATCTTATCATTATAATTTTATTTTTTTGTGGTGGTGTTATGGATATGATTAATATTTTTGGTTGTGATATGATTTCATGTATGTGAATTATGGATTTTAAAGGGGATGAGAACACTGAGATTTAATACATTGTGGTGTAGAGTAACTGGTATAATAGTATAGTTGAAGAGGGAAACCTTTATTCTATATAATAAATTGGATGTTATGCTACCTATTTTTGTGTGTAACATAGTGAGTGATCCTTGGAGAGAATGATAATATTTTTTTCTCTATTTATTTACATGGTATTTGTTATGATTTTTCCACATTTGTATGAGAGGTTTCAAGGAGTATTATACTGAGTATATTTATATGGTTATTATTATTATATATATATATATCATGTTCAAAGGTGTGAGTTAGTTACCAAGCCTGGAATTACTATATTATGGATATTATTCATGGTATTTTTTAGTGTTCAGGATCATTATTGTATAATTTTCTAAGGTATATTTTTTTATTTGGGTATTTCAATGTATAACATCTCAGGTATTGGGATTGTTTTATTAATTATTATCGAGTTTATTGGTGGATTATTTATCATTTCCTAAAGTTATTGATAGTAATTACTCCCATGTGTGTGTGATTTATACCCTTGGTGTGATTCTCCAATACGTGAACTATTAGTGGTGGTGGTCCCTAAAAATGCATCTTAGTATGGACTTTCATTTCATTAGATTAAATTTTTATTGAAAATATATAATTTATTGCACATAATAAACACAATTTAAAAAATATATATGTTACATAATTTCATTTTAAACATGTATGTGAAACATTAATTGATGTCACTACATAATGTACACATTGTAGAGGGATATAACCTAGAGGATTATCCTGTATAATAGACTATGGATAATAAAGGTAGGTAGATTGGTAAAGTTATATGGGAGGCATAAAAGGAAGATTATTACCCTTAAAATATGAAGTAATGTATAGATAAAAAGATAAAGGGATGGAAGGAGCAGGACTACCATGTATAGTTGTATGAAGAAATGGATAATATAGAGGATTTCTCATGTATGGTTACTAATAAAATGTGAAGACATAATGGGGGGAATATAAATTAGTGAATACATTAGCATAATATGTTATGGAACTGAAGTAATAGGGTCCCTTCATGTTGGGGCAGTCCAATGCTCTGAACTAATAGTCATGTCCTATGTAAATAAAAATTCCCCCTTGATATCGATGAATTAAAATAATAAATTTTTTATATTTAAAGCTCAAACCTATTTTTTAGGATAATAGGGTACTCAGAATAGATATAATATTATTAATCCTCTTATCTCAATTGTGGAAATCATTTTACTCTATTTTCCTTCAAAAAATCTCTATATGACTTAATTACTAGAAAATGATAAATAATTGTGGAAAATTAAAAATGTTAAGAAAATAATAAGAAAATAAAAATATACAAAAGAAATATTTTAGGGAAGAAATAAGTAATGAAAAACATTAAAAGGGTTGAAAATTAACACATATTAATGTTTGGTATTTCAATATTCACCTCCACTATATTGTAAATAAAAGTTTTAAAAATAATCACGTAATGTGGTAAAATATTATCATAAATGTATTTGATTAAAAGTAGATACAAACCATATGTGCATACTTTGAATTATATAATAAAATTTTTTATTCATAAACTATAATAATAATTCATTAATTTATGTCATAGTATGTAAAATTTGAGTGAATACTAATGGGTTCATCCAAAATGTAATTCTGATCAATGTATTCATAAAAACTATGTCTTAAAAGAAAAAAAATCAATTTTATCTTATTAGAAAATTCTAATACTTATTTTGATTGTGACTATAAAATATAGGGTATATCTATTAAAATTTGATGCTTTATTTCAATCAATTTAATTCCACAATTATCTCTAGGAATTCCCTAATATGTTATTAATTTAAAACACTTGTACTACATCATTGTGACACAAAAGAGTGAATAGAAATATAAAATTAATATTCTCTTGATAAACCTATAAAAAGATTTAATTTCAAATAAATTTTTATAGTATGATGTATTTTTATAAAAAAACTAGTTTTTCACTATACGTTACACCATCATGTTGTGTTTCCATATTTACCTCTCAAAATTTTATAATGAATTTGTAACTATAAATGAAAAGTTATTAACACTCATGTTTTACATTATTCAAAAAAATACATCACTCTTGACATGACCAGGCCCACTGATACCCCACCTATGATAGTGATTAGAAAATAGTACCACGCCAAGCCCACCACTAATAGGATAGTAGGCAGTGACTAGCACCAAGAAGACCTAACATGCATAGAGGTCATTTCTAATAATAACATATGATAGATAATAAAATCCATTAATTAATATTAATAAAATCGACAAAAAATATATAAATAGAGAATATTATAACAAATACATGTGTGAGGAATCAACTGTGAAAAATAATTCCATCTAAGAAACCACATAAAGGGAAAAAATGCGTAAGATTATATCAAAAGTTATGACAGAAATAGTAAATTAATAACATCTACTCACTACAAGGAATGTTTGAAACAACTCAAAAAACATCTATATTTTTCATACACAATCATATACCACTAATAATCATTTTTTATTGCTTCATAGGCACCATGTTCACCTAAAAAATGTACTTCGACTTCACAAACACAATACACATGGAGTAGGATACCCATATAGGGGTTGAGTAAAACAATACCTAGTGAGACACCTCAAAAACAAAATGGAAATATGGGAAAAACAACTACTCAAAGAAACTGAGAATATCAAAGAAATTTTGGTGCCTGTAGTAATTATCATCTCATAACTCCAATGTCTCCATTTTAAATACATAGTGTGCAACATACATGTAAATCTATAATCCCATACACTCGGATTTGGTGATAAAATAATTCTCCTTTAATACTAGTTTGATACCATAGATATGACCTGATTTTATATATTAATAATTATAACTTCAAAATTAATTTTTGAGTAACATACGTACTAAATAAATTATTAAAATTATAGATGTAGGGAATTTTTAATATTATTTACATAACTAAACATGATACATTCACATCCAATTTATATTTTTTCATTATATCTAGATTTTCTTGTGTATATTAATTCTTCAACATCTTCCAAAAAAATTCCATATATTATACCCTTATTGACATATCATACATATTACTCTTCTTTATAATGTGGGTAAGTAGAAACATTAGAATGGTGAGATCAGATGATAATTATGCGAATGATTATAGTGGAAACTATTACAAAATAAATAATTCATAGCCAATATGATGATATTATGTAATAATAAAACATTATACTTAACTTACAATATTAGTATGAATTATTTTCCTTGATAATAAGACAGCATAAATGATACCATGAAAAATAATAATTTCCTTCAAGATGATAGAATAAATTATTCTAGACAAAATAATTTTACCATTAAGGGCTCATCCAAGGCATATTTTATACCAACATGTCATTATCCAAGACATCATAAATAATTGGGTTGGCATGCATTGAATATCCAAGCTAGTTTATCTCATGAGATCTGCCAATGCAGCTGGAGGATATATAATTTCATGGCCCATCAGTCACAAAATAAGTTCTATTAATTCATCATATGAATAAAATTAATAAACAATATAATGTATAATAAATATTCCTTAGTAATAAATAAACATCTATATTGAGATAATAAGTATAAGGAATATGAATATTTCCCTAGTGAATAAATAAAACAACTTTCATAGAAATTACACTTCAAACTACATTGTATATAGAAATGGGTATATAGTTAAGAAAATATAGAGATTTTATTGATTATATACATGGTAAAAGAGAAAAATTAAAATAAAGTAAAAAATATAAAGTTAAAATAAATATAGAAGGTCATATAGAACATGACTTCAAGAAAGTGAATTATCTAAGAATAAATCTCATACACTAAGTGAGCTATAAAATATAAATTTTTAATGGAATAAATGTAATCATAAATTCTTAAAAAATAATTCATTTTTATAAAATTCATGAATTTTTTAAATTTAAGATAAAAATCGAATAAATACATTAAAAATAACTTTATTGAAAAAAATTAACTTAATTAAAAAAATGAAGTTAAAATTCAATTTCAAAAATATTTTCCTGAGGTTTCATGAAAAAATTTAAATAAATTGTTTTTAAAATAATTTTCAATAATGGAATATCTAAAAGATTATATTTTTAAATAATAAATGGTGAGTGGTATAAAATAATATTTATAAGTGGAATGCAATCCATTTTCAAGAATATTAAGAAAATAATATCATTTTATTTTAAAATTTTCCTATAATAATGGGAATAGTTAATAATTTTTAAAATCATAAAAATATAAAAAGAAATATGAATAATTAATAATGGTCATAATGATTGAAAAATCCATTCATGTGAAAAATGTTTTAAAATATTTTCCTTGGATAGTTCTGTAAATAAATTCAAAAATTAATTATATGTAAAATGTTAAAAATTCCAAAAAACATATTTGAACATAATTTAAATTTTAAACAAATTTTAACTTTTAAAAACTCATTGTGGTATATAATATAACATTCATGAAGAAAAATAATAAATATGGATATGGAGGGAAATGATTCGTTGCCAAAAAGATGAAGCAAGATCAAATTTTCTAATAAACATTATTTTATTTGATTTGAGTATCCATGATGGAAAAATTGAAGGAATACTTTAAATATGTAGAAATTACTATAGAGGAATAAAATAGATGGTTTTTAGGGGAGAAATAATATATAATTTACCTAATTTCAATTGAGACTTAAATAACCTCAATAATAGTGGGATGGTAAAATAACGTTTTATGGATTTAATAAATTTTGAATCAAAACCAATAAAATTCAGAAAATTATATATTTATATAAATGAAATGAATTTCATGAAATAATTTTACAAAATACTCCAATTTTCTCGTTAGTGTACCATATAAACTAAATTATGGTGCACAATTCAAACCATATCTCAAAAAATGCAAATTTGATATGAGATTCACTTATCTTAGATTGAATATTGGTCAGATGCATTATAACCATCAGTGTTATTAAAATTAAATTTATTAAATAATATATTAATAACTTTTTTCATCTATATTGTATTTTTTAATTTTTATATATTATCATATGTCAGTCATTTATTGTATATTTGTTTACTTATATTGACCACATGAGGTTATTCGGTCAATTTTCTAAAATGGTTTATATTTGTAGACCATGGATATAATTGTTATGAATAATTTCTTCATTAATATAGTTGTAGATATATTTTTCATTGACATATATAGTACCAAAAATAATTTCTAATATTTTAGGGTCTTGAAAAATTTTCCTAGGAAATGTAAATACTCCAATAATTTTCGAAAATAAAAGAAAAAAAAATGGATGAAAAATATAGAGAAAATTATCAAACAATCCAAATTTTGAAACGGACCCAGAGTGGTCTGCATAACCAATCCTGGGAACATTTTTTAGAAGGAATAACCTATGAACCAAGTAGTGTTCGGAATGAAGGTAGAGGAACCTGCATTCATCATGAACCATGTCATTAGAAAAATGGAGTTGGAGAATTCCACCTCTTTATATGGATATCACCGCAAACTATATCGTTGAAAAAAAATTTGCATAGGAACTGACCCCCATGTACCATCCCCAAAAACACAACAGTTTGTGGATGAGGAAAACCCAGAAATTCCCCGTAAATATTAAAAATTCATTTGCAGGATTGAGGAAGTGATCTTTGACGCAACGAACTAAAACCCCGCAGGCCTCGGTTGACCGAGTCATCCGCATGCTAGATAATATACCCATGGGCTTCTGTAAAAGGGAATGATATATCCTTATATCCCGCTTCCCCAACAGTCTATAAAGAGACCCCAAGGGGAGATGAAAAGGGACTGAATATCAGAGGATTGGACATACTTGTGAGATGAATTTATGAAGAGACGAATCGACGAGGTGCGAACCTCTTCTGGCAAATTCCAACATGTATAAACTCACCACATAGTAAAATAAAAAAGATAAAATATTTATTAGAAAACCATGAACATAAATTGGAGAAATTTGAACCATATTCTCTTAATTAATGAACATCTTACAAACTCCATAAGCAATTCCCCTTCTTCACTCCAATGCCCTGTGTAGAAGAAGGTTATGCTAGTTGAACGTTGTGTCGCATAGCACCCCACTATGCGGAAGGAAATCGATGTCGTGTAGCATCATGAAACACTATTGGAAACTAGTCCCATGTAGAGTACCACTATATAGACCACATATAAGTCTATGTACCATAATGTTACATGGAAGGTCCCTCCACCAGCATAGAAATATGCTATTCGAGCAAGCCCCCATCCTACATGGAGAAACAGTATGCAGAATGGGGTACCCCCAGATATTTAACTTTCTAGATTTGATCATCTCCTTCCATTTCCATTCCTCCTTCATAGCCCTTCCATGAACCAGTCTTACTACATCAGGTCTAAGACTCTTCCAAATACACCAGATCTATATGATAAAACCAACAGATGCATCTGCATACCCTTTTGAGTTTACATACCCATGGTAAGTGGATATTTTTTGGTAATCCTCACAACAGTTGGGTATCTAGGGATGTCCCGAACTTTAAATTTCCATGGTAATAAGGGGACTGGCCATGGTATACTCACAAGTACATTTCCATTCTATAGATCAAGGGTAATTAGTTAATTTTTAATTCAATGAGGGATAGTGAAAAGTCAAAGGGATCATGCCTATCTTTCTCTTTGACAAGGAATATTGATTCTCCCCTTTCCAAAAACTTATTTCCCGGAACTACTATTAAAGTAAGTCCCTAACCTTTTCCATGGGATGTGAACTCTTTCTCTTCTTAGGCTCAGCATAAGACATATACGGATAGATCATCAGACATGGCTATCTCAAAAATCAACATGGTAGAGGAAATTGGAACATTCAAATATCCTCTCTCTCAATTTGGGCTCTAGTAGCATTTATCATAAGATGATGTGGAACATTATATCTTTATATCCACTACCTCTTTTTGTTTCACACACTGAATGTCACTCGTGTGGGATTATAAGTTAGTGGTAATCATGAAATCTGCATAACCTCAAAGCATGGACATCCTCCTAGATATAAGCACCATCCAAACGTAAAAATCATCATGAGCCATGATCCTTCTCATGGTTTTAGAAATATGGGCATCCTCTTAGGTATAAGACCCAAATGGAATGAACTACAAGAACTCTGATTTTTGATCTGATCAGGATACATAGGATGCCTGCCTAAGCCCAATCTCAAAGGACATTCTCCATAAAAGTTAGTCCTAATAAAATACCCCCAATATTTCTAGGGAATCCTCTTCAGCAGTATACCCCAAATTATTTCTCTCAAATATACAACCTCCAGGTGAAATCCCCAATCATTCCCCCAAAAACGTTCAACCTCTAGGGTGTAAGTCCAAACTCAAACCAAACTATGGGGACATGGATTCCCAAAAAGCTGGGATACTTAAGAAGCCTCTCTAAGGTCCAAACCTGACTCAGAAATGACCAAAAACACTCAAATGTTCTCCTCTCCATATCCATTATAGGGTAATATCCACCTAGGAGACCCTATCTAATTTTGGAATCTAGGGCCTCCTCAGTGTAAGTCCTAAATGAAATTTTGACTAGGCAAATTCCCCATAAACATCTTGGATGTATGACATTAAACTGCATGGATGGGTCCTTTTCACACGAAGTTAAAAGGTGAAGTGTCCAGAAAATTGACACCAAACTACATAGAATTAGATTCCTATCTTTATAATATATATAGTAATAACATATTATGTGTTTTATCCCAACATTAAAACAATCCCCCTTCCCCCTACATGATGGTAAACTTCACAGAACCTCATCACATGGCTTAAATTAGCATTGTCTCTATAATTCATGAACTCATGCATATTTATGACTGATCCTACAACATAGGGTTAATCCAGGGACACATGATTGGTAAATAACCAGGGATTAATGAACATATGAAAAATTCTTAAATATATAAGAGAGTCTCAGAATAGGCAATAATTCCCCCCAAAATGGTGTGATGAGCCTAGCCTACCAATGTCTCAACTAATGGAGTCCTTAAGTCTCATTGTCCAAATCATCGAACAAGCGCCCACCTTTGGAAAGGAGGTCCATGGATCATGTATAAAAGGGTCATTGGTTTTTTTAGATCTGTGAATAAACCTGTTGAAGACCATCTAAGGAAATTGTATCTGATATGGGCTGATTGCAGAAATACTAAAACCCCTATAATCACCCATCAAGACCACTCATCTATGGAAGGTCCTTCATAACATAGAAGGGATAGACTACCCAGTCTCATTGTGACCATATTTCCCACTAAAAAGGGTCATGATGCGAATTGGGTTGAAACAAGAATGGAGAACTGGAAGTGAATCCCTATCCAATAATAGAAAATTGGTTTCTATCCATCAGACTGTTTTTTCCATTTACAATGTGAATCAGGTCAAAACAAAAATTTTGAACCTGATGTGAATCCTTTACCCAGGTGGAAGGTCACCCCACCTAAATACCATTTCACATTCAAAAGGAAGAGGGATAAGAATGAACCTCAATTATGCATGTAATCATGAGATGATACTTTTACAGTTTTTTGTCTATATTTAATATATATATATATATATTTATATATATTTTAGGTCTTACACAGATCTACCTCTAATCCATTGGCATCCCAATAGTTTTCTAAGACACTCATGTCAATTACCACACCGTCGGTTGGGTCCCCAATTAAGAATAAGACACCCTCTCCTTCCCAACATCTTCAATGCTATGTTTCAAATGCACTGATCAAAGAGTACCACAAAAATGGTACTCTCACCAGGGTAGAGGCTATAAGGAAGACCCACCAATATGTGAAATCTCCCCAGATAACACTTTAGTCATGGTCAGGAATCTAGTATAAGGTGTCCACACTAGCCTTCTCCAATTTCTTTGGGAGCATGTCCCCAAAGTATGATAATGAGTACCTCCCTTATCTATGGGAGGATATAGAAGTCAACACAAATGAATTCGTCCCAGCTACATAGGATCCCTGCCTTAGGGATCATACCAAAGAACATTTCCTCCAATGTTGTGTGACCCAATATCCTCACTCTGAAGAGGATCTCATGCCGAGAAAACCTGCTGAAGTCCAATGTACATGGGCCCCTTGGGCTTCCCAGGTGGGAGACGAATGAAAAGTCAATAGTATGTCATTTCCCTAGTTCATAAATATGATATCCATTGTCAAAACATGGTGACATATGATAAGTAGACATATAACTCTACCTTTTATTCTGAATCCCATCATGAAAATATGATGGTAACTAATGAGAAAATGTGTATCCCCAAACCCTCTTATTAATCCCAAAATAGAAATACATTTCCACAATATGAGATGGTTTAAATCCCCGCAAATTACCATTGGTCCCACTGCAGATATAGGGATTAAAATTATATGCAGATGCAAATCCCCACAAATGTGCAAGAATCCCACAATCAAAATATTGAATAAACTAGCTACAAATAGACACAAATCCCTTATGTTGCATAGGAATCCCACCATCAAAATAGGAATGAAAACTATGGGAATTCATTCAACACCACCAATTCATATTAATCCCTCAAGTAAAATACAATGGAAGTTGACAGGAAGATTCAAATTCTTACCTTCAAATATGAATCCAACTAGTCAAATTCTATGGAAATCAAAAGGCAGATGCAAATTCTTGTCTAAAAATATGATTCCCACCAGTCAAATACAGTCACAATAAAATATATTCATAGTCAAATTCTTATGGATGTGCATCAAACCCGTGAGACAAATACAATAGAAAAACAAGAAAATAAAAATTCCTAATTGAAAATATAATTTCCACCAATCAAATACAGTAAAAACCAGAGAAATTAGTTGATGTATCCCGACTAAAAGTTTCTTTCAGACTCGTTCCTCATCCCTGGAACAAGTGGACCTCCAGTGCCCACTAGAAATACATGGAGGACTAGAGCAAGAACAAACTCCCAATCTAAAATCTGAATAGGCATTTATACTTGTTCCATCTAAAGATATATCTCATCTCATCCAAGAAATGATGGAGGATCAAATTTTGATTCCAGAAAATATCCTCCAAACCTATCCAAACACCATTGTGTCACTAGAAAAATAATGAAGTCAAGCCTATGATCCCCTCTCAATGGGCATTGTAATTCATGCAAAAAATAATATGGTTACTCCAGAGCAAAATTGCATCACAACTCCAGTCCTGGAGGGTCGATGTCTATATTCTGTGATACAAGGACAACCAGATCAGGAATAAACACCCTTTCCAACTAGAGGACATCAGTTTAATTTAGTGGACACTCCCAGGAAACCATATGTCCCTCCAAAAATTCATGATGCTAGTTTTCGTATCGCAATGGCATCACAAAAACCATCCAAGACACTCCAGAGGTACTCCTCATATCTCCCATGGGGGCTTAGTCTATGGGTCATAAATATTCGATCGTGAGATCCTATCTCTTGTGGTGTGTTAAGGTAGAACTCCCCTTGATAAAAGTATCGAACAATAATAAGGTCTTCCTCTTGCTATCAACTGCCTTGATGGTCTTCCCTAGGGTATACACTGTAGACATTATTCTCCTTATAGTTAGAAATCAAGATATGATGGTAGTCCTCACAATGATGGATGTCACAAAGAATTTCCTCCCTTTAGTGACAATAAAAAATGAGAAGGACCTCCCATCATTGCAGTACATCCTGAAGGTCATCCCCAAAATGTACAATGTACAAATTCTCCCTATAGATAGACATCAAGACATAATGTTAGCCCTCACAATGACAGTAGTCATTATAAAGGTCCTCCCTACAGTGAAAAAAGATAGAAAAAAGCTCATACCCTTGATTCAATCTGCCCTAATGGTCTTCCACAAGGTACACACCATGAAATATATCCCTTAAGTTAGATTCCTAGATGAAATGGTAGTCCTCACCACCACATCTTTAGAGGTGAAGGTTCTCCCCAAATCCCAAATTCACACTGGTAGGAATGTCCTCCTCCCAACAGTCCAAATACAAGAAATATCTCATATTCTGAGTTGCCTGGAAGGAGAGGGTCAGATATGCTAGAAACACATTAAATGACAAGTGACATCCTTTCTGAGCCAAGAGAATTCATGTGGCCACATTCGTCCCCAAATCCACCCCACAACATTCATTCACCAATAAAATTCCTACTATCCCCACTACTCGTGATGAAATGATCATAGAGAATCTAAGTTGGGAACAAAAAGTAGGGGAATACCTGGAAGAATAAAAAAATAATATGTTTCTTATGATAAGAAAACTAAATAGGTATGGAAGACTAGTTATGTTATGGCTCACAACCACTTCTCAGTTTAGTATTCTAAATGATTTTTTGGAATAATTTATGCACAACATTAAACATAATGATAGGACAACTCTCCTTCTATTTAAAATGAAATTTATACTATATGATGAATATGTAGACCATGTTAGCATATGGTGGGAGCTTCTATGAAAAATTTACTAATAATCCATTATGTCTACATGAAAAATGTGATAAAAAGTAAAAATATGAAGTACTTATTCAGGAAACGTAGTACGCTCTACAAGAATCATCCTTGAGAAAACCTAAAAACTGTCAAGCCTGATAAGATAATTATATCAAGAATCTTTTGAACCATGCCATGGAGAGCATTCACTAGGCTTCTCACCTATGGGAATCCAATCAATGAGCACTAAATATGTCCACATAAGAAAATGTTTCAAGTACATTTCTCACACAGTATTCAGATCATGACCACATTGGGATTCAAAAAATCAAGAAGGTGATGATTGTAGTAGAAATACCAATAGTACGGGAGAAACCCCATACTATAGGGATGAGGGTATAATTAACGTAATGTTACCTTACAAGAAAAAAAATTCCGGCCAAGACACCTCAATGGGATAACAGGACAAACCCCATCCCACGTAGATGGGGGAATTTTTTCCTCAACCACATGCTCAGTGTAAGATAGTCTTCTCGCACCTATGGAGGACAAGAAATAGAGTGGTTACTCATTCTATCTTGTCTTGCATCTCACGTCACCTAGTGTGGATGTGTACTTATAGGTCATGTCAAGGATCCCTTTGAGTCAGTCTTTAATAAGAAACTTGCAGAGGGACCCAGAATAGAAGGATAAGATTCAATAAGGTACAAAAGATTCCCTCCTACCATTTTCCACCCAGTACACCACTCCTAATATGGTATTCATCATTAAAAATCATGGATTTCATTCCCATATACATTATTAATGATAATCCAAATGAGAAGAATTCAAGAGATGAAAGTTCCCTGCTAGAGGTTGTCCACACTAAGCATGAAGGTTTACGTACCCAGAAACAATGTACCACATTAAATTTGGGAACTCCCTTAGATAATACCTCATTTCCTCCTTTATGAATCATCAATAAGAATTATAATAAGAATATGGTTGCATAAAACCCACCTCCCCCTCCCAATGTGAATTTGCACCTCATAATGAAGAGATACTCACTCAACATGAGAATGAAATAAAAGTGCTAAGGAAAATCAATGTTGAGCTGATCCAAGGAGTATTCCCTACAAGATATGTCACTTAGCTGTAGTGTCAACACACACTTCAAATAGAGGATAATCTTCCATGAGGACTTCTCTTAGTAAATTAAAAAAGGCCCAGATGCTAATCCAATCCAACACCAAGACCCTCAACGATCTGAATCTTACTGCGGAAGGATACAAATATTTTCCTCCCTTAAAGAAATAAATGGAGCAGATTCAGGTGAATCCCAAAAGGATTCACCTAATAATGTATCCATTTCAAGTTCATATAGCACCAACAGTACCAAATTTTATCCCTGCTACACCAGACCTTGCTTAGACCCAATAAAACATGCATCAAGGACTCATAAACTCCATAAAATCATTAGAAGCTCGATTAGAATCCATAGAAAGGTGGTGCGCTCGGATATAGCTAGAACAGAAACCTTACCCTGAATGGGTAAGAAATGTTCTACCACCACCAAATATTGGGAACCCCATGGTCACAGTGCTTAATAGATCAAAGGAACCGAAGAAACATCTAATGCACAAAACATCTTACTATGAACCCATGATGCGATCCCTAGAGAATATAAAGTTGTGAAGGTCAGATGATTGGTGAGAACTCTTTATGTTTTGGCCTTTGTTTGGTACACTAGTTTTAAAGCTAACTTAATAACAGGATGGGGGATCTTTTGTGCAAGTTCCTGTTCAATTTTAGTTTGCTGATTCCAAAAAAACAGTCAGTGGCCTCATGAACTTTAAACTGTGAGAGAATGAGAAATTTTCAATCTTCATTTCTAAATGGAAGGGTCAGAATTAATCCTTAAATCGACCACTCCCCCAAGATGAGATGTTGTCGATGTGCATCGATAACCTCCTTGATGAGCTGTGAAATCCACTTATTATAATTATATATACAAGTGGGCTCTATAAAATTTCCCCCATATCCCAAAGGATATAAAAATCCTCACAACAGACTAATATTAAGTCTCATGTAGTGCCTTCTACCCTAGAAAAATAGCATGAAGAGCTGAAGTGGCCTCTGTCATGCTTAATCCACCCCTTCATTGGCTCTGGCTCCAAGGCCCACACCAAACCATGTGGGTCCCCTTGGATGTTATCATCCACCCTAACCTCGTTAAGATGATTGAATAGGAATAAAGAGAAACAAATTAAAGGAACATAAGAATAAATTTTACCTGCTCCAAGATGAACATGTTTATGGATACTTTATAGTGTCCAAGAATTTCAACTTTCTCTGGCTTCTAGATCCAAGTGGCCTGATGAATTAGGTCTTGGTGACAAACCAAACAACTTCTCTTTACACAAGATATTGGGGCACAACATCCAAGAGTGTTTCATCTGCATGTAAATAATAAAAAAGATGATATATTACAGATAAGCCAAGTTGGGACGACTACCAGTGTAAGTGGAATATGATTCCACCAATGACATGAATGAACCAGTGGAGTGGGAAAAAGTTGTTAGCAAAAAGGAGAAAAAATTTAAAAATTGAATGAGTCAGAAAACCATCAACTATTCCCTTGGTATCCTCTAATAATAGTTAAATTAATAAACTATTTCTCCAATAAATCTTGATGAAACACATCTGATATCCTCATCCCCAAAATCCTCCAAAGGTAAACCACTCAAAAATCAGTCCAA
The DNA here is from genome assembly GCA_963277665.1 of Viscum album. Taxonomy (NCBI): domain Eukaryota; kingdom Viridiplantae; phylum Streptophyta; class Magnoliopsida; order Santalales; family Viscaceae; genus Viscum; species Viscum album. The sequence continues at coordinate 1,124,656,036 of OY728147.1, read as the reverse complement.
TCAGAATTGTCGAGACCATCAAGTGTAAGAAGATAAACTTGCACCAAAGACAATTTTGTATTTTAAACTCTTATATTTCATGCCATAAGATCTTAAGATATGGAAACAATCCTTACAAATTGAATAATGGGAACTTCCCTATAAAACGGCACCACCAGAGGCAGATGATAAAGAAAAGTCGTTATTAGAAGAGGAGATTGTTTTTGGCTCCATCAATGTCATACAATTAATGGATCCCATCTCCAAAAATGAATATAGTTGTCAAAAATATTTCCCCACACCCAATTAGGGGCCTAAGGAATAAATTATAGAAGAAAGGGATGTCATGGAAGATGGTTCCATAGAAGAAATCAATCTTATGGTCATACCCCTGCTCAAACCGTCGGTGTTGTAAAAAACCATGAAAGTACGCATCGATGGATCCAATTGGGATAGAAAAATTATTCATCCCCTAGAATAATCTACCCCAGTCCAATATTTATGTAATATCCATCATAGGAAGAAGAGGGGGATAATGGCCCTTGGTAGGTGAGGATACCTACCCATCCTATTCCACGTTGGACGGAAGCTCCTCTTACACTGATTCCAAGGGTCGAACTATCATCAACAAATTCTCAAGCCCCTAATGTCCTGTGATAAAGCATCCCTTAGGTGGGTAGAGACCGAATTTAGATCAAAAATATTATATTCTGAAGTAGGTAGATTCGGTTCTAACCAAGATTTCAATCTTGAATGCGCTGAATCTATCAACAGATCTCAGGGAAGTTATAATAGAATCTTTACTAAGTCATTGGGAGTTTTAATCCAAAGAAATAGCTGCTGATGTCTACCAGACATAGACTAATCCTGCAGAATTCCATGTAGTTTATTCCTTCACAAATAAAGATGATGATGACATTTTTCAAGGACACATCAAACCCTTATATGACTCTGAAAGGATTAATTGTTTCGATATCTGAAAAGTTTTCATTAACAATGGAGCTAGAGTCAATGTCCTCCCATTTCGAACACTTTGTCATCTGGGATACAATGAGGATGATCTGACACCATTCACCATGAATTTGTTTGGCTATTACAAAAATGGGAAGAATCTATTGGTCCAGATTAAGATCGAATCCCAATTTGGTGACCACATAGATCATCTAGAATTTTGGGTGGTCTGAAATAATACGGCCTTTAATGCCAAACTAGGAAGGCATGGCTATATCAATATGTATAAATATTCTCCTATTAGTATCATTTCCTTAAATATATCATCAATATACATAGTGGGACACTACATGCTAATAAATACCCCTTTAACCTTTTCAAATCGCACTATATTGATGAATGGTTCTTTGAGACAAAGGGGAATCGACTTCAAGTCAATGGTGTTGATAGGATTACTGCCCCCAAACAGTTTTGTAAATGGTTCCCACTGATCCCATTAAGAAACTTGTGGAATAATATGTTCTTCCAATCAATCAGATTGAGTTTAAATGTCCAAATTCAGATAGGTATTCAGTAGTTCCAATGATTTTGGTTATGGATGTCGAGCCTAATAATGTTGAAAAGCTCATTTTCTCCTAATCTAATACTCAGGATTCAGATAAAAATTCCACCGAACCATAATCAACACTCTATAAAATACATAACTCACCAAATAAGGTAGGAGGAAGTGACTCCTCACACAAATAAGATGAGGAAACTCTGTAACCCCTCACTATAGCTTCCCTGCAGAATCCACCCATCGACAGATGAGGCAAAAAATGTGGTCTCACCTCCCAAACATCAAAAGTGCAACCCTTCCCTCAAATAAAGAATGGTAATCTCAACAATTGGGTCTCTATCAGAATATGAAGATGAATATAGTGAGGATTCATAGGAGGAAGAATAAGACCTTTGGGATGCTCCTCCAAAATTTTAGGAAGGCTTCTTTATCACCATTGATGAACTCAAGGAAATAAACATGGGTATGGAAGAAGATACACATCCCAATTTGATTAGTGCGGATAGGCCTTCCAAAGAGAAAGAGGTATGTACCTTTTTCATGAAGTAGAATCCAAAGGTTTTCACCAAGAACATTACAGAAATTCAAAACCTTGATCCATAGGTGGCCACTCACCACCTGGGTCTACCAAAATACCACCTTGGTTATATACAAGCCATTATAAGGACACACTCTGACACATACAGCCAAAATAGTGGCTGAATTTTACAAGATCATCTAAGGTAACTTCATTAGAGAATTCTAATACCCTATCTAGCTAGAAAATTGTGTCTCCATAAAAAAGAAAAATGGTTAGATTATAGTCTGAAATGATTTTAGGGACCTCAATCTGCAGTGACTGAAAGAAATTATCCCAGTACTTATCATAGAATTAGTGATAAATTCAACTCCAAGATATGAGGATTTCTTCTTCATGGATGGTTATTCAGGTTATAATCATATCTGAATAGACCAAGAACATCAAGAACCCACCACCCTTAGGGATCCCTAGGGAGTGTTCTCTTATAAAGTAATGCCTTTCAATTTATAAAATTCCAGCACCACATTTCTGCATGCAAGGCATCACTTTTTCAAACCCATCCTGGGAAAGTTTGTTAAATTCTATGTTGATGATTTGGTGGTGAATTCACACTCGGACCTCCTGTCAGATCGTAAAATAGTTTTCAATAAACTACAAAAACCACAGTCTAAAAATGTACCCACTAAAGTGTTATTTAGATTTTACCTCAATAAAATTCCTCGGATTTTATATACAACATTGTGGCATAAATGTTAACCTAGGGAAGAAAAATTCCATCCTTGGCATGTCACCTCCATGAAAGCTCACTTAGTTAAGAAGAATTCAAGGAAACTTGGGCTATATTCGATGCTTCATAGCCAACCTCATAGGAAATTGTTTTCCCTTAACTTGGTTGATGAAAAAGGGGTAGAATACCAATGGACTTGTGATTTTCAGGAAGCATTGAACAATATCAAGAGATATCTATTAATCACACTAGTGTTAATGCCTCTTGTCAAAGGGAGACCACTCATTCTCTATGTTAACACCTTGGAGCGATCCCTAGGTGCCTTCCTCAGACATAAGAATGTTTCCAGTAGTGATAATAGCCTGTATTAACTCATGTACACCATGATTGATGCTGACATGTGGTATTAAAACCTCAATAATAGCTATTTGGCATTGATATTTGCGGTACAGAAGGTGAGGCATTACATACAGCACCATGAGGCCCATTTGGTCTCATGTAGAAACCCACTCAAGCATATTCTTATCATGTTAACTAGAATCTTTTTATGATGGGTTGTCATCGTACAATAGTTTCATATATGGTTCATGTCGTAGAAAGATATAAAAAGATAGTAAATAGAAGATTTCTTAGAAGAGAATCCCTCAATAGAGGTATCCCCATTAGATGCCAATATACCTTATGAGGAAGTGTTCTCTATTCAAGAGAATTCCCTGATGTGGTAAATACAGATCAATAATGCCTTTATAATCCTGATAGAAAAAAAGAATGGAAGACCCCAAACTTAATAAGTTGGGGAAGGAAGTCATAGTCATTTCCCTAAAAAAAGTATCATTAACCATATTCCTTCCAACTTTCAGAGAGATGAAAATATAGTGAACTAGATTATGAATCCCTTATCGCATGACTGAAGCTATCACTTGAAGAGGAAACAAAAAATCTAGAGGTAAATTTGATTCAGAACTGGTCATCAAGACTGTCCATGGTGACTATGCTATAATGAATAATGATTGGATACCGTTAATGAACCATGTTCAAGAACTAATGTAAGAATTCCCTTCATATCCAATATTGACTCATGTCCCTAGGTGGGAAAATGTGTAGGCCAATGCATTAGAAAATACTGATGTGACTTCATCAGATCCAGATCATAATGAAATAGTCATCAGTATTTCCCATCGACAGATGTTCTTACTATTCATTCAGGACAACACTGAGGAAATAAACTAAATTAGTCCCGTATCTGAGATGTATGGTCCTACCACCATCTGTATGGATCCCATTGTAGATTCCCTTCAAATAGAAGAGTTCCCACAAGATAGGGATGGAAGGGATTATTTATATAGATAGACAACCGACATCCTCATGTATGATGGCATAAACCAGTAAAAGGTCCTTTATAAGTGAGGCCATGATGGAATCCTTAAGGGGTCCATTGATGGAGAAGAGACCACTATCATCATGAAAGAAGTGCATGCCAGAATTTACAAAGAAAATCAATCAGAATCCAAGATATCATCACAGATTCAAAGGCTTTGGTACTATTGGCCCACCATCATGTAGGATTATGACACATTCACCAAGAAGTTTCACTCCTACCAGGTTCACAAAAATTTCATCCAACATCCCCCAGAGTTACTTCACATAGCCAATTACTCTTATCCATTTTCCATAAAGATATTAGGTATCATGGGACTGTACCATCTTTCCACATACAGACAATTCAAATATATTCTCAAAATTACTAAATTATTTTAAAAATTTAAAGAAGTCACACCCCTCAAAAAAAGTCTGGGAAAGAAGCATTGATATCATTGGGAAAGCCAATAGAATCACCATATTTGATGTCCCTCATAAAATATTGATGGGAAATGGCACCAATTTCTACTCTATGGACGTTTAAAAGCTATATCAGGAGAATGGATTCAAGGAAAATAGTTCATCCTGCTACCATGCAGTGTTCAACGAGAAGATATAGGCCTTCAATGAGACCATATCCAGTATACTTCAGAATATAGTAGACAAGGGCAAGTAATCTTGTTCGGATAAGATCCTCCATGTTCTATGTGGTTATCAGACCATGACCCACACCAGCACTCAACAACCCCATACTCATTAGTATATGGGATAGAGGTGGTTCTACCCATCGAAGTTAAATTACAATCACTTCAAGTGGCCATATATGATAAACTATCCACATATGAGTAGTCCCAGGAATAGTTTTTGGATACGGAGTGATTGGATGAGAAACAATTGCACATTATGCACCATTTGGAATTCTACCTGATCCGGATCACGTGATCCTTTAATAAAAAAGTTTCGCCTTTGATCATTCCTTGAAGGAGACATGGTATTGATCCTTATAAATCAAATCATACATGTAAAGAAACATCCAAAATTGGATCCAAAATTGGATCCAAACTGGAAAGGACCCTATGTCATACAAAAGCACTACTCCAACAGAGAACATACTTTAATTTTAATGGATGGATAGCTCACCACTTCTCCCACTAATGTGGGGTTCCTAAATAAATACTTTATGAAATGATATAACATTTATCCTAAACACATGATGTTAAACTGCATGGAAAAATAATCATAAACACCCAATGTTAATCTTCATGTAAAAATATTCCAAACCTTACAATGTTGAATTCCTATCCAAGTCATCTTAACCGCATGATGATTAACTGCATGGCCAAATCATCCAAACCGCAAAACCTTAAACTGCAAGGACAAATCGTACTAACCACATGACATTAAATTGCATGGCCAAATTATCTTAACCTCATGTCATTAAACCACATGGCTATGTCTTCCTACCATCATGAATTTAAAAAACATAGACAAATATTCCTAACCACATGTCATTAAATTTTAATGGTCAAATTGTACTAACTGCACGATGTTAAACTACATGGCCAAAACGTTGTAATCATACGATGTTAAACTGCATGGCCAAACCATCCTATCCACAAGAAATTAAACTGAATGGACAAATCATCTTAGATAAATGAAGATAAACTACACAGAGTTCATTGAATTACAAATAGTTATTCATCAGGTATGACACAAATTCATGCAAGGGAATAATTTAAAAATGTGAGATAAGAATTACCCCTTCTTGTGTATGGATAAGATCGGCACAAGGAGTGTTTTCTATAACTAAATAAGGCTTGATTCTCATTTACCAATGGGATATGTAATGACACAAGTATCCTTCATCCCGGTCCATCCACCAACATCAAAAAATTTCTTCCCCTTCTTGCGTATTTACTGAGCCTCTATAGAGAGGTCCTTTTACAGAACTTCATGTGGCTTGATTCCCACCCTCGTAAGATACATAGTGACACATGGATCCCATATCCTAGCCTATCCTCCATTGAAAAAATTGCATTCCTTGTGTGTATGTTAGACTTGCATAAGGAAATTCATATGTCCTAACCACGTGATGTTAAACTGCAAGGTATCTCAAGAACTAAATACAGCTTGATTCGCATTAATCAATGGGATACGTAAAGACAAATCAGCCTTAAGTATTGGTCAATCCATCACATGACACAAATATCCTTTATTATATCCTCTATTTCCCAAACACTATAAGAGAAATCCTCATCACTCCATGTTTATCACATAGTGTATAACTCACATGAGGTTAGGAATTGTGGTAAGGGTTTCCAAGTGTGGAAAAATTATAGAGGAACATGATAACCCCGTCATATTGAAAGCATGGTATAAATATCCCCCACTTTGTGCATGGTTCCGACCAGTATAGGGAATGTCATAACTATGTACGACTTGGTTCTCATTCATTAATTGGATATGTAGTGATGCTCGAACCCTCATCCCTATCCATCCACTGGCCAAATTCGATAATGCCCATTTCCCTAGGTATAGGTCATACATGAATTGGGGAACCCATAAAAATTCATTATTGTGTGGCGTTAACCTGATTGTTACCTCAAGAACTACGTATGGATTGATTCCTACCCTTGCAGGATATGTAGAGACACCTTGATCCTAAGTATTGTTCTAGCCACCACATGATACAAATTCTCCCCCTCATTATGCATGGGTTAGACTAACACAATGTGTTTTCCAGAACTACGTATGGCTCGATTACTATCCTCCTCGTCGGATATGTAGTGAGGCCCATATCATTCATCCTGGTCAATCCACTATTCAAAAAAAATCCATTTCTCTACACGGGTTAGGTCAGTATAGGGAACATGTTTTCAGAACTATGTGGACTTTTATTACCAACTAATTAGGTATGTAGGAATCCTCTTGATGGTTCAAGCCAAAAAATTCACCAAACTAATCCTTTTCATGACAGTTCACTCTCATCCTTACTATATGAAGTTAAACTATATTGGATACCAAAACTACATGTCGCTTGATTCCTACCTTTGCAGGATATGTAGTGATGATAAGATCCCATATCCTAGTCTAGCCACCATGATGAAATGTGTCCCCTAGTTTATAGTTCCGACTTGTGTGGGGAAATTCATGAGTTCTAACCGCATGATGTTAAACTGAATGGACAATGAAGTTCTAACCCCATGACATTAAACTATTAGGTATCTCATGAACCATGTGTGTATTGATTTTTTATATGACGTGATATGTAGAAAAACTCAAACCAGAAATCCTCGGTCTAGACATGTTGAATAAAACAAGAATTCACCCTATCTCTTACATGTAAAATACAAATAGATTCATGAGATTCCAAATCAGTATTCTGACCTCTAGAATGTTTTAAAGGCCGTGATTCCCATTACATACAAATCATATCTATTTAGAAGACCAATAACCTCATAACTAGTCTCAGTCTGGATATTTATCAGGTACCAAGATATTTTCTTTCCATCCATCAATCTCTATGCCCCGAGAAATCATGAATCCCGATAATCACCCATGTCCATCTGATATTACAAGACAGTGTCCTGAAGACACATTTGTTTGACTTTACACATAATTCCCCATAGGATCTACATATAAATGGACCATAAAAATGGTCTATCACCCAAATAAAAAATCATCCTTAGGAGCAGATTTTCATAATTTTTTATTCCCATTAACACCTAAGCCTCACATTATCCCTCCTTGTTTGGGGGATCCTGAAATCAGGGTTTACACTTTATTCCCCCGCTCACCTTCGGGGAATAATAGGGACATCCTGGCCTAATTATCCCATATTAACTCCTGATTTCGTTGATGTTTCATCCATGTAGCATGATGTTAAACATTGTTGTCAATTTCCTTTAATATAGTCTTAAATCTATATGGACCCACAATAGTAATCTTGCTCACATCAAGTCACTTGGGTCCTCACTGCATGATGTTAATCTTCATGGCCTAATAATTTCCCCTTATTTTATGCATCCGTCTCTAGGTGGAATATTGAAACTCTTTCCCTCACACCGATCATATCTTACATGGGATTATGAATTTCAAGAGTGGATTCCCCACAGATCTAGGGAGAGTCATTCTACAATAACTGATCCTACTCTAAAAAGTTTAAAAGGAATATTAGGGTTTTCTCCTCTATACTGGGTAACCTAAAATTCTATATTTTTGGAAATTAAACTACACGGTACCCCAAATATAGTTAAAATTCCCTACTTTCTATGCACGGGCCAAATTTATGCAGGGGGCCTAATTTCGAGATGGCTAGATTATGAAAATCGGGGTCCCTCTCCAACGAGGGAATAAAAATGCCTCACCCTGCATGTGAGATATATCTATGTAGTAGAGTCCCCAACTCTATGGGTGATCATGGCCTAAAAGATTATATCAGATCTAGAAATGTCTTTTACACCTATCAAACTCCATGCTCCAAGTAATTTCGGATTCTCATATACCTCCAGGGCTGTCGGAAATAGATGGCCATTGTTCTTTGGACACCCTTTCTTGACTAGGCACACAATACCCAAGTGGATTTTCATTCATTTCCCGCAAAAAGATATATCAAAAAAAGTAACATTCATCGTGGGGAGAGAGTTTTCCTATTCGCATACACTTTACAACTTTCATGCCCTGTATCATCTATCCTGATCTAGGATCCCGTGAAACCATGGTTTACACATTCCTCCCAATCTATGTCATGAAAATGTTGGAACACCAAGGCCTGACCATCCTCTGGATAATCAAGTATTCTACATCAATGTTCTAATCGCATTCCATTTAAGTTGTATGATACTCTATACCTAGTATTCACCGTTATTCTAAGTTTCATCAATGGATACGTCCCCCCATGTTCCCATGCACGAAATGAATCTGCACGTGAATGTCTGGTAAATTCCCCCACCGCATTGGTGAATCTGTATTCAATAAAAGGTTTCCCCATCCATATGAATGAAACAGATCTACATACAGGAAAACATTCAAAAGAACATAATCCCTCTTTATTCCTATCACCATAGGATATGTAGTGACACCCAAGTCTCATATTTCGGGTCTATCTAAGAAATAGTATTGTCCCTTTCTTTCCCACGTAAGGGAAAACTATTTGGGCTAACCTAATCACACCTATATGAGAAGAAAAAATTCAATTATTCATGGTAATGTTCAACCTGAAATGGCCCCTTTTCATGTTATATAACCCCTCTTCATACACCATGCTATATTTTGAAAAAATTTTGAATCCCTAAAACCATTAGTGGCCATTATAAATGGATGGATATTATCTTGCAGACACCTTTTAAGACTATGAACACAATGCCCTGAAGGTTCTGCATATGTTACCCCAAAAATGTTCTATCAACCAAAGGATAATTCATCCTAAGGAGAGGATTTTTCTACCAATGTAATCCCATATGACGTTTACGTCTCACCTTATTCCATGTTTTTAGAAACCCTATGGATTAATGTTTACATCCTCTTTCTCCCCTCATTCCTAAAGGTGATAGAACATTGTTGGTCAGATATTCGGGGAAAAGGAAAATTTTTTACCCCTTCTGGTTAGATTAAATAAGACTTTAAACCCTAAGTCTCAAAAGTCCCGATTTTATGTCTTTAAAAACACCATGAATTATCCCTCCTTTGGATATGTCGAATTCATGTAGGACTGGTTTCTGGACCAAATCCAATGTAAATGCCTCATACTTCCAGATATCGTTCCATCAAGAGGCTACTCACTATGTAATTCAACAGTGAAACAAACACAAATTTCCATAAAATTTCCTTGCCATCTAAAACAGGAGGTCAGTGTATTAAAGACTCATTTTTAAACCATGAACACAATTCCCTTGTGGCTTTGCATAAATTCCCCCAAAAAAAAGCCTATTAACCGATGTAAAATTCATCTTTAAGAGAGGTTTTCCCTACTGATGTATTCCCAATGGCCTTTATGCCCCATATCATGTTCCATGTCTATGAACCGAAAAGTCAAGGTCAGAAAAAATCACATATCCATGTCATAAATCTATTGGGTAGTTCTTGTTTAAAGAGTCGTAAATTTGGTCCCTTACCCTATAAATCATGGTCTAAATAGTAGAACTTCAAACATCAGTCATGGTAATGGTATTTCGACCAAAAACAATAGAAATGATAGTCTAGTTTTAAAGAATTGGAATTATCTATGAAAACAATACAACACTTTCTATGATGAATACTCACAAAGGGAACCTAGGATAAAAATGGACTTACATCCCTCAAAACATCTTCAACATATGGTTTAGGAAAAAATATTTAGAAATCATGAATCAAAAGATACATAAATCTTATTAGATCTAAAACCTATAAAGGGTGTCCTAAGAAAAAGTCTTGTGATACCCATTAATCCATCATCATAATAGGATTAGGAAAAAATTTAGGTAATAATAGAAAAGACACCAAGTTTTTAAGTTTTCTCATGAAACCCTAGAAATACTCAAACTATGCTTTCTAAGTCCCTCGACTTAAGAAAAAATTAGATAATGTTTTGATTATTTCCTTTATCTTATACTATCACTCATATTTATATCTATTTTAAATTAATTTTTAAAATATAATGGATCAAAATTTATTTGCATTGGAGGGAGAAAATGAAGGAGAATAATTAGAGAGAAAAACATCTTATTTACATTATATGAAGATAGGGAGGATATCCACAACCTAGATCCTCCTCATATGAGCACGACATGACCATTAAAAAAGATGTTTTATAAAATCATATAGTTGTATTAGTACCATATTAGGCTCTTCCGTGGAATGGCTAAGATTTAACAAATTTGTGGTATTAGCCTCTGCACCTGCCTGTGATTCCTCTTCCTCCTGTGCTATATCAATGTCAGCCATATCCCCTTCCTCCAAAATCCATTGTACCTTATCAACCATGGTCATCATGTGGGCACATTCCTATTTAATCCACTCTATTTCTCTGCTCTTATGGTTCACTTCTTGACCATGTTGAGCTGCTAAAGACATTTGGTTTGCGAGTTCACTCTGCAACCTCAGGACGGCTCCATCATGGTTAGTAGCTTCATTCATAAGAATCCATTTGGACACAACAAGATGAGAACTATACTCTATAGAAAAAATATGGGACTCTAGCACACTGTATTTCTCCCTATCCATGACCACTTACTTCACTATGTCATAAATACCATGATAGTCAAATCCTTAAACCCCAGAACCAAAAATAGGAGATGTAATTTGGGTAATTTTGTTGAAAAATCAGTAAGTGGTTCTTGAGATATCAATATCCAAATTTTTTCCATTCCCTTTAGAATAAGGGTCAAATGATGGTTATTCCCTCTCCATCAGTCTTCGAATCAATCCCAGATAATGGAACATATTCAAGAATAAAAATCACCAAGGGATGCCTTTCCTCGATGACTTCATCATGACCTAACCCTGCGACAGCCACATCTTTGGATGTTTTGACAGGTGGTAGGACAGAGGTGTCAACATCAACTAAAATCACTTTTGGTTTGTGTTCATAATTTCGAGGGTGAGATAATTGAACACTCTCATCTCCTGAAGCTAAATAAAAATGTATATACATGAAATGGTTGGAAAAGATGAGGACTGACCTCCACCTGCTGAAGAATTGATATCTTCAACTTCAATTATGGTATCACTGCCCACTGAATACCATACAGCACCTTTAGTTTGAAATTGATATTTTTTTCATCCAAAGGCACCCTAAACATGGGTTCAATCCCTAATAGGCCAGCAGCCTCTAGAATATCACTTATAGAAATCAAGCTCGTAGGGATAATTAGTTTGGACAAAGGCATGATGGACATCTATAAATTTCTTGGATATAGGATCACAGGCTCTCTTATGGATGTGGATAATGGAATTATAGGTTTTTATAAATTTTCGATATCTATAATAGTGGCCTCACTTGTAGTTGTTACTTCTCGGAGAGCAAGGTCAACATGCTCAATTGAGGCATTGACCTCTGCAGATGTTCCCTCTACAAGGGAGGGAACCATCTGATTTGGGGTGGTCGAATCCACATGATTTGGAACCCCTATCATATCCTTGGATAATTGGGGCCCCTTACCCACCTCATCTATGGCTATCAATATTGACCCATCCTTCTTTTTGGCAATAAGATCGACATGCTCAGTTAGGGCCTCAACCTCTAAAGATTACCCAACCGTATGGACAAAGGTCGCCTCGTCCAAAACAAGCACCCACTGAGAGATAACAGTTCCCAAAACTTCATCAATAGGCCTAGCCTCTCTGCCTTGTTCATCCCTAATTATCAGTGGTACTTCATCTACCATAGAATTAATAGGAGCTGCAGATGCCTAGGAATCTTTTTCCTGATTACTTATTTGTCTAGAATCTAAATATGCTCACAATAACTAATCTGTAAGGTGAAACCATTTAGTTTGGTAAACAGATAAAAAATGTGGTAGTTAATTGTAATTATAACACCCCAATCTTCCACGGTATGCATCTTTTTGAATAATACAGTAGCGTGTGTTGTACACAACTTCGAGTTCTAACACACACCACAACCAATCAAACTAGCCGTTATGAATAGTAAAACCCACTTTTTAAAATTTTATAAATTTTATCTTTTAAAATGGACTTCATTTTTTGATTCGAAATATCAATATTATCTTAGGGTGAATTTTTGGTATTTTTTTAGAAAACATTCAATTATTAATGAATAGTGAAAAAATACTAAACATTAATTAAAAACAACTTTTTTAATCCAAATAATTTATAGTGATAAATTATACTATTGAGTGGTTTTAAAGTATAATTAGAATATATTTTTACCATTTAATCCAATTTTGGTAATTCTACATAATTTCACATTTAATCTAGACATAAAGAAGTGTCAATCATTTGTTAGTTATTATTTCTTAAAAAACATGCTTTTTGTTTTGACAAGGGGAATTAATTTTAAATTAATTTCTGCCACTTATGGATTTTGAATTTAGGAAAATGGATTCCATATTTAGAATCAGGAGGTCAAAATTCTTTAAATAGGTAACTTTATTTTTAGACATTTTGAATAATTACTTCAGTAAATATTTTATTTAGCATTGTTAAAGGGTAAATCTGGTAATTAATGCTAAAAAAATAATATTATAGTAATATTTAATTACCATAACACGTGTCCTAAACCTATTTCCCGATACATCTCCGGCCATGGTCATCTTTAGGTCGATTTTTCGGACCCCATGGAGCCACTTGTAAGTGATAATGACACTTTATATTAATCAAGTTAAAGTAAATACAAAAATGACATAAGCATATATCTTTTAGAAAACCAATTTTTACATAGGGTTATATATGTTATAATTTATGCTATAAATATTCATTATAAATAAAAAAATATTTCCTACATAATGGTATTTTATTTTTAATTTTTAGACACTGAAAAATTAAATTTATATATGACACAATAATGATGCAGTATTTTACTTATTAATGAAAGAATCAAATAAATGGTATTAAAAAGATACAATAAATACAATTTGAAAGTTCTGATGACATCCACTAATTTTAAAGGTTAATATGACATGTTATTATTGATTAAATGAATTTACTTAGAATTAATAATGTTTTTAGGACTTTAAAAAAAATCCATTATTAAGTAGTGTCAAAATTGACATAATGGAATTTTTAAAACAAGTATTATATTATTAATTTATAAAATATTCCTAAAAATCTATGGTTCGGCTAAAAGAATTATATAAAGATAGGTCTATCATTAATGAACCACTTGGGGTTCTCTTGTAGGTATATATTAAATTAATTAACCATATAATATAAAAATACAAAGAGACATGGTAAATGTCATACTATTTAATGAAGAGTTATATCTAAAAGTTAAGATTAATATAGTGACCCAACCCTATCTAAAACCTATTGTTTGAGTGGTTTTATACCCATACCCACCTTATCTTTTAAATAATCTATTTTTCAGCCATTATATACCGAATATAATTTTATTATAAAATATTATTTCTCGCTTTTCCTAAGGTGCCCCTCACCCTCTTATAAACAGGCACTTCCCCTTATCTCAAATTCACTCCTTCAAAGCCTCTTAGATCGGCCAACCCCTACCCAAATTTCCTCTCAAATTTCCTCACTTAATCATATAGGCCTTCCTTTAGTTATAAATACATTTTAAGTAGTCCTTTTGATCATATCAAAAGGAAGAACCCAAAGAAGAGGTAATAATTTCACAGACTCTTTCATGCTCTTTTCTTCTTCCACTTCTTATTTCTTTGTTATTTCCATTATAAAATAATAAATACAGTATCTTATATATAATTTGATGTTATTATTGATATTTTACAGCCATATTCATTATTTTATCCATCTTTTTAATGACATGTAACGGTACGTGCGTACGTACGGATTATCGTCTCCACATCATGGTGTAATTGTTATTCAATACATTATTATTTGGATGGGTATAATAATAATGTGAAATTCATGTAAATAATAAACTATAACATTATAATGATTCTATATATATGATATAACATCTAATTATATATTATTTTACTATCAAAATAATGATATTGTCGCTCGTGTGTACGTACGGATTACCATCTCCACAAACGCAATGAAATTCATTCCCCATCGTATCCATTCAAAACAAAATTTCATTTCATTATTAAAAATAATGTTTAGATACATGATATCATTCTGGATATGAATAAGATACATCCCATCCATAACAAATATGGCTCACATAACAAATAATATAAAGGAAAATGAATCTGTTAACACCGGAAAGGACGATAATACTAAGATATTATTAACATACAATTTTAAAAGATCATATATGATATCATATTAATGTATATGATTCTTTTATAATTAAATAAAAATTATTTAACCATTATACAGGAGGTTAACCTACCCTCGACCAACAAAAATGTACAATGTAAGGGGTTTCTTATCTCGCTTTTAATTCCGTGAAATTTCCACTTTTCACCACTTATTGTGGTGTGTGTACTACCCATGATTTTGTTAATTGTGTAATATAATTTAATTTTTGGATATTTACATCATCATTTTATGATCCTTCTTTCATGAGTGTCTGTTTTTTATGTTTCTAAATCGATAAGGGAATTTGAAATTTTGATTTCCACTCATTCAGCTTTACGCATACTTCATTGATTATTTTATTCCAAGATTATGTGTAGAATCACTATTCATTTTCTTATGTCATAATTTCCACACCCCTTTCTGTGTATATACTTTTGATACACATAATAACTCCATTGATAAACTCTCATGTCATCTTTATGAACTTGATAAGAGTAATTTTAACTCAATCTCCATTTGTTGAGTTAAATATCCAATTCATTGGTGTTGTTTTTACAAGAATATGTGTGAATGTACTCTGATTGATTTACATTGAATATCCAATCATATTGAGTGTATTTATATTTTTCACACATTATTATGTCGTTGTTTTATCCTTAACCTAAGGATATGGCCTTTATAAGATATTTCATCTCAATTTACATTCCATTGATACTTCTTTTTTGTTATACACCAAATCACTTTTATATGGTGTACATAATGTACTTTGACATAGTATATCATGAATACCTTTATTATCATGATATTGTAAAGATTTTATTACCTCAATTATTTTTAGTCAAGTGTCCCTCTTTTGCTGAGGAACTCTAACTAAAATATCATTTTAAATGTTTTAAATATTTATTATTGTAAATAATTCTCATTAATGTCTGTGTTTTAAAAATGGTTTTAAGAATTAATTTATATGGATATTAAAGTTTTAAAAATAAAATTCCTTTTAAAAGTTTCAATGTTTTATGGGATACCTTTATAGAAAAATCTATTTTAAACGGCTTCAGGATAAATAATGAGACTTTTAAATGTTTTCATAAAAAGGGGGATATTTCTCTCAAATAGTTTTGATGACTATTTTTCATCTATGTAAATATCCTTCATTATTCTCAATTGAGGTTAATCTGTTACAATACAATCTTCCATATTGTTTTGAATGGGTTTTGTTTGACTGTGGATGTTCTATTTTTATACCAGTCATGGTTTGTGGATAAAGTATTGACATTTCCTATGCTAGTTTTAACACGAATGTTTATGTTGTGTTTAGACCTATTCATATGAGGAATACATTGGACTAAGTAAGTGACAGGTGGAGCCCGTTATAGCTCCTCGATGCATCGGTAGGTCTCATGAGACAAACTAGTGTCTTGGAATATGGTATTGACAAAATCTTATATGTAATCTTGGCACAAGGCCTTGACTATGTGGTTATGATAGTCTGGAATTATGCATTCCATCATTATGAAAGTGGCTATTGATATTGCATGTAATTATTAGACCAGTAGAATATCCATGTGAATAATTCAATGGCATTATTTTATTTTATTTTTGCTATATTATGGTATATTTCAAGTTTAAAAGGGTTTTGTTTCAGTAATACATTGCCTTAAATTTTTATGTTTATTTATCAAAGTTTCCACTATATTGTTATCCTTACTGAGCATCTGAGCATACCCCTTTCTATGTTTTAATTTTCCCAGGATGTGAAGTATTATTTTATGACCGACCTATAGGGATAGTATAAGGTGGTATGTGTAACGACACAAAATTTTGAGTAAATATTGATTCATAATTTTATGTGTTATTTTATACTCAACAAAAATGTTTCATTTGATAACATGAGTATAATTAAAATGAGGCTATTGGGTTTTGATTATTATATGATCGTTGGTCAATATGACTGTTGGAAACTAAACGTCTTGATTACTGTCTCTAAATACAAGTGATCTTGGTTAATTAATATAGAAATGAGATTTGATGGCATCATCCAGTAGTCTTGGGCCAATCGAAGCCCATCTAACAGAACTTGGGAAGGGGGTAGCAGCACTGGGCTTTTCATTGGACCAAACCCAAGCCGAACTTCATCGTGTGAAGCTAGAATGGAATCTTCTTCGTGAGAAGTTCAAACTGAAAGAAATTACTACTCGGGCAATGTTGGCTGATCCACCCCAATATTCTATCACCCTAGCACACCTTACTCTTAGGTCCTACGCTGGTGTTATAAGGGGCTATGTAACGAGACCATAACTGCATTGTGTAATCCTTTGTTATAAATAAAATTATGTTCTCATCTTATGGTGAAGTTGGTGAATTTTCAAATGTCCGGATAAATATAGTATGCAAATTTTTGATTAATTTTAGAAAGAGGATATTTTAAAAATGCTTATGTAAACTTAAATAATTAAAAATGTGTAATGATTTTCAAAAAATGGTCTTCTACAATTATGTTCAGTATGAAATTTAGAATCTAATAAGATCAACATAATTAATTATGAATAGTAAATTATGAATAGTGATTTTATTCTTAGGATTAGTAATTTGACCAAATAGATTAGTAATCTCACTTAAAAAAAGTATTAATATAATCTAGGCACCTTGATTAAGTAATGTGATTCAATAAAATGGTTAAATAACTGTTTCATAAATTAGTACTAAAGTATTATTTTTTTCAGTTGAATAGTGTTTTTTAATTAAAAATTAAATTAAAATTATTTAGAAAATTATTTTTATAAAATGGACTTTATTTTTGAACTCAGAGCATCAATATTATGTTAAGGTAATTTTTGGGGATTTATCGGAAAAAAATGAATTTTTGGTGAATAGTCTATTTATATAAAAATTAAATTAAAAATATTTAGAAAATTATTTTTCTAAAATGGAGTTCATTTTTGAAATCATAGCATTGATATTTGGTTAAGGAGAAATTTTGGGATTTTTCTGAGAAAGTTGAATTTTCAGTGAATAGTAAAAATACAGTTTTAGGGTTTTAGTATGTTTAATGACATCATAACTGTGTAATGATGATTTCATGAGATATTTTAAGGGTTTTCCGAACAAAGATGATTAATTATTGTGTTGGGGGACACACGTGGCCTAATTCCATGGTAAATACCATGTGAGAGCCCATGGTTTTGAGAAAATCACTTGTGAGGTGTCCCTAGGCCATTAATCCTTTGTCCCCTCACATTCCCTATAAATACCCACCATTTCCTCCTTAATTTTTCACTCACAACTCTCCCCCAACTAATATCTGGTCTCATTACCTCTCAAGGAGTCCTCCCAAGGTTTCCCCAAGCCCTCAAGGTCCCAACCTTCGAGTTTTAAGAGTTACGTTTAAGGTAAGGGATCATACCTCTCTCTTTCTTTTCAAGTAATCTCTTTTATGTAATTTATTTTATGCTCTATTCTATTGTGTTGAAGGATGTTATTTTATATTCCTCTTACTTCCCTTTCAATTTTTATATGATTAGAGACCCCCTATTTCTCTCATCAATTCGTTTTAAGAATGTTTAAGTGGGGTCGTTAGGCTGCCGAATTTTTAAGGGATTCTTTCACCTTTCTCATTTTTCAAAGTTCTACTTTCATGTCAAGTCTTTCAAGTTACCTTTTATTATGTTGGGGTATGATATATATTTATATCATACTGATCTTAAATGTTCATATTATGAGAGACCCTATTTGATCTCGTTAATTCATTTTGGTTGAAGTTTAAGTGGTGTCGTTGGGCTGCCGAATTTTTAAGGGATTCTTTCACCTTTTTCATTTTTCAAAGTTCTACTTTCATGTCAAGACTTTAAAGTTCCTTTTTATTATTTTGGGGTATGATATATATATATATATAACTGATATTATATTTTCATATGATTATAGACCCTATTTTATCTGTTCAATTCATTTTTGTTGAAGTTTAAGTGGCGTCGTTAGGCTACCGAATTTTTAAGGGATTCTTTCACCTTTCTCATTTTCCAAATTCTACTTTCTTGTCAAGTCTTTCAAGTTCATTTTTATTATGTTTGGGTATTATCTCTATATATATAATCCTTATCTTCTATGTTAATATTATTAGACACCCTATTTTATCTTGTCAATTCATTTTTGTTGATGTTTAGTTGACACCATTACGCTGCCGAATTTTTAAGGGATTCGTTCACCTTTCTCATTTTTCAAAGTTCTACTTTCATGTCAAGTCATTCAAGTTCCTTTTTATTATTTTGGGGTATGATCTCTATTTATATAATACTTATATTTTATTTTCATATGATAGGAGACCCAATTTTATCTCGTCAATTCATTTTTGTTGAAGTTTAGGTGACGACGTTTGGCTGCTGAATTTTTAAGGGATTCATTCACCTTTCTCATTTTTCAAAGTTCTACTTTCATTTAAAGTCTTTCAAGTTCCTTTTTATTGTGTTGGGGTATTATATCTATATCTATCATATTTATCTTTTATGTTCATATGATGAGAGACCCTATTTGATCATGTCAATTAGTTTTTTTGATGTTTATGTGACGTCGTTAGGCTGCCAAATTTTCATAAGAGAAATCTATTTTTTGTCTTCATTTCATGTTCTTAATTTCATATGGTATATCATTAAAATTTCATTACCATGTTCTTAAATCCTTTATATTATGTCCACCTACTTTTTATGGATCATTTATGAGTGGGTGACCCATGTCCCCTCTCTTATAAATGTTTTCTAAAACCTCGTAACATAGCCGTTATGCTGCAGAATTTCCATCTCAAAATGTCTCCCTCTTATTCTCAAATTTATTTATTTTATTAAGTGAATACTAAAATATCTTTCATATAAATGGCTATTCACATATATACCAAAATTTTGTATTTTAAATTCTGGGATTTACATAAATGAGACCCTATTTCCCTTTCCTTGGGTTTAGAGTGACATAAAGATCATATCTTTAAATCAGTTTTTAAAACGTTATGAAATGAAACCCATTTCTATTATGATATATGGGTTGTTTATGAAATGATTGATGATGATATATGTGGCTCACATGATAATAAAGGCAAATTAAGGGTGCACCCTGATAGCACTCTAATGCATTGGGTAAAGACTTAATCTCTTGAGATGACCATTTTTATCGACACCTTGGTGAATAACCTTGGTAATTTTTAATGACACCTTGGGGATGGACCTTGGTGAAACAGAAATGATTGTAAATATTAAATTTTCTAGCCACATCTTCAAGTTATGAAATACTTTGTTTTTATTATGATATTCCTTATGATTTCTTTCTCACGCCTTAAAGTGCTTTTTCATGACATTTTTGATGTATCTCAAGTTCACATGTTAAATTTTTCCCCTTGTTTCCCTTACTGGGCCTTCTGCTCACCCATTCTATTGATGTATGTCCCCGGGTTATGAGATGAAGTAATGAACTAGGATGAACATAAGGATAAGCCTTTCAAGTTTTTAAGAATAATGTTTTTTGTTTTCATGTTTTGAGTTCCTGGTTTCCAAGACACTAAACCTTAAAGATCCTCGGGTTTGTATAATATAATGAATGTTTATGTGATAAAAAGGTGGGATGCTATAGTTGGTATCAAAGGATGGTTTAGTTATTTTTGGAAATTAGGATATGATAACTTTAGGAATAATCCAATATAAAAGTTTAAATATAGGAAATCTTCCAGGTATTTTGGTGAGTATTGAGTAAGGGGTTGCCAAGAAAATACATCCCTGTCTGGATACGAGCAGGTAGAGGTGGCTCTAGCATAGATGTACATAGGGGTAAAACCCGAAAACACTGCTTTGAGCTAGACTCGAATGGTAATTGGTACATGACAATGGGCCTTGCCGCACTCTTGGTTACGACACTCCCGGGGGATATGCTTTGGTAAATTCATAATCTTAGTATGAACCATTTTTAAAGGAACAACGATAAAATAAAATAAAGATTCACATAAGAATATATGATCATGTATAACCTATTTTGGAACTTAGGGGATCACATGTTAGGATATACTTTTCTTCTACATGTTATCCTTATATCATTTAAGTTCCTTTTCCTGATTATTGGCGAAGTATTTAAGCCCCTAACTGTACTTTCTTTTCTTAGTTAATGGAGAGAAATAGAAGAACATGTCCCAACAACCAATGTGATAGGATATGTGATGATTGCCTTATTAATATGACAGATATGATTAGGGGATTAAAAGATGATTATTATTTTGGAAGTCGTTCACTATTCATGGACCCCTATTTGATTGAGGTAAATAAATTAATACGGTATTTTCATTGAGGAGTAAAGGTTGACTTATATTTTGAAGAATCGATGAATTTAAGGTGGACTTAGAGTAATTTAGGTTACTTATAGAAATGATTAACCTATATTGGGGAAAATATGTTAAGTTTATCTACTTTTGTTATAAGATGTTAGGAGTGGTTGATGTTGTTTTGAGATGAATGATGAAGTTTATTTTGGAAGACCATGTTATCAAATTCTTCTTATAATTGGGTTTCAATCATAGTTTGGTTTATTTTGAGGAATTTTAAGGACAGTTATTTATAGAATGGCATATGATGAACTTTGGGTAGTACCATCGAACTTTAAATATTTAAAACTAGTTTCCCTTCCTATGGGATTCTTTCTTTTTGAAGAGTTGTTTTATCTTACCCTTTCTATTTTTTGGATAATGTTTAAAGATAGAAGAAATTGATAGTTAATCTTTTGTGGATTATGTGACTCTGAAGAAGATGATTCTTGTTTTTTTATGAGACCAAGTGTTTTTTAATGCTCATCATTTGGATAAAAGATTATTTTTGGTAGAAACTTATTAAAAGATGAAACTCTACTTGAAGGTAAATATATTTCTTGGTGTTGTTATTCTATATAGTAAATGAATTCCTCAAAATTATGAAAAGGAACGTAAAAAAAATGTTGTGGGTTTATGTTTCCTAATAGGTAATCAATGACCGTTTACACCCATCATAAGTTTGTAATTTTCTTGTTGTTAACTTTCTCTTAATCATGTTTTCTATCACTCTCCCTCAGAAATTGACCCTTTGTTTTCTCCTCCTTGTCCATGTTTTCCTACATGGAATCCTAGTGTGGGTTAACTTGGGTGTCCTTTTTACTTCCCTTACTCTCTTTTAAAGTAATAGTGTTACTGACTCTTTTTACGATGTGATACTTTCAATGAAATTTCTAGTCCCAATTTTAAAAATTGTGAGGATGCAATTTCTTAAGGGGGGAAGATTGTAACGACCCGAAATTTTGAATAAATATTGTTTCCTAATTTTGTGTGTTATTTTATACTCAACAAAACTGTTTCATTTGATAACATAAGTATAATTAAAATGAGTTTGTTGGGTTGTGACTATTATATGATCATTGGTCAATATGATTGTTGGAAACTAAATGTTTTGATTACAGTCTCTAGATACAAGTGTTCTCGGTTAATTAATATAGAAAGAAGATTTCATGGCCTCATCCAGTAGTCTCGGGCCAATCGAATCCAATATATGTGAACATGGGAAAGAGGTAGCACCACTGGCTTTTCTCTAGACCAAACCCAGGCCGAACTTCATCGTGTGAAGCTAGAACGGAATCTCCTTTGTGAGAAGTTCAAAATGATAGAAATTACTACTCGTGCAATGTTGGCCGAGCCGCCCCAAGATTCTATCACCCTAGCACACCATGCTCTTAGGTCCTATGCTAGTGTTATAAGGGGCTATGTAACGAGACCATAACTACCTTGTGTAATCCTTTGTTATAAATAAAATTGTGTTCTCTTTTTATGGTGAAGCTGGTGAATTTTCAAATGTCCGGATAAATATAGTATGCATATTTTTTATGAATTTTAGAAAAAGAATATTTTATAAATGTTTACGTAAACCTTAAATAATTAAAAATGTGTAATGATTTTCAAAAAATGGTCTTCTAAAATTATGTTCAGTACGAAATTTAGAATCTAATAAGATCAACTTAATTTTTGATGAATAGTAAATTATGATGAGTGATTTTATGCTTAGGATTAGTAATGTGACCAAATGGATTAGTAATCTCACTTAAAGAAAGTATTAATATAATCTAGGCACCTTGATTAAGTAATGTGATTCAATAAAATGGTTAAATAATGGTTTCATAAATTATTATTCAAGTATTAGTTTTTTCAAGTGAATAGTGTTTTTTAATTAAAAAATAAATTTGAAAATATTTAGAAAATAATTTTTATAAAATGGACTTTATTTTTGAACTCAGAGCAGCAATATTATGTTAAGGTAATTTTTGGGGATTTTTCTGAAAAAAATGAATTTTCGGTGAATAGTGATTTATTTAAAAATTAAATTAAAAATATTTAGAAAATTATTTTTATAAAATGGAGTTCATTTATGAAATCATAGCATTGATATTTGGTTAAGGTGAAATTTTGGGATTTTTTTGAGAAAGTTGAATTTTCAGTGAATAGTAAAAATACAGTTTTAGGGTTTTGGTATGTTCAATGAAATCATAACTGCGTGATGATGATTTAATAAGATATTTTAAGGGTTTTCCAACCAAAGGTGATTAAGTATTGTGTGGAGGGACCCATGTGGCCTAAATCCATGGGAAATACCATGGGAGAGCCCATGGTTTTGAGAAAACCACTTGTGAGGTGTCTATTGGCCATTAATGCCTTGTCCCCTCATATTCCCTATGAATAACCACCCTTTCCTCATTTATTTTTCACTCCCAACTCTCCCCCAACTAATCTCTAGTCTCATTACCTCCCAATAAGTCCTCTCAAGGTGCCCCCAACCCCTCAACATCCCAACCTTCTAGTTTTAAGAGTTACGTTTAAGGTAAGGGATCCTACCTCTCTCTTTCTTTTCAAGTAATCTCTTTTATATCATTTATTTTATGCTCCATGATATTATGTTTTAGGATTCCCTTTTATATTCCTTTTACTTCCCTTTTCATGTTCATATTATTGGATACTCCCTCTTTCTCTCATCAATTCGTTTTAATAATGTTTAAGTGGCGCCGTTAGGCTGCCGAATTTTTAAGGGATTCTTTCACCTTTCTCATTTTGCAAAGTTCCACTTTCATGTCAAGTATTTCAAGTTCCTATTTATTATGTTGGGGGATGATATATATATCTTTCACACTGATCTTATATTTTCATATGTAGAGATCCCCTATTTGATCTCTTCAATTCATTTTTGTTGAAGTTTAAGTGGCACCGTTTGGCTGCAGAATTTTTAAGGGATTCTTTCACCTTTCTCATTTTTCAATGTTCTACTTTCATGTCAAGTCTTTAAAAAAAATTATTATGATGGGGTATGATATCTATATCTATCATACTTATCTTCTCTGTTCATATTATTATAGACTCTATTTGATCTCGTCAATTCATTTTTGTTGAAGTTTAAGTGGCGTCGTTAGGCTGCGGAATTTTTAAGGGATTATTTCGCCTTTCTCATTTTTCAAAGTTCTACTTTCTTGTCAGGTATTTCAAGTTCATTTTTATTATATTGGGGTATGATCTCTATATCTATCATACTGATATTCTATGTTCATATGATGAGAGACCCTGTTTTATCTCATCAATTCATTTTTGTTGATGTTTAGGTGACGTCGTTAGGATGCCGAATTTTTAAGGGATTCGTTCACCTTTCTCATTTTTCAAAGTTCTACTTTCATGTCAAGTATTTCAAGTTTCTTTTTATTATGTTTGGGTATGATCTCTATATCTATCATACTTATCTTTTATGTTCATACAATGAGATACCGTATTTTATCTCATCAATTCATTTTTGTTGAAGTTTAGGTGACGCCGTTAGGCTGCCGAATTTTTAAGGGATTCGTTCACCATTCTAATTTTACAAAGTTCTAATTTCATGTAAAGTCTTTCAAGTAACTTTTTATTGTTTTGGGGTATTATCTCTATATCTATAATACTGATCTTTTATGTTCATATTATGAGAGACCCTATTTTATCTCGTCGATTCATTTTTTTGAAGTTTAAGAGACGTCGTTAGGCTGCCAAATTTTCATAACAGAAAACTTATTTTTGTCTTCCTTTCATATTCCTAATTTCATATGGTATATCATTAAAATTTCATTACCATGTTCTTAAATCATTAATATTCTATCCCCCTATTCTTTTATGGATCATTTATGAGTGGTTGACCCATGTCCTCTCTCTTTTCAATGTTTTCTAAATCCTCGTAACATAGCCATTATGCTGCAGAATTTCCATCTCAAAATGTCTCTCTATTATTCTCAAATTCATTTATTTTATTAAGTGAATACTCAAAGATATTTCTTCTAAAGGGGTATTAAAATATATACCAAAATTTTCTATTTTAAATTCTGGTATTTACATACATGAGACCCTCTTTCCCATTCCGTGGGTTTAAAGTGACATAAAGATCATGTCTTTAAAGCAGTTTTTAAAACGTTATGAAATGATACCCATTTCTTTTATGCTATATGGGTTGTTTATGAAATTATTGATGATGATATATGTGGATCACATGATAATAAAGAAAAATTAAGGGTGCACCCTAATAGTTCTCCAATGCATTGGGTAAAGACTTAATCTCCAGAGATGACCATTTTTAACGATGCCTTGGTGAATAACCTTGGTAATTTTTAATGAAACCTTGGGGATGGACCTTGCTGAAATGGAAATGATTGTCAATATTAAATGTTTTAGCCACATATTCATGTTATTAAATACGTTATTTTTATTATGGTATGCCTCGTGATTCCTTTCTCATGCCTTAAAGTTCTTTTTCATGACATTGTTGATGTATCTCATGTTCACATGTTAAATGTTTCCCCTTGTTTCCCTTACTGGGAATTCTGGACACTCTTTCTTTTGATGTATATCCCCAGTTTATGAGATGAAGTAATGAACCTAGGATGAACATAAGGAGAATCCTTTCAAGTGTTTAAGAAGAATGTTTTATGTTTTCATGTTTTGAGTTCCTGGTTTCCAAGACACCAAACCTTAAAGATCCTCGGTTTTGTATAATGTAATGAAATTTTATGTGATAAAAAGGCAGGATGCCATAATATGAGTGTGTACTATGGAGACTATGTTGTTCTAGTTTTTCACTTTATGATGTAATGTAAACCTTATGAATGTATCTAGCACTTACAAGGCTACTAAACTAATCGGTCTTTCGAGGATAGATCTTTTGAGATCATGTCAATGATACGTAATAATGCACTGACTCTGGGCTTCTGGGGTCGGGGCGTTACAGTTGATATCAAAGAAATTTTAGTAAAATCCTTGGAAGAAATATTTAGATAAAATCTGATTAGAGTACATATCACTAAGATAGAATTAGTGGATTTGTATAGAAGAGCTTCCCATAATTTTGTTATTATAGAGATTTTGTGAGTTTTCCAAGAAATATATCCCTGCCTGGATATGAGCAGGTAGAAGTGGCACTAGCCCAGATGTACCTAGATGTAAAACCTAAAAACACCACTTAGAGCTAGACTCCAACGGGAACAGGTGCACGACAACGGGCTTTATTGCATCCTCAGTTACGACACTCCTGGGGGATATGCTTAGGATAATTTACATTTTCTTTACATACCGATTTGAAGTAATTTAATATAAGATGAGAATAAAAGTCCTTGGTTAATATTTAGGTGTTTCAAATTGAAAATATGGTATCATGATTTTCTCTAAATGATTTTATGACTATTAATACTCACACAATGCTTTCTGGTTTTAGTCAATGGTTGGATTCCAAGGAAGTCATAGTAACTTTGAGAATGATGTACAAGGTGGGAACGATGGTGGAAATGAGGAACAAAATAGAATGCTGATAGGAATAAAAGATATTTTGTTCATGCCAAATCATTTTTCCAAAAATATGATTAACAACATATATATTAACCAACTCCCAGACTCAACAAAGAAGATAAAGATGATGAATTATAAGAGCTCTAGTAGTGGATACCATGGAGAAAATAATCCTCAATTCCCATCATGCATGAAATGTTGAAGGAGACACCCAGGAAATTGTCTAAGTGGAACAAAGAAATTCTTTATGTGTGGGAAAGATAGACATAAAGTGAATAATTGCCGAGGAAAATTGATGAGTACTATGGAAGAAAATAAAAATGGTCCCATGAATCCATTTATAGTAATTTTCCATAAATGTAAGGGACATGTCCATTGCCCAAGTGAATGCCCTTTTTTATAGGATATTTTCTTGGTCAAATAAAAAGCTATGTGGAAATAAATGGTTGGAGAAATGATTAAAATTATTAGTACTCCTTGTTGATGGGATTACTTTGGAATAATTTTCTCTTGTATTTGTAACCCTGTAGTTTTCCATGTGAGAATGATATTTGGGGAAGACTTATCTTTTCTCTTATGGATATAGTTATAAATAACCATTTGGTTTTATATGATAATTTTGTTTGAGGAAATTACAAGTTATTTTATTTTGGGA
Organism: Viscum album; assembly: GCA_963277665.1. NCBI lineage: Eukaryota > Viridiplantae > Streptophyta > Magnoliopsida > Santalales > Viscaceae > Viscum > Viscum album. The sequence goes on along the minus strand of OY728147.1, from coordinate 1,124,628,581 downwards.
TGAAAATGCAAGGTATTAGATAACATTTTTGGTTATATTATTTTGAGGAATTTATCTCATTTTGGTACTATTATAAAATATAGTATTTGAAAAAGGACAACACGCATATCATGTGACAACCCGTTGTGTTGGAAAAAGATGTGGGAATAGAACCCACAACCAGAGTGTGATTGGGATTTATTGCCTACTACAGGACTACGTGAAGTCCAGAGTTAGTGTGACTAATTATTTTTAGTTAAATGATTTTGTTGATCAATAATAAATTGATTTGGGATCTTATGTCTTATCAAATGAATACCCTTATTATAGGAAAATTATTTGGTGATTAAGTTATAAAAGTTATTTTAGAAGATGTTTTCTTTTTTGGGAACACTATATGCCCAAGGAAAATAGAATACTATGGGATTTAATTTGAGGAGTAATGGTGGATTTTTATCTATGTTTTTATTGTGGATTTAGAGTGATTTGGGCTATTTATGGAAATAATTAACCTATAATAGAGAATATGTGATTAGATTAATTACTTTTATGTATGTGACTTTAAGAGTAGTTGATGTCATTTAGAGATACAATTTAACATGGAAGACTACGTAAACAAATTCTTCAATGTTTTGGGTTTCAATATTTTTTTGGATTATATTTTAGGATTTTAAGGGCAATTGTTTATTGAATGGTATTTATATAACTTTGGGGTATTGTTGGTTTAATTTTATAAATTAATATTAGTGTTACTTTCTCCAAAAGAATATACTTTTGGGGGATCATCAGATCTTGTACTAACCATTTTGGTTTTGATTAATCTCTAAAGACAAGGAAAATATATAGTTTATCCTTTTTGGATCATGTGATTCTCTAGAAGTTTATTCTAGCTCTTCTAGTGTGACTAAGTCTTCATGAATACTCATCGTTTAAAAATAATGAGTTAGTGGTATAAAATTTTTAAATAATGAAACTCTACTAAAAAAGTATGTATATCTCTTTCTTTTCTTAGATAATCTCATAAATAAATCCCTAATCATAAAAAAATTGTCCGTTTACTTTTCCTAGTGGGAAACTAATGACCATTTTTCCATTCCAAAGTTTGTGGTTTTCTTGTTGTTAACATTATCTTGATCATGTTTTCTTTCCCTTTCCATCATAACTTGACACTTACTTTATCTCCCATGTATATTTTTTCCTACATCGAATCATAGTATGGGTTATCTTGGGTAACCTTTGTACTTCTCTTTCATTCTTTTAAAGTGATAGTTTTATTGACTCTTTTTCCGATGTGAGACTTTCCATTATATTCCTAACCACAATTTTAAAAAAATTTGAGGGCAAAATTATATGAAAGAAGGGAGAATGTAACACCCCAAGCTTCTACGGTATGATTCCCATTTAATAATACAGTAGTGTGTGTTGTATGCAACTTCGAGTTCTAACCCACACCACAACCAATCAAACTAGCGATTATGAATCGTAATACCCACTTTTTAAAATTTTATAAATTTTACCACTCAAAATGGACTTCATTTTTTGATTCAGAATATTGGAATTAGCTTAGGGTGAATTTTTTTGTTTTTTTAGAAAACATTCATTTTTTTAAGAATATAGAAAAATACTAAACGTTAATTAAAAACAACTTTTTTAATCCAAATAATTTATAGTGATAAATTATAATATTGAGTGGTTTTAAAGTATAATTAGAATATATTTTTATCATTTAATCCAATCTTAGTATTTGAACATAATTTCACATTTAAACTACACATAAACAAGTGTCAATCTTTTGATAGTTATTATTTCTTAAAAAACACGCTTCTTGATTTGAAAAGGGGAATTAATTTTAAATTAATTTTTGCCACTTCTGTATTTTTAATTTATAAAAATTGATTGCATATTTAGAATCCGGAGGTCCAAATTGTTTAAATAGGTATCTTTAATTTTTATACATTTTGAATAATTACTTCAGTAAATATTTTATTTACCATGGTTAAAGGGTAAATTCGGTAAATAAGGGTAAACAAATAATATTATAATTATATTAAATTACACTAAAACATGTCCTAAGACTATTGGATGATACATTTCCGACCATGGGAATCTTTGGGTCGATTTCAGGACCCCATGGAGCCACTTGTAAGTGATAATGACACTATATATTAATTAAGATAAAGTAAATACAAAAATGACGTAAGCATATATCTTTTAATAAAACAATTTTTACATAGGGTTATATATGTTATATTTTCTACAATAAATATTAATTAGAATGTTAAAAATATTTCCTATATAATTTTATTTTATTTATAATTTTTAGACTATGAATAATTAAATTTATTTACGACACAATAATGATGTAGTATTTTTCATTATTAATGAAAGAATCAAATAAATGGTATTATAAATGATACAATAAATAAAATTCGAAAGTTTTGATTCCATCCACGAATTTTATATGTTAATATGACATGTTAGGATTGATTAAATGAATTTACTTCAAATTAATAAAGTTTTTAGGACTTTAAGAAAAGCAATTATTAAGTAGTTTCAAAATTGACATAAAAGAATTTTTAAAACAAGTATTATATTTTTAATATATATAATATTTATAAAAATATAAGGTTTGGACAAAATAGTTATATAATTATAGTTTTATCATTAATTAACCACTTTAGTTTCTCTTGTAGGTATATTGTATGTTTATTAACCATATAATATAAAAAACAAAGAGACATGGTAAATGTCAAACTATTTAACTAAGAGTTAAATATAAAAGTTAAGGTTAATATAGTGACTCAAACCTGTCTAAAACCTATTGGTTGAGTGGTTTTCGACCCATAACCACCTTACTAATTAAATAATCCATTTTTTAGCCATTATAAACCTAAAATAATTTTATTATAAAATAATATTTCTAGAATTTCCTAAGGTTCCCCTCACCCCTCTTATAAAATGGCACTTAACCTTCTCTCAATTTCACACCTTCAAAGCCTTTTGGATCGGCCAACCCCTAACCACATATCCTCTAAACTTTCTCAAATTAATCTTAGAGGCCTTAATTTACTCATAAAGCCAACTTATGGATCCATTTTGATCAAATCAAAAGGAAGAACCCGGATAAGAGGTAATAATTTCAACACCCTCTTTCAAGTTCTTTTCTTCTTCCACTTCTTCTTTCTTTTTTATTTCCATTCAAAAATAATAATTCCAGTATCTTCTATATAATATGATGTTATTATAGATATGGTAAATCCATATTCATTATTATATCCATCATTTTAATTACATGTCACCATACGTACATACATACGGATTACCGTCTCCACGTCGTCGTGTAATTGTTATTCAATACATTATTATTTGGATGGGTATAATAATGATGTGTAATACATATAAATAATAAAATATAACATTATAATTATTCTTTATATATGATATAACATCCAATTATATATTATTTTAATATCAAAAGAATGATATATTCGCTCGTGCGTACGTACGGATTACCATCTCCACGAACGCGATGAGATTAATTCCCCATCGTATCCATTCAAGACTAAATTTCATTTGATGATTAAAAATAATTTTTAGAGACATGATATCATTATGGATATGAATAATATATATCCCAACCATAACAAATATGGCTCACACAACAAATAATGTAAAGTAAAACGAATTCTTTAACACCTGAAACGATGATAATACTAGGATATTATTAACAAATCAATGTTAAAAGATCATATATGATATCATATTAATGTATATGATTCTTGTATAATTCTATAACAATTATTTAATTTTTATATAGGAGTTTAACCTACCCTCAACCAAGGAAAAATTACAAAGTAAGGGGTTTCTTATCTCACTTTTAATTCTGTAAGATTTCCATTTTTCACCACTTATTTATTGAATGTGTTGTGTGTACTACCCATGATAGTATTCATTGTTCAATATACTATAATTTATGGATATTTACATCATAATTTTATGAAACTTCTTTCATGGGTGTATGTTTCATAAATTACCAAATCGATAAGGGAATTTTTAGTTTCAATTTCCACTCATTCGGCGTTATGCATACTTTATTGATTATTTTACTCCAAGATTATGTTTGGAATAACTATTCATTTTCTTATGTCATAATTTAAACTCCCCTTTCTGTAGATATACTTTTGATACACATAATCACTCCATTGATAAACTCTCAAGTCATCAATATTAACTTGATAAGAGTAATTTTAACTCAATCTCCATTTGTTGAGTTAAATATCCAATTCAATGGTGTTGTTTTTACAAGAATATGTGTGAATGTCCTATGATTGATTTACACGGAATATCCAATAATATTAAGTTTATTTATATTTGTCACATATAATTATGTCATCAATTTATCCTTAACCTAAGGATACAGTCTTTATAAGATATTTCATCTCATTTTACATACCATTGATACTTCTTTGTTGTTATACACCGAATCACTGTTATATGGTGTATATAATGTACTTTGACATAGTATACCATTAATCCCTTTATTCTCATGAAATAATAAAGTTTTTATTACCTCAATTATTAGTATTCAAGTGTCTCTCTTTTGGTAAGGAACTCTAACTAAAATATCATTTTAAATATTTGAATGATTTCTTATTCTAGATCATTCGCATTAGTGTTTGTGTTTTAAAAATGGTTTTAAGGATTTATTTATATGGAAATTAATGTTTTAAAATTAAAATTCCTTTTAAATGTTTCATGGTGGTATGGGACACTTTGATTTAAAAATATATTTTAAACGACTTCTTGATAAATAGTGATACTTTTAAATGTTTTCATAAAAAGGGGGATATTCCTCTAAAATAGTTTTGATGAATATTTTTCATCTATGTAAATATCCTACATTATTCTCGTTTGAGTTTAATTTTTTACAATAAAATCTTCCATATTGTATTTAATGAGTTATGTTTGAATGTGGATGTGTTATTTTTATACCATTCATGGTTTGTGGATAATGTATTGACATTTCGTAATCTAGTTTTAATAAGAATGTTTATGTTATGTTTAGGCCTATTCATATGAGGAATGAATTAGACTGAGTAAGTGACGGGTGGAGCCTGCTATAGCTCCTCGATGCATCAGTAGGTCTCATGAGATAAACTTTTGTCTTCGCACAAGGCCTTCACAAAATCTTATTTGTAGTCTTGGAAAAAGACCTTGACTATGTGGTTATGATAGTCTGGAATTATGCATTCCATCATTATGAAAGTAGCTATTGATATTACATGTGATTATTCGACTAGTATAATATCCATCCAAATAAGTTAATGGAATTATTTCATTTTATATTTTCCATATTATGCTGAAGATCAAGTTTAAAAGGCTTTTGTTTTAGTTATACATTGCCTTAAATGTTTATGCTTATTTATGAAAGTTTCTGCTATATTGTTATCCTGACTGAGCATCTAAGATCACCCATTTCTATGTTTTATAATTCCCAAGATGTGAAGAAGTATTTTATGACTGACTTATAAGGATAGTCTGAGGGGGTATGAGTGTGGAATATGGAGAATGTGTTGTTGTGGTTTTTCACTTTATGATGTAATGTAAACATTATGAATGTATTTGGCACTTCCAAGGCTACAAATATAATCGGTCTTTCGAGACTTGATCTTTTGTGATCATACAAGTGATACATAATAATGCACCGAATCTGGGCTTCTCAGGTCGAGGTGTTACAATTGGTATCATAGGAAGTTTAATACAAACATTAGATGCAAGATTTAGATAAACTCTGATTAGAGCACATATCCCTAAGATATACTTTGAGGATTTGAATAGAAGAACATCCTTGAATTTTGGTATTGTAGATATTTTGTGAGTTTTCCAAGAAATACATCCCTGTCTAGATATGAGTAGATAGAGGCAGCTCTGACACAAATGTACCGAGGGGTAAAACCTGAAAACACCGCTTTGATCTAGACTCGAATGGGAACTGATGCACGACAATGGGCCTTACTGCACTCTTGGTTACGACACTCCCAGGGGATATGCTTAGGATAATTTACATTTTCTTTACAAACCTATTTGATGTATTTTAATATAATATGATAATAAATGACCTTGGTTAATCCTAAGGTGTTTAAAATTGAAACTATGGTTTCATGATATTCTCTAAATGATTTTATGACTGTTGTTACTCACAAAATTCTTTCTGGTTTTAGTCAATGGCTGGATTCGAAGGAAGTCATAGTAATATTGAGAATGATGTACAAGGTGGTAAAGGTGGTGGAAATGAGCAACAAAATAGAATTTTGATAGGAGTAAAAGATACCGTGTTCATGACAAATCGGTTTTCCAAAACATATGATCAGCAACATATATATTAACCAACTCCCGGACTTAACAAAAAGAGAAATTTGATGAATGGTATGAACTCCAGCAGTGGAGACCATAGAGAAAAGAATCCTCAACTTCCATCATGCAGTAAATATGGAAGGAGACACCCAAGAAACGGTCTCAATGGAACAAAGAAATGCCTTACGTGTGGTAAAGGACATAACATGAATAATTTCTAATTAAAATTGAAGTTTACTATGGAAAAAAATAAAAATGGTCCAAAGAATTCATTTATTGTCATTTTCCATAAATGTAGGGGACCTAGCCATTACCCGAGTGAATGCCCTATTCTATAGGATATTTTCTTGGTCAAAGAAGAATCTATGTGGAAATAAATGGTTGGAGAAATGTTTAAAAGTATTAGTTCTCCTTATTGATGGGATTATATTTGAATAATTTTCACTTGTATTTGTAACCCTGCAGTTTTCCATGTGAGAATGATATTTGAGGAAGATTTATCTTTTCTCTTTTAAATATAGTTATAAATAACCATTTGGTTTTATATGATCATTGGGTTTGAGGAAATTACAGGTTATGATATTTTGGGATGAAAATGAAAGTTATGTGATAACATTTGTGGTTATATTATTTTGAGTAATTTGTCTCATTTTGGTACTATTATAATATTTAGTATTTGAAAAAGGACAACATGTAGACCGTGTGATAACCTGTCGCATCGAACAATACTATAATAATCGAACCAACAACCAGAGTGAGATTGGGATTTATCTCCTACCACTGGACTACATGAAGTCCCTTGTTTGTGTGACTAATAATTTTTAGTTAAATGATTTTATTGATCAATAATAAGTTTATTTGGGATGTTATGTCTTATCAAATGAATACCCTTAGTATGGGAAAATGATTTTTTGATTAAGTGATCAATGTTATTTTGGAAGATGTTTTCTTTGTTGGGAACACTATATTCCCAAGGAAAATATAATATTATGGGATTTAATTTGAGGATTAATGGTGGATTTTTATCTATTTATTTATTGTGGATTTATAGTAATTTGAGTTATTTATGGAAATAACTAACCTATAATAGAGAATATGTGATTAAATTAATTACTTTTATGTATGTGACTTTAAGAGTAGTTTATGTCATTTGGAGATAAAATTTAACGTGGAAGACTACATAACCAAATTCTTCTATGTTTTGGGATTCAATATTAGTTTGGATTATATTGAAGGATTTTAAAGACAATTGTTTATTGAATGGTATTTATATAACATTGGGGTATTGTTGGTTTAATTTTAGAAATTAATATTTGGGTTTCTTTCTCTAAAGGAATATCCTTTTGGGGGATCATCAGATCCTGTACTAACCCTTTTGGTTTTGATTAATCACTAATGACAAGGTAAATATATAGTTTATCCTTTGTGGAAAATGTGATTCTCTAGAAGTTTATTCTAGCTCTTCCAGTGTGATGAAGTCTTTTGGAATACTCTTCATTTATAGAAAATTATTTAGTGGTAGAAATTTATTAAAGAATGAAACTCTACTTAAAAATTAAGTATCCCTTTATGTTCTTAGTCAATCTCATAAATAAATTCCTCATATTTAAAAAAACATGTCTGTTTACTTCTCCTACTGGGAAACCAATGACCATTTGTCCCATCACATGTTTGTGGTTTTCTTGTTGTTTACTTTCTCCAGATTAGGTTTTCTATCTCTCTCCATCAGAACTTGACACATAGTTTATCTTACATATTCATGTTTTCCTACATGGAATTCTAGTATGGGTTATCTTGGGTGACCTTTGTACTTCTCTTTCTTCCTTTTAAAGTGGTAGTTTTATTGACTCTTTTTTCGATGTGGGACTTTCCATTATATTCCCAATCCTAATTTTAAAAAATTTAAAATATGGAATTATTTGAAGGACTGTATAATGTATCACCCCAAGATTCCACAGTATGCTTCCCTTTGAATAATACAGTAGCATGTGTTGTACGCAACTTCGAGTTCTAACTCACACCACTACCAATCAAACTAGCCGTTATGAATAGTAACACACACATTTTGAAATTTTATAAATTTTCTCTTTCAAAATGGACTTTATTTTTTGATTCATAATATCAAAATTATCTTAGGGTGAATTTTTGGTATTTTTTTAGAAAACATTCAATTTTTGATGAATAGTGAAAAATACTAAACATTAATTAAAAAAAACATTTTTAATCCAAATAATTTATAATGTTAAATTATCATATTGTGCTTTTTTAAAGTATGATTAGAATATATTCTTACCATTTAATATGATTTTGGTAATTGGTCATAATTTCAAATTTATACTATAAATAAACACGCATCAATCTTTTGATAGTTATTATTTCTTAAAAAACACGCTTTTTGTTTTGACAAGGGGAATTAATTTTAAATTAATTTCTTCCAATTATGTGATTTTAATTTATACATATGGATTACATATTTATAATTATAAGGTCCAAATTGTGTAAATAGGTAACTTTAATTTTTAGACATCTTGAATAATTACTTCGATAAATATTTTATTTACTATGGTTAAAGGGTAAATCCAGTAAATAAGGGTAACCAAAAAATATTATAATAATATTAAATTACCCTAAAACGTGTCCTAACCCTATTTGATGATACATTTACGACCATGGGCATCTTTGGGTCGATTTTGGGACCCCATGGAGCCACTTGTAAGTGATAATGGCACTTTATATTAATTAAGTTTAAGAAATTACAAAAATTGCCTAAGCATATATCTTTTAGAAAAACAATCATTAAATAGGGTTATATATGTTATCCTTTCAACTATAAATATTCATTAGAAATATATAACTATTTAATACATAATTGTATTTTATTTATAATTTTTAGACTTTGAATAATTAAATTTATTTATGACACAATAATGATGCAGTATTTTCCTTATTAATGAAAGAATCAAATAAATGGTATTATAAATGATACAATAAATAAAATTTGAATGTTTTGATGCCATACACGAATTTTATAGGTTAATATGACATGTTAGGATTTATTAAATGAATTTACTTTGAATTATTAAAGTTTCTATGACTTAAAAAAATCAATTATTAAGTAGTTTCAAAATTGACATAATGGAATCTTTAAAAAAAGTATTATATTATTAATTAATATAATATTCTTAAAAATATATGGTTTGGAAAAAAGACTTATATAATGATAGGTGTATCATTAATTAACTACTTTATTTTATCTTGGAGGTATATAGTGTGTTTATTAACTATATAATATAAATATACAAAGAGATGTGGTAAATGTTAAACTATTTAACTAAGAGTTAAATCTACAATTTAAGGTAAATATAGTGACCCAAACCTGCCTAAAACCTATTGTATGAGTGGGTTTTGACCCATCCCCACCATATCCTTTAAATAATCCATTTCTTAGCCATTATAAACCGAAAATAAGTTTATTATAAAATAATATTTCTAGATTTTATTAAGGTGCCCCTCACCCCTCTTATAAAAGGGCACTTCTCCTTCTCTCAAATTCACACCTTCAAAGACTTTTGGATCGCCCAAACACTGACCAAATATCCTCTAAACATCACTAAATTCATCGTAGAGGCATTACATTAGCCATAATTCCAACTTATGGAGCCCTTTTGATCAAATCAAAAGGAAGAACCCGAGGAAGAGGTAATAATTTCCCCACACTATTTCAAGTTCTTTTCTTCTTACACTTCTTTCTTCTTTGTAATTTCCATTCTAAAAAAATAAATACAGTATCTTCTATATTTTTTAATTTTATTTTAGACTTGTTATATTAATATTTATTATTCTATCCATCATTTGAATGACATGTCACCATATGTGCATACGTACGGATTACCGTCTCTATGTCGTGGTGTAATTGTTATTCAATACATTATTATTTGGATGTGTATAATAATGATGTGCAATTCATGTAAATAATAAAATATAACATTATATTTATTCGGTATGTATGATATAACGTCCAATTATATATTATTTTAATTTCAGAAAAATGATATTGTCGCTCGTGCGTACGTACGGATTACCGTCTCCACAAACGCGATGAGATTCATAACCCATCGTATCCATTAAAGAAAAAATTTCATTTGATGATTAAAAATAATGTTTTTATACATGATATTATTCTGGATATTAATAAGATACATCCAATCCCTAACAAATATGGCTCACAAAACAATGAATATAAAGGAAGAAGAATCCATTAACACCCGAAACGATGATAATACTATGATATTATTAACAAATCAATGTTAAAAGATCATATATTATATCATATTAATGTATATGATTCTTGTAAAATTCAATAACAATTAATTTACCATTATACATGAGGTTAACCTACCCTCGACCAAGGAAAAAGTAAAAAGTAAGGGGTTTCTTATCTCACTTGAAATTCCTTGAGATTTCAATTGTTCGCCACTTATTTATTTCATGTGGTGTGCATACTACCCATGAATGTATTTATTGTGTAATATACTTTAATTTATGGATATTTACATCATCATTGTATGATCCTTCTTTCATGGGTGTATGTTTTGTAAGTTACCAATTGAGAAGGGAATTTGAAATTTCAATTTCCACTCATTCGGCTTTAGGCATACTTCATTGATTATTTTACTCCAAGATTATGTGTGGAATCACTATTCATTTTCTTATGTCATAATTTCAACTCCCCTTTCTTTGGATATACATTTGATACACATAATCAAACCACTAATAAACTCTAATGTCATCGATATGAACTTGATAAGAGTAATTTTAACTCAATCTCCATTTGTTGAGTTAAATATCCAATTCATTGGTGTTGTTTTTACCAGAATTTTTGTGAATGTACTCTGATTTATTTTCACTGAATATACAATCATATTGAGTGTATTTATATTTTTCACACATAATTATGTCGTTGATTTATCCTTAACATAAGGATATGGTCTTTATAAGATATTTCATCTCAATTTACATTCCATTTAGACTTCCTTGTTGTTAAACACCAAATCACTTTTATATGGTGTATATAATGTACTTTGACATAGTATATCATGAATACCTTTATTCTCATGACATTATAAAGTTTTCATTACCTCATTTATTTGTATTCAAGTGTCTCTCTTTTGGTAAGGAACTCTAACTAAAATATCATTTTAAATGTTTTAAAGATTTATTATTCTAAATCTTTCTCCTTCATGTCCCTATTTTAAAAATGGTTTTAAGGATTTATTTATATGGAAATTAAAGTTTTAAAATTTAAATTATTTTTAAAAGTTTCAAAGTGGTATGGGACACTTTGAATCAAAAATATATTTTAAACGGCTTCTTGATAAATAGTGAGACTTTTAAATGTTTTCATAAATAGGAGGATATTTCTCTCCAATAGTTTTGATGACTATTTTTCATCTATTTAAATATCCTTCATTATTATCTATTGAGGTTAATCTGCTACAATACAATCATTCATATTGTATTTAATGATTTATGTTTGACTGTGGACGTGTTATTTTTATACCATTCAGGGTTTGTGGATAAAGTATTGACATTTCAATTTCTAGTTTTAATATGAATGTTTATGTTATGATTAAACCTGTTAATATGAGGAATGCAATGGACTAAGTATGTGATGGGTGGAGTTTGATATAGCTCCTCGATGCATCGGTAGGTCTCATGAGACAAACTAGTGTATTGGCACAAGGCCTTGACAAAATCTTATTTGTAGTCTTCGCACAAGGCTTTGACTATGTGGTTATGAAAGTTTGACATTATGCATTCCATCATTATTAAAGTGGTTATTGATATTCCATGTGATTATTCGAATAGTATAATATCCATGTGAATAAGTAAATGGAATTTTTCATTTCATTTTTTCCATATTACACTAGTTATACATTGCCTTAAATGTTCATGCTTATTTATGAATGTTTCTGCTATATTGTTATCCTTACTGAGAATATGAGATCACCCCTTTCTATGTTTTATTTTTCCCAGGATGTTATGAATTATTTTATAGGTGACCTATTGGGATAGTCTGAGGGGGTATGAGTGTGGACTATGGAGACTATGTTTTTGTAGTTTTTCACATTATGATGTAATGTAAACCTTATAAATATATCTATCACTTCCAAGGATACTAAACTAATCGGTCTTTCAAGACTTGATATTTTGTGATCATGCCAATGATACGTAATAATGCACTGACTCTGGGCTTCTGGGGTCAGGGCGTTACTGTAATCCCCATTTTGATGTGTATTAATAGTTGATACACCTTTTAGGTTTCTTATTTCCCCATGGGGGTGGCTCCCTTATTGGAAAATCATGTGGATCTGAAGGCTGGAATGCCCGGTAGGATTTTCAATAACATCCTCCATCTGTTCTGTAGTTCCAGGAGAACCTTCCGCAGTGACCCCCACACCCAAAGGGACACATTCCCTAATGGTAGTACCTCTGGGGGTATACACTAGAGAAGGTATCATCACTTGAGTCTCTTTTGACTCCTACAAGAGTAAGAAATAGTGTGAGGATCCTTGCAGTAATGTAAAATAGAAGTTAAGGACATCAAGAATAGTTACCTATTATTATGTATTACTCGAGTTCGAGTATATCACCACTGCTACTACTCAATCAGACCAATGAATCTTGTAATAGGATGAATGAAGGAACATATCTATAACATTCTTGTATTCGTCTACATCATCTGTATATTCGTGAATAGAAATATATAGTGAGGATATGGTAGCTTTAAATCCTAGATGTTCAAAGAGTTCTTCTTGTAGTAGTTCCAAAAAGTTTTCATTAAAAACAATTACCCTAATGTCATTTTATACATTATAGGAAAATAGAAAGGTAGTTGTGAAGGAACCGGATAAGGCTGGAGGGTCGGTCTAAGAAAGTAAAGTGGGTTCCATCAATTGTAGTTTCTTTTTGGGTGCCCCTCCAACCCTGGAGCCCCTGGGGGTTGGGAACTTGTGAGATTCGGGGCATGGATGAAGAGTTTCTCTAGCTCCAGCCTAATCCAGAATGTTTGAAAGGTGAGAACCTTCATAGGTATCATATTCATCCCAATGGACCTCATGCCTTATCATGGACATCACTTAGAAAAAAGTTGCACTGACCCTGTCGAGCATGGATTAGGGGATCATCCTCCCATAGTTAATGATATACCTTTTTGGGATCATCATCATAAGAAATTTCAATGGGAACTAACACATACACTATTTGAGTTAGGGAAACTTCAATACTCTAGAGAAATCACCAAAAATTTCAAGGGGATTGATCTAAAAATGATTTGTGACCACTTCAAGTATCACATTGCCTCCTATCCACTAAAAAGACAACATCAGGTGGAATGAACGTCTGATTCTTGGGGGTAGCAACGGCATCCACAATAGCCTAAGAGCTCACACCCCATGTTCCCAAAAACTTCCATGGGGGTTCACAACCATGAAATTATAAATATATTTCCTTGGTTGATAATTCTCAACAGTTTCCTTTTGTTTCTCCTTAGCCCTAGATTCCTTGCGGTCATAATAATGGGAACTAGGTGTGACCAATGGCCCTCTCGATACGATTGAACCCAGGCATAATCATTACCTTTTTTGAGGAAGAGTACAGAACCCTCGAAATGTAGAATCATGATCTTACAATGATTATCTTATCAGTTAAATATTATCCACATCTGTCAGGATATAATAATATGTTTCTCCTATTGTTCCATATTGAGATAAGGACAACATAGTATTTGAACACAGTGAAACTGATGGCTAGATCTACCAGACACATATCCCTCACAGATATGTTCCATGTCAACATGGGAAAACAATATACCCTCTCTTAATGAAATGAGATAGCCTTGGTTAAAAAAAAATTGATTTATCATTCACAGTGGTAACTATAGGGGATGTGTAAGAATGATAAGTAAAATGGTCATAACAATTGATTTGAGTAAAAAATTCTCATTCATTCAATTACATCTGGTCCTCTGAATTATCTTGTGTGACTGAGAACATCAGTATAAATCCGCTGATAATCTAATGATACAATTGAAGAAAAGAATGTTTAATTGGTAGAGGATTGATAAAATTATACCCCCCCCAATGTGGGATCCTATTTAGTCTATGAGGATTTAGAAAGGTCCAATCACTCGATGAGGTGTCATCCCCTCAATAACCTGACCTAGAAAGCTCTAGATTTTTTTCAATAGCGGAATGTCCAGGTTAGTGGCCAATTGAGCTGACATGACAAAGGTTGTGACCATCACACAACTAGATTCTCGTACTGGTAAATTATAGTTTCTCAGAAACATGTCCAAGAAGGGAACCAACTAGAACAATCTATTAACGTCAAGGATATGTTTTAATCCCAATCTGTGAAACTGGAACTCCTCTATGGTATTCCAGTAGGAACTAGTTCACCTTTGAGTTTTCATAGTTGGTAATGACTTGGGTCTACGCACACTGGGCTCTTGGACACTTCTCTTAACAAAGGAATTAATCTAGTCTGAGAAAGAAATGACTTGCTTCAGGAACTGTTCGATATCCATTGAATGTTTTTTTGCATGGGAAATGAGACACTTATCTAGAGGAGTCATCTCCTCGTCATCATAGGTGATACTGGGAGGTATAAACTCATCATACACATCCCATGAAATGGTTAACCCCAAAATTAGTTTAATATACCAGAGGTTAATTTCAAACTCCCCATGCAATAAATGAATGTTTTTGGTATCTGGACTCCATCTACTCACAAGCTATCAGAAAAGGGTGTCAGTTCGATGAGTATTGGTCTGGGATACCTATACATCCTCATATAATCCCATGGTCTACAATTAAACCTATAATTCTTCATAGATCTGATGAACCTAGAAAGGTCACCCCCAATCCCAACCAAACGAATTGCCAAAACAAAGTCCCCGCCTTGATATCCATCCAAGTTTTTCATTTTATATGATGCTTCATGAAATTATATGGTAGCAATTGGTAGTTTCATATAGCTTTCGTCGTGCGCCCTTTGTAGATCAAGGGTCATAGTTTCATAAGGACCCAGAAATAGCATCATTCTGTATGAAATGTCCTATTGGTGAAATAAGGGCCTTAGTAATGGTGATATCTAATATCCAAGAATCATGTTTATTAACTCATCACAATGTTGGAATTGTTGTATCAGACAGTACACCAAATCAATAAATGGATAGCCTATCTAAAATTGGATACTCCCTCTGACCCATAATAAGAAAATTCTCCAAGGATTTATGTTGTGGGTAAATATAGATCTCTTCATCAATATATTTATCCATAGTCTTATACTTTTCATTAGGTGTAGAAAGGGGAGTGGTGGCAGTACCAATGACCACAACAACATCAGCAAAAGCCTATGGAAGAGCCATATCCTAATCTATATCTAAAGATCATACAAAGGTTCAATGCAATAAAATCACTACAAAAAAGGCCATAAATTGGAAAAGGACTAAATGATACCTCATAGAAAAGTGTCTTATACACTAAACATAAATAATGGTTTATAGAAGACATTACCCATGAACCAATAGTTTGTGAAACGATCAACATGGTGTTGGCCCCTGTAACATTGGCCAGAAAAATAAACTATTTTTGGAGAGGTTGATCCATGCCCCAATCCTTGATTTGCTGATATCCAATGAGTAAAATATTAAGACTTAATGTTCAGTTTGAAAATCCAAAGTCTAGTTTAGGGATTTAAAAATGAATTTAATGGATAAGGATGAATGTGAATGGTTTTTGGTTCAGGAAATGAAAGTCCTGATTCATGGACGAAGGATTTCATGCAGTGTCTTTTATACAGAGAAGTAAGGAGAGATGAGATCAATTTATGAAGCACTTTTTATCCAGAATCCTTATAAAAGATTAATAACCTAGGTCCCCCTATGTATATGTGTGGTCCCCCTATGGTTTCACCTTTCTACCACAATCCATTTCATTCCAAGACTGTGTTCTACATCAGAATAGACTCCTCTTCGTCCTGATCAGAACCCATTCCTATGGGGGGAATTTGTAGAACCTAAAAACATTGAAAAGTAAAAGTAAATACTCCCAAAATTTTCGTAAAGAAAAAAAACAAATTAGATGAAGGATTAAGAAAACAATTATTGAACATGACAAATTTGAAAAATGACCCAGATTGGTCTATGTACAGAATCCCAGGAACGGTATGGAGAAGTCTTTTCCCACGAACCTAGTAGTGTGAAGAACGAAGGAAATGACACTGGTAGTTTTTGCAAACCACATCGTTGGAAAAATAGAGGAAAATAATTCCACCTTCATGTATGGTATTCAAGGAAAACTATGTCATTTGTGGAATTGAGGTAGAGAAAATCAGTTCTATGCACCATCCCCATGAACCCAATAGTTTGCGGATGAGAGAAAAATAGAAGAGCCCCATGAACAAGATAAATTTGATCACAGGATTGACCTAGTGATCTTTTCCACCATGACCTGTAACACCACATGCCTCTATTGACTGAGTCATCCATAGGTTGGATAATCCCCTCATGGACTTCTGTAAAAGGTTTTGAGAGATCCATAGATCCAACTTCCTCAACACTCTATAATGGGACCCTGATGGGAGCTGAAAAGGGACCGCACTTCATAAGATTGGATGGAATTATAAGACAGATTTATTAAGAGAATGGTCGATGAGGTGTAGACCTATTATAATTAATTTACATATGTATGAACTCATCTCATTGTAAAATAATGAAGGAAACATAATAATTGGAAATCTGCGAACCTAAATTGGTGAACTGCGAATGATATGTCCTTCACTAATGAACATCCCATGAAATAAAAAACCAATTTTCCTTCTTCGCTCTGGGACCCCACATAGCACAAAGCTATAGAGGTGTAACCCTGTGTCACATAGAACCTCGCTACATGGATGGATCTTAGCAACATGTAGCATCATGTTGTGTGGTTGGAAACTGGTCCCTCATAGCAAAACACTATTCGGACTACATATAGGTCTATGTAACATCATGGTACATGGATGATCCCTCCTCCTTTGTATCATTACACTACACGGGGAGTCCCCAATTGTGCATGGGGAAATAGTACACAGAATGGAGAGCCCTCAGATATTCTACTCTCCGACATTAATATTCTTCTTCCATTTCTGTTATCTCACCCCCAACCTCTCTACAAACCGGTCCAACAGCATCAGGCATAAGCCTCTTATGAAGCTACCAGACTCACATGATAAAACCACTAGGTGAATCAGTTTTCCCTTTTGAGTTTACAAACCCATAGTAAGGGGGGATGTGTGGGTAATCCATTCAACCATTGGGTACCCCGGAATGTCCTTGGGATTATATTCCTATGGTAACATGGGGACTGTCCATGGGATACTCACATATACCTCCCCATTCTAGGTAATAAGGTTAATCACTAGATTTTCCATTGGATGAGGGATAGTGGAAATTCAAAGGGATCAAGCCTTATTTTTCCTTTGACAAGGATCAATGGTTCTCCCCTTTACCAAAACTCATTTTAGAGCACTCCTCCTGAGGTAAGTCCAAAACATTTTCCATGGGAGGTGGTGCTCAATCTTCTCTCAGGCTCAGCCTGAGACTTTTCTAGATAGATAGTTTGTTATGGATATTCTAGATATCAACATGAGAGAATAAATTGGTACATTCAAATCCCCCTCCCTCTCTCCCTTTAACCTCCACTACCATCTATAAAAAATGATGTGGGATGTACGATCTTTAGATCTACTAGATCCTCTTATTTTTCAAACCGAGCATGACTCACGTTGTCTTAGGGGTTGGTGGTGATCGTGACATCTTTAAAACCTAAAATTATAGGAATCCTTATAGGTGTAATCCCTAACCAAACCTCCAAATCATCATGAGTCGAGATTCTCCTTATAGTTCTAGAAACATGGTCCTACTCTTAGTTATAAACCAAAAATGGAATAAAATACAAGAAATATGACTCTTAATCTTATCTGGATATATAGGATGTATTCCTAAAGGCCGAGCTCCTGGTATATTATCCTTAAAATATAGTTCTTGTAAAATTATCCAAAATTTCTTATGGAATCCTCTTCAAGAGTAAAGGACAACATAATTTTCTCAAAAGGTTTGATCCCATGTGAAATACCCAATCATTCTCCCACAAATGGGTTGCCTCAAGTGCGTAAGTCCAAATCATAACAAACTATGAGGTCACTGATTCCCAACTAACTAGGATTTGTAAGAAACATCTCTAAGGTCCAAAACTGACACCAAAATCACCAAAATGTTCTCTAGGATATATACCCATTATGTTCACATCCACCCAAGAGACCATATTTCTTTTTATCACCCCATGATGCCTTGATGTAAGTCCCACCTGATATTTTTACAAGGAATATTCCCCCCAGACGTCCTAGCCATATGATGTTAAACTCCATGGATGGGTCCTTGTCACAAGACCTTAAATGGCGACGTGTCTAAAAAAGCAACACTGAACTACACAGAAACTGGTTTCTACCATTAGGATATATAGGAATCCAATCTTATAGGTTTGATCCAAACATAAAAAAAACTTAGTTCTCCCCTAGATGATGATAAAATTTGGAGCGCCTTATCACATGTCTTAAATTAGCATTGTCTTAGTAATTCGCGAACCCGCGCATATTTATTGTCGATATTTAGACCTAGGGTTAATCTATAGACACATTCTTGGCGAAGGACCAAGGATTCATGAACATATTAACATTTCATAAATCAATTAGATATTTATGAATTAGGAAATAATTCCCCCCAAAAGTGTGAGATTAGCCAAACCTCCCATCCTCTCAACAAATGGAGTCTTTAAGTGTCATTGGCCAAGTCATCAATCAATCACATACCATTGGAAATTAGGACCATGAATCATGGATAAAGGGGTCGTTGGGTGTTTCTAACTCCATGAATAAACCCATTGTAGAACAACTGGTGAAATCGTATTTGACGTGGGCCAATTTCACAAACATTAAACCCCAAATAATTACCCATAAAGACCACTGAACAGTGGAACCTCCTTCAAAACTAAAGAATGATATACTAACCAGTTTCGATGTGACCATCCCGCCCACCAAAAAGGGTCATAACACGAATTGGGTCGAAACAAAAATGGTGAACATGATATTAAACCCTCTAAAATAATTAACAATTTGTTACTATATGTAGATCTATTTTTTCCCTATTATGATGTGAATCAGGTGAAAAAAATATATGAAGTCATAAATAAATTATAATTAAGAAAATTATCTCAGTATGCTCGTTTTATGTGATTAAATTTTATGATGGACATTTATTGTAAATTTTAGTAACATAATTTAAAATTTACCATTAAAAACTCAATCATGATTAAAATATCATATATATTCATTAAATTTATTTTTATAACTATCCATTTTTGGATGTGATGAAAAATTAAATACATAATTCACAGAGGTGGCAGTCTGCACATACACATCAGGGGGAGTTTACAATTTCTAATTAATGGGAGGGTTTTAAAATATATAATTATCGATATATAAATTTTAATAGTTGTGTCAAATATATAATATTTATTAATTATAAAATCCTTTATAACTATAAATGAAATACATCATTCACTGAGGCGGTAGTCCACACATACACACAAGGGATTCTTGTATTTTCCAATGGATAGAAAGGTGGTATATTATTGTTTCTCTATAAAGATAATAATATTTCATTAAATTTTTGATATTGAGTTTTTTATGTTAATATGGTTATAGAATAATTTAAGGGGGTTGAGGAAAAATATCCTTGAAATAATTTTGTGATTACAATTACATCTTACTTGAGTATCCACTTTTTTATCACTCTTTTAGCCATTCTTTGATGGTCTTTTAGTGAGTCCATAATATATAGGCTGTGGATAAGGGTATTGTGAAGTGATTTAGATAGTAATTTATTTATCTAAGGTGGTAAAAAAAATTATATAAGTGGGGATATGATAGGTATTTTAATAAGTGATGAGAGTGACACTCTTGTAAATACTTATAATTTTTAAAAAGTCATTTTCAATTGAATGTGGAACCAAAAAAGGAAATTTTAAAAGATAAAGTGATAATGGTTGTAACAAACTCGACCAATAAAATTTATACATGTTTTTGTGACATTTTTTCCTTATCCTATAGTATAACCCCCACCTTAACACATTTAATTCATTCTGTGGTGACTAAATTTAACTATTTTAACTTAATTTAATGACTAATAATCTAAATAGACCTTAGTAAATAATTTTTATATTTTTATTCTCAATATTTAATCCATTTGACAATATTAAATTTGTAGAGGTACTAAAATTTTTTTTTTAGTGCACATAACATATACCACCCATTTATAGAAAAAAATGTAACATTAAGCATAAAAATAAATTTATTATAATTACATTCCTAGTAAAAAAACGATATGAATTTAAATTTATTTTATTAAATTTATTATCAACAAATTTCAGTAAATTCATTAATAATTATAGACTATTTTAATTTATTAATATAAACATATGTTTCACACATAAATACAATTTTTTGAAAAATATCACTTTTTACCATCAAATTTCATCTTAATTTCTAAATAATGGATAAAACATGTATGAATTTTTATTCATTTGTTTATATTTATATAAAACGATTTTTAATAAATTTTATTATATAAAAAAATCAATTTCAAAATAAAATATCAAATAACAATTCTTTTAACAAAAACATTTCCATTTTGTGAAGAATTATCGGATTAGTACTCCTTGTAATTAACAGATATTTTTTTAAATATTGTTAATTTATTTTTATAATAACATATTTTATTTAATAAAATAATTTTATTATTATTTATTTAAAAGTACTTCATTTATAAAAAAATTTCATTCTTCAAAAAATTATGAATAATTTATGATCTTTTATGATATGAAATAGAACAATTTTAATTTTAAAAACATTTATTTTTTCTAGAATGATTAATTTCACTACATTCTAATATCTTTCATATTTTATTTTAATAAATAATTATTCAATTTAGTTTGGTGGTGAGTGTATCAAAAATTATCAAAAAACTAGTTTTTTTAAAGAATAATATATACTAAAATCTTGGGGTGTTACAATATCCCTATTAAATATATTATGTCCTTTTAATTTTAATTTTTCTTCAAAAATTAATATATCTTGATATGTGTATACTCTCATATGTATGTTTTATCATGATAAGTAATTTATCAGTTACCAATAGGAATCTTATTTATCATTATAAGGATCATGCATCTTAATGTGTTTGCAAAATCATAAAATGATAGTTAAGTGATAAGACTATGTATATTTATATTCTATTTATTTGAGTTTGAAAAATTATTTCATCATTGAGATATAGAATAAGATAAAATATATTTACTTGATTTCTTTCCACCCTATAAGCAAAATTTTATCCTTCGGTCACATATTTCGACCAGTCTCTACCCCGATTTCATCTCACATTACAAAATTAATTTTTCATTCCTAATTCATGAAAATAAACTTTGAATGGATTGAAAAAACATGAATATATTTAAAATTTATTCCATATGTCACCAATCACCCAAAAATGGTGTGTATAATTTAAGATAATACATAATGTGTTTCACCCCCTGTTTGAGGTATGTAACACATATTTATGCCCTTTTAGGTGTGTAATGTGGTTGGGTAAGGGTTGGGGGAGTTTGTAGGGTTTGGGAAAGTTTTTAGGGATTTTATATGGGTTCATGGTTTCAGCATGGTTTTTGAAAACCATTTATCTTCCCCAAGAAATCATTCACTATGAGGGAGAGGACTCATGGATGGCGTAGGGTTTACCATACCATACGACCTCCCTAGGTAAATTATGAAACTTGAGATAGTGGGGTTTTTCAATATTGTTGCAAGGTTTGACTAATCATGCATGCTAACTATATGAGGTCCCCATTTAAGTAGTAACAGGTGTAGGCTTAGCTCACGGTTTTTCTAAATGTGATGTTAAACTGTGTACAACTTCAAAAGTGGGTTTTAAAAAATATGGTTTGGTTGGGAATTGACCTAAACAACCAATTCTTACTCACATGAAACCCTAACTTGGGTTTTCCACTTCTTCAAGGTTCAGAAACATCTCCTGGTTACTTTTAGAAGTTTTTCAAAGGGTTTACTTGGTGGTTTGAACGTGGATCACCCGTGGTAAATCTCATCTCTTAGTAGTTTTGTGGTTTTCCTTAGACCAAATTCCCCCTCTGTCCCAGTTTCATTGATATGCTTCAATTGAAGATATATCTAGTGTTTTTATGAAAATAATGGTTATATTTGGAAATTTTTATTTTAGGGTAAGGGATCTAAAATGGATTTGTGTATTTTCAGCAGGTTTTGGTGAGAATTTGTGTTGTTGGTCATTTTAATCAAAAACCATGAGGTAGGTTGATTATCTCTCTTCTTTTATTTATATACCATGAAGTATTTGATGTTAAATTAATTTTTTTCTTGATAATTATTATGAAATAGAGGTGAAAATCTTGGTTCGAACCCCTTGTGCAATTATCTGTGGATTTTGGGGGAAATGGGATATTGTTGTGAAATATGCTTTGTTATTGGATTTTAAAATGTTGGTATGGAAATCCGTTTATTGGTTTTATTTATGGAAATGTTTTGTGAAAATATAATTTAAAAAAAAAATTTGTTGAAAATATATTTGGGAATATTATTATGATGGTGGAATAAGAGGGTCTCTCTCGCGAGCATGGCGATCAGGCATACTTCAGATCTAATATTTGTTCAAATGGGATTAGGGTTAAACTAAAAATGGTTCAATCTAATATCATTGGGACCAAATATTTATTCCAAAAAAGTGACCCTTATAATGTTTCCTTAGGTAATGATTTTTTTCCTTAAACCCGACATGGAACAATGAATAATTTTTTCAAAGTTTAAAAATCCATTGTGACTTTTTTTTACTGACTATGATAATATGTCTTTAGGAGGAGTCATTAGAAAAGGAAAATTCAAGCACATATCTTCTAATCAAGAAGTTATTTAAGAGATAATTAATATTTGAAAATTCTCTATTATTTCATGAATTATGACTTTGAAGGGGAGAAGATGTGGGGTTTTAATAATCTTATCATTATAATTGTTGGGGTTTAGGGCTTTGGGGATTGGCGCATGGATGCCATGGAAAGTGGTTTTTTTCATATCGCATTTCTGTCTGAAAAAATGAAGAGGAGTTCATAGATATTTGGCTTCATTCTATTAAAACTAGGGATTTAAAGGATATAATAATGGGATATAAATTTTGATCCAGTCAATGTGAGAAACACACACACATAGATATCGATTCACATCTACATGCTCAACTAGTTGTATTAGCACCCACTGATCTTCTCAGATATTTCTTCTTTGATTAGAAATACAATTTAGGTTTATTGAAAATCTAATAATACAAGGTTTGAAATTTTTTCTAGGTTACTATAAAAAATTGATATGGATATCATGTTGGATAAGTATGTGGTCCTCACTACAAGATATGATAGAATGAATTTAGAAAACTTGTTTGAAATGAAGCAATAGTTTTGTAGGGAATGTTGTATATTTGTTCATCTAGAATCAGAATACAATAGATCTAAATATTATAGTCTGTCTAATCTCATGGGGAATGATTAATCTTTTTGTAGAAGGGTCTAAGACAATGAAAAGGTAAAGGCTCAATATTTATCAAATTTTGATGTTAGTTCAGGGCCCTCAAATGTGAATGATAATCATTATGATTCTAAGGCATAACATTCATTATATAGAATTGTTGCATGTTATTTTGATAATGCCTCTATTATTGTTGAGTCAATAAGGTTTCCTTATGACTTTTCCAATCCTTCATGTTTCAAAAATCCTAAGCACCCTATCTTAAGGAATATTTTTTATTCCTTAATAAGGAAAATTGTTCTTCCCCACGGGAAATTTATCCCTACATTATTTTCATTATTCATATTTTAGTTTCACTAAATATTACTCTTTTTATTCCTAATTATAAAATTTGGATTCACATCTAAAACCTCAGAAATCTATAAATACTTAAATATAGAGTGATCTGTTTTCAGGATCCGAATTCTCTAAAATTCACACTCTAAATTCTCTAAAATTTAGAATCTGAATTCTATGAATTTCAGACTCCAAATTATCAAAAATTTAGAATCCGATTTCCCTAAAATTCAGACTCTGAATTCTGTAAAATTCAGAATCTGAATTCACTAAAATTAAGACTCTGATTTCTCTAAAATTCAGAATTTGAATTCTCTGAAATTCAAACTCTGAATTCTATGAAATATGGACTCTGAATTCTCTAAAATTCAGACTCCAAATTCTATGAAATTCTGACTCCGAATTCTCTAAAATTCAGAATCCTAATTCTCTAAATTTCATGTTCCGAATTCCTTAGAATTCATGTTCTAAAGTCCTTAGAATTTAGGTTCTGAATTCCTTATAATTCAGGTTCCGAATTCCTTAAAATTCATGATCAGAATTACTTAGAATTCAGATTCCAAAATCAATAGAATTATTCATCCTAATTCCTTGAAAAACAGAATCTTAATATTCATGAAATAAATATTACAAATGTTTTTAGACTTTGAACAATATTTTTGTAAGACTCCAAAAAATTAGATTTGTTTGAGAAACCATATTTTTCTTTCATTTGTTATAGTTATTAAATGATGTCGTGTATTCTTTTTCTAACTAACCGTTGTTTGAGTGACCCGTAAATTGGTCCCCCTGACATTCAAGGAAAAATATGACCGTTGGAGGAGGGAACCGACCGTTGGAGAAGTAACATTAAATATGAGCTCATTTGAACGAGCTATAGGTTGTAACATTGATGACTGTTTTAGGACTTTAGATATTACATGTTGCTGAAGTAATTTTTAGAGAGAAACTATCATGATTTCTGTGTACTAAACATCTTGTTCAGATTGCTTCGTGCGACTCCAAATGTTACTAAGTACATTCGAGGTCTTCCAGGGATTGGAATAAAGATGTTACGACTACCTTGATGTTTGAGGGCTTGTAGGGATACCAAGACAGACTCTGATACTCTTATTGAGAGATTACCCTGGTGTGGGTAATATAGGCTTTCTTGAAATTATAAATCAAGGGACCTTTATCCAAGGTTGTTGGATACCCTACTCTTTGGGTTAAAATATTTCATACATGTTACTTGTGACTGTTTCATGTTTGTTTTCAACTGTATTTTATTAATAAGGAAAGTATAACTATCTTAAAAATTCTTGTACTTGTAATCTGATTAAGTAAGATCTTATTTGCTTTAAGGTAGAATCTTTGTTCTTGTAAACTTCTATTAAGTTTCATTTCAGGAACCCAATTTTAGGAATTTTGTATGTTTGTAGAATAAGTTTTATTTCTGAAACTATACTTCCAGAATCTAGCATGTTTTTAGAACCAAGAGGTTTTGTGAATTTACCTTGTTTAACTTTGTTAAATAGTAGAATGGTTTATATAAACTTTAAAAGTTGCAAAGAAATTTTTAAAAGATACAATTCACCCCCCCCCCCCCATTTTGTTTATTGAGCATCGATATCATATTATGATACTATAATTGGTATCAACAATCCCATAATTGGTATCAGAGGAGGTTTCTAAAATACTTATATTTACATATAAGTTTTCTTGCCGTTGTTTTCATTTTTCTATATTTTCATTGCTTAGGATCTTTATCCTTGTTTACAAACTTTTATTACTAACAAGTTTGTGTGGAAATATATTTTCTTTGAGATGGTAGGAATGAATGTTGGTTCAATTGACAATATAAATCCTACTAGACAAATAATTTTTGATGGGAATAATTATGAATATTAGAGAGATTATATGAAGATCTTCGTGATAAACATAGGTGTAGACACCTACATTATGTTAACTGTAGATTATTAGATTCCTAATAAGGGACATTAAACCTTTACTAATACAGAAAATGTGGAATACTAGATGAACATTACGGTATAAAATACTTTGTTTTGTTCCATGACTAGAAATATATAAAGCCAAATTTCATCTTGTAAAGAAGAAAATAGTATTTGGAAGAAGCTTGAAGTAACTCACTATGGAACATCAAAATTCATTGAAAC
The DNA here is from genome assembly GCA_963277665.1 of Viscum album. Lineage (NCBI taxonomy): Eukaryota > Viridiplantae > Streptophyta > Magnoliopsida > Santalales > Viscaceae > Viscum > Viscum album. The sequence goes on along the minus strand of OY728147.1, from coordinate 1,124,602,059 downwards.
TAGATGAGATATGCTAAGAGGTGAATATCATGGTTTCTTCTTTCCTTAGGGAGAACTCATATGTAATGTACAACAAAGATTCAGGACTATTGTCAATAGTTTACAATATATGGGTGATAAAGTTTTAAATGATGAAGCTTTTGTGGACAAGATCATTAACATCATGCCTAACAAATGGGAATCTAAGAGGACAACTACAGATTAAAATTGAAAAGTTACTCAAAATTCTCTTGATGAACTTTTTGGAACTCTTCTTCAACATGAGACTAGAATGAAGAGAGATATTGAGAATATTAAGATGAAGAATAGAACTGACAGTGTTAATTTTACAACAAATTCAAATCACATGAAATTCAAGACTCCTGGGAGAGTTACGAGATCTAAATATAAGAAGGTTATTATTCAATCCAGAACTAGTGGAAGTGAATTTTCAGATAACGAGTTATCCGTCCTTTCTCGATGGATGAACAAGAATTTTGTACAGAAGAAATTTAAATCTAGATACAATAAGAAATAAAGAAAAGACATTAAAGGCTCAGAAGTTACTTGTTTTGAATGCAACAGAGCAGGGCATATAAGGCTAGATTTTCCTATTCTTAAGAGGAAATATAGAAAGGAAAATCATACTAAGAGGAATAGAAAGAAATAATACTAGGATAAGGCCAAAAAAGTTTTAAATGCCAATGAAACCAGGAGTGTTAGTGGTGGTGACTCTTCTGATGAATCCTCAGAGTACGAATCTACTGATCAAAAGAATCTTGGATTACTTGACAAGTTACCTATTAAAAATCATTATTTAATGTCCAAGGTATATAATGCTAAATCTATAAAATATTTATCCTTGAATGCTAATTATAGTGAGAGTAAATACTATGAATCTTCAGATGAAGAATCTTCTTCTGATGAAGATAATACTTTACCTACCTATGAAGAAGTTTCTAGGCTTTCTAAGCTCCCTGATAATGAAAATTCTAAAGTCAAGATAAATAATGAAAAGGAAAATTCTCTAATTATGATTCTTACCAAGGAAATGTGAGATCTTTCTAAGGATCTTGATAAGAAAAATTATTATTTTGAAAATATTTCAAAAATCCTTGAGGAAGGTAATTCAAAGAAGGATAAACTTTCTAAGGATCTAGAAAAAGTAATTTCTAATAAAAATGTTTCAGAGCCTAACTCTGGTAATAAAACTAATGCTTTGGAGGATAAGATCTTGGTTATTAGACTAATGTCAGAAATATTTTCCTTGAGAAAGTGTTTATCAAATTTTACCCCAGAAAAGGAAAATTTTGAAAAGATGTATTCCCAAATTTGACCACTAAGGAATAATTCTAGATTTGGTTATAATAGTTCAAAACCAGTTTTTAGTAACAAATATTTTGTTCCTCAACGTGATCCATTCTGTACCAAGTGTCAGTGTAGTGGGCATTGGGAAAAAAGTTGTTCCCATAATATAACTCAGTCATTAGGTTTTAATAAAGCTTATTTTTCAAAGAAAATGTGGATTCCTAAGATTATTCTTTTTGATGTTTCCAGATCTATGAATTTTTGGGTTCTGAAAGTATAACACTCTTATTTTCAGGAAATTAATGATAGTACCAACAGAAATACATAGTATATGGATAGTGGATTTTCCCAAAATATGACTGGTAACAAAAACTTCTTTGAACATATTATCAAGACGGAGGAAGGAAAATTAACTTTCATAGATAATGCTCAGGGATAAATTATTGGTATAAGTAAAATTGTTCTTCTTCAAAAAACATTGATTTCAAATGTTTTATTTGTTAAGGGCCTTAAGCACAACCTTATTAACATAATTCAACTATGTGATGAAGGTTAGCAAGTGAATTTTAGTAATGACAAGTATTTAGTACACAATTCCAAGGAAGGGTTTATTCTTTCTACCCATGGGAAAGATAATTTTTACAAATTAAACATTGAGGAACTTAGGAGCCAAAATATACCTTGTCTAAGTGCAATAGAAGACCATTCTTGGTTATGGAATATATGTTTAGGACATTGTAACCTTAGGAACCTATGTAAACTCTCTAAGAAAATAATCATTAAAAATATACCAAAGCGTATATTTTATTCTTCAAAAGTTTCTGATCCCTGTAAATATGTCAAGAAACATAAATCAAGTTTAAAATTAGTCGGTTAAGTCTCAAACACTGATGCATTACAGTTAATTCATATAGATCTTTTTGTTCAACAAAATCTGGAAGAATTAGTGGAAAATATTATTTGTTTTTTCTAGTTGATGATTACACTAGATTTACATGGTTCTATTTTCTAGCAAAGAAGTCTGAAGATTTTTATTATTTCAAAAGCTTTAGAGCCCATGTTAAAAATGTGAAAAATCTTCCTTCGAAAACTATTCATATTTATCATGGTGGAGAATTTCAAAATACTAATTTTGAAACTTTTTGTAGTATAAAAGTAATTACTCATATCTTTTCAGCACCAATAACTCCTCAACAAAATGGGGTTGTTGAAAGAAGAAATAAAATTATTCCATAGATAAAAAGAACCATGTTGAGTGAATATTCAGTATCCAGTCATTTTTGGGCTGAAGTTGTAAGTACTTCTTGTTATAATATAAATCGTGTGTTGATTAGACCTTTCTATAATAATAATCATTATGAGTTAGGGAATGGAGGAAAACATAGACATTCCTACTTCAAGTTTTTTGGTTGAAAAGTATTCATTCTAAATAACAAAGATAATCTACAAAAATTCACAACAAAATATAATGAAGGAATTTTTTTAGGCTACTCTACAACCTCTATGGCCTAGATAGTTTTGAATAAAAATACTTGTACTTTTGAAGAAACAGTACATGTTAAATATGATGAAACCGATCCCTTTGTTTTTAAAATACCTCAACCTACATCTTCATATGTGTTTTCAAAAACAAATTATCAACATTGATAGAAGATCATTCTGATATGGAAAATGATCAAGAAAATTTTTCTGAAGCATCTACCCTAGAAGACATCCAACCATACGTTGATGAACAGGTTTTAAAAAAACCCAAATCATATATTTCTTAAGAATCATCTTAGTGATAGTATCATTGGTGATGTAAGTCAGCCTATAGGAACTATAAGTTCCTTAAGAAATGAAGTAGAACATATAGAATTTCTCTCTGAATTAGAACTAAAAAGCACTGATGAAGCTTTATGTGACGATGGTTGGAAAAAAGCTATACAGGATGAGCTAAATGAATTCGACAGTAATAAAGTCCAGACCTTGGTTGAAAGACCTAAAGAATTTTTTTTTATTGGGGTAAAGTGGTTTTTCAGAAATTAGTGTGATGAAAATGGAATCAAAGTTAGAAATAAATCTATATTAGTTGCTAAAGGCTATAATCAAAAAAAAATTAACAGACTATAAAGAAACCTATGCTCCAATAGCTAGACTTGAATCTATTCATATTCTACTTGCCTTTGCAGCATTCTTCAACTTCAATGTTTTTCAAATGGATGTTAAAAGTTCTTTCCTTAATGTTTATGTTCAAGAGGATGTTTTTTTTGAAAAACCTCATGGTTTTGAAGATACAAAACATCCTGAACATGTTTTCAAACTTACCAACGTTTTGTATGGACTTATGCATGCCACTCAATACTGGTATGATAGAATTTCATGATTTTTTCTTCAAAAAATGTATGTTAAGGGAAATGCTGATCCAACCCTTTTTATTATGAAAGATAAGAAAAATGTTTTGATTTTTCAAATTTATGTTTATGACATTATATTTGGGTCAACTCATCAATCTTTAACTGATTCCATTTAGAATCTAATGAAATCTGAGTTTGAAATGAGTATGATGGGTGAGTTAACATTTTTCCTTAGTTTTCAAATTTCTCAAAAACCCGAAGGAATCTATATATCTCAACATACGTATTTTAAATATCTACTTAAAAAGTATAAATATGAAAACACTAAGAATATAATTACTCCCATTAGAACCTAAAATTAACTTGATCTTGATTATGCTGGGAAACTAGTAGATCAAACATCTATTAAAGGTATGATATGAAGTCTAATTTACTTGATAGCTAGTCATCCGGACTTAATGTTTTCAGTTTTCTTAAATGCAAGATATCAATACAATCCTAAGGAATATCATTTGAAGGTGGTGAAAAGGATTTTTCACCACTTAAAGGAACCATGGATTTAGGACTCTTTTATACTTCAAGGAATGATTTTGTTTTAAAAAGTCTTTTAGATGCTGACTTTGGTGGGTATAGAACGAATAGGAAAAGTACATCCAGAACATATCATTTATTAGAAGATTCATTAGTTTCATGGTCATGAAAAAATAAACACTCATTAGCACATTCCAGTACTGAAGCTGGATATGTAGCAGCTGAAGTTGTTGTGCTCTAGTATTGTGGATACAACACACACTCACAGACTATGGTATGAGATTTACCAAAACAAAAATATTGTGTGATAATACTAGTGATATTTCCTTAATTAAAAACCCTAAACATCACTCTCTTGTAAAACACATAGAAATTAGGCATCACTTTCTAAGGGATCACCCACGAAAACAAGATATCATTCTTCAATTTATTGGAACACAAGATCAAATTGCTGATATTTTCACAAAATATATACCATCCGATATATTTGAATACATTAAACAGAGTTTAGGAATGATAATTGTAAGGTAATATTCCATATTAACTTCTTGTTGAAACCCATATCCTTACAGTAAAAAACACCTTTTCATATGGGGGGTACATTTTCTTGTTAGCTAAAATCAAACTTTTTCGTACTCAAATTTTTTTCAAAGTCAAATTTTTTTTTTGTAATCTAAAATTTTTCGTAGTAATATTTTTTCATAATCTGAAATTTTTCGTAGGTAGATTTTTTTTGTAATCTAAATTTTTCCCCCATAGTTACGTTTTCGTAAACAAAACTTTCAGAATCTATGTTTTTTAAGAATAATTTTCCCCATTACGAATACTCTTCTTGTCAGTCCAAAAGGTGTGTTTCCATTCCTAAGACTTCATAATCATTTTTCCTTATTTTTATTTACATTTTTTTAAAATTTGAAGATTCACCTTTCCTTAAATTTGAATTTTTTTAAAAAAAAACATCAAATGATCGGATTATATCCAAATCCTTCCTCAACTATCATCTCAAATTTCAGATCTACTTAAGATTATTTCAACCATTGGATCGATCTGGGAAGCTAAACCTTCACTTTGATTTCCTATATAAATGACCCCCAATGGCAATCCCACATCAAAAATCTAGCCTTCACGTTTTGAAGCTCTACCTCTATTTTTAAAATTTGGTCCAGATCTTCAATGTTTCCTCAGTTCTGAATTTTTATTGAAGATTCGTCTCAAAAAAATGTCGTCTCAAAAAGAAATATCTGAATGGAAAATTTTCAGAGAAAGGTTGCTTCATCTGAATTTCATTACTAAGTATGATTCCATTATATCTAAGAATATGAAGGTGAATGGGTGGGAGAGTGTTTGCATATCGAAACCGAAAGCACAGGATCCGGTGTATCCAAAGTTTCTAGTTGAATTCTATGAGACAATATGTTTTTTCAATGAAAGTGGAAGAGATAAATTTTCTTTCAAGAGTTACGGAAATACATATTCTCTTTCTTATAGCAAGGTATCCATCCTGATTGGTATTCCTTATGAAGGGAAAGCTGTGTTTTGTACACACAAATCACCCGATGTATGAGGTTCCTTTGATAATGAAAAATCTTTATCTTGTCATGGTTTTTTAGAGGTGAAGACTTCGAAGATAGTACATCTATCTACAAACCTTCAATTTCATGAATTCTGAGTTCAAGGGTTTGTCATACCGAGAAAAAGAGATAAGGATACTCTAAAGAAGAGTGATTTGTATATATTGGATTTCTTGGTGAAACTCAGAAAGATTAACCTGGTGAAGTATATCTTGGTTATGATTGAAAATATCAAGAATGGGAATTTGATGTATGAGATTATCATGTATCCATCCATTCTTTCAAATATCATTTTTATTTGTCTACAGTCCTTCAAGATCACTAGCAGTTCCAAGACAATGAACATCAAGGTGATTTTGATATGTGATGATACTCTTAGGAGGATGAAGATTGGCTTTAATAATCAATCCGAAGAATTTTATGATCTATCAGAAAATAAATTTGAAGCCTTAACATAAAAACACAAAGTTTCTGAGACATCTAAGAAGGGTGGAAGGAATCAGAAATCCAAGGAACCAGAAGAGAAAGGGATAATCCTAGTGGCTAAGGAAACTTAATCTGCTCCTCTAAATCCAAAGAAGCAAAAAATAATATCCAGATGAAGTAGTGGCTAAGTGGAGAAAATATAAGAATAAAAGGAAGGAAGGGGAGCCTATGTTTGTCCAGGACCCTAATGAGGAAAAATATTTGAAGGAAAATACTGTTGAGAATCCTGAAATTGATGAAAAAGAAAAGATGTAAACTAATAAATTTTCTGAAGCTGAAATAGTTCAATCCCTTCTGAAGGCTGCTGAGAAATCCTCCAAAACTATTTTGGTACCAGAATCCACTACAACAAAAATGGGCATTAACAGCGCTAAAAACGACCTTTAACAGCACTAAAAAAGCATTGTAAAGCTCGGTGCTGATAAAGGTGGGTACCCTTTATCAGTGCTTTTTTCACAGATAAATGGCACTTTTATCAGCACTAAAAACGTTCTGATAAAGGAAATCATTATCAGCGCTAAAAACGCCCTGATAAAGGTAAACATTATCAGCGCTAAACGAGCGTTGATAAATCACCCCTTTATCAGCGCTAAACGAGCACTGATAAATGCTGGTTTTATCAGCGCTCCTTTAGCACTGAAAACTTTGTCCTTTATTAGCACTTCTTTAGCACTGATAAAGGTGTATTTTATCAGCGATTTCTTAGCTCAGATAAAATCCCCATTTATCAGAGCTAAAAAATCACTGATAAATTCCCTTTCTGCAGCTACGAAAAAATCTGCAGCAGCACACCCGAACACCTGCAAAAAAATCAGCATCTTAATAAGTTAATTAAAGCAAGTATACCCATACAAAATTAACACATAAATCATAAGCTAATTATACCAAGTATACCCATAAAAAAATTATACTCATACACCATTAACACATAATACATAAGTTAATTAAGTACATAAAGAATTCAATTCATAATTCAAGGGGTTGGGGGGCTATTCAAGGGTTTTTGGTGGCTGTCCAAGGGGGGTATGGGGTGTCCGGGGGGCTTTCCAGGGGTGGGCTGGTTTCCAAGGTGTCGTGGAGACTTTACAGGCGGTGGGGGTGTTTAGAGGGGTGGGGTGTCCAGGGGGTGGATTGGTGTTCAGGGGGTGGGGGCGGGCTAGGGGTGGATTGGTGTTCGAGGGGCTTTCCAGGGGGTGGGCTGGTTTCCAAGGTGTCGGGGGGATTTACAGGGGGTGGGGGTGTCTAGAGTGGTGGGGGTGTCTAGGGGTGTATTGGTGTCCAGGGGGGTGGGGGCGGTCCAGGGGGTTGATTGGTGTTCGGGGGGGGCTTTCCAGGGGTGGGCCGGTGTCCAAGGTATCAGGGGGGCTTAACAGGGGGTGGGGGTGTTCAAAGGGGTGGGGTGTCCAGGGGTGGATTGGTGTCCGGGGGGTGGGGGCGGTCCAGGGGATGGATTGGTGTCTGGGGGGGCTTTCTAGGGGGGTGGGCTAGTGTCCAAGGTGTTGAGGGGCTTTACAGGGGGTGGGGGTGTCCACAGGGGTGGGGGTGTCCAGGGGTGGATTGGTGTCCGGGGGTGGGGCGGTCCAGGGGTGGATTGGTTTCCGGGGGGCTTTATAGGGGGTGGGCTGGTGTCCAAGGTGTCGGGGGGCTTTAAAGTGGGTGGGGGTGTCCAGATGGGTTGGGTGTTCAGGGGGTGGATTGGTGTCTGGGGGGTGGGGTGGTCCAGGGGTGGATTGATGTCCGGGGGGGATTTCCAGGGGTGGGCTGGTGTCCAAAGTCTCGGGGGGGGCTTTACAGGGGGTGGGGCTGTCCATGGGGTGTATTGGTGTCCAGAGGGTAGGGGCGGTGGTCCAGGGGTGGATTGGTGTTTGGGGGGGCTTTCCAGGGGGCGGGCTGGTGTCCAAGGTGTCGGGGGGCATCCAAGGGGTTGGTGGGGTTGACTCATACACGTCACCAAGGACCCTTGGATCATTCTCCTAAAAGATAAAGGCAATCCGAATAAGTTTGGTCGGATTTGCATATGTTAGTTGTTGTTTTCAATTAAAATCGTGTCCATTTTAAACAAAAGAGGGACCCTTTGAGTGGTACTAGCCACACCATGCCTCGGATTGAGGTGGGGATTACTCGTACATGTCACCAAGGACTCTTGGATTGTCCATATAAAGTATCAAGGCAGTCTGAATGTGTTTGGTTGGATTTTCATTCGTCAGTTGTTGTTTTTACTTAAAATCGTGTTGATTTAAAACAAAATAGAGACCCTTTGAGTGATAACGGCCACACCGTGCCTCATATTGAGGTGGGGATGACTCATACACGTCACCAAGGACCCTTTTATCATCCTCCTAAATTATGAAGGCAATTCAAATGCATTTGGTCAGATTTCTGTACATCTGTTGTTGTTTTCACTTAAAATCATTTCGATTTTAAAAAAAGAGAGACCCGTTGAGTGGTACCAGACACACTGTGCCTCGGATTGAGTCGAGGATGACTCTCACACGTCACCAATAACCCTTGAATTTTCATCATAATGGATCAAGGCAATCCAAATGCGTTTGGTCAGATTTTCGTACATCAGTTGTTGTTTTCACTTAAAATAGTGTCGATTTTAAACAAAAGAGAGACCCTTTGAGTGCTAGCTGCCACGCCGTGCCTCGGATTGAAGCGGGGATGACTCGTACTAGTCTAAAAGGACCATTGGACTATTCTCCTAAATGATCAACCCAATCCGAATACGTTTGGTCAGATTTTCATTGGTCAGTTGTTGTTTTCAATTAAAATTGTCTTTATTTAAACAAAAGAGAGACCCTTTGAGTGGTACCGGCCACACCATACCTTGGATTGAGGCGGGGATGACTCTCACACGTCACCAAGGACCCTTGTATCTTCCTCCTAAAGGATCAAGGCTATATTAATGCGTTTGGACAGATTTCCGTATGCCAGTTGTTGTTTTCACTTAAAATCGTGTCGATTTTAAACAAAAGAGAGACCCTTTGAGTGCTAGCGGCCACACTATGCCTTGGATTGAGGCGGGGATGACTCATAGATGTCACCATGGAATAGTGGATCGTTATCCTAAAGTATCAAGTCAATTTGAATGTGTTTGGTTGGATTTTCATATGTCAGTTGTTGTTTTCAATTAAAATCGTGTCGATTTTAAACAAAAGAGAGACCCTTTGAGTGGTACCAGCCACATTGTGCCTCTGATTGAGGTGGGGCTAACTCTCACATGTCAACAAGGACCCTTGGATCTTCCTCATAATGGATCAAGGTAATCAAAATGCATTTTTTCAGATTTCCGTACGTAAGTTGTTGTTTTCATTTAAGATCGTGTCGATTTTAAACAAAAGATAGACAGTTTGAGTACTAGTGTCCACACCATGACTCAAATTGAGGTGGGGATGACTTCTACAAGTTAAAAGGACTATTGGATCATTCTCCTAATGGATCAAAAAAATATTAATGCGTTTGGTCAGATTTTCATATGTCAGTTGTTGTTTTTAATTAAAATCGTGTCCATTTTAAACAAAAGAGAGACCCTTTGAGTGGTACCAGCCACATCGTGCCTCAGATTGAGGCAGGGATGATTCTTACATGTCACCAAGGACCGTTGGATCTTCCTCCTAAAATATCAAGTCAATCCGAATGCGTTTGGTCAGATTTATGTATGTCAGTTGTTGTTTTCACTTAAAATCGTGTCAATTTTAAACAAAAGATAGACCCTTTGAGTGCTAGCGGCCACACTGTGCCTCGGATTCAGGATGGGATGACTCGTACAAGTCACAAAGGACCATTGGATCGTTCTCCTAATGTATCAACACAATCTGAGTGTGTTGGTCATATTTTCATAGGTCATTTGTTGTTTTCAATTAAAATCGTGTCCATTTTAAACAAAAGAGAGACCCTTTGAGAGGTACCAGCCACAATGTGCCTTAGATTGTGGTGGGGATGACTCGTAAATGTCACCAAGGACCCTTGTATTGTCATGCTAAAGGATTAAGGCAATCCAAATGCGTTTGGTCAGATTTCCGTACGTCAGATGTTGTTTTCACTTAAAATCGTGTCGATTTTAAACAAAAGAGAGACCCTTTGAGTGCTTGTGGCCACATCATGCCTCGGATTGAGGCTGGGATGACTCGTACAAGTAAAAAAGGACCATTGGATCGTTCTCCTAAAGTATCAACTCAATCCAAATGTGTTTGGTCAGATTTTCATATGTCAGTTGTTGTTTTCAATTAAAATCATGTCCATTTTAAACAATAGAGAGACCCTTTGAGTGGTACCGGCCACACCATGCCTCAGATTGAGGCGGGGATGACTTGTACACGTCACCAAGTGCCCTTGGATCTTCCTAATAAAGTATCAAGGCAATATGAATGTGTTTGGTCAAATTTACATACGTCAGTTGTTTTTTTACTTAAAATCATGTCGATTTTAAAAAATATATAGAGTCTTTGAGTTCTAGCGGCCACACCGTGCCTCAGATTGAGGCGGGATGACTTGTACAAGTCGCCAACGACCCTTGGATCATCCTCCTAAAAGATCAAAGCAATCCTAATGCATTTGGTCAGATTTTCGTACATCAGTTGTTGTTTTCACTTTAAATCGTGTGGATTTTAAACAAAAGAGAGATCCTTTGAGTGGTACTGGCCACACCGGGCCTCAGATTGAGGCGGGGATGACTCGTACAAGTCACAAAGGACCATTGGATCGTTATCCTAAAGGATCAACGCAATATGAATGTGTTTGGTTGGATTTTCATAGGCCAGTTTTTGTTTTCAATTAAAATTGTGTCTATTTTAAACAAAAATAGAGACCCTTTGAGTGGTTCAACATTCTTGCATGTTGCAGGTGCATATCATCTATTAAAATCGGAAAATGACTCATTGGAGAAAGAATGTTTTATTTAATAACAATTACAATCTTCCTAAGACCATTTACATACAATAATGTTTCATCTTTTGATCCACTTAACCCCTCTCATAAATTACCACCAATTGTACATATCCCCAAGTCAGATCTTCATTGTAATTGTGTACAATCTGCCATAATTTTAACTGTGTACAATCTTCCATCAGTTATGTGGCCCACTCATTTCTGATCACATCTATGTCATCTTGTGAGTATGAGGCTTTTCTGCAGTCATAGTAGTACTACAAAATATAAAAATAAAGAATTAATAAATAACTTAAATGAACTAGTAGTTGTTTTTGAAAATACCTCTTTTGGGATGCTAGTTTGTTAATGAAAAATGATCTCTTTCATAAATTTACAAACATAATAACTGCAATCATTATCGTTCATTTGTTTTGGGCACTGTAAAAAAATTGATCATTAGGAGAATAATTAAATTGTGTTTAGATGTGTTTGGATAGTGAAATATTATTATATATACCGTGATATTTGTCCAGAAGTAGTACTTGTCCGCCTCCTTATGCTTAGCCCCTATCCCCATTCCGTGTTTTAGATGATAATGATACACCTCCCTATCATAATAGAATCATCAGTAAAACATAATCTAAATTATATTACTTGATGTTTAGACCTAAAACGTAAGATGTAGTGTCTTACAGATTCACAAACTCCATCATGTGTGGTAGTTTGATGGATATTGTTTCTTTGAATCCAGAAAATAAATCTTCAGAGTATCCATGTTGACCGCAATTATCAACAAATGTTGCCTAAAAACACAAAATAGAATAAGCAATAAAATAAGTGAAAATATAATTGATATACTTTAATCGTAGAGTTTTACCCATGCATGGTTGGTTTTCAGAAGAGTCTGTCATCTGTAATCTGGCTTTCAAATGTTTTCACTAATCCATTCACTATTTCATTGTTTTTTGATTTCTCTAATTCTGTTAGGTGTGTTGATGTGATATGAGGACTAACGAGTCCAAATTTGGGCTCATGGGAAAACTCCATCAACTATTTTTCATAAATTCATCTGTTAACAATATAAAATGCATTTTGTCATAATTTGCACATTAGATCAGCATTTAGAAAATCAATTTCTGAAAATATACCTCATATATATATTCACAACTATGACTCCTACCCAACCGTTTTCAACCTAATTGATTCTGTATCTTCTTCACACATGGGACACCCTTGAGTTTCTTTAATGATATAGCCTGAAAAATTTCCATAAATAGGGAAATCATTTATTGTACCATTCAAAATCGCTCTCAACATGAAGTATTAACTTTTATAAGCATCATACAACATTACATCTGAATCCCACAATAACTTCAAATCCTCGATCAAAGGAGCCAAATAAACATCAATATCGTTTCCTTGTTATTTTGGTCCTAATATAATCATAGATAACATGATAAATTTTTGCTTCATGCATAACCAGGGTGGCAAGTTATAATTTACCAACATAACAGGACATGTACTATGAGTGCTGGTTTGAAAACCAAAAGGATTCACTCCATCTGTAGATAACACAAGACGAAGGTTTCTTGGATCTTTTCCAAATTTAGGATAGTCATGATCAATTTTCTTCCATTGAGGAGATTCGGACGGATGACGTAACTTCCCATCTTTATTTCTTTTATCTGCATGCCACGACAATTTTCTTACAGTTTATTCACTTCAATATAAATGCCTAAACCTTGGAATGATTGGAAACTACCATTCAAATTTCATAGGATTGGATTTATCTTTCTTGTATCGAGAAGAACCACACTTTGGGAATTCTGTAAGTGCTTTGTTCTCATTAGGAAACAACATACAGTCTTTCAGGCAGGCATGTATTCTTTCAGAAATCATACCCATCGAGCGTATCATTCTTCTAGCCTCATATGTCCGGTTTGGGAGCTCATTATCTTCCAGAACATGTCATTCAAGAGAGCATGTAGTTCCGTAAAACCGACATCACTCTATTTGTTGCTAGCTTTCAATTTATACAAGTTCATTACAGCTGAAAATGTTGTATACATAGTGCAAGAAGCATACAATGGCATCTTTGCACAACTCTTTAACTTCTCAAACAATTTTGGGAAATCACAGAGTTCATCTTCAATTGTCTTTGTCATTTTCTCAATACAATCTTCATCATCATTGACATCTGTAATCACATCCTTCATATGGTCTTAATCATTATCCATATTTGTATTCATATCTGATTATCCATAAAATGTAGATTTATCCCAGCCAGTATCTACATTCACTTTTTCTCTGTGTTTATTCCAACATTTATAACTCTGATCTATTCCGTGACATGTCAAATGTTCTTCCAACTCCTCTAGAGTAAGTAGTCTAGAATAACAACAACGTAAACACGGACAAAGGATTTGAGAAGGATCCTTTGCGTGATCCTTTTCAAACATGATGAACTCTTTCACTCCGTTCTCGTACTCTATTGTTAAATGATTAGCATCCATCCAATCTTTATTCATCTCCATCCTATTTGAATATCAAATATTAGTATTTATGGTTCAAGTACACAAAACAAGACTTCCAAATACAGTAGAAGATAACCACTTACTTATTAAAATAAAGATTAATAGAGCCTAACCATTATTATTTATTCATCTTCATTAAATATAATTACTTTAGATTCATTATAGTTTCCTCAAATCAGCCCAGACCAAAAAGAAGAAATTGTATAGAAACACCATCTTGGAATCTGAATGAGTCTACTCAAATGAAGAACTTTGAATCAAATAAAAGGGATCTCAATAAAAGGTAAAAGAGATACTATAACCATAATTCCCCATAAAAATTATAGGTCTAGTAAATACCAAGGCTTCCATATCCCCCAAGATCAAAGAATCAAGTGATGGAGAGAGATTGAAGTTCAAGAAAAGAAATAAATACCAAAATAGGATCACCATTTCGAATGAAACTTCAATCCACCAAGTGATGAGGATAGAAGAGACAAACTATCCAAAGGGGCTCCCAAGGCTTGAGTGGGTTGAGTTAAACTTGAGGGAGAAGATAAAATAAATAAATGTGGGTATCGGGGTGAAATTACCCTACTACATTGATTCTTTCTCATATACAGCGACACCACTAGCTAGATAGTGGCCCTCACCAAGAACATCATACATCTCCAAATAAGAGACCACAACCACTAACCATGAAGAACATCATAATATTGAAATATACTAAGAACACATCCCTTCACCCAAATAAGTGACTACAACCACTAACCATGAATAACCACTAAGAGCATAATTTTAAACCTAAGGAAAGGTACACCCAAAACATACCAATGAATTCAAATGAAATACTTTCAAAACCAAACCATTGAAATCCTAAAATGTTCCTAACATCAAACCCCATCATATCTACTTATAAATTCTTTGATAACACTATTTCATGGACTATATCCATTTATACCCCTCTATTGGTTAGTATATTATAGTGTAGTGACCCCCTAAAACCATCCTCCAACATGTCATGGGTTAGTGAATGCACCGAGGGTATTTATCACAACCAGGTGCATTGTACTTCTAATAATAAATAATTGATATAGTTTAACATCATGTTGTATAGATGATTTTTCTAATGATACCAAGTGAAATTTAGTATAGTAAATATGTGTGATGAGACATTTTTGGTCTAACTAAATGGGGATATAGCCTAATGAGTGTATTTTGGAATCACAAAAAATATAACCCTATGTGGTATAGGGTTTTTTCAACTAGTAGGAGTATGGACCACTTAGAGAATATGGTCCTCTATGTGTGGGAATGTTTTCATTTATAGTATGGCCTAATATGTATGGTTCCCATAGAATAAGGCCCATTTTAATTGGATATTTGGGCTCATGGGTAATTTTTTGATGCCTCTACTGGGGAAATCACTCAGGCTTGAATCATTTTCCTTGGGCTAGCCACAATCCTCATAACCTTCCTTACCTATTTCCAAAGGTGGAAATATTCCACCTCCATGGTTGATAATATTGTCCCCTTGATTGGAATGGGAATATGGGATGTTAGATATTCCTTCCATACTTTCCTTCTTAGAGTTTGTTTCCTATTCTAGGTCTTTGTTCTAGATATAATACATGTTTCTGAATCTAGTTTTTGGTTCTACTTTCTAGTGGACACAAGTTAATTATAATTATTATTCTATTTATAGGGAATATACTTTTAGTTGAATATAATAATGGTGATGAGCGTATTTATAAACTATAAAATTCATCTAAAATTGAGGTTATTAATTTTTCATTAGATTATGACATGAGGTGTATTATCTATAATACATGATTCAAACCATGATTAATAATTGGTAACTTATTCTTATTGAAGAAGGAATTCAAGTCTTATAACCTCTATAATCTTATGCTCATTACACAAGGTGGATCACATTTTTCATGTGAGGAATCTACAACAATTTGGTTCATAAAACATATTCATAGCACATAAGGATTTCTATATTCATCAACTAATTAATCGTGTTCTTATAACACCAGGTAAGAACATAAGATCATCTACTTAGGGAAGTGTTTAGAGATCGTATGCTCATCACATAGGGGATTCTTTTGCACATCGCCTAAGGAATTTCATGCTCCTCATGTGAGGTATAATCCTAGGATCATTACCTAGGAGATGAATAAGAGATATTATGATCATCACTTAGGGGATTCTTAGGAAGATCCACTAATGAATCTATTTATAATCTCATGAGGTATAATCAAGGGAACATTATTTTGGAGATAAAGAAGATCTCATATTCCCATAATAGAGGGACTTCATATTCTTGTCAGTTAAGGCAACCTAGGATTATCACCTGGAGTAGGATGTTTCCTGAATTAAGTGTGGTCATAGGTTTATATCTCGGTAAAGGAACTCACATATTTGAATTTTATAAGAGGGAACCGCCCGATAGACTCATTGTGTAGGGGGTGAGCCTAGTTTTATAGCCACCATTTCATTTTTTTCCATGAAGTTATTCAATTCCCACCAAACCCTTTTCAATTTCATTATTAAAAAATATATTCTATGTCACTGGGAAACTAGAAGGAAAACCCATATCAACTAATGATGTCATCTCCCACAATAACCCACTCATTACATCTTTTTAACCATGGAAATGTTCATTCTTCCCCACTGCACGATTTACTACCTCAACCATCTCATATTTTCCCCCAATGGAATCTATCACAACCAAACTAACAAAAAACTTCTCAAACAACCCCACCAAAAAACAATGATGATTTTCAACAATAAAAGTATACAAGCACCATGTTCTTGAGAAATATAATTAAAATTATTAAACACATGTGAATCATCCCCTTTACATCATTTTCCATCAATTATGGTTCATTTTCTTCAATCGGTCAATCCATAATACTCACCCATATAATAAAAAAGCATGTTAAAAAAATGATATACAAATGGGAGAGGAGAACAATATTGAAAAAATATTTGGAAAACATGCCTTAAAGGAGTTCCGGCAAACCGAAGCTTGAAAGCATTACGGGCGGCGGAGGTCCTGCAAACTGAATCTCGATGGTGGCGGAGGTCCGGCAATGCGAACTCAGCTGGTGGCAGAGGTCCGGCAACGAGAAGCGATGGAAGCGGAGGTCTGGCAACGTGATCTCAGTAGGTGGCAGAGGGGAGTCGTCGGGTTCCAGTACCGCGAGAGATTTAGGTCGCGATAAAACGAGGGCACTGTGCGACCAACTTTATAAAAATATGCACTAAGGTTTTATCAGCGCTAAAAAAGCGTAGATAAAGACTACCTTTATCAGTGCTAAAATTTTAGTGCTGATAAAGGTGTCCTTTATCAGAGATTTTTTGCGCTGATAATAGTACTCTTTATCAGTGCTAAAAAAGCACTGATAAATCTTTACAGTATCAGCGCTAAAATTTTAGCGCTGATACAGGGAGTCTTTATCAGCCCTTTTCTAGCACTGATAAATGGTCTTTTTATCAGTGCTAGTATCAGCGCTAAAATTTTAGCATTGATAAAGGAGTTCTTTATCAGCACTTTTCTTGCGCTGATATAGGGCCTCTTTATCAGTGCTAGAAAAGGACTGATAAAGAATCAATGTATCAGCGCTAAAATTATAGCACTGATACAGGGTTTCTTTTTCATCACTTTTCTAGCAGTGATAAAGAGGCCCTATATCAGCGCAAGAAAAGCGTGATAAAGAACTCCTTTATCAGTGCTAAAATTTTAGTGCTCATACAAGGTAACCTTTATTAGCAATTTTTCTTAGCACTGATATAAGGTGGTGCTTCCCTTGCCTGCTTTTGTAGTAGTGATCCTTTTTGTTAGAATCTTTAACAGACACTCTAGGAAATAAGTTAGTGATTCTTGAAAAAGATCAAGTCGAAGAAATAGGTAAAGAAATAGAATAAGAAGAGGAATAAGGGAGTGGTGATAACAAAGATATCATAAAGAAAGTATAAGATTGTCATGAGAAGGAGAGTCCCTCTGAGAAATTATCTATATGAACTTCTGAATTCGAGTCTTCAAAACTTTCTACCCCTAGAAAATATGACAAGGGTGAGGAAGAAGTGAATAAGTTGTCTGAAAATGATAGTAGCAATCATGATTTCATTCACCTAGAGGATGTTGAGGTAGGAGCCAAAAAGAAAGAAGTTAATTAAGACAAAATTGTTTAGCTATCAAATAGTGAACATGAATCTCCTGATCAAGAAGAAGTCATTCTGAAGGATTAAAAGGGAAAATAGGTGGTTGTGTATACAACTAGAAAAGATATGGTAAATAAGAAAGAAGTTGAGGGTTCATCGAAGAGAAAGGTCGTTGAATTAGAAAAGGAATCCTCACCAACCAAAGTCTCAGATTCATAATCATTTACACTTGGAAAAAACTTTGTATTTCAGTCTTTGAAAAAGATTTTTTGGACTATTCCAATATTTCCTAGTATAGACTCAAGATACCATATGCTTTAGCAATCATTAAATAAAAAATTGGATTATGTATCCATGTTGATAGATAAGTGTGTCAAAATCGAGGTAGAATTCAAGACATTTCTCATTAGATATGAGGCTCACAAAAAATCTTGTAAGATGATGAAAAGTTTTTCAATGAAAAAATAGAAGATATGAGAATCCTTGATGAATATAAAGATAGTTTCAAGGATGATTTTGACACTGATGATGTGAAGATCAAGGATCTCACTAATATTTTTGAAGAAAAATTGACTCTTGAACAAACTTCTCAGAAGAAAGAAG
This sequence comes from Viscum album, assembly GCA_963277665.1. Taxonomy (NCBI): domain Eukaryota; kingdom Viridiplantae; phylum Streptophyta; class Magnoliopsida; order Santalales; family Viscaceae; genus Viscum; species Viscum album. The sequence goes on along the minus strand of OY728147.1, from coordinate 1,124,583,690 downwards.
ATAAAGATCTGAATGGAAAATTAAATTCATTTGCTTAGGGTTAGAAGAGGGAAAGGGATCTTAGAATTGAGATTGAAGAAAGGATTGCTAAGAATGAAGAAGTTCTGAAGGATCAGGAAGAATCTCTTAAGGATCAAGCAGAGAAAATCAAATCCTTAGAAAAGAAAATAGAAGATTAGGATCAGTTGCTCAAGCATGAAGAAGAGGATCACAATAAGCTTAAGAAGTTGAAAATCATAGTAAAGAAGTTGTTGCCAAAGGAGAAGGAAGGATAATCTTTTTATAATCTGATATTTTGTTGTATTTTTCTTGTTGTACAAATTATTTCAATCATAATGAATTTTTTTGTTGTTATCAACTTTTGGGAGTTTAGAAATAATCTTTTAGGTACCAAATTTCTTTTCCATTCCATTCATTTATTTTTAAAAATATCAATGGGGGAGAAAGGAATGTAAAAAAATTCTAAGTAAAGAAGAAATTTCCTAGGTAAGGGGGAGTTCATCTAAGGGGGAGTTTTCATCATTTAAATTTTCATAAGCAAGAAAATGAAAAATATCATTCTGTAAACTCTGAATATGATCCTTAGATATTTCAAAGCCTAAGGGGGAGTTATTCATATTCACTTTGATTCATAAGTAAAGGGAGACATGTTTTTATTTACAAGCCAATAAAGTTTCTAAGTCCTTATATTTTTTTGTAAGGATGTTTGTACTTTAGAAAAAGTGGGATATTGTTGAATCAATAAGGTTTCCTTATGAATTATCCATTCCATAATGTTTTGAAAATCACAAACACCCTATTTTAAGGAAAATTTAATTTTCCTTAACAAGGAAAATTTTTCTTCCCCAAGGAAAGTTTGTCCTTACCTTGTTTTCATTGTTCATATTTTAGTTTCTCTAAATCTAACTCTTTTTTCCTACGTATAAAATTCAGTTTCACATCTAAAACGTCAGAATTATATAAATACTTACATATAGAGGATTATATTTTCAGTATTAGAATTCATGATTTGAATTCCTTGAAATTCATAATCCGAATTCTATGAAATTTAGAATCTGAATTCTCAAAAATCCAGGCTCTGAATTCTCTGAAATTCAGAATCTAATTTCTCTCAGATTTGGACTCTGAATTCTATGAAATTCAGGCTTCGAATTCTCTGAAATTTGGACTCCAAAATCTCTGAAATTCAGAAACCAAATTCTATGAAATTTGGACTCTCAATTCTCTAAAATTCAGACACCTAATTGTCCAAAATTCATTCTTCGAATTATTTGAAATGCAGACTCAGAATTCTTTGAAATTCAGGATCTAAATTCCATAGAATTCGGGTTCTGAATTTCTTAGAATTTAGGTTCTGAATTCCTTAGAATTCAGACTCTGAATTCTTTAGAATTCAGGTTCTAAATTCCTTATAATTCAAAATCCATAATCTATAGAATTCTGATTCCGAATTCCTTGAAAAACAGAATCTGAATGTTTTTTGAAAAAAAATAATTATTTTCCTTAGACTCTGGAAAATAGATTTGGATGAGAAACCATATTTTTCTTACATTATTGATAGTTATGAAATTATTTCATGTATTTTGTTTCAAAATAACTATTTTTTGAGTGACACATATGCAGGTCCCTCCGAGATTCAAGGAAAAATATCATCGTTTGAGGAGGGAGTCGACCGTTGGAGAAGTACCTTGTAAATAGGAGCTCATTTAACAAGATAAATGATGTAACATTGATGACTATTCTACGACTTCTGATATTACATACTGATGAAGTGATTTAAAGAGAGATAATCGGATGCTTTGTTCATACTGAACACATTGTTCAGATTTCTTCGTGCAACTCCGAATGTTGCTGAGTACATTCGAGGGCTTCCGGGGATAGGAAGACAGAGGTATCGAACACCTTGAAGTTTGAGGGCTTGCTGGGATAGCAAGACAGTCTTTGATACTCTTATCGAGGGCTTACCCTAGTGTGGGTAAGACATACTTTCATGAAAGTATAAATCAAGGTACCATTATCCAAGGTTGTTGGGTACCCTACACTTCGGGTTAAAAGATTTCATACTTGTTACTTGTTATTGTTTCATGTTTTTTTTGCTGTATTTGATTAATAAGAAAAGTATTACTATCTTATACTTTCTTGTACTTGTACTCTGATTAAGTAAGATTATATATGCTTTAATGTAGAATCTTGGTTCCTGTAAACTTTTGTTAAGTTTCATTTCTGAAACCATATTTCGGGAATCTAGTACGTTTATAAAACTAGTTTCATTTCCAGAACCATACTTCTGGAATCTAGCGAGTTTGTAAAACCATGATGTTTTCTGAATTTATCTTATTTAAAATTGTTAAACAACAGAACGGTTTATATCAACTTTAAAATTTCCAAATGAAGTTTTAAAAGATACAATTCACCCCCCCCCCCCTTTTATAATGAGCATTTATATCATATTCTGATACTATAATCGGTATTCGTGATCCCACACTATCTTGAATTTTTTAATTTATTATCTTGTTGGAATTATTGTGTTTGATAAGGCTTCTATGGATCTGAATCTTCCATATCTTAATGATCTTTTATTTTTATTGAAACAGATGTCTCATGTTGCAAGGAGGGGGTGTCTTTGGCTCATATACTCTCTCCTATAATGATTTGGAGGCTGGAAAAGAGAGTTATGAATATGGTTGTGCACATTATGTGAATGATGTAATTCATGTTTTTTTGATAAACCATATTAAAGATATATCAACATAGGAATCTATGAAGCTAGATAATGTGAATCTTTTATATAATATTATACATGAAAAATATGATTCATTTGAGCTTTTTGGTGATGCTTAAAGTTTGGATGATGTTGTTTTTATTATAAAGGAAAATGATACAAAGCATGATCAGTTGTGGTTGGCTAATGTTCCACTAATTGAGAATGATACTCAGTATTTACACATTGATATTGAGATGATCCCAAATCAATTACACATTTTATCTGGTGGAAAGGATGATTATCTTCTTGGGAATACTATAGAGATCCAATAGGTTCCTATGCCATTACAATAATATTTAACTCACTTCAACCTATTTAATGATTCTTTTGGCATGGTCCTATCTACATTAGATGAAAAAGGAGTTGGTCAAATTTAATGCTTGAGGAAATTATTTTAATCCTTTCATTGATAATAGGGAAATACTAAATCCCCTTTAGAGGTCACTAGTTTTTCTTGGAAGCTTGCTGATGTGGATGGGAAGTATTAAAATCTTAGAAATTCATGGGACTTCATGGTCGGTGCATAGAATGGTATAAAAAACATGCAAAAACATGTGTTATATCTCCCTATAGAGAGATGATACACCGTCATGAAATGGGTGAGCCCTTTTCTCATGTTTTAAGTGGGAAAAGTTCTAACAGATATATTGTTCAAGATGACTCCAATGGAATCAATATCTCTCCCAATAAATTTACTATTCTTAGTGATATACCTTTTATTGAGGAATATGAGGCTTCTCTCATAACAATTGTATCTACTAGACCATTAATGGACCTTGTGGAAGATAGGTTTGGGAAAGGAATAGGTAAAGGAAGGGATAAGAGTAAACAATTTGAATTGATAAAAAAGGTGGACCTTATACAAGAGGCAAAACATTGGTTTTAAAATGAAGATCATATTTTTGAATTTCCAAGGGCTTGGGAATTATACCATATTCATAGCCTAGTGGAATTTTATTTTTACTAATAAACCTCTAATTATTGGGATTTCTAAACCAAATTTGGTGGTTGAGAATTTTAATTCCTTAAAATAGGATTCTCTTGGTTATTTTTTCAAAAAAATCAAATGAAAATGGGGATGGGGATGGGGATGAACATATTTGGGTCCTCAATCATGACAAAATTTGTATCCAATCCAGTTTTAAGTCACAGAATGTAGTTTCAATGAATTTTGGAGCTCAAGGAAGAATTATATTCTTAAAAAAATTTATTCTTCCTATTTATATTCCAAATGAAGCAAATTATGGAAAAACACTGGAAATGGGACTAATCAGTTTTCTCATAATTGTGTGATCATGGATGATTTCAAAACTATTTTTCATCTATATGAAAAATATAGTACACATTTCAATAGATTGGATACATTTAATTTTTTATTATTGCATTGATAAATATAGTTTAGTTGAAGTCCCACTTGTGGGAGGTGATTATACATGTAGAAGACACACTATCAATGGGAAGCAAGCGATAAAATTGGGGAGGGGTATTGTTTAAATTTATTAAATAAATTATTCCGTCAATGTGTTTGTTCTTATTCTTCCAAGGTGTCACTCAAATCATAATCCTATTATGGTGGATATTTCTTCTAGAAAAATAAGTTCGTCTTCACTACATTTTAAATTTATCAATTCCAAGATTATTTTAGCGGGATGTCATGATTTTGTATCAAATACTTGAAATGTTGATTCTATTGTAAAACCTTTCATAATCTTATCTATAAAGATGAAAAATATCAAAAACAATGGGTAGGGAATGGAAAAAATCATCCTTATCCTCCTTAGATAATGACATTAGGGCTGCTAAAAATTTTCTTCTTCAATGTCCAAATGAAAGCAAAAATCAATATATTTCTTCTAGAGAAGAGATTCAAGCTCTTTAAAAGTGTGATGACTTGTGTTTTCTTTAGTAAATATTGGCTCGGACCTATTATAAGGTGAAATGGTTATAATAAGGGGATAGAAACTCAAAGTTGATTCATTTTATCTATTGGGTGAAAAAATATTAGAGGACGGATCACTACACTTGAAATTAATGGTTCTTTGTTCAACTCAGAGCTTGATATCTCCAATGATGTGGATCAATATTTTGAGGGTTTATAATCAGAGAGTAGTGATATTCATATTCATAAAATGGATGACAATATTGAATTCCCATTGGATCCTCAACAAAACAGGCTACTCGTTGAACCCCATATGGAGAAGGAAATTAAAGATGCACTTTTTTCTCTAAGAATTGATATTTTGGAAGGACCAGATGGATTTACTAACAAAAATTTCATGTTCATATGGTATGTTTTGCATCATGAGCTCATTAATGTGGCATGGGAAGTTTTCATTCATGACTCCATTCCCTATAGTCTAAATTTCTTCTTTATTTCCTTATTTACCAATAAGAAAAATGCTTTGAATATTAAAGATTTTAGTCCAGATTCTATTATTAATATTGTACCCAAAATTATTAGAAAAATTATTACCTCTTGATTGGTAAATATTTCTAAATATTCGATTAATTCTAATCAATTTGAATTTTTTCCAGGAAGGAGCATTTAGAATTCTATCCTCACTACTTCAAATTGTGTGAATAGTATGAAGGAGAAAACCAAGTATGTGATATTTTCAATAAATTAGGATATCCCAATAGATTTTGATACCATAAATTGTAGCTTTATTTTTTTCTATTCATAGGAAGCATGGTTTCACTAACTATTTCATCAAGTTTTTCAGTACAATTCTTAGTAGTGAAAGTCTATATATTCTCATTAATGGGTTACCTAGAGGTTATTTTTAGTGCTCTATGGGGGGTCAGATGAGGATACCCACTTACAATTATTCTATTTCCAGTACTGGGGATTACATGAGTTTTTGTTTGAATGGTATTATATAATCTGGTTTATAAAGGATAATTAATGTTGGAAAGTATCCCTTTACACCCTCTTAACATTTATATGTTGATGATATTCTGCTCTTTGGTCTAGCTGATAAGGTAACCATTTATTGATTTCATAATATGCTTACACATTCTAACGAAATATCTGATCAAGTTAAAAGTTATAATAAATAATTTGTGGTATTTTGAAGTGGAATGATTATCTATAATTCTAATAAGATTTTTAGGAGACTTGGGGTAAAGAAAGAGGTCTTCCCTTTAATTTATTTATGGATTCCTCTATTATGTGATAATGTTAAATAGTGTTATCTTAAAGGCATTTCTTCTAGAATTATTTCTCAAATGGACATGTGGAATGGGAAGACAATGCCTCAATAATGGAGAATATTACATGTTAACTTAGTGATCACTTCAATGTTTTTGAATTCCTTTTCAATTTATTAATGGCCTGGGGCTTTCATTAAGGAAACTCAAGTCTTGATAAGGAAATTTATTTGGACCAGATCTACTACTGAGAAGAATATTATCAATATTGCTTAGAAATATTTTACTAAGACCATTGATATGGGGGGAATGGGAATTAAATATTTATGCATGTTCAATGATGAAATCCTCAAAAAATTCATTTAGAATTTGATGAATTCCAATTAAATATAAATGGATTTCCTTGCTCTCAAATTTCTATCAAAGTTTCAGAGTGGATAATATATATATTTAACTTTTTCTATTTTACATTCATTTAAGTATTCAAATTAGGAGATCATGTAATGTTATAAATGTTTGGTCTTCAAGGAATCCAGTCTCAATGTGTAGACCACACCATGGCGGGATATGCCTCTCAATGAAAGGATGGAGGTGCCTCATCTTCTAAGGTATCTCTCCATTTTTTATGCTCATCGCAACAATGATTATCTTACTTGTCTATCTTCTCAAATTTGGATGGATCTATAACATTGATCTTATATTGATTATGATACTCTAATTTCGATAGAGAGCTCCACTGTAATATTCATCTCCAGATAGTATTACAGGTATATATGTGGTGGGACTATTTTTAATCCAGTGTGGCTTTAGAATTTCGAAAATCTTTCATTTCCACTTCCCACTTCTTGCTTCTATGGATAATTTGTAAGGGTATGTTTTTACTACATGGGATACTTCAAAAAATCTATATTCATCTTGTCTATGCTTTCTATATATTTCTACAGGATGGTGAGTTGTGTACACACCAATTCTTCTCTTACTTATTTTCATGAAGGCTATGGAAACACCTTTAGGAAATCTTTGGTATTCAGTTGGAATGTCCATATTTGATGATATCATTTTCCCTATTGTCCACACCAGACATAGTGAATAGGTATAGTAGCTGTTACTTATAGTTGCTTCTGGTGATGTTTACAACATTCAGAAAGCATGAAATGGTTTGGCATTTCATAATAAAAGGTTGTCTTTTCATACTGGTCTATGTTATGTCCACAGCGAAGTCATGTCTGCCTCAAAAATCATCACATGTATAATGAATAATGAGATGTCTAATATGATCATTTTTAAATCTTTTTGTGTGATTAGAAGGATCCAGATACCACATTTACTTGATTCCATAATATGGATCCCACCTATCCAATTTTGGTGGAATGTGAATGTTCATGGGGTTGCCTTTGGTGCACGAAGACATTCAGGATGTGGTGATGTCTTTCATACCAATCAGGTCTTCATTAAATGTTGTTATACTATTACATTGGAATAGTATCTTCCATTAAAGTTAAATTATAGTAAATCATTAAAGCTATCCAATATGATTCCCCCTATATATGGAATTATCTCTGAGTGGAATCATTCTCTACTACAGTGGTTTATATTTTGATTAAATGATCTAATAATGTTCCATGGAGAATTATTAATTTGAGTATATAATGTATCTCTATCTCTGAGAATCTTCATCTTGAAGTTACACATGTTTTAAGGGGAGAATAATGTTTTTGATGCTCCATCCTAAAGAAAAATTGTGATGGTTTTTTGTGACTCTGAGCTTCTACTCTTTTTTTATTGAGTTGGATGTATGTGGTGTTTTTCATTCTCATTTTTGTAATCCCCTTTGTACTACCACTTTTAAAATTTTGATTGAATTTTTTATGAAAATTCCCATCATGGGTCCTGAACATGTTGGATTATTGAAATTATGTTTGGCACAAATGCATAGAATTTGTTTTGGCCTAATTGGTTGAATTTTTTTTGGAATTGATGTGGTTTATGGTTGTTTTCAATAAATGGTTTATTTTAAGTAAATGTTGTTTTAATTTATTTTTTGTATTTTTTTTTCTTAAGGGGTTTATTTGGTTTGGAAATTGTTTGGTAGCATGGTTTTGGAAAATATTTGTTGACATGGTCTTTGAAATGATGATTTGTCAGGATTTTTATCTTAAGTGGTTAATAATGAAATGAATTGGATGGATAGTGTGTTTGAACTACCCCCATCAATTTAATGGAATTTAGGTGTGAATTACCACAATAAAAAGGTGGCAGGGTTGGACAAGGAGTTCCACCGCCAATGGAATCACCGAGGTCATGTGGAAATATTGGAAGTACGGTTGAGATGTGTGAGTGGAAAAGAAATATGAAATTGGTTATGCCATCATGGAATGGGTAATGGTTAATGTGTAATGACTTTTTGGTTCATTTCCTTGTAACTGATTTTTTTGCTGAAATGTTTTGGTAACGATGTGTTTGGATTGATGGAAATTATTGAACTTTTTAAATGGTTATATATAATTGTTTTCTAAAAATGTGTTAACTTTTCGTATCATATTGGCATGATTAGGGAAGTCATTTTTGGAAATCCTACTAAGTATCATTACTCTCCCCTTAATTGGGAACTTTGGTGCTTTCGTAGGTGTTGTATTCTAAGACATAGGTAAAGGTAAAGCATTTCATATTTTCAATGGTACATCATGATGCTTGGGAGGTCTTGTGTTGTTGGGGCTTGGAGCTTGGTGGTAGATATATATCTATATCACGAGTCCTTGAATTCTTTTCATTTTATTCTTATTTTTTAATACTCTTATTTTTCTGATGTGGTTGTTGGTAATGATGCTCTTTTGGTATAGTTGAAATTTTATACATTTTTAACATGAATCATGTAGTGGTTTTTGGAAGTGTAATGTTTAGTCGGATTATTTATTTCAAAGGTAAAATTATCCCCCTATCATTCTAGAATCCTTAACATTTATTTCTAGCCTTTGTCTCCTTAGGGTTTTCTCTTAAGGCTGAGTAATATTACACTACCTTTGGCATCTATTGTCGGCCTTGGATTTGGCATTCAATCTTGGTGTATTCCTTGAGTTGGGATGGTAGAAAGGAGTTAGATTGTTGGAAATTAAAATTTATAGAATAAAAATATGTATCTAACCTTTTTAAGATGAACATTAAGTTACCAGGGAGTGGGTACATAAGTGTTTGGGTGAAATATATAGGCATTGAAATCTCATTTTCATGGGTTTAGCCAATGAGAGAAACATGGAATTCATCGTATAAATGACTTCCCACAAGGATTTCATATCTCATTTTTAAATGATTTGTGTTGTGCTATTAATGTGTTAATTTTTTAAAAATCTGGAAAAAAAATTCAAATGTGGGATTTTGAAAAGATAATGGTTGTGTTATTTTAAAAATGGGTTGATTTTTAAAACATGGGGGATTTTTCAAAAATGATCGAACATAAGAAATGTTGAATTATGGGAAAGCATTATTGTGATATTTTCAATGTTATAGAATTTAAAATTTCAATCCATCAGTTTCTACAGATAGAGACTTATAGTGGTTGTTCTGTTCATTAGAATGGCACACGGTAGGCATCATAAGGACAAAATAGAGGAAGCTTCTGAAAAATTAGTCGCACCTGTGCTTCAGGTGAACCAGCATCTATTTTAGAGCATTGTGCAAGACTTTTATTTTACGGATAGTGGAAATAAAAGGGATGATCTGAGGAATTTGAATCATTCAATACAGTTTTAAAAGTTGTATCAACCCATTTTTCACAGATATTTAGAACTGGAAAGGGCGAAGGTATGGTTAAATAGGATGAATTGAATCTTTGATTTCCTAGGAACACTATAAGACATAAAACTCAATTTAGTGACATACATGTAAGAATAACTTTCACGTCATTGGAGGGAGTTAGCGGTCCAGGATGGAGTAGACCAAGTTATGAAATGAGAGGGTTTAGTGAATTATTTAACAAACAATTATACCCTCACACATTAAAGATTCAAAAAATAATAGATTTCTTCAGTTTGCATCATGAGAGACTATAGTCAATAGAATATGTTAATATTTTCAATAATATAGTCCTTTTTTCACTTAATGTTGTGACTAGTACCTCTTTAAAGCCATGGATCTTCAAACTAGGATTTAGGTAAGAGATTCATTCTAAAATTTTGGTCCTCTGTATAAGCTATTATAAAGAGATGGTGAATAGAGAATCAGTGGTGGAAAGAGTCATCATGGGGATACATGTAGGGGGAGAATGTTGTTACCTATGATTAATGGTGGGCACTCTAACACGAGAAGAAAGAGAAATAGGGACACTTATTTTCATGGTGGGAGTAAGGATTATAATCTTATGGTTGAATTGAAAAATATTCCTCTGAATAATCAGAGTAAGAAATGATGTTTCCAGTGTGGTCCTATAGGCCACATGAAGCAGGATTGTATGAAATAGCCTTGCTCATGTCATAACTGCAAGAAGATGGGTGCATTATCGACATTATTGTTTCAATGATTTGAGGTTAGGTGTTTGTGTCACTCATCAAGGGTCATATTCATCGTATTACTCGATGGGATGAGGGAATCAGAATACCCCTCATTATTCATATACAATTAGCCATTGGGATTTGAGTAACACCTTGAATCCTTAGTAGGGGAATGAATAGTAGATTGTGGCAAGTAAGTAGGTGTTTGGAGCTGAGCAGGTTATGGTGGATAATCAGTCCAGACCATCCACAGTTATAGGTGAGATTCTTTATGAGTTATACCTTTATGAAAGTGTTGTTTGATACATGTGTCTCCCTATATTTCATTACATCCCATTATATTGAGTTTCTAGGTTTAAATGATGAAGTGATGTCTTCTGTTGTAAAAATGTATACTCCTCTGGATCAAAGAGAGTGTCGAACCTTTATGTGTAGATCATTTTTTATAAATTTTTATGGGGTTGAATTTATATAGGTCTTCTTAGAGACTGTGGTAGATTTTTTTACATAATAATGGTATATATTGGTTGATGATTTTTAAGGCCCACATCGACTGTTATTGGAGAATGATTTTTTTCCCAACTGATAATGGTGTTGAGCATATCTTTAGAGGAGATAAGAAAGTAAAGGTGGGTGAAATATTTTTATTGGATCCAAAAGTTGGGATGCACTCATATTAGTTAGTGTAACTATCTCTATAATCTATGGAAGACAATGGGATAAGTAGTTTTTTGGAAATTTTCAATCTGTTTTTGGATGGATTTCCAGAATATTCCTCATGGTTCCCTCTCATAATGGAAGATGATTTTACGACTGATATCCTTCTAGGGACTAGCCTTATCTCACTTAAATCTTACTAGATGGCACCATTAGAATTAAGTGAATTTAATGTAAAATTGAAGGAGTAGGAAAATAAAGGTTTCATCTTACCTAGCACATCTTAGGGTGCGTCACTGGTATTTTTTATTTAAAATGTGGATATAACTCTCCAGATCTCTGTGTATTATAGTAATATCATACAAGCTATGATAAATAACCAATATACACTCCCACACATTTATGGCTTGTTCAATCAGTTGAGAGGATCTCATTAGTTCTCCAAAATTGACTTACTATCGGGATATCATCAGTTGTTGGTTCTGAAGAAGCATATTAAAAAAATAGAATTCATGATTATATATGGCCATTATGAGTATTTGGTAAAACCCTTTGGTCTTATCAATTCACTAGCGGTATTTAGAGAATTGAAGAATCGAATATTTCAGTGATATTTGGATTCATTCATAGTGGTTTTCATGGATGATATATTTTTGAATTCATGGACAAGGGAAGAGAGTGATCCACACTTGACAATAGTTTTTGGAATATTTAGAGGTCATCGGTTGTATAAAAAATTATCTAAAGGAGACTTTTGGATACAATAGTTAGATTTTATTATCCTTGTTATTTCATAGAAAGGTCTTTTAACATATTTGGAGAAGATAGAGGTGGTTACTTTGTGGAAAACTACAACGAAGGTTTTTGAGATACAATTTTTCCAAAGTCTAGCTGGTTATTACTGACACTTCATTCATAACTTCTCATGATTATATTAACTAATGACAACTTTTACAATGAATAATGTTCCATTTAGATGGAATGAGTAACTTCATAAGTCTTTTTAAGAGCTCCAGTGTCACATTACATCACAACCAATCTAAGTTTCTCCAGAACCAGGGAAAGGGTATGCGGTGTATTTTCATAAGGGTTGGGGTGTGTTCTCATGCAAGGGGATCATGTTGTTGTGTGTAGATTATTTCAATTGAGGTTTCATAAGAATAACTACCCAACACATGGTATGAATTTATAAGATATGGTGCATGCTTTGAAAACATGGCATCATTATCTATTTGGTAAAAAATTCATAGTTTTTATCAATCATAATATCATGAAGCATATTTTATTACAGAGAGTTACGAATTTGGGGAAAAGTAGACGGATGAAGTATCTATAGATGTTCGACATGGACTTAATGTACACACTAGGTAAAGTAAATTCAGTGGTGGATGAATTATGTCAGAATCTATATGATAAGGTGGAAAAAAAGATTTGGATCCTTGGAAGTTGATGTCGGTCATATATGAAATATGTTTGGAAAGTGAAAACGAAGGTGATGGAGAATTTTTCTTTTAGGTTTCATTGATTCCATATTTGGTGGGATTGGTTAAAGAGGTATAGATGTTTCATTCATAATGTTTAGATATGAGGTTGAAACTCAATGATTGGGAGAACATTCAGGCTTGAAGACTGGATGGGAATTCGGTGTTGTGGTTTAAAAATCAGATGTATATACCAGTTTATTTTCTGAAATAACTTATTATTGTATATCATCATTAGACATGGGTGATTCACCATAGAATTATGAATATGTATTAGTTATTGAAAGCATGGTTTTGTGGTGGGTATGATAAGGAAAGTGGATGAATTTGTATTGAGATTCTTGAATTGTCAACAATTCAAGGTAGAGAATTGGAGACCATCTGGTATGTTGTAGTATTTATCTATCCCTGTATTGAAATGGGAGCATATAGATATGGATTTGGTTACATGCTCTTGAGAATGGTCCAGAATCGAAATTCCATATAGGTGATAGTGGATTATAAAGTTGGATAATTTCATCCCTATTTGTGAATCTCATATAGTGAGGGATTTGTTTAAAATATATATCCTTGAGATAGTAAAGAGGCATGGTGTACCAGTTTTAATTTAATCAAATAGATATCAGAGGTTCACATATCATTTTGAGAAATCCTTCCAGCAAGCCCTTGGGACTTAGTTGAATATGAGTATGGAGTATCATCCCCAAACAGATGGGAAATCTGAGAGGATGATACAAGCATTGTAGTACATGTTGTACGATTGTGTGATGGATTTTTGTGGATCAAGGGAGTAACAAATATCATCAAAATAGTTATCATATAATAATTGTTTTCAATCCTTGATACATATTTCTTCATTTGATTCATTGTATGGGCATCTGGGTCATTCTCCACTCTATTGGGTAGAAACAGGTAGGACGTCAGTGGTCAGCCCATTCCTTGTCCAAGAGACTATAGAGAAGTTTATAATATTAATTTTATCAATAAAATAATGGACATGGCTCATATTCAACAAAAAAATTATGCAGATCACCATCGATGGCTATTGTTGTTTGAGGTGAGTGATCATGTGTTCTGAAGAATATCTCCTAGGCTTGGACATTATGATTTTTTGAATGTATGGAATGTTAACCCCGAGATATAATTGGCCTTTTAAGACACTTTTGTTGGTTGGAGAGGTGGAATTTGAGTTTCCCTTTCCACCACGGTTTCTTTTGGTGCATAATGTATTTCATGTATCCCATTTGAAGAAATATCAGCCGGATCTTTACCATGTGATTCAATGAGATCGTGTTGAGCTAGAATGGGATGCTTTGTTGGTGCATGTGCTAGTGTGGATTGTGCATAGGAAAGAGAGGAGTCTTTCATGGGAAAATAAAAGGCCTAGTACAGTTTTTGTGACAAAAAGGATAGATTCTAGATAAGACCTAGAAACAGGAGAAGGAAATGGAAAAGTAATGGCCCTTTATATTTCAATAATTCGGTTGTTTTCTACTTTTTGAGGATGTAAAGGCCATTTATTGGGAGAATTTACCCCCCCCCCCCACACACACACACACATTTAGAGGTATATATCTACTTTTATGACATTCTATGTGTATTATGTGGTTGGGTAAGGGATGGGAGATTTTGGAGGGTCTTTGGGAAGTTTTTGGGGAAGGTTTTGGGGACTTTATAAGAGTACATGGTTTGAGTAGATTTTTTGAAAATCATACAGATTCTCTAACCAATGATACACAATTAGGAAAAGGACTCAGGGAGGGTGCATGGTTGAGGCACGTAATTTACCAAACCATGTGGACTCCCCAGGTAAATTGTGTAACTTGAGAAAGTTATCTTTTGAATGTTCAGTTAACGGTTTGTCTAACTATACGGTGTAACCATACGAAGTCCCACTTTAGGTAGTAACAGGTGCATGATTAGTGTACAGTTTGTCTAAACATTTGGATAAACCATGAGAGGATTAAAAAGTCGTTTTTTAAAAATGGGTCTTGGTCAGTATTTTCCCTAAACACCCCATTCTCTCTCCCATGTGGCCCTAAATCATGTATTTTCTCATCTTCATGGTTAGGAAACCTATCCCACTCATTTTGGAAGTGTTTTGAATAGATTTTTTGGTGGTTTGAAGCTGGATATCCCTTTGTATGTCTCCTCTTTAAGTTGTTTTGTAGATTTCCTTAGATATACTTCTCTGTCTCTCCTAGTTTTTTAGATTTTCTTATGTTGCAGATAGATCTAAGGTTTTTGTTGCTTATAATGGTGAGATTTGGAATTGTTCATGTTAGGGGAAGGGATATAAATTATTTTTGTATATTTTCACCTTATTTTAGTGAGTTTTGGTAATGTTGGTCATTTTCATAAAAACTATTGAGGTATATGGATTCTCTATCTACTCCTCTTGCTAGAACGTCAAGGGTTTTATTATAAATTAATTTTTTTTCTTGATATACATTATAAAATTGATGTGAAAGTCTTGTTTTTAACCTTTTTGGTGATGGTTTTGGTCTTTGGGGGAAATGAGATATTTTTTAGAAATATGATTTGTTGTTGGATTTTAAAATGATGATTTGAAAATTGGTTGTTTTGATTGATTTATGGAAATGGTTTGTGAAAATGGTTTTCATTAAAAAAAATTATTGAAATGATGTTTGGTATAAATGGGTGGAATAGGTTTGGACAAGATTGGTTGAATTTTTTTTGGCACAGATGTGGCTTATGGTGGATTTCAATAAATGATTAATTTTATCGAAATGGTTTTTTCATGTCTTTTTGGGAATGTTTTTGCATTAAAGGGTTGATTTGGTTTAGAATTTTTTGGGAACCATGGTTTTGGAAAATATTTGCTAACATGGTATTTGAAATGTAGATATGGTATGTTTTTTTCTTAAGTGTTTAAGAATGGGATGAATGGGATGAATAGTGGTTTAAAGTAGTACTATCAATGGAATGATATGTGGCTATTAAGTACCACAATAAAAAAGGGACGAGGTTAGACTTCAAGTACCACCATCAATGGTATAACCGAGGTTGTGTGGCTAGATTGGATGTATAGTTGATATATACATGCAGACACGTGAGATTAAATGAGGTTTACCAACATGGAATGGGTAATGGGTAATGTCTTGTTTGGTTTCTTTCCTTGTAAATGGTTTGGTTTGGTGAAATGTTTTGGTAAGGGTGGTTGGCTTGTTTGAAATTTTTGAACTATTTAAATTTTTTACATAATTATTTTCTATGAATGTGATAACTTATTATATACTAGTATTATGTGTAGGGATGTCATTTTTGGAAGGCCTATTGAGTATCATTACTAACCCCCTACTTGGGCACATTAGTGTTTTTTTAGGTGTTATATTTTGAGAAATAGGTAGAGGTAAAGCATGTCATATTTTCAATGGTTCATCAGGATTCTAAGATAGTCATTTGGTGTTGGGGATTAGAGCTTTGTGTAGAGATATAGTGATATATCTTGACTCCTAGAGTTCTTTTCATTTTATTCTTTTGTTGTAGAAATTTTGTT
Source organism: Viscum album (assembly GCA_963277665.1). Classification (NCBI taxonomy): domain Eukaryota; kingdom Viridiplantae; phylum Streptophyta; class Magnoliopsida; order Santalales; family Viscaceae; genus Viscum; species Viscum album. Next base: position 1,124,567,634 of record OY728147.1, on the reverse strand, counting down.
TGGGTGATGAGATTGTTGGTTATGATGATCATTTTGTATGGTGGCATTGTAATACATTATTAACATGAATTATTTAGTTGTTTTGGGAAAAAAATATTTGGTTTTTTATTTCAATGGGAAAATCATCCCCTATCATTCATGGAGCCCTAAGAATTTATTTCAATCCTTTGGCACCTTGGGGATGTCTCTAGAGGCCATGTAATATTCAATCACCATCTCAAGACAATGAAAAGGGGAAGGAAGTTATACCATAAAACACTAAGAATTTGGTTAAATGGTATAAATTTTAAATAGAATATTTGACATGAAACACTGATCTTAAATGATCAATGAAATATATATTTCTTTAAACGTATTTCTGTACACAAAACCCCAGGTATAAATAAACTATACTATAGAATATTATTATTTAATAGCCATACAATTAGTGGGTATGAATAAGTCTAAATAAATTATGAAAATTATATCGTTTTCACATTTATAAAATAAATTCAATGTTTATATATTCATTAAAATAATAATATAATAATCATTTTCAGGAAAAAGAAGGATTTTTTTCTAAAGAAATTGTATTTTTCTTAAAGTAGGTTTCATTGTGCACTGAAAACAAACATTAAGATAAATTTTCACCAAATTGAGAAAATTTATTTTCAAAAATGGAAATAATTTTTAAAATCATAATAATAAATTTATGTTAGTTTTAAATTTTTGGATTTTTTGTAAGATATTGATTTGTTAGTGAATGATGAAAATACTAATTTTTAAAATATTGTAATTTATTTTCAATAAATTAATTAATTTAAAAGTTCCATTATTTTTTATATTATTAAAAGTAACAAAAATATTATTTGGTTATATTTAATCCAGTTAAATACTTTATTCAAATTTATATTGGATTTTATTATAATTTTATTTTTGTGTTTAAAATGGGGTTTTTCATAAAAATAGTTTAAAGTTCATAATGTTTATCCTTTTTAATTAGTTAAATATAACGTTAATTGTTAATTATTTAAATGAAATTTATAGATTATATATATATATTAATTTAAATTATTAAAATAATTATTTTCGATTATAGTGTTAATATAAAATTATTTTTTCTTCAAAAATACACTTCTTGAAATCCCGATTTTTCATCACGCATAATGATTTAAATTAAAATTAAATTCTACCAATTCTGTGAATTTAATGTAGTAAAATGAATTAAATATTTTCAATAAAAATTATTTTTATTATATAATATATTTAACATAATTTTTAATCATAATAAATATGGAAAATACTAAAAAATATATTTTACCATAGTTAAGGTAAAACGGATTTACCGGGTGTTAAACTAAAAAGATAGGGGTTCGAATAACCAAAAAAATTGTATAAAATCTATTTTATAGAAATATTCGACCTTATAATGTCTATTTTTTAATATTTCTAAATTTTGGAGCCATTTGGCTTGTGAAAAATGTGGGTATCACTTTTTCTTTTAAACAAATACATGTGTTGTAGTCACCTCACTTATAAAAGGCCACCCCATATTCTCTCTTCATAACATATTAATAATATTTTATATTTAAAAATACCAACCCATAAATATTTTTTAATTCCCTCACCACATCATATAATTCTTTTTATGATCACAAATCCACACTACGAAGGCTTTTGGTGCAAACCTAAGAATGTTTTTTGAAAAATAGGTATCGTTCTTAACCAAGCATTTTTTTATTTGTTCTTCAACCTCCATAAAATATTTTTCAATTATCATTATATAAAAAAATATTATATCTCATATAATGAGATGTTATTATGTTAATGGCATAACCTTAATCCATCTAATCTTCCACAAAAATGGATATGAGATCGTCATTCATGTGTACAATGGACTACCACCTCGTGAAATGATGTCATTGGTTTTTCATCACCCCCTCTCGAGTCTTGTTATAATAATGGATTCGGATTAATTTTCTGAAATTTTAAAAATATTTATAATTATGTAGTTATTATATCACATATATCTTATCACTTTCTATTCTTTGGGTGATTTGATAATGTCACTCGTGTGTACGGAAGACAACCACCTCACAAATCAATGGGATTCATTATTCAATGATGCTTAAAATGGAAGGTAATTTTAATAATTATAACTAAAATATGTTGTACTGATTTCATAATTATGTTATTAATGAAATATTTGGTATTATTAATATATAATATATCATTTTATTTCTTACACTAAAAAGTGAGAATGTCATTCATGCATACGTGAAGACTACCACCTCAATGATGTGAATTGATTATTTTATTCATCACCAAAACACAAGGAATGATATATATAAGTTTCTTTAATGAAAAAAGATGGTATTTATGATATTATTATAATTCTAGAAATATTAAATATTACTCACCTTCTTTTTATAATTATCATTTCAAAATGGAAACGTTATTGATGTGTATGTACAACCTACTGTCTTCATGACTGTATGTAATTCATTTTTCATAAACATATTTCATGATTGGTTTAAAAATTATAATTCATGTATAGATATGATAAATTTTCCATTATTATTATTTTAGAGATATTTACATAATGACCGCATTGACCATTTTCAACACACCAAAGTTGTTTTAAGGTAATGAACTGAACATCCTCAAAACACCAAGCATAGAATTAATTGACTATGTATTTAAATATATCATTAAAAGGAAATAAAATAAATTTTTTTAGTATAAGGAATTATAATTGTAAAAGTTTATTAATAAATCAAATAACTAATAAAATTTTATTATATTGGGGTTTTTAACACATATGAATAAATATAGACCATAGGTAAGGGTTTCTCATCTCAATTTTATTTTCATGACACATATACCATATTCACCACATAATTTTTTGGTATAGTGTAAAAAATCACATTAATTTCTTTTATTGTTATATTAATTAAAATTCATGGTTTTTACAAATACTTATTAGGTTTTCCATATCATGGGGTTTTGATCTAGGGATTTTGAAATCAGTAAGGTACTTCATCTCAATTTCCCTTAATTAAGGGATATTGTAATGTTATTCACCTAATTTATTTTATATTTGTTATATATTACCCATTTTATATGTAATATCATAAATAATCTATATATCATTGTATTTTAATTTTCAATTTGAATTATTTCACCCATGGTGATTTGACTTAAATGTTGCTAAATGGGAAAAGGTTTATTAACTAAATTTCGTTTTGATGGGTTATAAGTTTTCACTAGCATCATAATGAAATGATTATGTGTGAATTGATATATATATATATTGTTTTATTACATATTTATATCTTTTTATGTATCTACATTTGTTTAACAGAATCTCTCTAATGATTAACTCTCAATTCTGTTATATGATCTTTGTAAGGTCTATTCATCTCAAATCCTGTATTTGGGATGTCTGTTTGTTATATACACTAATATCAATTTATAAGGTGTATATACTTCCCATTTGATATGTTATATAATTAAAATTATTTTTTTCATAGTATTTAATCTTTCATTTGATGTTATTCTACCATGGGGCTTACGATTGATGAGTACCAAAGTGGAAAAGGATTTATGATTCAATCTTTCTTCTTCTGAGGGTTTTTTATCTTTAATGTCATTTAGGATGAAATAATATGATATTATTTTCTTGAACAGCATATATTTTATTATCCACTTATTATGACTATTTTTTTTATGTTTAATTTGTATTTCATCCATTATTTATTGAATAAATATTAATAATGTTTTTTAAGTGATACATTTCTTTTTTCTTTTGTTTAGATATGGAATTCTTATCTTATATATCCATGTTTTATAAAATATTTTCAAAAATTTTCTTTTCCTACCATCATTTTAATTATATTCCTTTATTTTTCATTTATATGTTTCCACAAAATTTAAAGGAAATTTTTTTCTCAACATTTTTTTAATTTTTTGTTTTTAAAGGTTCTATTTAAAAATAAAAGGATATTTTCCTCAAAAAAAATTAATGAAATTTTAATGAAATTTACATTTACCAACCACAATAACCCATGATGTGACTTACACTCCACAAGGAATATGTGTTATTTATACTATCATTATTCATTATCTAGATGAATTATGAGATTGACATGGACCCCATATATTTTTCAAGGTTGAACCAAGAAAACACAATAATAATGATTATTGTTATGTAGAAAATTGAAAGATTATAAATATTTTATTTATGAATGTTAATTGGAAATTATTGACGATCATGAGTGCGACAGAAATATCTCATATGATGGGAACTCCCACATAATGTTGGATCATTCTGATATAGATTATATGGTGGGTGCACCCAAATAGCACCATACTAGCCTGATATAGCTTATGAAATGGGTGAACCATGACAATGTTAGGTGATCCTGATATAGTTGATAAGATGGGTGCACCCAAAAAACACTCCAATGCATTGGTTAATTTTCCTTTTCCTAAGAGGAAATAATGATGGAGTTACCATAGGGTTTAATTTATGTATTTAATTTGGATATAATTGTTTCAAATGTGAGTTTAAAATAGGTTATGAAGATGATGTTCCATGATAAAAACATGTTTCAATTATACATGTTATGGGTTACAAATTTTTCCTTTGATCAAGATTGATATGGCATGGATCATGATTATTGATTCTGATAACTCTTTCCTTTTTCAATGATTTATGCCATGTAATGTGTTTATTGATCAAGGTTGATTTGCATGAGTTCTCTTACATTATTATCATGCACATTGATTATGTCATCATACCCTTACTCTCATATTATTATCACTAATTAAATTCAATTGTCAATGATTGTGTTTACCCTTATTAAGAATTTAAGCTCACCCTTTTTATATTTACATTTAACTATTTTATCAGTAATGATGTTGAATGAATTATATATATAAGGGTTTCAGGTGTATTATTATGATGATTATTTAATATTAAATAATAAAATATGTGAGGGAGAAATTATAATTTAAAAATAATGTTATTGTTTATATAATATTTTTCCCTAATTCTCTAAAACTCTAAACCTGAAAGGTGCTTGGGTAATTAGGTTATCCAATATTTACTTTTGATATTGTACATTTTGGGTGGACAATTGGGTCACCTTCATCGGTATGAAATTATGAAATGTTAAGTCTATGATTTTACCTTTATATCCAAGATCATGGATTTGTGGTATTTATAGTTGGTATCATGGAATGGTTTAGATAAATTTTTTGATTAGGATGTTTTAATGTGAGATTATCTTAAGATTTATGGATACCATCATAGGTCTCTAGGATTAAAGTTTATTATATGTTCAAAAGTCATAGACACCCCCTTTTAGGTTTAATGTGATGATATTTTAAAAATTTTAATGCCCGTTAATGAGATGTTTTATTGGGTTGAAGTATATGTAAATATATTCTTTATATTGAAGTATGAATTTACATTTTTTGGAATTTTTTTTAAGGTATTGATAACCATTACGGTTTATATGATCTGGTATATTCAGTGAATTATGGGAACACAAGTTTTATCATATAGTTAACAATGGAATTGAAAATTTATCTGGTGACTAAGTGATTGTTGTTATTTAGAATAATATCACTATTTTTTGTGATATTGATTTTACAATGGATCTAATAATATATTGTAGGGGGTAAATCAATTGTTTCCTTTTAAAAATTTCATCTTTAGAAAACTTAACCCCAATAACTTGTTATATTTTCATAATTATCAACTTTTAATAAACTCAAGTGCATGAAAAAATATGTAGTTAAACTAGTAACACGTGATTCATACGGTTTGTATTTTGTGATAACCTATATCCTTTCCATAGAAACTTTTGTTGGTCTATGGAAATTAACTATTATGTATAAGTGAATAAAACTTATGTCAAATCCAATTAGACACCTTTTGTCTCATCATAGGACTTATTATACTGAATCTCGTCACTTTACAAAAATATGCTTAAAAATATTTATCCATAAGAAAATATGAAACATGTTTAAAAGGTTTCACTTGAGATCTATCTGAAATCTCTATCCGATCTACCATTACCTGATTTTCCAAAATCCTGTGTCTTCAGTCTGATAGCACAAAATGGATATCCCTTTTCAATTTATTCTATTTCAAAAAACTTTTCTAAACATAGATATATTCCCTTAGTTTGATTCACTAAATCTGGTAATCTGGACATTACTCAGTCCAATCATCTTATCAGAATACCCAATTCCCTAAAATATTCTTGAACTCGAAAAAAATGTTAGTTACAAACTCACTTTTGACATTAATTTTAAATTTTAACAACATTTTCATATGGTTGAACATTATTTTAGTCTGATGTACTTCCCACCTCTATTTATATGTTCTCTAGAAATAATAAATCTGGGAAACTAAAATATCCCCCCCCCCACTGAAATTCTAAATCCTTTAATTTCACACACATTTGAACTTAATTTTTCATTGCATCAAACCATAAAATCTCCTCTAGTGTCCTCTCCAAAAATTCTGGAATCTTCATAAATCTTTTCAAATTTCCTAAACATTAATAAAGATAAAATTATCTAGAAAATTATGTCTGAAATAATTTGGATCATTTTGATATACTTGATCTAATTGAAATACAGAACATGTTTTTTCTCTTTAACCATTGAAAAACAAAAAATATATAATTTCTTATTCTGATCATCTGGTCCAACTGAAAATGGTTGACTATATTTTTGAAATATCTATGTATATTAGTTTCCGAAAACCTCTTTAGTATAAATAAAACATTTCTAGAAACTTATTTGATTACGAGATCTTTCAACTCATCTACATCTGATGACACAACTTTTGACCATGTCTATCTAGAGAATAGAGTTTAATGGAACTTGATATACCCTTTTGTCATTTCTCAGGTATAACAGATTTTCATAAATAACTCTTATGTTTCAATAACTCTTCCTTATAATTGGTGTTAATAACTATTTTGTGTCAATAACTCTTTAGTTACAACAATTCTTCATTTTCAACAACTCAGTGGTGATAATACCTAATCAACTCCCTCATGTACAATCAAACTATTTTGATAGAAAAATTGAATAACCACTTCATAAAATAAAATTAGTGAAGAAACGACTAACTTCTTCAAATTTTGTGATCCACATATTCTCATAAACCATGAAACATCATGATTTCTGACAACTTATTCATATGAAGATCTACGACAGATGCCTCTTTATAATTCTTGACATTTTCAACATCATAACAACTTAGAACTCAAAAAATGTAGCAACATCTAATCTGGTGTATCAAATAACATGCATTTGATGAACCACTTTTGATAAAAAAACATTTCATTTCATCATACTTTGAAAACATAAAACATACTATCTTCTGAAAAAATCTGTGTCTAGTTCTTCTCAGTATGATGATCTGCATCAATATAACCCCAATTTTGGGAAAATATGATTAGAGAACTTCAACATCTCTATTTATTAAAGAGCTTATATCATTATATTTTTCATGATTTTGAGAACATTAAATTAAATAAAATAATAATTTTAATTCATTTGGAATATTAATTAACTTTCCATCAAAAAATTTTAAACTAACTTCATTTCACCAACTTGTGAATTTCGACATTTTAACAAGTTCTTACTCAATAGCTTCTTTGTTAGATGCATTTAATCTTCATAAAAAATCACAATTTATCATGTGTGATGAGCTAAGTCTGATACGCTAGGTCCAACCACCTACTTTGATAAAACACTATCATTATCGATATTTATAGTAAATTCATAGCAAAACAAGTTATAAACATTCTGCAACAATAATTTCCCATTATTTACAAAAATATTATTTTACCAAAAGATTAGTTTTCAAGAAAAAACATAGTTAAAACAATAAAATCCAAATGGATCTTAAATATCCCACTTTTATTTATTTTCAAAAAATATTTTATCTCATTAAAAACAATTCCAAATCATTATTTTTTCAATAATTAGTTTTTCTTACAACTCATATTTGTGAACAAATCAAGTTAGGGAATTTTAACAAGACACAAAATTTCCGAAAATAGAATGTCTTGAAACCACACTACTAGATAATGTAATGTTTTTTAGGGATTTTTCCCTCAGTGACAAGAATATTTGTAGACATGGTAAGATAAACTCTCCCACACTTTTATTTTTCTATCACCCATTTTTTGAAAAAAACAGCTTTAGATTCATTTAAGTTTGGAAATTAATTTATTTCCCTAATATTATAAAGTTATAAAAAGTACCCCCTTTGTCAACATAAACTGAAGCATGGTGGGGGTGATATCTTAAAATTCATTAGAAGACTTTCGTAGATACTGAACATTAATCTATAGCCTCAATTCTAGAAACCCCACTTTCAATATTGATTTTTTAAAGATATCAAAAAAATTATACTTTGTTTAAATACATTTTAGAAAAACTAATCTTCCAAAAGAATTCTCTTTTATCAAGTGATATTTATTTTTAATATGTTTTGATCTTGTTTATTGGATATGTTTTTTAGAAAACAAATACTCTCTCATTATTATATAGTATCTTCAATTGTTTGCAAATATTACTTAAAATACTCCAACTGAACATTCATCCACAATATTTGAGAACACCTCTATATAGAAGAAATATATTCTAATTCATTTGTGCTTAAATTTATTGAACTTTGTTTCTTGCTTTTCCAAATCACACAACATTATCTAATGTAAACTGTTTCTCCAAATGTTTATTTTTAATCATTATAATCTCTAGAACAATCATCATTAGTATAACCATGAATATTTATGCCAAAAATTATTTCCACTAGTGCAGAAAACGTTATTTACATCACCATTTTTTAGGTCGGTTATATATAACTGACGTAAAAATGCGGCGAGTAGATTTTTAACGTCGGTTATTTTAATAACCGACGTTACAAATTGCACCTGTTGGATTTTTACGTCAGTTATATTATAACCAACGTAAAAAACCAATGCGCGGGGGGTTTTTTATGTCGTTTATTTGGAAACCGACGTAAAAAACCCAATATTGACGCATTTTTTACGTCGGTTATCAAATAACCGACGTAAAAATCAAAGCGTGGGGTTTGTTACATCAGTTATTTTATAACCGACGTAACCCCCCCCCCCCCGGGCCTTGGTTTTTTACATCGGTTATTTGATAACCAACGTAAAAAACGCGTAGATATCAGGTTTTTTACGTCGGTTTCCAAATAACTGATGTAAAAAACCCCCCGCGCATTGGTTTTTTACGTCTGTTATCTTATAACTGACGTAAAAAACGAGATATATACGCGTTTTTTTTGTCGGTTATTTTATAACCGACATAAAAAACCAAAGCATGGGGGGTTTTTTACGTCGTTTATAAAATAACTGATGTAAAAAACCCGTAGATATCTCATTTTTTACGTCGGTTATAAAATAACTGACGTAAAAACCCATAGTGTGGGAGCTTTTTTATGTCTGTTTTAAAATAACCGACATTATAAATTTAAAAAATAGTTTATAACGTCGGTTATTATATAACCGACTTTGTAAAACTTTTAAAGAAATTAAAGCTCGTGGACTGTCATTTACGATTTTTCGATTGACCGTCCGCCGGCTCGTCTCTCTCGCACGGTAAACCCTAATCGGCTCGTCGATCGACCTGCGTTAAACTCATTTTGGCTTCATTGTTTATCTTCTTCACTCCTCTCAGATCTATCATCTCAACTCGCCACATTCAAGTAAGCCTTCCACGAATTTATTTCATACGTTTTTGTTTCGATTCTTGATGTAATTTGTTTGCATCAGATATGCTTTTCTATTTAATCATGTTGAGAATATCGTGGAATTTTTTGTTGTTGCAAATGGTTATTTGTATTTTGTTGATATAACAGACTATGTTGCATTTATGTAAATCAATGCTGACTATTGGTGACATTATTTAATATTGCTCACTGTTATGGTTACTTTATGTGCTAGAACATGCTTATGGTTCTGGATATAAATGTTGCTTAATCTGGAAATTATTTCTTATGTTTTTTGGTTCTGTTTTGGTTGAATTGGATTTTTTACAGATTTTTGTTTTCTATCTTTATGGGAATTAATATAAGCAGTTTGTGTTTGAATAATTGTTTAGTCTTGTAATTTCCAGGCTGTTCACTATAGTTGTTTATATTTGTTAATTATTGGTGTTTAGAATTTCTGAACATGTTTCCAATAATTGGAATTAAGTTTTTGTCCATAGTTGTTTTGTTTATGTTTTTAGATTTTGAAAACCAAAAATAAATAGAGTTTTTAGTCGAGTTTTATTTTGATTGATAACCATTAAAGCTGAAGGCCAAGTACAAAATCAAATCCCCACAAGATATGTTACATGGGATTAAAAAGAAGAAATAAAGGATTAAACCGAATTAGTGGGACTATTGTTATTCTGAGCAGACCAGTGTTGGACACGCTGGGCAGCCCTCTCAGCCTGCCAATGCAATTAACGATCATCAGAAACAGGAATGAGTGAATTGATGAAAAAATAATAACATGCTGGTAGACCTCTTTTTTCAGTCACACCGAAGGGTGATGAAGACCAATATCAAGGTCTACACGCCATTTAAAATAGGTTGTTTATCTAATATATTAAAACATCAAAACCAAAATCAATATTAAACTATGTAGGCATCATGGTTTTCTTTGATTCAATGAAATTTAAAACTGTTATATCTAACTATATTTTTTTAAAAAAATAATATTCAAGCATATTTTTTTGAATACCTATAGATTTGTTTTATATTTTAAATTGTTTTACATTCAAATTATGATTTTTTTCATATAAACATATATTTGTCTTATCTTAAAAATATATATATTTTGTTGATATTTGTTATAGGTAATAATGAGTCAAATTTGGATTATGGAACATCGAATGAGTAATGAATTTGAGGAAGGTGTTGATGCCTTTTTGGAATTTGCAAAATGAAATGTTCCAAGTAGTGACATTTTTTTCTGTCCATGCCTGAAATGTTTGAATATGAAAAAGTTGAAAAGTAGAGAGATAAAAGATCATCTGATTTGTCATGGCTTTAATCCGAGTTATAGCCCTTGGATTTGGCATGGTGAAACTGGACGGAATGTCACTGATGATGATGATTAGCAAGATGGTAACTTCTATGGAATTGAAGAAATGATTCGCGATATTGTAGAAGAACAAATTGAGATAGAACCGAAAGTTGCACGTCTATATGGTGATGCTGAAAAACCATTATATCCCGGTTGTACAGATTTTACGGTTTTGTCGGTGGTGTTAAGATTGATTAACCTGAAGGCGAAGCATGGATGGAGTGGCAAAAGTTTTACAGAGCTACTACAATTGATGAAATACATTCTTCCAAAAGATAATGATCTTCCATATTCACATTACAAATCCAAGAAAATATTATGCCCGATGGGATTGGGATACAAGAAAATACATGACTATCCGAATGACTGCATTATATATGGGAAGGAATATGAATTTCTGTCAGAGTGTCCTAAATGTGGGACATCACGGTATAAGGTGAAAGAAAAATCACAGGCTGATTTAGAGATTACAAAGCTCCCTTCACAGGTATTTTCGTATCTTCCTATAATTAATTGTTTCAAACGTTTATTTTCTAATTCACATAATGAAAAAAGGTTAATATGGCATGCTGAAGAGCGGGTATGTAATGGAAAAATATGTCCTCCAGCTGATTGTCCACAATGGAAGAAAATTGATGCGCAGTATTCTACATTTGGAAATGAAATTAGAAATATCATACTAGGGTTGTGCACAGATGGAATGAATCCATACCGAACACTCAGTAGCACACATAGTTCATGGCATGTTTTATTGGTAATTTACAACCTCTCTCCTGAAGTTTGTATGAAGCAACAATATTTCATATTGAGTACAATGATCTATAGTCCAAAGAAACTCGGTAATGATATTGATGTTTACTTGTCACCATTGATTGATGATTTGAAACTGTTATGGGCTGATGGTATTATGGTGTATGATTCTTATAAAATGGAATATTTTCAACTGCATGTAGTGCTTCTGTTCACTATAAATGACTTCCCAGCATATGGAAATTTGTCTGGATACAGTGTTAACGGGCATAAATCATGTCCAATTTGCGAACAACAGACATCCTATTGTCAATTGCATCATGGGAGGAAAACAGTGTACATGGGTCATCGAAAGTTTTTGCCTATGGAACACCCTTATAGAAGACTAAAAAAGGCATTCAAAGGCTCAAAAGAATTTGATACTACTCCAAAACCTTTATCCCCTGATCTGTATTTTGAGAGGGTGAAAAACCTTGACATGACATTGGGAAAGACACAGAAATCTGGTAATGATAGACATATTTGGAAGAAAAGGTCAATTTTTTTTGAGCTACCATATTGGAGGTATCATGAAGTTAAACATAATATTTATGTCATGCACATGGAGAAGAATATTTGTGATTCTTTGATTGTATCATTGTTAGATATTAATGGAAAGACTAAAGATGGGTTGAATGCAAGATTAGACTTACTATAAATGGGAATACGTTTGGAGTGAGCTCCCACTCCTAAAGGAAGATGAACATTTCTTCCCCCAGCTTGTCATACATTTTCGAAGAGGGAGAAAATTAGCTTCTGTCAGTTTCTTCATGATACCAAAGTGCCTCAAGGTTATTCTTCTAATGTAAAAAATTTTTTCTCATTGAAGGACTTGAAGTTGATAGGTATGAAATCACATGATTGTCACGTCATGATGCAACAAATTCTACCAGTTGCATTGTGTGGAATATTTCCCATTCGTGTCAGAAATACTATAATGAAGTTGTGTTATTTTTTCAATTCAATTTGTAACAAGGAGATTGATGTGAATGCTTTGAACATTTTGGAAAAGAATGAAATTTTTATACTTTGTCAATTGGAAATGTATTTTTGTCCAACTTTTTTTGATATAATGGTGCATTTAATGATTTATCTGGTTCGAGAAATAAATCTTTGTGGACCTGTATATCTTCGTTGGATGTATCCTTTTGAAAGGTATATGAAAATATTAAAGGGGTATGTTAAAAATTTATATGGACCTGAAGCCTCCATTATTGAAAAGTATATTTCTGAGGAGGTAGCAGAGTTTTGTACGAGCTACTTGGCTGCGGCACAACACATAGGTTTGCCTCCATCTCGCCATGAATGAGTTAATAATGAGGGAAAGGGGATTCGTGGCTTGAAAGTCAAATCATTGTCAGCTGAACAGATGAAGAAGTTAGAATCATACATCTTGAATAACATAGCTGATGCTCAACCGTATATCGCATTGCATATTAATGAGTTGAAACAATGTCATCCAAAGAAGAAAGAAATGTGGATTTTGAATGAGCACAACAAAACTTTTTTGTCATGGATTAAAAAGACTTTTCTTGGTAGATCAGATGTATCAGAGAAATTAAAATGGATAGTGGGTGGTCCATGTTTAAATGTGATAACATGGTCCGGTTATGACATTAATGGTTATACATTTCATACAAAAGCTCAGGACAACAGAAGTGAAGTTCAGAATAGTGGTGTATTGGTGTTTGCAGAAGTAATGCATTTTTTGAGTGATAAGGACAAAAACCCAATTTCTGCATCAAATGCATATTATGGAGTGATTAAAGACATATGGGAGGTTGATTACTTTAAAATTAATGTTCCCGTTTTTAACTATAAATGGTTTAACGGTAACAACAGTGTCATACACGATGAATTTGGAATGACACTTGTTAATCTGAATAGATTGGAAGACACAGCTGATTCTTTTATAATGGAAACACATGCAAAACAAATTTTTTATGCAGTAGATCAATCAGATATGCAGTGGGATGTTGTTTTACAAGGTAAAAAACAATATGTTGGTGAGGATGAACTTGATGAATATGCTGATTTATGTGAGATCCCTACTTCCATGGAAATATTAACATAACATAATGACGATCATGTTGAAGACATAGTTTGTGCCAGAAGGAACGATCACGACGAAGGAATTTGGGAAAACAATCCATTTGTACATTCCTAAAATTACAGGGAACATATGTTTATTTCTTGTTTACATTTATTTTTTCCATAAATGGTAGATATTGTAAGTTTTTTATTTATTAAAACATGTTTTAAAATAAAATAAGTATATGTTTTTGTTTGTTTTAAGTTCTTTTATTTTACTTTATCATGTTTATAACCATTACATGAATTTTAAAATGCTTATTTTTGTTCACTGACAATTACTTTACCATTTTTACAATGTTTACCAGGTTTACCATTTTTACCATTTTTACCATCTTGACCATCTTGACCATCTTTGCCAACTTTACCATTGTTTAACATGCTTACCATATTACCAATGTTTACTATTATGTAACTTAGTACACTTTTCTATTTTCTGATTATAGTAGTATTAAAATATTTGAATTTGTATATGTGTTCACTGATAATTAATTTACCATGTTTACAATGTTTACCAAGTTTACCATTTTTCCCATTTTTACCATCTTGACCATATTGACCATCTTTTCCATTTTTACCATTGTTTAACATGCTTACCATATTACCAATGTTTACTATTATGTAACTTAGTACACTTTAATATTTTCTGATTACAGTAGTATTAAAATATTTGAATTTTTATATTTGTGAACTGACATTTGTTTTTTTGATTTGAAGGATAATGACAGATCATTCAGATGATCAACCACATGATTCTGGAGAGGAGCATATTGTTGGTCATACCTCTGGGGATGAACATTCACATGCTCCTATTACGACAAAGAGTTCAAAGGTTGGTAAACGTGGGTGCACACGTTTACCAAAATTTTCACTTGCCCGTACGCAGGATCAAAGGATAGTAGTTGAGTTTGATGGTGATGATATTCCTAGAGGTCTGAATGCCAAAGATTTTATGAGTTTTGTTGCAACTCAGGCTAAGACCAATGTAAGCATTATGTATGATGATTGGAGAGGTGTGGATAAAGCGATTATCTCTCAGTTGTGGGAGACAATTTTGGTATGATCTTTTGTCATTGTTTGACCATTCTTTTAATGTTTCTAGTATATATAATATTTTTAACCTCTTCTTTATCAGATGAAATTTGATATTCCTAACACTGGAGGAGTCAGGAATAAATGCTTATCGTTGGCTTCCAGGAGATAGAGGGATTTCAAATCAACCCTCTCATCTGATTTCATTTATGGTCATAGGAGTCATGACAATCCATGTCGTATATATCCTTTTATAGATGAAGACACATGGAGACATGTTTTTGAAAGTAGAAAAAAAGAGTCATTTCTGGTAAGGGCAATGTAAAATTTTATAAACTTTCTTATATAAATGATTTTATTAATGTTTGTTAATTATTTCTTATTCTTAAATTACAGCAAACAAGGAACGATCATCAGGAGATCCAATCTAAAAATGTATACCCTCATAGTTTATCTCGGGGAGGGTATACATTATTGGAAGAAAAAATGATGGAGGAAAAATTTCAACAACTATGAGCTGAGTCTTCAAGCTCTGGAGAGGTGGCCCCTCCATCCCCTCCATCTAGACATGAAAAATGGAAGAGAGCTCAGAAGGGAAAAAAAGGGAAATATCTTTCGGAAGAATCGAGAATCGTAGCTGAGAGGATTATAAGATATCTATTTAATTTATTTAAGTTAAATTTTTTCTTCATATAAGTTTCAATCATTAAATAAGTGTTCAATTAATTAATACGGGACTCTCTTGATGAGAAGAGTTCAGAGGGGACATTTACAGCTATTGGGAGGGAAGATATTTTATTTGCAGCATTGGGAAGGCCCGAACATCCTGGTCGTGTAAGAAGATATCTGGCAGGTGTATCGGTAAGAAAAGTGTTTCCACGTTCTTCAACTTCTAACATTGAGGGGGTTTATAAAAAAAATAGAATCCTTGGAGACTAAAGTTCAAAATATTAATGCGATGATGGAAGACAAGATTAGAGAGTCGGTGCAGTCTATGTTTTCAGAAATGCAAAGACACTTTCAAACTGCAGCTCCCACTCTTCCACCTCCCCCTGCAGACCCCATTATTTATCCTCCACCTCTGCTAGTAGCTCCCACTCCCCCACCTCAGCCTGTGGACCCCATTTTTTATCCTACGCCTCCGCCGCAGCTTCCTACATATTGCGAGTTGTATGTTGATGATTCTCAACATCATATAGTAGCATACGGGTTGGTATATTGTATAGGAGATACAGTTCATCATCAAAAATTAGAGGTAGAGAATTAGAGGGTCACTGTACAGGATATTATAGATAGATCAGCTAGGGTACCAATACCTAGAGATGAGGTGGCGACAGTTGGACAGAGTATCAGCCATTTTTTAGTTTGGCCATCCAGACTTCTTCGACTCATTACCGTAGAGGTTTGAATGTTATATATTTTATTTTATTTTTTTATTAAAGTTGTTTTATCATTTGAAAACTACTATATTTCTCAATTTTTTTTCACAGGAATACTTCAATGGTAAAGAATTATTGTATAGACAACAATAAAGACAACAGTCTATGACATCAGATACAGATTCCAGTGGTCTTGACAGATTGTCAAGATATTCACATTTTTTGTTGGGTTTTTATGAGTTTCCAATGGAATCTCATGTTTGTGGACGTGAAATAAGTGTGGGGATTACAAAATCTGAAATCATGGAGCTTGTTACTGGAGATAAGTTGGGCATCAACGTGGTGAAAATGTTTTCCATGTAAGTCTTAACACCTTTTCCCTGCGATATATTTATTAAAAATTTATACTTATGTATGTTTTGTATTAGGTATCTTTATAAAATTTGTGAGAGGAATGACCTGACAGAAGTATATGGATTCATGGACCCGCAATTGATTTCCCCTGAAGCATGTTCATTGACTGAGGAACAAAGAATGGTTTATATTGCTGAAAGATTTGAAAAGAATATAATCAAACAATGTTGGATGGTGCCTTTTTGTGAGAGGTATGAAACACATTTCTCTCAAAGATTTAATTATCTTTTAACATAAAAAACCACTAAAATTAACTTTCCTTTTATTAGTGATCATTGGATGTTAGGGATTTTTTGCCCAAGGGAGAAAGCTCTTTATTGGATATGCTCTGTTCATGGGGATGTGCGGGAAAGTTTTAAGAATATATTGGAAAAGTAATTTTCAATTTCTTAATAGTTTTATATATTATAATGAATTTTAAATTTACCCCATTCATATTATTTTCTAACAGTGTATGGGTCTACTTTCAAAAAAACACAAAGGAAAGAAATGAAAAGATCAAATATGTAAATGCGAAGGTAAATTTCCATTTATAATTTGTACTTTTTGATTTATTACATAAAAATAATATATTGAATTTACACTCATTCAAAACAGAATTGTCATGAACAATAAGGCCTCATAGAATGCGGATATTATATGTTAAGATTTATGTATGAAATGATAACAATTGGGACAGTTGTGAATTTTGACCTGGTACGATTTCCTCTTAAACATTGCCATAATATTTCAATTTGATTTATTCATTATACACGTTAACTATCTTATTTTTCATTTGTAGCTTTTTGATGACCCTCAACCCTATACTGCTGAAGACATCAAACACGTACAAGTGGAGTGGTCAAATTATTTTACAGGTTTGATTGAATTTTAGTTATTTGTAATGTAAAATGTAATTTTGAATATTTTCATTTTAATTGTGTATTTGGTAGTTGTTTAGGTTGGATTTAGTTTTTTTTTTTTGAAGTTGACAGTGTAAGTTTTGAATGTTATATAAGTGAATGTTTAATTTTGCTCTACTTATTGTTTTGGTCTACTTTTGAGGGTTTTTCTGGTATGGATTTGGGTCTGTGGGGGAGGGGTTCCAAGGGTGTGGGGGTGTGTTCAGTGGGGTTGGGGGTGTCCAGCGGTCTGGGAGGGATGTCCGGTGGGGTGGGGGGATATTCATGGGGGGTGTCAGGGATGTCCAGGGGTGTGGGAAGCCGGTCTAGGGGTGTGGGAGTGCTGTCCAGGGGTGGGGGTTGTCCAGGGGTGTTTGGGGCTGTCCAGGGGTGTGGTGGGGGCTGTCAAGTGGGGTGAGGGGGTGTTGTTCAGGCGGGTGGGGGTTGTCGAGGGGTGTTTGTGGGTGTCCTGGTGTTTGGGGGTGTCCGGGTGTCAGGGGCTGTCCAGGAGTGTGGTGGGGGCTCCAATGGGGTGGGGGAGGGTTGTCCAAGGGGTATACATGAGGGTGGGAGCTCCAATGGGGTGGGGGAGGGTTGTCCAGGGGGTATACTTGAGGGTGAGGGCTCCAACGGGGTGGGGGAGGGCTTTCCATGAGGTATAAATGAGGGTGGATGCTGTCTAGGGGGTAAGTTTTATATGTTATCTATGTACATGCTTAATTTTGATGTACTTCTTTTTTTGTGGTACGATTTCTTGATTTTTTTTCTGGTTGATTCTGGTGGAGAGAAGATGATTGCATTCTGTTTAAAAAAAATTGGGTTTATCACGTTGGTTATTTAATAACTGATGTGATAAAATGCTTGGAAAATAGTTTATCACATCGGTTATTTAATAACCGACGTGATAAAATGCCTGGAAAATAGTTTATCACGTCGGTTATTTAATAACCGACATGATAAAAGGCCTGTAGAATGGGTTATCATGTCAGTTATTTAATAACCGACGTGATAAAAGGCTTGGAGAATGGTTTATCATGTCGGTTATTTAATAACAGACGTGATAAAGGGCCTAGAGAATGGTTTATCAAGTCGGTTATTGAATAACCGACGTGATAAACGGCCTGGAAAATGGTTTATCACGTCGGTTATTGAATAACCGACGTGATAAACTGCCTCCCCCCGGTTTATCATGGTGGTTATATAATAACCGACATGATAAACCCCCCTCTCCCGGTTTTTCACGTCGGTTTTATATGAACCGACGTGATAAACCACGCTCACCCCGGTTTATCACGTCGGTTCTTATAGAACCGACGTGATAAATCCCCCTCACCCCAGTTTATCACGTCGGTTCTATATGAACCGATGTGATAAACCCCTCGCCCCTATTTTTCACGTCGGTTGTTTAATAACCGACGTGATAAACCATTTTCCAGGACTTTATCATGTCGGTTGTTAAATAACCGACGTGATAAACCCTTCCCATTTTCTTTATCACGTCGGTTCTAAAATAACCGACGTGATAAACATCACAATTTTATGTTTTTGACGTCGGTTTTTAAATAACCGACGTAAAAAACCTTATTTATAACGTCGCACATATTAATGTCGGCTAGAAACCGACGTAAAAAATTAAAAATAACCGACGTAAAAAATGTTTTCTGCACTACTGTTCATATAATAATCCAAGTGCATTTGTTCATTTAAATATCATAAAATTCTCTTTACTGTCAGTATATGAGATTCATTAAGATCACATTGATATCTGGAACACAATGTCATATAATAAAAAATATCAAGACCTTAGGCTTTAAGGTAAATAAAACTTCTTATTAGCTTCTGAAATTCATTCTAATTCACACTTTTTCATAGTTTCATCATTACTCTTATTTTTTCTCACTAAAATAAGAGTTCAAACTTCATGTATTCTACCATATCAAACCTATTTATCAATTCCTTAGATTACTTTTCTTGAGATAGGAAAATTTATTTTTCCTTTTGTTGAGCTTGTAAACTAAGGAATAATGTTAATTCCCCTAACATTATCATCTCAAATTTCTTCCTTGTGTCCTTAGAAAATTAATTAAAAACCTTTTCATCATATCTATAGAAAAATTATATTCACAAAATACACAATTACAATTTGTTTGATCAAGTTAACTTCTTTAACATACATGTTGATGTTAATATTTAATTTATAAAAAATATATTTTTCAAAAAAACTAGCATGTTTGGATCACTAATCATGTGTTTATTGTTTTATCCAATGCAAATATTTATTCAATTTTTTTTATTTTCTTCCATAATTTTCAACTATAAATGCCCAAGGTTTCTCAAAATAGACTTCTTCTTAAATATCAATATTTAAAAAACATGACTTCACATCCAGTGAATAAAATTTTAATTCAAATGTGCATCCACTAAATGAAACATTCTAATAGTTTCTAATATTGCAACTGGGGACAAAGTCTTCTTCAAAATATACACCTTCCACCCATATATAGCCTTTGAAAATATGTCTTCCATTATTTCTTGAAACTTATCTATGTTCATTAAACCTTTTTTTGTACACCCATTTTATTCCATTAACATTTCTAATTGTTAGATATAGAATAATTTTTTAATTGTTCATTTCCTCAATTTGATCCAATTATTTATTCATCGAAAAACCCCATTATTTGTGTTCAACTGATTTGGATACTAATTATGGTTTAATTTGTAAAATTAGTGACATCTGATTTTCTAATATCAATATTATTTATATCTGAATAGGATCTTTATGATTTCCAAGAATGTTTCTAGTTTTAACATGTTTTTTGAGGTAGTAAATTTCAATTTTTCTCTTCATGTATCATTTTCACCACCACATACTTCATTTAAACCGTGATATTTTTGACTTGACACTCCTTCATTATCATAGGAAATATTCATTTTTTCTTCTTCAATATTGTTGATAGCTTTAATTAAGGAATTTGTATTTACAATAACACTAACATCATTGGAATCCTAAAAATTTTGTAAAAATTTGTTCCAATATTTTTAAGTACTTCCATTAGTTTAATATTTGATGAAAATTACTTCTTCAAATATCTCATCAAATTTTCCAAGATTTATATTTTTAATTTTTTGTAAAAAATATAATTCCAAAAAATTTGATTTATTACAACATAGTATTTTGTTTGATTTTCTTAAGAAGTAATATTGGATTCATCCTTAGAAAATATCTTTTTTGAATATGTACAATAGTTCTACTATCTTATCGTCTATAGAACTTTTATATTTTTTATTATTCTAACATGCCTCTTCCCATTTTCACCAAACATCTATTCATAATTTTTATTACTCTATTTTGTTGGGGGTGTATTGAGCACTATACTAATGTTTGATTCCATTATTTCCCCAATAATATTCAAAAGAATTCAATTTAAAAACTCTTCCATTATTTTTTATCAACTTATTTATATAAACATCCATTTAACTTTAAAAATATTTTCATGATAATATAATAATCATTACATCCTATGACTTTTGTTTCATAAACATGATGTTGGAAATATGACTGAAATCATCAATGATGTGATCAAGTATAAATATCATTTTATTGATATATGTATCATTATCCCACATAAATAGGAATTAATAAGTTCTAGAGGTAAGGATGACTGAATCTCAACATTCTTATGACTGTTATTAGTCATATTCCATTTCTAACAGTTTATACAAACAACATGATCTCTTAATTTAAATTCTAGTGAATTTAAAATAGCATAAACTTTAGGTAGTATTTTTCATACTTTTCTTCCCAAGTTATACAATCATATGATGCCACAACTTATTCTCATTTTGACACTTAGATAACGAGTTTTATTGAGTTCTCCAATTTGAAAAATATTTCTACTAGTTTATTATCCTCTGGTAACACCATTTCAATATTCCTCACAAATGATGATATTAGAATATTTTATGAAACTCAAATATTTTCCATCATTACAAAGTTAACAAACTTAAATTATGAAATGTTTTATCCTATATAATAATAGAAATTCTTTTTATTTCCACTTTTCCACTTTAATCTCAGTATTTTTATTACACTAATTTTATGGAACTATCATTATTGAAGGTAAAAACTCTCCCATAATGATTTTCATCTTCATTTAATATTTTAAAGTTAGTTCATGTTTGATAAAAAACTTATATCGTGTATCCATGGTTTTTTCTTTTTTACTCACCTTCAAAGCTCTCTCAATAACAAAAGATATTTCCTCAAGTTTATTCTTTCTAGATTTATTTTTTTATACTATAAGAACCTTATTTTGAAAGAATTATCATAAATGTTTATGAAAAGTGACCTGGTTGATCAATTCCTCCAAAATATTCTTCCATATATTCAATCAACTTTTCTTGTAATGTTTCTAACATCGTGATATTTTACTTTTCTTACATCATGTTGCTTAGGAAAGTCACTCATTCTTCTTCTGCCATTTTTTCCACTCTATTCAAACCACTTTCCTTGAAGAGACTTGTCATACCGAAAATTGTAATATCTATTTCCATAATTTCCACAACACCAATAAAACTCATCAAATATTATTATTCTATAGAAATTATAACATTCTCTATATAAATATTCTTGATGTTCAAAAATTATTTCTACTCTAACATTTTCTGGGCATGTAAAAATTTTCTTCTAGGAGTGATTTTAAACTTTGGGAAATATTAAATATTTTTCAAATCCCTTATCAACCCAATATTTCCCAACACTTTTTTCTTCAACTTCAAATGTTAAAAAAATTGATCCTTTTAGTTTATTGGGTAAATATTATCCTAATTCTTGTAGTGAGGTTTTTCTATAGCTTTAGATGATTGATATTTTATTTCTCAATCCTTGAGGAAGTTCTCAGTCTAATTTATTAAATTAATTTGTGAATAAATAATTTTTTATTGATACTTGAAAACTTCAGCTTATTTAATTTATAACTTCTTTTTGAGATATTCAATCGTCATTCCATATTCATAAATTCTCAATTTGCAACTCAATATCTCTAGGATGTCTTATTCTTCTTGCTTGATAGACTATTTTTAACATTAAAAAACTTTTCCTGCATCATTATTCATCATTCTTATTTAATTATGGAGATATCTATTTTTCTCAAGACATGAAACAAGTTTTGATCTTAGCTGATATTATCTCTAGGATTCATCACCTCCTCCTTCTTCTTCAATATATAATGACTGTTTTGTTTTCTAAATTTTTTCAATAAATGTTATGAACATTTCTTGATTTCAACTTCTAAATAAGTTTTTCAATTGAATCCAATTCAACTTCCATACTCTGAATAGTACTTTTTTCATTGAACTTCTTATATTTTTTGAATAAACATTCTTATTTAGAACTTTTATTCCAGTTCTTCTATCGATTTTTTCATCACAATCATATTGATATTCTCCATATTTCTACTTATGTCAATTCAAAGGAAAGTACCTTATTATACCACATTCGAATCATTTTAGAAGAAGTTTTATACTATACATTCCTCTTCCTCTTCTATATTCCATAGAGATAAGAGACATGATTGTATCTTTCAACTCATCATCCTTATTATCTTTGAAATTGAAAGGATCATCACCATAAACATATTAAATTTTCATACTTCTCATTTCTTCAAAATTAATTTCATATTTTAATTTTTTTTATGAATTAGATCCTTCCTCATTTCATAAGAAAAAATAATGTTATAAAGTTCATCAAGAGATAAATCATAGTTATCTTATAAAGTATAAATTTTTTAATTAAACATGTCTCTAATGATTCCCATGAGTTTCTTCACAGTTGTATAATCTTCCATGACATATCTAAAATCTAATAATGTTACAAACAAATTCATTTACTCTGGTGAAGTACTCATCAATAGTTTCTTCATCCCTCATTCTTATGCCTTCACACTTTCTATGCTAGATTTGTAACTTTACACCCTTCACTTTACTATTCCATTTAAAAATACTTTCTAGATTGTTCTACAAACTCTTTGATTTTTTAAGACTCTTTACATTCGTATAAACATTTTATGATAGATAAAAAAGAATATAATTTCAATATTTTCCGTAAACATCAATATTTATCTTATCAAAAAAATTCATAGGTGCATCTTTCATAATGGATGGATACCCACATGAAGAAATATAAACAACTACTATTCCAAGAGATTGAATATATGACATCATACTAATTTTTCTAGCCATAATATTGTTTCCATAAGTTTTATGAATCCCTCTACATTTGATAGAATATATATATTCGATTACAAGGA
Organism: Viscum album; assembly: GCA_963277665.1. Taxonomy (NCBI): domain Eukaryota; kingdom Viridiplantae; phylum Streptophyta; class Magnoliopsida; order Santalales; family Viscaceae; genus Viscum; species Viscum album. Next base: position 1,124,543,623 of record OY728147.1, on the reverse strand, counting down.
TTCAACAAGAGAACCTAGATCTCTGAAATCAATAAAAGTTCCAAAGGATCAAAGAATGACATGGGGTTTCAATCTTTTGTATCCTTTTAAAAATTTAAACTTTAGGAAACATAACCCCTAAAACTTGTTAATTTTTCTTCCAATTTAACATTTAGTAAGCTCAGGCGCATCAAAAAATAGAAAAGTAAAAAAGGCACAGATAATTTACAAGGTTCATCCTTATTGTGTGTACTTACATCCTTTCCATAGCCACTCATGTGGGTCTGTGAAAATTCCAAATTATAAATAAGTGAATAAAACTTGTTCCAAATAACATTATACCCCTTCAATCCCCCAATTGTATTTATTATACTAACTCCTGTTAGTTTAGAAAAAAAATTCTTACAAAAAAAATTATCCAAAAAAATATATGAAACTCATCCAAAACTACTATAAACCATTACTGAATTGGATTTTAATAGTTCATGTAAATGGTATTCACCAGTTCTTATAAATCACTAACTATAAAAGATATATTAAATGTAAGGATTTATCAGTTCTCATAAAAAGAGCTGATAAATTCCGTCTTTAGTAGTGGAAAAAATAACTGATAAATGGGTCCTTTATTAGTTTATTTTTAGCACCGATAAAGGGGGAATTTGTTTCTGACATCTCTAACACCCATATTGGCGCTCCCCCTATCAATGATTCCTACCTCCTTTATTGGAAATTTTTAATATTCAAGACTCATCTGTGAGCCGTGATTTGATTTATTTACCTATCCTTTGTAACTCGAACACCATTGCCACTACACCAAGATATATTTTTTATCTATTTTATGATATTTCTATTCATATATATATATATATCTATGTATGTATGTATGTATATATATATATATCATATATATTTTTTATTCACATATTTATATAATTATTTTTAAATACATCTATAAAATATAAGTCGGTGTGTGTGTGTGATATATATACAGTTATATTTATTTAAATATATTACATATTATATATTAGATATTATATTTATTCATGTATAATAAATTATATTATAATTATATATTCATTTATTAATATGTACACATATATGTTCATATAAACATTATATATATGTTTTTATAAATATATATTTATATTCATATATATAAATTCATATATTTTTATAACATAAAAAGGGTTAGATATTGTTTTAAATAAATATTTAGAATATATATTTATTTACATATATTAGAATATACATATAAATATATATTTGTTAATTATTGGCACACACATGTTAATATAAAAATATTATTTGTATAGGTATATATATATTAATACATTTTTTTAATGTAAATAAAATGGATAATATTTTTCCTTAAAAAGAATGAATAATAAAAGTTTATATTATATATTTAAATTTTTTTATTAAAATATGTATAAATATGAATTTATACCTATGATTTATTATAAGTAGATAAAAGAAAATGTGCATATATTTAATTATAAATAAAACTACATTGTGAAAAAACAATAAAATTTTAAAACCATTATATCAATGTTAATGTAATTCATGGGAATAAATTTATTCCCTACAAAAAATTATATAAAATACCACCTTAATCTAGGATGAATTTACATTGAATTATAAAAAAATTTGGTACCTGACTAAAAACTACCTTTTAGAGGCCTTCTAGCCAATATTTTTCATCAAAATATTTACTAGGTGTTACCCCATCACTAGTGCATAGATATCATCATAGGATTCAATATTATATGTGATTGAACCCAAATGGACCCTTGGATTAAAATTTATGGTTGTTTGATGTTTAGGTAAATTTATTACTTATCTTAGACCATTTATTAATTTATTTAATTTCAATGTTATCTAACCGTTATTAAATGACTATTACTTGATAATAATTATCAAATTATTAATTAATAATATTTTTATTATTATTTTATACGCCATTTTCACTAAATATCTTATATATTATGTGTTAGTGCAAATTATCCTTCTTTAACAAAAATTTTAAATATATATATTATATTTATATACATATTTATATATTTATATATAAATATATTATTGTTTATGAAATATTTTTGTTAAATATTCCTTTAATTCGAACTAGAAAAAAGGCACTAAGGGGTCTCATTATCGGTACTTCTAAAAAAATATTAACAACCCCTATCATTGATTTTTTATAAGCTCTAAAAAAGGGTCTTCTTTATAATTGATTTTTTAGAATCACTGATAAGGGGATTTATCAGTGCTTTTTTACAGTCATGGCTAAATGCCTCCCTTGGTCAACACATTTTTAATGCTAAAAATGGATCCATTTATCAGTAATTTTAGCTAGTGTTGATAAATTATAGTACTTCATAAACCTACTTTTTTAGTATTTCTACAAGAGATCTATCTAGAATCTTATTATGATCTTCCACTGTCTGATTCTCCACTATTAGGAAGATTCAGTCTAATTGCCTCAAGCTGATAACCCTTTTCAATCTAATCTATTTCAAACAACTTCCATAAACATTGACCAATTACATCAATCTAATAATCTAAACATTTCATAGTTTAATATTTTTATTTGAAAACATTTTTTGAGAAAATATTCTTCAACTTGAAACTACTTTGGTTGGAAACACACTTCTAAAACAAATTCTATGTTGTAATAACATTTTCAAATGCATGAACAGTGTCAAAGTACATTGTAATTCCCACCTCTATTTATTGGTTCTCCATAAATAGTATAGGTGGGAAACTAAAATATTTTCACACTCACCCAAATTCCTAATATTTGAATTTCACTCACATTTCAAATTTATTTTTGACTCAATCAAACCTTCTCATCACTTCTCGTTTATTCTCAAAGCTTTTTAAATCTTTAAAATTCTTCTTAAATTTACTAAAAAAATATGGAAACGTCGACCTAGAAAATTCAGTCTGAATTAGTTGTGATCATTCATATACTCCTGGTCTAATTTAATTTAAGAAAAAAAATTACCAAGAAAAATTGAAAAAAATATAATTGCTCACTCTGATGCTCCGGGCCAACTCAAAATGGTGGACTTCATTGTTGAGAATTATATAGACATCAGTTTTATATAACCACATTAGTATAAACTCAAAAATTTCTGAAAACTCTTTATCTGAAGGATCTATATACTCATATTCATTCGATCAATCAGTTTCTAATATTTTCTATCTGATTAATATAGTCTGGTGAAACATGATCTCCATTTTTTTCTTTTTCTCAGTTACAATGGATCTATATTAATAACTCTTCTTTGTAGGAAAACATATATCAGATTAGTGTCAAGAAATATTTTATTACAACAAATAATATGTTTCAACAACTCTTCAACTACCTCATGTCTGATAATATTATTCTAAGAGTAAACTCTAATAACTTTTTTATCTGATCAACTTCTAAAGTGAAGAAACCTCTATCTTCTTCACATTTTAAGAACCGTAGAAAATCAACAACCACAACACTGAAATCGTTATGAAAAATTCTTCATCCTAAGATCTAAGAATGATGAATATTAATATTTCTCTACATTTTCAACATATAAAAACTTAAAACTAATAACTTAAAATTGAGTCTGATAGGTTGTGCTTGAGGACCTAAATCTGATGAACCACATATAATTTACAAAAAATTTATTTTTTCTTACTTTTGTAGCTACAAAATTTCTATGTTCTAACAACTTCTACGTATAATTATTATTAGGCTAATGATCTATATTCGGAAAACCCCAAGTTTAAAAAAATATGTATAGAGAACTTCAACATCTCCCTTTCTTTAACAGCTTATATCATGATATTGTTCATGTTTTTTAGAATATTAATGAACATAAAATCATTGTCTAACTTTATTTGAAATGTTCTTAAACTTCCCATCAACAACCTTTAAAATAGAATCATTTAAAAAATTAATTCCATCATAATAACAAGTTCTTACGTAATAGATTCTTCATCCAATTCATTTAATCATTTTAAAAACCCATAATTTCTCACCTCTAATTAGATGAGTCGAATCTAGGGCATATGATCCCTAGATTTATAAAAACAATTACATTATCCGGATTCACATAAACCTATAAAAAAATAAATTATAGACTTTTAATAACATATATTTCCCATAATATATAAAAAACTCTTTTATAAAAATGATAGACAATAATAAAAACAAAACATTTTTAAAGTAGAAACATCACAAAGGATGTTCAAATATAATCTAAAAGTCGTGAGATAATCATAAAGGGTAGAAAATTATTTAATATTGAGTTTATTTAGGACATATTTTTTAAGAACATTGGGCATTACTATTGTTTTTTTGTAAATTAATATATTATTTCATAAAATAGAGGATTATTCATCATGGGAATTATCTTACCATGGTCTAAGCATTTTTTGGTTAATTTATAAACACATAAGGAAGATATTATTATACCTTTAATGGATATGAGATCCTTTACAATTTTATTCTTGTTCTTCACACATGAAAAAATAATATTTAATACTCATATTTTGGATAAAATGATAAGAATTATGGTGGAAATTTATTGAGTAATTAAATTATACACATCAAATTTTTATATTTCTTTATTCACATAGTCTATATATTGAAGGAATTACTCAACTCTAGGAAAAGGATCTTGAAAAAAAATCCAATTACCATTATTTCTGATGAAATCAATGATATTTTTCAAAAAACATGGGTTAACAGTTTTGTGGTTGCTGACTATCTCATAATCATTCTCTTTCTTGTGATCAATTATCTCTATCACTCACTATCATTATTTTCACATTATTATTTTCTTCCATATCCATATCATCACTTACCACCAATGATTTCCTACATGGGAACCTAGTTATTCATTATTCTAGATGACCTTTATACTTCCCTTTCTCTCTTATCAGGAGGATTTTATTATCACATTATGACGTGGTTATTCAACAAAATTATATTCAAATTTCAAATGGTTAATTATCGAGATCAAGTTCAAATTATGGGGACTTAGTTTATTATACGAGATAGAATGTAACTCCTGAAGATTTTTTAGAAATGAATCTATTTTCAGTAGCATATTTAATATACAACACCAACATTAAATTACCCATGAAATATATTTCTTTAAATAGCTTTCGGTATATGCATCCTCAAGTATTAAAAGAAGCATAATTTTGTATACAATTATATCCTAGCCTTTAAAAGAGTTCGTATTAATAAGACTAACTAAATTAGAAAAATACTATGGATTAAACATGTATAAAATAAATTAAATGGTTATATATATATATATATATAAATAAAATAATAATCATTTGAAAGAAAGAAATAAATGTTTTCAAAAAAAAATTATTTTTTTAGAAGTCATTTTGTTTCACTTTCACACAAAAAATAAAAAATTATTTTAACCTATTTTTGAAGATTTATTTTAAAAAATGGTTTTAATTTTTGAAACCATCATATTAAAATTATCTTAGGGTTAAATTTTGGTAATTTTTAGAAAATATTGATTATTCAGTGAATAGTTAAAAATTCTTATTTTTGAAAAAATGTCATATATTTTCAATAAATTAAGTAATTTATATAAAAACTCAGATTTTCCATGCATTATTTTTTATATTATATTTGTTATTTTATAGACCAAACACTAATATGTTGTGTGATTCCAAGGCCTTATGTTTCGAAAATAAATGTTTGAAATATATTATATATATTAAATAAGATGTGTGCACAGTTTTCTTGAAAAAATTGAAAATTAATCGAATTAGGGACAAATCAGAAATATGAGGGTACCATTGAGCTCATGATGTTGTTTTTACCTATAGAAAGACATAACATATGTTGGTGAGGATAAATTTAGAATACTTCATCATGGGCGTAAATGAGTAAAATTAATTAACTAATTAATTTGTTTGATTTATTTTGGATATAGTTACCATTTATCTTATAATTGTATGATTATGAAGGATTATTTAGTATTGGACACTCAAACACTAGAGATCTAGAAAAAATGTCGGTGACCTTTCTTGGAGGATGACGACGGATCAGGACTAGATCAAGAATCATTACGCCAATGGAGTTCATGGACTTTGTCAACAATGGAAATGCAACCATTATTAATTAAAGAGATATCCAAAATCCTTTTATGATGTTCAGATCAATGTTTTTAATCACTTTCTCTAATCCCATATTAACACAAATCAATTCCACAAATAAAATTGATAAGTGCATCATTGTTAGAATTAAATCGAGGGAATTATATATGATCATTGTAATTTATTATTCTTCCCTCATCTTCTTCTATGAAAATAGATCAAGTCCAAATGAACAAAGGACTAGTTTCATTCATCAAATCTTATGACTTATGGTTTTACTTCTTCATTCTTTGCACATTCATCGTGGTCATTTCATTAGCTCGGGGTTCCTTGAAATACCTAGTATTAGATCATTGTGCAACCATTCATTAGAGGAGTGGAAAAATTTCATAGGTGAAGTGTGTAATATATGGGGTGGTTGATGTGTCATGGTGGTAGTGGATGATCAAAGTTAAATCAAACAGATTTGATGTTCTTGTTCTTTATGGTTTTTATACCTAGTGATGTACTAGCTCGCCATATTTTTTTCTATGTGGATTCGATCTTGGATTTGGTCCGATGAAGGGAGAAAGGTTTTCCTACCCCCTAACTATAGATTCTGGTGAGGGAAGTGGATCTAGTGATGTGTGGGATGATATGGTAGAGATCTCGATAGATCAAGGAAATTGTAGGGTACATAGTGTGTAATTTGGCATTACCCACCATGTGGGACCCCTGAGATGTGATGTTAGAGTTTCAGTTGGAGTTAAGTATCACACGTTGTGTTACATGTTCACCCGTCGTACGAATCTCCCTTGGAAGATCTACGTGTACATCGAAAATTACATGGACATGTCCAAAATACATGACCATGTCCTAAAATACATGACCAATGGTATGTTCTGTACGTGGACACGGGCATGGCCATGTGTACATGGGATGGTACATGGGCATCGGTAGAGATAGAAAAACATGTCCAGATGGAATGAGCGTGTGTTGGGTGCCACTATATTCTACTTGTTTTAATCACACATCATGTTTATTGAGGTTTATATGTTGTTTATGTCTTTAACACATGGGAAGAACTGGGGATAGCTTGAAAAACCTTATACCCATAGTACATGTTGTGTAAAAATATAAGGGGTCTTTTAAGACCTTGTCTTATTTAATTTGGATAATTATTTGGTGATTGTGTTCCCATGGTCCATTACATTGAGTGTACAATGCGGTTTTACTTCCTCATCATAGGATTTTGAACCCCTCTAGTGGATAACTCTCAGATATAGTTTTTGGTGTCCCTCCATGAGACTAGATTGTGATCCTCTATCGTCTTTATACCCAATGAGGGGTTTGGGGAATCACCATGACTTCCTTGAGTAGGGTGTTGATCCTTCATCTAGAAGGTTGTATCAGTATGGTTTGTGGTATTGTTGTAATATAATCCCCTACATAGTGGGACAACCTAGATTGGGTTCGTCGTGTCCCCTAGTAGTTTTGGGTGTGACCCATTATCTAAGTATCAGGTCCTTCTGAGACCAATGAGATTTCTTGGGTAGGGAAAAATGATATATACCTCTTTAATGAGAGTCTCTAGTGATACCATGGATTATGGAGAGGACTCTCCCAGAATGAGAATTACTTCAAGTAGAATCTTATGGCAGGCGGTTGGTCGGGACTGCCTGCTGGTGCGGTGTCCTTTCTAAGTATATCATGGTGTTTTATATTATACATTGATTATTATATCTTGTATTAATATGATTAAACTTTTATTCTTCATGTTTACTGTTTTTGGGGTGTCCTGTGGAGTATTTTTATACTCACCCATGGACGGGATCTACCCACAAGTGTCGTGTCTTATGAAGATGAAAACCCTTTTGATAGTGTCCTAGGAGAACAAGGATAGGGTGTATCATAGATGGATCTAGATAGTTACTATGTTTTTTACTTATATCTTACATTCGACTATAGTACTCGCACTTGGAGTAGGTTAGACTCTTTATAGTTTTTTATTGGGCTTATATTTGATGTCTTTTTCACTTTCATTGCTTTACTGTCATACTATATTGTGCGATCATAGATGTATTCATGTCTTGGTTTTAGTTGTTTTTCATTTTAGCATTGTGTAGGATTTGATATTTGTGTGTTTGTACAAGTACTTTAGGTTAATTCTTCCTATTTGGGGGATATTCCCACTCGATGATTGTTTCCATCCCTTAGCCTATTGATGGTGGTCATGGGGTAGCCATTAGTTGATCTTTGGAGGGTCAGGTTGTGATAGATTGGTATTCGATTAGTTGGATCTACTCTAGGACTAGATTCTATGTTATTGTTTTGTGGAAAATAGTGTTTAGTGTTTTGATCTCATCTTTGAGGATGGAGACTCTAGTATTGGAATGGTGGCTAATGTATCCATACACCAAGACACTAATCACATACCTTTTTGCATGGTACATTAAAAAAAATAGTTTTAGAGAAAACCCTCTACATGTATCATATATGAATGGGTTTTGTCTTCCATGTATTTCTTCTACCAACTCACCTGATATAATGTTTTGACTGTGGCATATATTTTTTAATTTTAGGATGCCTCCACATAGACTACCAGTAAGGATCCCACTACACGATCTCAAGGATTTTCTTATAAGTGGATAGGAATTAGTTCAGGGGAATGTGTTGAATATAACTCCTCTATATTTTTTTCACTATACCACCAATTATGGAGAAACATCTAGAGATAAAAGTTCCAGATGAGGATACACACAGCTTTGGTGCATTGTAAGAGTTTCAAAGGTAGTTACCTCCCAAGTTCCTGGGTGAGCAAGACCCCTAGGTGGATATGGAATGTATAGCTGTAGTCAATCACATTTTTATACTTTTGAGGTATCCTTCAGATAAAATGTAGTTCCTCACAATGACCCTTCCATAGGGATATTCTAGAAAATAGTGGATCATTGTGACTTAATCAAATGAATACACATATCTCTGTTGGACATAATTTGAGTTTCTATACATGGAGTATTTTTATGTAGGGACATTTTCATAATTGCACATACAGGATCTTTTTCATCTGTACCAGGATAGTTTCACCATGGAAGAGTATTTGGAATGTTTTAATGATCTCTCAGGTTACTCCATTAATGTGGTTCGGGATTTTTTATTCAAATCACATACCTTTCACTGGGGATTATTTTGGAACATCATGGACTTAATTTTATCCCTTTTCATTCCCACTTATAATGGGGTACTTGAGTAGACTTTGGTGGTGAAGAGTTTCCAGGAAGACCAAGCACCAACAGTGGGTGCTAGTAGTGGGAACCCATGATATGCGACCTCAGAAGTAGGTAAATGATGCCAATCACAGGGATATATGTATGTCAAATTCTTTAGTATGTGATCCCAGGACATAGAATAAGTGGTGAAGGGATCTCAAGGTGGCTAAAATATACTGTGGTAGAGGTCATGTTTCTTCTGTGATGGTTAGGTACTTCTAGCTAAGGATTTTTGGAACCATTATAAAGATAATAAAGATACATTTGAGGGACCTCAAAGATAAAGACTGAGGTAGGAGAAAGGTTTTTTGAAGTGTGTCGGATGTGTAATATTGGTCGGTAGAGTAGTAGAAGGTGGTAGGAGGTTCAACCTATTACCACCACCACCCCCAGGTGGTCCACACCAGACTCAATAAGATGGGGGTCATGGTTAGGGCCTACTGAAGGATATAGAGGCCTATGACCCCAAGCCTCTAGGGATGACACGTGGTAAAAATTATTTCTTTTACACTTTTGTTGTTTTATTTATAGACACGGGTGTGAGTCATTACTTCCTTTCCACTTATCTTGTTCGAGACATAGATATTCAGGTTAATCCATTGGCTTATCCCTTGTGGTTGAAAACATTGTCAGGTGGTGACTCTATAATTGTGTAATTTTGTTAAAAGGGTGATTTGATTCTTGGAATCGAATGTTTTCTATAGGATCTATTTTTATCTGTGATTAGTCCTTATGATTCCAACTTAGGTATGGATTGGTTATCGATAGTTCATGCCTAAATTTACTATTTTAGGTTGAGGGTGTAGTGTTTCCACATAGATGGGACTAGTTTTTCGTTTTTGGGTGAAAAAGAAACCTTGGTAGAGAAGGATGATCTCAGAAATAAGAGATTGGTGATGATTACTCTCCAATGGGATAGAATGACTCTTGGAGTAGATGATTCTTTGGTCTATCAGTTTCCTACAATGGTGGGGGAGTACAAGAATTCATTTCCTAAGGATATAACAGGTTTACCTCCTCAGTGAGAGATAGAATTACGAATTAACATTCATCCGTGAATGGACTTGATATATTACTAAGCATATAATATGTTTTCCCATATAGATTCATGATATGAGGGTGCATTTGGAGGTCTTGTAGGAGAATGGAATTGTGAGACCTAGTGTTTCCCTTTAGGCAGCCCCAATATTTTTCACCAAGAATGAATGAAGGATATTGTGGATATGTGTGGACTATTGACACTTCAATCAAGTGACTGTGAGGAATAATTAATCAATATTGATGATTGAAAACCACATTCATCTATTTAAAGAGGAATGATGGTTCTTGCATATTAATATCATATCAGGCTATCCCCAGCTATGAGTATAGGTTGATGATATACTAAAGATGGAATTAAGATGTTTCTACCGTCACTATTTGTACTTGGTTACACTATTCAGCCTGAAGAATTTTCCATTAGTGTTAATGTCACTCATGAACTAGATCTTTCAACCTTTATTTGACCATTTATGATGGACTCCATCGATGATATCCTAGTATACTTGGCGTCTGATGAGGAGCATGCAAGAAACTTTAAGATGATCTTAGACACACTCTTATAGAACCATATTTATGATAAGCTCTCAAAGAATTGGTTTTGTATTTGATAGATCCAAACTATATAAAATTTCATCTCATAGGAAGGAATAGTAGTTTACTCGGTGATGGATGAAGTAGTGCTTCATTGGGATCCACCTAAGAGTGATAACAATGTATAGAGATTTATTGGTTTGGTAGGTTAATGTCATATATTGGTAAGTAATTTATCTAGAGTGGCTTCACCCTTGACGTCTTGAACTCAGAAGGGGAATCCTTTCATGTAGATCGAATGGTTCAGGTTGTAATTTCATGAGTTGAGTCATAGATTCATGAGCATTCTCATCTTGATATTTCGAGAGGAGGGTGTCAAGTGCATAGTGTTCTATTATGCATCAGGGACTAGACTTGGTTGTGTTCTAATGAAGAGGTAGGAAGTTACTATCTACAGTTCAAAGTAGTTTATTTTACATGAGTAGAACTATCTGACCCATGATATTGAGTGATAAGCGGTAGTCTTGGCACAAAAGTTATAGTGAGACTTTCAGATGGGTGAGTTGTTTATCATTTACTCTAGACAAAATAGTCCCAATTTTATATTCTCACAAAAGTATCTTAACATAAATTAATGGTGATGGTTGGAGTTCTTCCAATACTATGACTTTGAGATTTTATATACTCCTGGGAAGGTGAACATTATAGAATATTCTTTGAAAAGTAGATCATGTTCTTAGTGTTGGCCGATACGGTCAGAGTAATTAATCTAATTATATTTTTCCATAGTGTAAAATTATAGTGCTTCATTTCTAATGTTTGTGGTTGTTACCCCATCACTTTTAAATAATTTCAGGGATGTTCTGTGTTTTTATACTAACTGTGAGATCTTATATACTAAGATATCTACAATACATGCTCCTAATGGATATTACGAAGGTGTGGATAATGTTATCCTTTTCTTAGAATGGATGATGTCACCTTTTATCTTGTTAGAGGAGGTGATGTAGGAGTTTCATATGTCCCCTTTGGTGGTACATCCATGTGTCGAGAAGAGGTATTATAACATACGATGTTATTTTTAGTGTCTAAGAATGAAGTAGGTAGTTGCAGAGTTTATCTCTTGATGCCTCACTTTTCAATAGGTGAAGGCTAGGCACTAGGTTCCAACAATTTTAGCTTAACCCATTGAGGGGGAAGAGTGTAAGGGTGATTGTATTTCCATATAATTCATGATGTGGATACCATGTATATCCTAGGGACATGATTCTATCTCGTTGATCATAGACCAACTCACCATGTCAGCCCATTTTCGAGCAATTCGTGATCAGAGTTTGGTTGATAGCTTGGGATGTTGCTACATGTATGAGATAGTTCGACTCCATAGAGTTACATAAAAATAATTTTATAACATGATTATTTCCACATGTCGTGATTCTGGAGGGGATTTTATGAGGTCTTAGGGGCTCATTTACTCCTGAGAATAACATTTCTCCCCCATACTGATTTCCAGATAGAGTGGACCATCCAGCTAATGGAGGACAAACAATTGGATTTCATATTGGACTTTTTCCATAGTTGGGAGTGACATATAAACTTGGTGGAATTTTTATACAATAACAACTACCATTCCACCATTGTTATGACATTATTTGAGTCTTTGAATAAGAGACCCTAAAGGTCACCAATTTTTTAGAATGATCCAGGTGAGTCATCACTCATGGGCCCAAAGATTGTGCGAGATACTATAGAGAATGTGTAGATCATCCATGAGAGGATGGAGACTGTACATAACCATTATAAGGCTTATAAGGACTGAATGCAGAGGCCACTTGATTTAGAGGAGTAAGACCATGTGTTCTTAAGGGTCTCACCTTGATGTGGATTATGGAGATTTTTCTATAGTGGAAAGATATCCTTGAGATTCATTGGCCCTTTTCATATACATCATAGAGTTAGTGAGATGGCATACAACATAACTCCACCACAACAGTTGGACAATGTACATGACGTCTTCGATGTGTCACAATTGAGGAGATATGTCCATGACATATCACATGTTATCGACAAGGGTGAGTTGTACATTGATGGTGGATCTACCTTTTTTGAGTACATAGTGGATATCAAGGATCAATATGAAAGGATAATTTATGGGTAATAAATTCCCCAAGTGCATGTCTAGTGGTAGATTTATAATCTTTTAGGAGGGAACCTGAGAGCGGGAGACCCAGATGTGATCCCAATATCCTCATATTTTTTAGTAGGTTTTTCACTTTTTAGATGAAATTCCCTGTGGTGGGGTGAATTTAATGACTCATATTTTCCATGTTTTATTTTGGGATACTATTTGGATTATTTTCTAGACTATGCATGAGATAACATGTGATTATCAGGTCCAGTGTTCCTAGAATAAATTTTTGAAATATGTTTTATATAATAAATAACATGTGTCTAATGTTATCCAAAAAAAAGTGGAATAACTCCCAAATAGTGGATGATATTGGAAATATGAGAGCATCATTGAGCTCAAGAAGTGGTTTTTACCCGAAGAACAACATAACCATTATCGATGTAGGGAATTTTTGAAAAAAAAACCATGGGAGTAAATGAATAAAATTAATTAAATAAAAAAAAAATTTATTTATCTTTGATGTAGTAACCAATTTCTCCAATAACTGTATAGTAATGTGGATTTATTTTGCGTTGGACGCTAAAACCCTATATATCTGAATAACCGTTTTAGGTGTTTCTTGGTGAATGATGACGGATCGAGACCAGATCTTGTATCATTGCACCAGAATTGTTCCTGGATTTCGTCAATGAATGAAAGACAAAGATTATTCATCAAATAATGGTCTAAACACTAGGTAATATATTTGATTTATTTTCATCCTTTTTATTATTATCAGATGAAAAAAAATCAATTAAATGAATTGAATTGATATGTTCATCATCATTAGAATTAAATTGATTGAATTTTATATGTTCATTGTGATTTATTTTTCTTAATCTATCTTCTTCTTTGAAAACATGTCAAGGCCAAAGGAACAAAGGTTGGGGTTTATTCCTCACATCTTATGGCTCGTGGTTTTCTTCCCCCATTACTCATATGTTCATCATGGGAATTTATTTTTCATGTGGTTCAATGAAATACTTGGTATTTGGTCATTGTGTTATCATTCTATAGCACAATGGATCAATACTGTGGGTTATGTTTTTAATCGATCGTGCGATCAAGGGGGTATGATGGCCTCGGATGATCGAAGTTAGATCAGATGGATTTTTGGTTCCCATTCTCCTTGGTTTTGATACACAATTACAGATGAGCTAAACATGGTATTTTCTGAGTGAATTTGAGATTAGATTACAACTAGAATTGATGGAAAGGATCGACCAAACCCTGATCTATAGGCTCTGGTGAGGGTGGATACTCTGATGATGTGTAGGATAAAACCGAATATATAAAAATGGATCTGGGAAATTGTAGGTTATAAGACTTGTAATATGGACTTACATACTCTGTGGGACCCCTTGGTTGTGGTGCTAGGGTTTTGGTTGTAGTTAGGTATCATACATTCTGTGAGATGTCTAATAACTATGTAATCCTTCCCTAGTGTCTAAGTGTGTAATTTATAAATTACTTGAGCATGGCTATAAGTACATGACTAGAGGCACATCATGTACTTGGACATGGAAATAGCTAGGTGTACATTAGCGGGCACATCCAAACAGAATAGGAACATGTTGGGTTACCTCTAAACGTCATTTGTGTCACTCACATGTTGGGTAAATTGAGGATTATATGCCATGTGAGGATTTACCATGTGGGAAGACCTAGGGATAGATGGACACATCATGTACCCCTAGTACATGATTTGTAGCCCAAGTACACACCTTGTACCCCCTTTAAGGGTGTTTGTAGGCATTTGATTAATTAGTAAAGACTAGTATTGGTTGAGTGAGTTTCATTGGTCTATTACCTCAAGTATATAGTGCGGAATTGCATCCACATCAAAGGATTATGATATCCTCAAAAGGAAGAGTCTTAGATAGATTTTGTAAAGTTCCTCCATAAGATTGTAGTGTGTTCCTCTATCATATTTATACCCTAGGTGGGTTTTGTGGAATCATCATAACCATCTAGAGTAGTGCATTGATCTTATTTCTATCTAGATATATCGGTTTAGTTTAAGGTATATTTGATATATGATACCCTCTATCATCTTTGTCATATGTCAGACCCTAGTGGGTAAGGTCATGATAATTTAAAATAAGCATTATGTTTTCATATAATTTAAATTAACATAAGTATTATTTATTAATATTTAATCCACTTAATTACTTTTTAAAAAATTTATATTAGTTTTTACTATAATTTTATTTTTTAGTTTAATAGAAGGATTTTTTTTAAAACTCCTTTAAAGTTCAAAATATTTTTCATTTTTAATTAATTAAAAAACCATAATAAGAAATTATTTAACTTAAATTTATATATTATATATCTATAATTGTGAATTTAAATTCATATAATAATTATTAATAATCATATAGTTAGTATAAAATCAAAAAATTTCATGAAAATAATCTTTTTGAAACCCCACTTTCTCATCATGTCAACAGGTTTAATTTTAAATTAAATTGTAACATCCCAACCTAAAATCCACTATAACTAGTTCCCTGAACTAGGTTACCATATGACATCAGATCTTCCTCCCTGTATACCAGATGTTGTTGACTAGTAATGTGGTTCTAAAGATAAATATGGGGAGACTATACCTACTTATCAGAGTGTAACCACACCGTAAGTAGTATCAACAGATTCAATAACAATAAAGAATAATAAGTGGAAAAAATACAGTAAGAGACTACAAGTAACCAAGTAACACATTCTATACTGATATTTTGAATACATTACTTTTCATGAAGTTATAAAAGTAAAATATCTGATACCAAAACTATGAAAATTCACCAACATAGTTCTGAGTCCAAGCCTGGTCCTGACCTCCCATGCTCCATCCCATCACCCCATACACAAACCAAAAACATGGTTCATGTATTGAACCTATACCAGAACAAATTAGCATCATCTTAGGTACCCAAGTACCATGACAGCCTAAGTAGGGTGTGGGTACAACTCAGTAAGCCACCACCAATGGTGTTGAAAAAATAACTGGTTTTTACAATAGTGTGTGAAGATAATTAAGGTGAAATACATAAACATAGAAAAAATAGGAACATTTTTCACATCTAAAAAATTATTAAATAACCATTTTATCATTTAGATTCCATCATGAAATCTGACCAACTTATCTTGCTCTATCTATTCCAGTAGCCTTAGCTATAACATAAAGGGGTTACATAATTTTAGTCATGGGGGAGTTCACCAACCAATTAGACTTATTAACATACCCTATAGTCGCAGACTAGGTAATCATATCATGTCCAACCATTAGGATCATAGAGCCTAATTCCAACATCCTAACCCAAGAAACTCAACAATAGGGCCCATAGAATCAGTCTAGCCACACCCAATGATGAGGAGCCTCCGTCAAATATCATATTCACACAATAAATTGGTGGTTCCTAGACTATTAGTCTTCCAAACACAACTATAAGGGGCCTCAGTCTAACATCCTTATCATAAAAAACATATATGGGGCCTAGAGCATCAATCTAGCTAGACCCATGAGAGTGGTGTCTAGGTACAATACCCCCTCACACCATTTACCTATATATACATGCTTCTCTAAATATTTAACACATTTACCCATTACATTTCATAACTCATTTAACTCCTCATGTAAATCCAAACATCCCTTTTTACTATTCCTGGTTTCCCTTTAAAACATCACATCATGAGCACTTATACCAACTACCCTTTTTAAAACATCTACAATACAACCTTTAAAACAAGAATCTTTTTTTGAAAAGCTAAACCACTCCCAAGGATTTCATTTCCATTTCCAACCATTCAAAATATAAATTAAGGAATTTTCAAAAAAAAAGGGGGCACCACACACTCATTTCATATTATCATTGGAAAATTATTAAGAAACAACCCTCTTGAAATCACCTTGAGGTCAACACATCCTTCTAAAACATTAAACCCTTTAAAACACCATTTTAATTCATTTAATACCATAGTCATGTCAAAATAAAAAACACATCATTTAAACATTTTCAAAATCCTCTTAAGAATTTGACAAAAGAGATCATATAAACATTCCAATATCCCTTTAAAAATTTAAACATACCAAATTAAAATTTAAAACCCATAAAATTTCTTGATTGCACTATCTCAATTTTTATCTAAATATTTCACCATTTAAAAGGGTTTGGTATACCCCATGGGAATCCCTCAGTCTAGTCTCAAGTCATTGATGGCCTCAATGGGGTCTGTAAGGGGTCTCAGACATAAAATTAAGGCCCAATTTACATTCAACAATCAAGAACACAATAATGTAGTCGGGAAATAAATTGGAACCACCAAATACACTTATAATCAAATAACACTATGGGAAATATATTGTAGACCACCAACCTCAGGCTCGTTGACAACTACTCATCCAACCATGGTCCATGATTGAGGGCCACAAAACTATTCACATACAAACATAGAATATGTTATAAAAATATAGTTTTAGGAATTCAGAATAGAAATATCACACCAAGAATATTTAATAAAATGGAAGGAAACATTGTTAAAGAATTACCCAAAACATCAGTTTCACTAAACAACACTCCAAATTCCTATGAATCAAGACTAAAACACCCATGGATAAGAAGGATGTTGTTGGTTCATTACCATATCTATAGAGTGTAAAAAATGGTAGAAATTTTGGGAAGAAACATTAAATCCTAAGATATAAAAATGGTAATTTTCACATTTTTAATAGGAGCTTGGTTTGGCCACACGGTTGGTCTAACCGTGCATTAACCATGCATCTCCACGTATTTTAGAGTGTACCATGCCGCATGGTCAGGATGCCCACCTGAATGGTTTGAAAAAAAAGTGGTGGTTTTGTGATTTCCATTATCCAAGGGGATGTTGAGTTGAAAAATCTCGTAGGACTCATGGTTCCCTCAATCATCCACCCCCATGTTGCAAGTCAGGTGGTTATGGAGAATGATTACTACTAGCCATGTTCTAACCACAATCTCATCACATATTGGCCTTTTTCCTTATTTTTAATTCCCCAAACCCCAAAAAACCCATAAGACCATAACAACTCCCCTCAAACCATACATTAACCAAAAATTCAATTCAGGAAGTACATTATCTAAGTGTTGGGATCTTACAAACTCCACAGCTTAAAATAGCTCATTCTTGAGCTACTCCTTCAAAATACACTAAAACCCTAAAGGTATGGGTGTTGGGATACTATCCCCACATACCATTTTCCCCCTCTCAATATTCTCTTCAACATAGCCAAGTCATCACAACACTTGAACAGAATAATAGTCCTACCATCAAAAAGTATCTCATAGTGATCCACAACACAAACCTGATGCTCCTCAAAGGGTGCATGAAACTCAACTCAACATCATCAAAATGAAGAATACAAACTCCAGGATATAACAATATCAATACCAATAAAACTATTTCATAAGAAAACATCATTAGATAACTGATCCACCCTTGGATATCCAATCGGTACACCCTCTGTCAGATTCTCCCCATAACTCTAAAACCTCCCAACACAGAGCACCAACCAAAAGAATATTTAATTTTCCAACACATCATCCAACCTACATCAATTTACAACTCAATCCCAATAACCTCTACTCATATAAAGATATCTAAAACAAAACCTATTCATGAAACTCTACTCAATAGTTTAACCATTCAAAACCCGATCCAATTCCTACTTCCAAAAACAAATGCTTATATGGTACTTACCCAATCCCATCTAACCAATAACATTGATCATATCATCCACTAACCACTTTCCTTATATAGTGATACCCCCATATGCTTCTTCTCATAACCAAAATTTTGGTGTTTGGAAACTCTAACAAGTGAAAATGCCACTAAATACTCAAACCTAGTACTCAACAATGCACCCCACATGTTTCCAACATGTCACGCCAAAATATCCACAAGAACATCAACAAAAATTATCTTCTATTCCTTCAATTGAAATAACCTAAAATGGATTCACATCCACCATCCTTACATGAACTAAGGATAACTTGGATTCCCTAAATGTTTTGTTTCATTATCAAAGATTCCTTTCCTTTTTAAAACATCAACCAGATATGGAAAAGAACTCACCACATCTATTCCTTTTACCTAGTTGAGTCAAACCATATGAAACCAACTGATTTTAGAAATTCCCAACTTCCATTGTTGGAACGTCACCACTTTACATGGACAAGGTTATTTCACACTTGAATACATTCCATGAGCATCCAAACACACCTACTAGATCCCATTCCTAAATTCTGATGAGATTGTAGCACCAAACCTCTATTTTCTGTAAACAATATTCATGTCTCATTACACCCATCAATGAATCTAACAGGGAAACCTCATATCACATTTAGAACCACCTCATGCCTAAAACCAATACTTTGATCGATCAACCACTATATCCAATGCCGCATGGGCTTCCCTGAGAAACCTAGACATGAAACTCATAGATTATTCATTGGAATATTGATTCCAAAAAATCTAATCCATGGTATTTACCACATATCCATGGTTGAAACATCGCTCCCCACTATAGGAGTGACGTTGTATTCACCTCACCCAACCAATTCCATACACTACAGCCCGTTCTCCCATATCTATAGATCCCAAGAAGTTGTCATGGACATGTCTCCATAACCTAAGCGAAGAAATGAAATATTAACCATAAATTTTTCCTAGATTCCTAGAATAGAACCTTAAGAATTTACCAGAAAACATCCTCCCCACAAACCACACTTAGAGATGGCCTTTGGTGCATCACCCACCACATAGATTCACTTTTTACTTGTTACAATGACACGTCCTTTTAGAAGGCCCTTCATTTCATCAAAATGAAACCTTATAAATATTATCATATAGCCAATCCTATTTTGGTTTACCCGATATTATTTCAAGATGTTGGACATGGTTGTCTCAATTTGGTAAGCAATCCTTGGTATCATTGAAAAAACCAACACAAATGATCCAAAACCAAATGGAATATTACATAAAAAGTGATTCCCACATTGATCAAATAGATATGATTGGTCCTAATCCTAAGTCACTAGTTCTCATGTCTGAAATGGAATCATACCTCTCCCACGCATTCCCACATCTAGACCTCATCAGAAAACTTGAGGTCATGCACTTTCCTACGATCACTCATTGAACCCAAATCTATACAATTTGATCCATAAATCACTAGAGCTAGGCCAATAGTCTACCCATAACAAATATATTCCCCCTGGTCCATAAACCACATTATAATAAATCCATCCTCAACATTCATAATAAATAACCCAACTATTCACACACAAAATCTCAACCACTAACCACCTCCCACCCTAAAACTCACTTCCATAACAAAATCATCCATCCATGATTCAATCACCCTTGTCTTGTCTACCCAAATTCAACCTAATTCCTTTTTCAAACGATATCAACAACATCAAGTTAGGCATCCTTCGGATCATACCTGCAGAGACCAACATTATAACCATACTAAAGAACTCAAGTGCTTCTCTTAGAAAGATACTGAGGCATGACCCTTTCTTTTTACAAAAACTTGATCACACCTACCATTCATTGATTCCACCTATGAGGAATTCCTTCATGATTTTCATCCTAAAAAACCTACCATGCTAGGTTAACCTTTCTCATTATTACCCTCACTTATCTACAACCACTTTAACATGCCCACAATCTATGTCAAGTTTAAAACCCAACGTCTCTCTCTTATCTATCCCCACTTTCGCCACACTACATACAAAGAATCGCCCTTTTTTTCATTACTAAAATCCCAATGCATCAACTAGTTTCTTTCACATGAAATTCACTAGTAACCCAACTAATCCCTCTCACAGAGAATACTCAATGGTCAAACAAAGAAAAATAGCTAAACGATAGTCACACTTATAAAAGGCTACAAGATATAACTCTAAAACATACACATAAAACCCTGACAAGTCATTGTTCGTGGATGGAACTTCTTCCCATGTTTTGATAATAACTATGTGTAATGCACAAGGAAACCATTTACTCTAGGTCATACATCATGGATACTCACGCAAAAATATCAAAACAATGAGGAAAACACATGTTGTATAGTCCAAAATAGAAATCTCATGGTCTCAACCCACAAAGGTCACCACATCCACATTAACATATAGTATCTCACAACCTCAAGGTCATAGCCCTACAAAAGGTAAAACAATAACATCCTTTTAACTACATGTCAATACCCAATAAAGCCTTATGAATTATAACCATGGTCTAAAACTAGGGAAATATCAATCCCAAACCACCAATACAAATGGTTAGAGAAAAACATAAAGCATACTCATTTTCTAGGTCTTCGGTTTCTATCATTTCTCATTTTCCTAGTTTTAATTAACGTTACCATTTAAAACCCAAAAAATAATATTTCAAACTGTTCTGTGTTTTAATAAAACCCATGGATTTACACTTTCTAAATAATTTTTATTAACCCATATCTTGAAATCCAAACCTTTTCAATTTCACTATTCATTTATTTCTGGTTAATGTCGAGTCATTTACAAGTCAATCATAGGAGATATATATAAAACCTATCAATCCTATGTGTTTGGCATGATGCCTGAAACCAAAAATCCTCTCTTGACGCATTGGGCCTAAATATAGAACCTGATATATAAATAACATCACATCCATGTGCACCAATCGAGGTGGAAATATCAATAAATGATAATATAAAAAAACAAATCATCAATTCTCACCCATAGAAACTTGTATTTTCCTCAATGCGTGGTGCTGAAGGAACCTAGGAATTAGCTCATTACCAAGCTATGAATAGTTCATAATCCACTATTTAACTTTCCCAAATATTAATAAAAAATTCACCATATATGCTACCACTTTGTAGCGCCCTGACCAGAAATCTACTATAAATGGTGCCCTAATCTGGGATTCCAGAAGACCTTAGGACTGACTCCCCATATGCTAGAGGCTAATGACTAGCCACACTGGTCCAAAGATAAACATGGGGAGATTATACCAACATATCAAAGTAATTTCAAAATATAATTAATGTCAACTAATGAAATAATTATTAGGAATAATAAATGGACAGTTTATGGATAGATCTAAAAAGTAACCATCTAACAAAATCCATAAGAATATTATAAATTCAAAGCAATTATGGTAGTCAAACAAATATAATATCCATTTCCAAAAACTGAAAAAAAAAATCCAACCACATCCTAAGTCCTAGACCAGTCCTGACCTCCCATGCTCTAACACATCACCCCATGAACAAACCAAACACCTGGCCCCTTTCCAAAACTTATATCTAAAAAAGTTACATCTCTTTAGGTAGCCAAGTTCTATGATCTTCTGAGAAGGGTGTGAGTACAAATTAGTAGGCCACCATGAATGGAGTCTAAAGAAACAACTAGTCTATACAATAGTGTATGCAGATAATCAAGTTGTAGTAAATAAATAGGGAAACAATGGGAAAATGTTTCACATTTAAAAATATATTAAAAAACTACTTTATCCTTTAGGTTCCATCCTAAAATCCGTCCAAGTTATCCATCACCATCCATGTAGGAGCCTGAGACATATAAAAATGGTTTACATACAATTATTCAAGGGGTAATTCACTAACCAATTCAATTTTTCAATTTAACTTTGATCATCATTCAAGGTAATGACAAACATGTCCAAACATTAAGAGCATAGAGCCTCAGTCTGATATCCTTACCCATTATATACATCAACGGGGAATAGAGCATCAATCTAACCCAACCATGATATGAGGAGCCTAAATCCAACATCCTAGTCACATAATACATCGGTGGGTCCTAGAGAATCATTTTATCCTAACCCAGAGATGAGGATACTCATTCAAACATCTCAGTTATACAAAACATCAGTGGGTCCTAGAGCATCAGTCTACCCTAACCCAATGATGAGGATCCTCATTCAAACATCCAAGTTATAAAAAACATCAGTGGGGCCTAGAGCATTAGTCTAACCTAACCCATGGGAGTGGAGCCTCAGTACAATACCCCCTTATACCATTTAGCCACATGGACATGCTTCTCTAATTTTTTTAACACATTTACCCATTATATTCCATACCTTATTTTACTCTTCATGTCAGTCCAAAGTTCCCTTTTTCCATTCTTAATATCTATTTAATAAAATAATGTCATCAGAATTTAGAACAAATACCTTTTTAAAAAATAATTGAATACACCATATAAACCATGAGTCTTTCTTTAAAAAACTAAACCATTTCCTTAGGCTTTAATTTCCATTTCCAACCATTCAAAATAGACATTAAATCATTTCCAAAAAAAGTGGATCCATTCCCTCATTTTAAATAATCTTTGGAAACATATTAAGAAACATATATCATCAAATAACATTAAGGTTGACACCACATTTTAAAATATTCATCACTTTCAAAAAACCAGTTTACGTCATTAAGAACCATATTTAGGTCAAAATCCAAAACACATAATTTAAACAATTTGAAATTCCACTTAGAAATTTTACAAAATTGAACACGTAAACATTTAAACTATCCCTCTAACCATTTACACATAAAAATTAAAATCAACAACCCATTAACTTTAATGATTACCCTATCTTAATGTTTATTGAATATTTTACCATTTACAAGGGTTTGTAATACCTCATGGGTAGCCCTTGTTCTGGAATCAAGTAATCAATGGACCAAATGGGGTCTGTAAGGGGTCTCACACCTCAAATTAAGGCCCAATTTACTTTATATAATCAAGAACACAAATAACTATCAATTTAGTAAATTGAAACCACCATATACACTTATAAGATAATAAGACTATGGGGAAAATCATATGGACCACCTACTTCATGCTTGTTGAAAACCAATCATCCAACCTTCTACCTTGATCCAAGCCCAAAAAACCATTAACATTAAAATATAGAATCTTTTAGAAAAAATGGGTTTCAGGGTTTTGGAAGGAGATAAAACATCACACAAATCCTTTTCTAAAAAATGGAATTAAATGGATTTGAAGACTTCCGGGAGCTTTGATTCTCACTAAACAGCACTCCAAAAACCTATGAATCAAGGGATTAACACCCACAGAGAAGGATGAGGCTACTAGTTCATCACCATTGATGTAGGGGGTCCAATGGGGGAGATATTTGGGGAAGAAACATTTATGACCATGAGGGAAAAAATGAAATTTACTCATTTTTAAGAGGTGTCTAGTTTGACGTCAAGGTTGGACAACCCGTGCCCCTACCACATATATCACTCTATCAAAAAGGGAACCAGGATGCATTATCTGATTAACTACCAGCACTATTTTACAAACCATATGGTAGTCATGTGCTCTCTACTTTCCATGGGGATATCAATCCATATAGTCTCATGGGGTACGCCAAACAGTTCCCTCAATCGTGCACCCCCTTCTGTAGGCCACATGGTTATGGTGAAAGGTTACTAATAATCATGCCTTACTTATTATCTCAGTGCATATTAGCCTCTTTTGCATCTTTCTCATGCCCCAAACTCTCATAAAAACCCCAAGAACTATCCTACTCCAGAGAAATATTCTATAAACTAAAAAGTCATTTTGGGATATACCTTATCTCATAGTTGGGATCTTACAAAATTCATCCACTTCTGTGAAATAAATTTGGTAAAATTGATTTCAAATTTTTGAATAATCAAAATTTTTATATACTAAGTTAAACATAATTTCTGGTCATAACAAGCAGTGTAAATAGTAAAAAACTTTTTCCATGGTTAAGGTAAAAATGGATTTACTGGGGGTTAAACTAAAAAGTTAATTGTTAAAATAAACTAAAAATATATATATAATCTATTATCTATCCATATTTATACATTATCGTGTCTAATTATTAATAATGGTCTATTTTTTGTCCTTGTTTCATATGAAAAACATGGCTATCACTTTTTCGTTTCAAAAATTAAAAGTGTGCTACTCACCTCACATATAAAGGGCCACACACTCTCCTCTTAAAACATTCAAATTCTTTTTATTTTCACAAGAACTACACAAATATCTTCCTTAATTTCTTCTCGAAATCCTAGATTCATTTTCAGGATCATAAATCCATCCTAATAATTCATTTTGTTCTATCATATGGAGGTTTTCTAAATAAGAGGTATTGTTCTTAACCGAGAATTTTGATTTTATTACTTATTCTATATCATTATAATATTGTTAAATTATAATTATGAAATATTTCAAATATTTCAAATATACTGAGAGGTTATTATGATAATTTCATAACTTAAATCCTTATCCATCTCCATCAAAAGGGATATAAAATCATCATTCATGTGTACGATAGACTACCACCTAGTGAATTGATGTCATTTGTTTTCCATCATAACCTATCACAACTTATTATAATGATAGATTTAAATTGTATATATGATATTTATAAAATATTTACACTAATTTATTTATTATATCACCTATAACTTCTTACTTTCCATTCTGTGGGTGATATAATAATATCGCTCATTTGTAGAGTGGATTACCGCCTCACGAAGCATTGGGATAAATTTTCTCACAAACACAATACATTGAAGGTAATATGGATAAATTAAATGAATATATGTGATATAAATGACATAATTATTATATTCATGAAATATTTTTTCTTTATGAAAATATAATATTTCATTTTCTTTCTTGCACTGAAAAATTATAACATCATTTGTTTGTACATGTGGACTACCACGTCCATGAAACGTTGTGGTTGTTTTTTAATCAACAAAATACATATATGTAATATATAAGTATATTTAATGACATAATATGGTATTAGTGATATTATTATTATTCTATAAATATAATATATTACTTATATTATTCCCATAATTATCTATGAAAATTGGAAATACTACTCATGCATATGTACGACCTATCATCTCCATGATTGTAACATAGATCATTTTTCATAACCATATTGGAGGATTATTTTTAAAATTATAATTTTTTTATAAATATTATAGATATTTTTGGATTATTACTTTATATATTTTGAAATGATGTATTCTTTGACCATGGACAACACACTGAATCTATTTTGAAACAATCAATCCAACATCCTCAAAACACCAAACATTTACTTAACTGATTAAGTGTTTAAATATTTTATTAGAATGAAATAAAATCAATTATTTAAGTGTAATTTATAAAACCTGAAACATTTTCTTAATAAATCAAATAGTTATTATTATTTTATAATAAATGAGGTTCAAATACATATGAAGAAAGTCAGAAAAAAGGTAAGTGTAACATCACAGGTAAATATAGAATATGACATTTTTATATTTATCCATATTTTTGAATAAAATTTTAATATTAATTTAAAAGGAACGCTATGCTCGATGGCAAACGCAATACGTAACAACGAGTTTCTTGGAAATCTTACGTTGCACTCAAATAATAAAATAATATTATTTTAAATGGTAGTTAACTCCTAGTCGTTGTAATGGCGGGAATGAATAGAACTAACTAAAAAATGATTATATATATTTGTGAAATATTTTTACTTTTATCCAATAAATGTTAGAGGTTTAAAATATGAATGAATCCAATTTTAAGCGTAAATATTCTAATATTCTTTAAAAGGTCGATTAACCACCTTTTAATGGAAAACACTATTTAAATCCACTTGATGGCAATTTTATAAGTTATATTTGACCAAATAAAATCCTTATTTAGAATCGGGATATCAAAATTTACTTTTTGTGGGTTTTTTGTTATTTGTTTTTTGATAAAGTCCATTTTTAATGAATAAGTGAAAAATGTTGTATTTTAATTCAAACCCTCTTTTTAATCTAATTTATTTTTATGATTTGATCATATTTTTAATTGGTTTTAAAGTGAAATTATAATATATTTTTACCATTTAATCCAATGGTGGTCATTGGAATTAATTTCACTTTGAAATTGGACTTAAACTAGTGTCAATCTTTTAATAGATATTATTTCTTAAAAACACGCTATTTATTTTGACAGGGAGAATTAATTGTTAAATTAATTAATGAAACTTATATGTTTTTAATTTTTTAAAATAGACATCATTTTGGAATTTGGAATATCAAATATAGATTAGGGTGAATTTTGGGTATTTTTTTGAAAAACTTCAATTTTTGATGAATAGTGAAACCACTAAGTGGTAGTTAAAAAACTGATTTTTCATTTAAATGGAACTTTACCACTTTTGGGATTTGAATTTCAAAAATTTGACATACATGGTTGTCTTTAGGATGTAAAATTTTGTTCAACAGGATTAAAATATTTTTTTGGTTAAAAGAAAATTTTAAGTTTTATTAATCGCGATTAAAGGTAATTAGTTTAATTTAAGGTAAAGATAATGTTATAATAATATGAAATGACCTTAACACATGTCTTGCCCTTATTTGATGAGTTATGGCCGACCAATACAATCCATGGGTCAACTTGGGGACCGTATGGAGCCACTTATGTAGGAAAATGACATTAATAACTTTTTATTTAAAGTTAAAATAAAATTGCCACAAACATGTATTGTTTTACTAAAACAATTTTTACATCGGGTAATACAAGTCATATTTTTTACTATAAATATTCATTATAAATATAAAAATATTTCCTACATCATGATATTTTTTTTATAATTTTAGACATTAAATAAATAAATTTATTTATGACACTATGATGATGTAGTGATAACCTCATTAATGAACGATTTAAAAAAATGATAAGATAAGGTAAAATATAAGACTTACACATGTCAAAAACCGATTTGATGGGTGGATTTCAAACCCTTATCACCTTACCCTAGAAATATATAATTTTGGGACCTTTAATATCTGAAAACCATTTTATAATAAAGTAACTTTTCAAGACATTCCATGAGTGCCCCTCCTCCCTCTTATAAAAGGCCCCCACCTCTACATCATTACCCACACCTCTCAAGCCTTTGGATCAGCCAAACTCGGCTCATTTTATCTCTAAACATCCCTATATTCCTCCTAGAAGCCTTACCTTAGGCAGAATTCTCTTCAAGAAACCCTTTCTGTTCAAACCAAAGGGAGTTACCTGATTTAAAGGCAGTGTCCTCTCTTATGTTATTTTGTTTTATTTTTCTTCTCCAACCCCCTAAACTCTTTTTATTACTTTATTTTGTAACAATAAAAGTATCTTCAATATACTAGGATGTTTTTAGGAGAATTATTCGAGCTAAAATTACACACACCTCTGTCTAATGGTTAAAGAACATTTTGTTTCTGTGGATGGTGAATTACTGCCTCACGAAACGATGATTATTTTATCTTCTCCTACCACCTATCATGGTGTCCATTATGATGGAACTATATTTATTTATGATATATATTAAATTTATTTCCTCTCTATTATTCTGTATTTTACATTTAAAACATACCTTTATGCTTTGCATGTTGTGGAAATACGATAATTTAATTTGAGGAAGTGTGGACTACCGCCCCCTCAAGTGATATGACTCGCTCATGCAATACATGGAATGTATAAAGAATAAAATTAATGATCATATGTGACCTATATAAAATATATATTATAATGGAATTATAATATATATATATATATCATTTAGGTTTAATTCCATTAAATACAAAATAAAAATGAAATTATTGTTCATGCGTACATACAGCTTACCGTCTCCATGAACGGTGCATTTCATTTCTTACCTTTAAATGTTATATAATATTATAAATTCAAGTATATAATGGAAATATATTATATATATGATATCTAAATCGTGAATATAATTCTGGATATAATGGATATTTTACCGCATTAACAACTTCTAATTATAACAAGTTTATTTTTGACTCAAGTATCAATGATCGACAAAACGACCGTTATTAACTTAAATAATTACATAACGTTCATAACATGGTAATAAGTGATATAAAATTAATAATTAACTTGAAATAGGTTCTTAATCTAGTAGAAATTAACTCTAGTTTATTATTCAAGAATATAAAGAAACGAACAAGACAAGTTGGAGTTGAGGTAAGGGATCCTACCTCTCTCATTCTTTTTAAGTACTCTCTTTTATGTCATTTATTTTAAGGTCATATTTCTTATGTTTGGGGATGTTATTTTATATACTTCATTATGTAAATTTTATGTTCATATTATGAGAGACCCAATTTGATCTCATAAATCAATTTTTGGTTGTTTTAAGTGGCGTTGTTAGGCTGCTGAGTTTTCGTAAGGGGGTTTCTCATATGACCTTTATTCCCGTGAGATTTATGCTACATTTGCCACAATTTCCATTGAGTGGTATATGTACAACACATTATTCTACTATTTGTGTAATATACATTCATTTAGGAGTATTTACTTCAATGTTGTATATTCCTTCTTTCATGGGGTGTACGTTTTGAAAGTTACCCAAGTCGGTAAGGGAACCTTTCACCCTCCTATTTTTAAAATAATTCTCTTTGTTTTGCCTTTTAAATTACATATTCTTATGTTGGGATAGGTTATTATATATCCTTATTGCTGTAAATTGTATTTCTATGTGATGAGATACCTTTTATCTCTCTCATCAACTCTTTTTCTAAAATTTTATTTGACGCTGTTAGGCTATCGAATTTTGCAAGGGATCTTCTTAACCCAATTTAAATTCTTTGGGTTAAACCAATATTTCATGATTATGTTGTGCTATGAATATGTGCGGATGACATCTGATTGTTTTACACTGAGTATAAACTTATATTTGGTGTATTTATATTTTTCACACATAATTATGTCATTTCTTTATCCCTGCTCTAATGGCGTGATCCTTGATTGGGATTACATCACAATTTCTTCTCATTGAGACATTTCTTAATGATATTCACTTTTATTCTTTTATAAAGTGTATATATAGATTCTTTGAAATTCCATATTCATATTATGTCTATATTAATTTCATTTAAATGTTTTGAAAATGGTCTACTTTCTTGTGGCTTATAATTTAAATGTTCAAAATGGAAAAGGACCCTTTTATTAAAACATTGTTTTAAATGGTTTTAAAGATTTATTCTTTTAAACATTTATCAGTCGTGTATATGTTTTAAAAATAGTTTTATGGATTTATTTATTGGGATATGAATGTTTTAATACCCTTTCAAAAGTTTCTAAGTGGTATGGGACACTTTGATTCTAAAATCTCTTTTAAATGTCCCCTTTTAATATTTTCAATGTATAAAGGTATTTTTCTCTCATCGAGTTTTAATGATTTTATTAGATGTTTTTATTTATGATATTATTGTGATGTGATCTCTTGTGATTGAAATTTCGAAATTTTATGTTTCTTTTATGCATGTTTAAAGTGTTATAATTATGTTATGGTTCTTGGGAAATGTTTATGAAATCGGGTGGTTCCGTGATAATCTAAGTGCGGGTGAGCCCAAGATATCTCTCTAATACATTGGGTACTGTGAAGGATTTAAACACTAAGGTTTCTCTGAAGAGATTTAGGGAAAATATTGTGATGGGTATTCCAAATGTAACCATGAGGGTTACTCCCTACGTAAGAATGTTATGAATGCATCAAGTTACCTTTATGTATTATGATTTCTATTAGTTATTACTAAATCTTATGATTTAATGAGGTATTTTAAAGTGTTTATGTTTTATGGGTAAAGTATGATTTCATTGATTCATATGTATACATGGGCTAATGTTTTCATTCCATATTGTTGTAACCCTTACTGAGCTTTTTATGCTTATCCCAAGTTTTTGAAATGTTTTCCACAGGACATAAAGTTGAATACGGTCAAGGATGGGATCAAGGAAATGTCATGATGTCTAAAACATGGAACGTGACATGACTCTTTTATTCAAGAGTTTATTTTTTGTGAAAAAATGTAAACTGAGTAGATTGGTCTACCTTGTAATCTTTGAGATGTAATAGTAATGTCCTAATTCTCTAAAACTCCAAACCTGAAAAAATCCTAAATGTGAATTATTCATTTAATTCAAGAATATGTAATGTACTAAGGCCGAGTCCTTATAGTTGGTATCAAAGGTCGGTTTAGATAACTTTAGAGGTTAGAGTGTTTTTTAAGCATAAGTGATAGGTTGTGTATAACCACAACTGTTATTATATTAGATAGAGTCAATGATATTTATGAAAGTTGGAATGAATTTGAGATAACTTGGATAATTATATCTTAGTTTTTATCTTCCTCTTTAGTACATGATGATTTTGTTGATATACTCACATTGACCTTTTTGGTTTGATTAAATGGATGGATGTAGCAGGCACCAAAGTGACAATGGGTTTGAAGGAAACTGTGGTGGTTCTCTGATTAAGGGACTGGATGAAAAGGGGGATTTAATGAGAAATATCGTGGTTATTCTAAACTAACTATTAGGAGTCATGATCAACCACTTGAACCTTGGTGAGTTCTCTAATGCATCATTTACGAGAGAACCAACTCGATGTGGAAGTTCAGGTAATAATTATAAAGGTAACCATTAGTGTTTATATGATCCTTTCTTTTGAGGTAATTATGTGTTAATATATATTATGATGGAATATGAACGACGTGAGATAAACATGAGGTTAAATTATGTTATGGTTATTTTTGAATATTTTATCACTTTTTGGGGAATTTTATAATAATTATGTAGTTTTGGAAAAAGGACAACGTGTAGACCATGTGATAAGCTGTCGCGTCGGACGAAGCTGCGGGAATCAAACCCATAACCAAAGTGTGACTGGTATTTATCGCCTACCACTGGACTACGTGAAGTCCCTGGTTAGTTTAACTAATTAATTTTAGTTATATGATCTTATGAATCTAGAATAAGTTGATATTGGGTTATCTATGGAAATTATTAACCTATCATGGAGGATATGTGATTAGGTTAATTACTTTTTAGTATGAGACTTTAAGAGTAACTGATGTTATTTGGAGATAAATGTTAAGGTTTATCTTGGAAGACTATGTGATTAAATCCTTCAGATATTTGGGTTTCAATCTTAGTTTTGATTACTTTGAAGAATTTTATGGATAGATGTTTATTGAATGGTCTTTGTTGAACTTTGGGTATTGTTCGATAAATTTTGGTGATTAAGAATAGATTTTTTTTAAATGATTATACTTTTTGGGTATTATCTGATCTTGTACTAACCTTTTTGGTTTTGGTTTTGGTTAAGGTCTAAAGACATGGGAAGAATATAGTTCTCTTTTGTGGATTAGGTGATTCTCTAGAAGTTGATTATAAAACTCTTATTGTTAACAAGTCTTCCTAAATACTCGTCTTTTGGAGAAAATATGAGTTTGTGTAAGAAATCTAGTAAAAGTAGAAAGTAAACATGACAAGTAAGTATGTTTCCTTATGATTTAGTTAAGCTCATAAATAAATTCCTCAATGAAAAGTAACTTAAACTTAAAATGTTTTCTGTTAACTTTTGCTACTCGGGAATCAAATACTATTTAACCCATCACATGTTTGTGATTTTTTGGTGGTTAACTTTCTCCTAAACAAGTTTTCTATCACTCTCCCTTAGAACATGACCCTTTTTTTTCTTCCATATCCATGTTTTCCTACATGGAATCCTAGTATGGGTTAACTTGGGTGACCTCTGTACTTCTCTTTCTTTCTTTTAAAGTGATAGTTTTACCGACTCTTGTTCTGATGTGGGACTTTCAATGAAGTTTCCGAGCCCAATTTTAAAATTGTGAGGACGCAATTCCCAAAAGGGGGGAAGGATGTAACACCCCAGGTAAATATAGAATATTACATTTTTATATTTATCCATATTTGTGAAAAAAAAATTAATATTAATTTAAAAGGAACGCTATGCTCGATCTTGTACCCAATACGCAACAACGAGTTTCTTGGAAATCATACGTTGCACTCTAATAATAAAATAATATTATTTTAAACGGTACTTAACGCCTAGACATTGTAATGGAGGGAATGAATAGAACTAACTAAAAAATGATTATATATGTTTGTCAAATATTTTTACTTTTATCCAATAAATGTTAGAGGCTTAAAATGTGAATGAATCCAATTTTAAGCGTAAATATTCTAATATTCTTTAGAAGGTCAATTAACCGCCTTTTGATGGTGAACCCTTTTTAAATCCACTTGTTGAAAATTTTATAAGTTATATTGGACCAAATAACATCCCTCTTTAGAATCAGGATATCAAAATTTACTTTTGTAGGTTTTTGTTATTTTCTTGATAAAGTCCATTTTTAATGAATAAGTGAAAAATGTTGTATTTTAATTCAAAACCCCTTTTTAATATTTCTTATTTATATGATTAGATCATCTTTTGAATCTATTTTAAAGTTAAATTAGAATATATTTTTACCATTTAATCCAATGGTCATCATTGATATTAATTTCACTTTGAAATTGGACTTAAACTAGTGTCAATCTTTTAATAGATATTGTTTTTTAAAAACATGCTATTTGTTTTGATAGTGGGAATTAATTTTTAAATTAATTAATGAAAATTATATGGTTTTAATTTTGTAAAATAGACATCATTTTTGAATTCGGAATATCAAATATATCTTAGGGTTAATTTTTTGTATTTTTCTGAAAAACTTCAATTTTTGATGAATAGTGAAACCACTAAGTGGTAGTTAAAAAACTGGTTTTTCATTTAAATGAAACTTTAACACTTCTGTGAGTTGAATTCCAAAAATCTGTCATACATGGTTGTCATTATGATGTATAATGTGGTTTAATGAGATTAAAATAATTTTTTTGTGAATAGTAACTTTTAAGTTTTATTAATCGCGATAAAAGTTAATTAGTGTAATTTAAGGTAAAGATAATGTTATGATAATATAAATGACCTTGAAACATGTACTACCCTTATTGGATGAGTCATGGCCGACCAAAAAAATCCATGGGTCAACATGGGGACCCCATGGAGCCACTTTGGTAGGAAAATGACATTAATAACATTTTATTTAAAGTTAAAATAAAATGTCACAAACATGTATTGTTTTACTAAAACAATTTTTACATGGGGTTATACAAGTCATATTTTTTACTATAAATATTCATTATAAAGATAAAAATCTTTCGTACATCATGATATCTGTTTTATAATTTTTATACATTAAATAAATAAATTTATTTATGACACCATGATGATGCAGTGATTACCTCATTAATGAATGATTTAAATAAAATGATAAGATAAGGTAAAATCTAAGACATACACTTGTAAAAAACCTATTGGATGGGTGGATTTCGAACCCTTATCACCTTACCCTCGAAATATATAATTGTGGGACCTTTAATATCCAAAAATCATTTTATAATAAAGTAACTTTTCAAGACATTCCAAGAGTGCCCCTCCTCCCTCTTATAAAAGGCCCCCACCTCTACCTCCTTACCCACACCTCTCAAGCCTTTGTATCAGACAAACATTGGTCATTTTATCTCTCCAAATCCCTCTCTTCATCCTAAAATCCTTACCTTAGGCATAATTCTCTTCAAGAAACCTTTTTGGTTCAAACCAATGGGAGTTACTCGATTTGAAGATAATGTCCTCTCTTATGTTCTTTTGTTTTATTTTGCTTCTCCAAACCCCTAATCTCTTTTTATTACATTAATTTGTAACAACACCAGTATCTTAAATATACTAGGATGTTTTTATGAGATTTATTTGAGCTACACTTATACACACCTTCGTCTAATGGTTAAAGAACATACTGTTTCCGTGGATGGCGAATTACATCCTCGCGAAACGATGATTGTTCTATCTTCAACAACTACCTCTCATGGTGTCCATTATGATGGAACTATATTTATTTATGATATATATTGTATTTATTTCCTCTATATGCTTCTATATTTTACATTTAAATCATACCTTTATGCTTTGCATGTTATGCAAATGCGATAATTTCATTTGAGGAAGTGTGGACTACCGCCCGTTCAAGTGATGTGACTCATTCATGCAATACATGGAATGTATTAAAAAATGAATTTAGTGAACATATGTGACCTATATAACATATATATTATACTTTAATTATAATATATATATCTCATTTAGTTTTAATTCCATTAAATACGAAATAGAAATGAAATTAGCGTTCATGCGTACGTACGGCTTACCGTCTCCATGAACGGTGCATTTCATTTCTTACCTTTAAATGTTATGTAATATTATAAATGAAAGTATTTACTGGATATATATATGATATATATGATATCTAAATCATGAATATAATTCTAGATATAATGGATTTTTTACCACATGAATAACTTGTAATTATAACAAGTTTATTTTTGACTCAATTACCAATGATCGAAAAAACGACCGTTATTAACTTAAATAATTAAATAATTTTCATAATATGTTAATAAGTGATATAAAAGGAATAATAAACATGAAAAATTTTCTTAAGAAATTATAAATTAACTCTATTTTATTATTCAGGAATATAAAGAAACGAACAATACAAGTCGGGCTTGAGGTAAGGATCATACCTCTCTCTTTCTTTTTAAGTACTCTCTTTTATGTCATTTATTTTAAACTAATACTTATTATGTTTGGGGATTTTATTTTATATTCCTAATTATGTACATTTTATGTTCATATTATGAGAGACCCTATTTGATCTCATAAATCCTTTTTTGGATGTTTTAAGTTGCGTTGTTAGGCTGCCAAGTTTTCGTAAGTGGTTTTTCATCTCACTTTTATTCTCGTGATATTTATGCTACATTTGCCACAATTTCCTTTGATTGGTATATGTAATGCCCATTATTCTAATCTTTATGTAATATAATTTCATTTCTGAGTATTTAAATCAATGTTTTATAGTCCTTTTTTCATGGGGTGTAAGTTTTGAATGTTACCCAAGTCGGTAAGGGAACCTTTCACCCTCCTATTTTTAAAAGACTTCTCTTTGTTTTGTCTTTTAAATTAAATATTCTTGTGTTGGGATTGGTTGTTATATATCCTTATTGCTGTAAATTTTATGTCCAAGTGATGAGATACCCTTTATCTCTCTCATCAACTCTTTTTCTAAAATTTGATGTGACGTCGTTAGGCTATCAAATTTTGCAAGGGAACTTCTTAACCCAATTTCAATTCTTTGGGTTAAACCTATACTTCTTGATTATTTCATTCTATGAATATGTGTGGATGACATATGATTGTTTTACACTGAGTATCAAATTATATTTGGTTTATTTATACTTTTCACACATAATTATGTCATTTCATTATCCTTACTCTAATGGCATGATCCTTGATTGGGATTACATCTCAATTTCTTCTCATTGAGACATTTCTTAATGGTATGAAATTTTATACTTTTATAAAGTTTATATAAAACCCCTTTGACATTCCATATTAATATTATGTCTAAAATAAATTAATTTAAATGTTTTTAAAATAGTTTACTTTCTTGTGGCTTATAATTTAAATTTTCAAAATGGAAAAGGACTCTTTTATTAAAACATTGTTTTAAATAGTTTTAAATATTTATTCTTTTAAACATTTATCAGACATTTACATGTTTTAAAAATGGTTTAAAAGATTTATTTATAGGTATATGAATGTTTTAATACACTTCCAAAAGTTTCTAAGTGGTATGGGACACTTTGATTCTAAAATCTCTTTTAAATGTCTTCTTTTAATATTTTCAAAGTATAAAGGGATTTTTCTCTCATAGAGTTTCAATGATTTTATTAGATGTTTTTATTTATGATAATATCATGATGTGATCACTTGTGATTGACATGTGGAAATTTTATGTCTCTTTTATGCATGTTTTAAGTGTTATTATTATGTTATGGTTCTTGGGAAATGTTTATGAAATCGGGTGGTTCTGTGATAAAATAAGGGCAGGTGAGCCCAAGATAGATCTCCAATGCATTGGGTAACATGAAGGAGTTAAACGCTAAGATTTCTTGGAAGATATTTAGGGAAAATATTATGATGGGTATTCCAAACATAACCATGGGGGTTACTCCCTACGTAATAATGTTATGAATCCCTCAAGTTACCTTTATGTCATATAATTTCTATTAGTTATTCCTAAATATTATGATTTAATGAGGTATGTTAAAGTGCTTATGTTTTATGAGTAAAGTATGATTTCATTGATTCGTTTGTATACATGGACTAATGTTTTCTTTCCATATTGTTATAACCCTTACTGAGCTTTTTATGCTCCTCCCAAGTTTTTGAAATGTTTTCCACAGGACTTAAAGTGGAATACAGTCAAGGATGGGACCAAGGAAATTTCATGATGTCTAAAACATTGAACTACACATGAATATTTCGTTCAAGAGTTTATTTTTTGTTAAAAACATGGAAACTGAGTAGATGTGTCTACCTTGTAATCTTTGAGATGTAATAGTTATGTCCTAATTCTCTAAAAATCTAAACCTAAAAACATCCTCAGTGTGAATTATTCATTTAATTAAAGAATATGTAATGTACTAAGGTTGGGTCCTTATAGTAAGGTTTTCTCATATCACTTTTATTTTGGTGAAACATATATTATATTCCCCACATATATTTTGTCTTGTATATTCAACCCATGAATGGATTTTATGATAGCTTTTTTGAAAATTTTTGGGATTTAAAAATCTAGATTAGGTACTTTCTTTAATGCGGTTTTTATCATGTTATTACCAAATAATTAAAGTACTTTGTCTCAATTTCCCTTCATTGAGGAATATTGTATTGTTATTCAACTAATTTATTTTTTATGGTGTATATACTACCCATTTTACATGTAATATCATGAATAGTATATATTTCATAGTATTTTATGTTTAAATTATAATTATTTCATCCAAGGAAATTTGACTTGAATGTTACCAAGTGTTAAAAGGTTACATAACTTAATTCCTTTCATTGTGTTATAACTCGTTTTAATTAATTTCTTTATGAAATGGTTATGTGTGAATTGGTATCTAATTTATTTTATTATAAAAGTAATTTTTCTGTATTAATTTTATTTTGTTTCACATAATATGTAAAGACCTAGAAAACTTACATGTAATATTTTTTAATTATATTGAATTTTATGAGTTCGCGAATGTTTACAGTGCATGATTCTAAAGATCTGTGTGCCCGAAATGAATTTATGAACTTTTTTTAGGAACGTTTAGTAATCGTGCATGCAGGTTTTTGTAACTTTTGAACCGGTGATCAGAATTAAAATTTGATGGCATTGTTTAACTCGTAGTGTCGATATTCTCTTAATGAGACATTCACCTAGACCGCAGTAGGTTGAGGGTAAAAGATATTTTTCATTTTTTTGTGGAAATAAAAATAAAATAAAGATTTTATTTTATTTTATTTTTATAACCACTCTTTTTATATTATGGATGTGGGGACCACCCCATCTAGAAAACACCCAATTTAAATTATTGGTGGTGGGTACCATCCAAACCCCTCTGAATGGTGGAAAACCTCTCAAATATCCAATTAATAAATTGAGTCAACTAAAATTAATTAAATGTGACACCTTTAATTAATTGTTAGACTTATTTTTAATAAGTTGGATATTCATTTCTTATTGGGTTGTATGATTTTGTTGGCAAAGGAGCTAAGAATAATTGTGGAGAAACATTCTCTCCAATAAAGAACTTTTCATCTCCCACGATGTATGAGGAACTGATCCCGAGCCTGGATCGGAAGCGCTTTTCGAAAGCAGCAAATTCAGACTTTCTTCAACGACTTCATCTTCTACCTCTCGACTCCTCCAACAAACAAGAAGGGTGGGTTTGTTATTTATAATACCCCTTACTCGTTCTTGATTTTCTTAAGGATTAAAGAACAAATAATAAGTTCATTACCATTCTAACGTGGAGGGTTCTGGCCAAAGAAACATCGACTGACCTCTCCACAACCTTTGTGGATTGTGGTTGTTTTAAATCAATGGGTACATCCTAAGACGAGTGAGGAAGTCTATGGAATGAATAACGAGCCATCGGGGCACACCCAGTACCCCGAGGAATGTCATCGGCAACCCATGTCGGCGACCAACATCGGTGGGGCTTAGAAGTGGTGGCCGACACTACGGCCGACCACGAAGAAGTCTGCAGCGCAAACGCACCCCTAGAGAAGAGTCGCGGCCCGTCGGCCGCGGCGGAGCATGGGCGGCGGCCAGGGCATGGACATCTCCATGATGCCGGTGGTGGTGCACGTCTGCGCTACCCGACATGTAGGGGTCGCGGCGCAAGGCCGCGGCGGCAATGGAGGGGAGGCCAGCTCGCTGCCGGCCGCTGGTGATGGCGTGGCGCGCAACCGTGCCTCGTGGAGGAGGGCTGGTCATACGGACATCCGTCAGTCGAGTGGACTGCCCACCGCATTTCGCACACTGTGGGCCACCCATAGCGGGCCGCGCTCCGTGGGCCACCCAACGGGACGCCCAATGTGGGCTGTACCCCGGGCCTCCTAATGGGTCGCCCATCACTGGGTGCACCGCAGGCCACCTAGTGGGTCGGGCCGCACCAGTGGGCTTGGTCATGCTGGCGGGTCGGGCTGCACCGTTGGGCTACACCAGACTGAGCAGGTTGGGTCAAGCTGGCCCAGGTCAAGTCGGGCCAGGTCGGACCGAACCCAAACCAACATCGACCCCTTTTCTCTCTTTCAGCCATAACTTGAGCTATGGGCGTTCGTTTGATGAAGTTTCTACGGCACCTGAAAAAATATATTTAGATGGTCCTTTTGGTATACCCCACTTGAGTTTTGGATAAATTTGGGGTACCACCGGGTTGGATCAAACATGAATCCAACCGGGCCCTTGGGATTAAAAGGCCAATAACATACAGATTGGGCATCCGATTGACGCACCATGTGTTGTGTTGAGAGCCCTATTATGTGGCAGTCATCTGAGATAATTCATCTTGTGAATTCATGGTATTTAGAGTACCGACCTATGGCCTGAGGAGAAGATCCTCCTGTAATCAAGGGAGCTTAGTGCGGGAACCCAGTAGCTAGATGTAACATGAGAAAGGGATCCTATGTGGGTCTGTGTTTTGGGATCCAACATGGGTCTCTGTTCGAGTATACCTCTTGGATCCACTCTAGTAATCCATATTGGACTACTCTAGGATCCTATGTGTGTTTGCTATACTAGGATCCTATGTGGGTGTGATGATCTAGGATCCTACTTGTGTTTGATAATTTAGGATCCTACGTGGGTCTGCATCTTAACAAAGTAAGATGATTCAGTAGTTACATATAATCATATTTACTATAGCACCTATGTTATACTTGTTGTGAGATGAGTCTTTTCCTTTTTGGTAATCTTATGTGTGGCGTACCTTTGTGGTACTCACACTCATGGTGATAGCTTTTTGGTATTCTTTTGTGTGGCATTACCTATTTGGTACTTACCTTTATTGTGTTACCTTCATGGTACTTACCTTCATGGTGATACCTTGGTCATATTCTTCTATGTGGTGTTACGTTTGTGGTGTTACATTCGTGGTATTCTTTCCTTTGTGGAACAGTTGTACTTTGGATAAGGATTTGGGCCTTGAGTTTCCTCGTGAATGAGATGGGTATACTTGATAACTTTGGTATATGTATGGGCATATACCTAAGTAGGGTTGTCTCTTGTTTTCAGGATTTTTGGTATATATTTTGTGGATTTTGTGAGACCTTTGAGGGTCTCGGGGTCCCTACTGAGTATCATTATACTCACCCCTACACGGGCTATGCTCGCACATTATTGTATTTGGTGCAGAAGACCTACAGCGCTGATCGAGGATGAGGGTACCCAGACTATAGGTATCTCGGAGGTGGACCTTAGACGAGGCATACCACATAGATGACTGTTCAAGAGTTGTACCTACCCTTCAGGTAGGATCCTTGGTGGGTGTTCACAGGATCTTTCCAGTTTTTCTTTTACTATCTAGTCGGGCTTGTATTCTGGCCCCTTTTACTTACTGTACACACTCTTTTTACTATACATTTTACTTGTCTTCGTATATTGTTGTGTGCTTGGTTGAGTGTGTTTAAAGGATATAAAGGTGATGTCTTCTCGGTCTTAGGGAATACGCCTTTTGGTGCTAGCCACCATCCCCTGGCCCATGGAATGCAGGATTGGGGTAGTCACAACATGGGCCCTGAGGGATGGGTCGTGACATAATATCTCTATTTATTAACTGGGAATTTAATGATAAGATATTTTTAAGGGTTATTCATCTCAAATCCTCTTTCTTTGGGGCGTATGTTTATGATATGCACCTATCTCCTTTTATGTGGTGTATATGCTGCCCATTTGATTTTTTATGTCATGAATCTCATTATTTTCATGATGTTATACATTTCATTTGAATTTAATATTTTATGGGGATTATGATTTAGGAGGTACCAAAGTGGAAATGGATTTACGATTCAATCTATTTTATTTTGGAAATTCTATATGTCTAAGGTTATTTTGGAGGAAATAGTATGATAATATTTTATTGAAAAACATATAAGTTATTCTCCTCTAGTTATGAATTTTTTTTCACATGTTTAATTTCAAATTCCACCCTTATTGATTAAATAAATATCTTGAATGTTGTTTGTAAGTGATACAGATCATGTATCTTTCTTTTGGATTGGGAATGTTTCTCCTTCATATCTATTTTTTCTAAAAAAATCAAAAATGTTATTTTATAAATATAAATTATTTACTAAATCTATTTTAAATGATATTTTACCTTATTTTAAAAGGTTTTTTAAAAAAATTATTTACATTTTTTGAATGTGTCACTTCTGACTCTATTTAAAAAGTTTTTGAAGATAATGTTTATTTTAACATTAAAAACATAAACATATTTTACCACCATCATGTCCATTATTTTACTTAAGGATTACATTATATTTTTTCATATTTTTTTCAATGAAAAAAGTTCACAATATTTGGTGAATTTTTTGTTTTTAATAGTTTGTTTCAAATTTAAAAAGTTTATTTTCATCATGAATGTTTTTAATAACCTTTAAATGTTTTTTTAATTTGTAAATGACAAAACCATGAAGTTACTTACAATACACTAGGAATATTTGGTATTGATTCCATTATAAATCTTTTTTTGGATGGATTATGAGATTAAAATAGAATCTATTTCATTTCCACATGTTAATTAAGCAATGAAGGATCAATGATTATTGTTATGTGGAAATGTGAATGATTCTAAATTTTTATTCATGAATGGTAATTGGACATTATTTATTATCATTGGTGATCTCAGTAAAGCTTATGTGATGGGTGTTCACAGACAACACTGGGTGAGAACAATATATCTTATATGATGGGTGAACCAAGATTGAAATGGTGAGCCTAATATAAATTATATGAGGGGTGCATCGAGACAGTTTTGGGTTATCCTGATATAGATTATACAATGGGTGAACCCAAATAGGACCCCAATGCATTGGAAAATTTTATTTGTCTTCATATGAAAGAATGAGGGATTTACCATAGCATTTCTATTATAGATTTAACTGTGCTCAAGTTATTTATGATCAGAATTTTAAAAAATTTATGAAGATGACATTCCCAGATACCAACATGTTTTTTATGTTGGATATGCATTATAAATGATTCCTTTTTTCAAGATTGATGTAACATGGATAATTATTATTGATTCTAATGAATCTATACTTTATTAAACCTTTATGCAATGCCACATGTTTTTAGATATCAGTTTAAGGGCATGAGTTATCTAATATTATGAACATGTAGTTTGATTATGTCATCATACCCATATACACATCTTATTTTCACTGATGAAATTCAGTTTTTAATTATTATTTTTACCATTATTGGGAATTTGATCTCACATTTATTATATATTATTTTACATAGGTTGTGAATAATAATGTTGAATGGATTGCATCTATACTAGGTTCATATGGGTGATGATGATGGATTAATGGGAAAAAAATTGGGTTAAGTGGGATGAAATATCATTTCAAAAATGGGTATTGTTTATATAAGAGTTTTTCCTAACTCTCTACAACTCTAAACCTAAAAGGTCCTTTTGTATGAAAGTGATCCAATATTTCATTTTGATGTTGTATGTTTTGTAATGTGAAAATTGTTCCACCTTCATTAGTATCAAATACAACAATGTAATGTTTTTGATTTTAGCACTGGATCCGAGAGTGCAGGTTTGGGGTTATTATACTCAAAATAAATAATAATTTTTGTAAATAATTAGCATGTTAATATCAAAATCCTTAACAATAAAACCCAAAGTTTAACATACATACTTCCAAAAGTAATGAATCCCTAAAAATATTCAAAATATACATTTAAATTTTAGAAACTCAAAAATTCGAATGATTTTATCACATTTTCTTACAAAATAAATTTAATAGTCATCTCAAAAATTATTAAACCTCAATTATCATTAGAAAAATACCCTTACTATATCCAAAACCCACAAATAATGGAAATATTTTTTCTAATATATTCATCAACCCCAAAATAACATATATTACCTCGACATTAAATGACTCTTCAACATTCAAGGTTATCCATACTTCTCAACATATATTATTAGTATCAATTTTCCCATTATTCCCATTAACCTTAATTACTCAAATATAAAATTCATAACAGTATATTCAAATCATTCATAATGGTTTATAAGTAGTATTTTAATTTACTAAATAAAGTACCCAATTAGTGTTAGACCTGGTGTGCAGTTAGTCCCACCTATTGTGCACCTAGTAAATATTGAGTTAATACTAAACAAAAAAATTTAAGGTTTATTTCCCCTTTTTGAATTTATGCCAAATTTTCCTTCCAATTTTTTTATCTGGATACGGAAATTATTTTTAGGAGACCACATACTCTTTACATTTCCAAAAATTTAACATGATTTCATATACATAGACTTATCCCTATGTTTTCAACTGATTATTTCACATATTAGTCCCTAAATAATATTAAATCCATTATAAATTAATATTTAATCACATACATACTGAAATGGTTATCGATATTTCACTTATCTCACATAATATCATTAATCACAATAAAATCCAACCATGTTGGATCTCAAAAGTTTTTATATGCCATTGTAATTATGGAAAACCATTACCCCATAAACCACAGATTATATTTATAACTCTTAAATTATATATAACCAATAGCATCTGAACCTCTAAAATTATCTAAACGCTACTTTGATATCAATTCTGACAACCCCAAACCATACACTCAGATCTAGTGAAAAAAAAACTTACTATTTTTATACTGGATTTATACCAATTGATGAGACCCAATTTTAAACATCTATAATTATAGCATCAAAAGAGATTATTGATTAAATAACATACCTAATGTCTTTTTGGATTAAGATCATTAGTGAATTAG
This sequence comes from Viscum album, assembly GCA_963277665.1. Classification (NCBI taxonomy): domain Eukaryota; kingdom Viridiplantae; phylum Streptophyta; class Magnoliopsida; order Santalales; family Viscaceae; genus Viscum; species Viscum album. Next base: position 1,124,499,168 of record OY728147.1, on the reverse strand, counting down.
GAATCCCCTTTATATAACTAAGCCAATTTCTTTCACATCCAATGGAAATTTTTCTCATTATACCTAGTCTGTATTATTCTATATTATGTTTTTAACATCTCACATAACATTATCCATACATGATACCTCTATACATATATCATATGTATCACTCTTCTTCATAACTTGGGAAAATAGATACATAATAAGGATCAGATCATATTCTCAATAAGAGAAATCATATAGTGTAAGTTATCATTGAATAAATAAGGCACGACTAATATGTTGGGATTAATTAATATTCAAACATTTCATTTAACATATAAGCATGAATTATTTCCATGGATGACATAACAACATAAATACTCAAATATGAAATAGTAACTAATTTCAAAATGAAAGAATACTTAATTTCATACATAATAATATTACAATAAAGGCCTCAACTAATACATTATACATACCATCAAGGACTCATCAAAGAAAACATAAATAATTAGGTAGATATATATCAAATACCCATGATATCTCATGATATGTGTTTCTTCATCAAGGGGATATATAATTTTTAGGCTCATTGATCATTAAATAAGTCTAATGCACTCATCGTATGAAAGTAATGAAACAAAACGAAAATACATAATCCAAATTCCTTTGTATTAAATAAACATTCTTATTGAGATTATAATTATATTGAATGTCAATTTTTTATTAGTTAATAAATGAAACAACGTTCTTCAGAAGTAGCCTCCAAAATGACACCGTCTAAAGAAATGGGTACATGATTAATATAGATATTATATTGAATATATTCATTGTGAATGTTTTTTTTGGATGTCCTGGCTAGATAAACATGACTAATTTTTTAAAATAAATATGGATTACATGAGTGTAAAATAAGGGATTTTATTAAAATATTTCTCAATAAGAGGGATTAGATCAGATGGAAGATCATTTAGCAAAGTGAGATCCTTGTTGATGACATTGTTGGCGAGCCCACCTGCCATATAGTTAACTTCCCGGTAAACATGAGTGGTGATGTAATTAGATATTTAGAGATAATTGAGATAGTTTATCTATCTAGCCATTTTATTCCATGATAAATGAATGATTCCATTGTGAATGGAATGAACCATAGGGGTGGAGTCACTTTCTAGCCCAAGGTTATCTATGCCTTTAAGCTGGGAAAAGTGAATGACATGAATAACACTGATCATTTCAACTTCAAGAGAGGATGAAAAGTCACAGGTGCCAAATAGACAACCAAAGACTTTACCAATGTGGTCTCAATAAATAGAACCACATCCTACCAGTCTTGGGATACTTGTTTAAGAACCATCAACATTTATTTTAATCCAACCTTGAATATAAATTTTCCTGAAAACTTAAAAGAGAACTCGTTTTTTCTTATATTTCCTAGGCACATCGATTTTGCAGAGGAACATGATGTCTGCTATAATGTTGATGCAATGAGTCGGCTATAGACTTTTGGCCTCTCTGTTAGTGGATATAAGGTGTTAGAGAGCTTTTTGTATGTTTAATATTTTCTAAATATAAATGATCTCATTAAGAACATTCCAAATGATTTAATTATGTTCTGTAACAGTATCCAGGAGGAGAGATTTCAGATGGGGCATAATATGAATTGATGTATAATATTGTAATTGAGCAGTGATGTTAGTACTATCAAGGAGATGAAACTCAAATATATATTTCAAGGCATTCTAGAGAGAATAATATATGGCTCATCATAGGAATAATTTTGTAATGTCTTCCCTATGTTGATTTCAAAACTTTCATCAAGAATATAAGATATCACCAAAAAAATTTAATAAGTCATCAGTATGAAATTTATGGTCAGAAAGTATTAAAATCATGGAAAATCTAGAAGGTATGAACCAAGACTTGTAATAATATTTGATCCAGGAGATCTCATTATAAGATTCAAAATTGGACTGATAAAAATATTTTCGATCAGGAATGTCATTCCGATTCAGATCCCATATTAAATTATCCTTGGTATGGGAAAAATTATATTTTTTAAGATGGTTGGTGTTGTTTCTAGGAAAATATGTGTTGGACAGAGACAAGATGTCATGAATGGAGATATCTATATCCAAAGGGATATGCTGCAAATCAATGGAATAGATAAGAGGGGAACCCATCCAATTTTCAAGCTAGAAGTTCAAATAAGAGTCTCGATAAAAAATTCATCTTGAAAGAGACATGATGTTAGTATAATAATATTTGATGTGCATCAAAATAGAAGAACCCATATAAACAGTTCAGCCCCAAGTGAACATGGTATGAAGAGACTCATTGAATAATTTGATGCTTTTAATTTTGAGTCCCCCGTTATCAATGGGTTTAAAACATATTCCCAATCAATAGTGGCTAATTTTCTTTCAATAATTCTAACACTCCACATAAAATTCATGATACAAATATTATGTTGAGTGAGAAGAGGGGAATCCCATTTTTAAATCATGATGAAATGAACAATTTTTTAAAAAAAATAGTGAATTTAACCAAAGAAATCCTACCATCCATAGGGAGAGACTTTCCTTTCCATGAAAAAAGATACTTCTTGACTTGATCCAAAATTTGGAGAAAGTGGATAGCTTGATTCCACCTAAATTTAAAGGAACTCCAATATAGTTCATAGGTATAGATCCATCTTTAATTCCAAGGTCCAACAAGATTATGGCACTCTTAAAAGATGATATGTTCTTACCAAAATAAAAGAAAGATTTTTTTTTAATTTATGGAATCCCCCAAAACCACTTCATAATAATATTGTTTTCTTTTTAAATATTGAAAGTCCCTTTTATTACCTTGCTCAAAATGATTCATGTAATCTGCCTAAAGAAAGTGAGTAGGAACTGTTTAGTTCCTCGAATCCTAGATCGACTAGATAGAGTTATGAGTTGTCATGCTAGTGATAATTCTTCTCAGTTAATCCTCATCTATGGAGAAAATAATGGCTGAGAGGGGGTCATCTTTCCTAACTCCCTTTGATCAGGTGAAATAGCCTTTCATAGAACGATTTATAAGCACTGATATATGAGAGGATTAAAAAATATCTTCAACCCAACATAAAAAAGTTTTATTCATTCCGAAGTTATGGAGAACCTTGAAAATGAATCCCCAATCCATAGTCTCAGAGGCCTTTCTGATATCAAGCTTAAGAGTTATATATCCACCTCTAAATGATTTGCTGAGGAGTTTGACACATTCTGGGGTTGTGCTGATACAATCCTTGGTGGTCCTTCCTTTCATAAAACAAAATTGTTTCTAGGAAACAATTTTACTGGAAATTATGGTAATTCTATTTTCAAGGATCTTGGTAACAATTTTATAACTAGTGTTGATAAGGGAAATGAGGCTAAAAAGATGGATCTTAGTAGCATTTTTATCCTTGATAATAAGGGTCAGAAATTGCGCATTAATTCCATGGGGTAAGATACTTATGGAGAAAAAATATTTGACAAGCCTGAAAAAAACCAAATGAAGGAAATCCTATTAAGATTGAAAGAATTCATTCGTAAAACCATCTAGTCCCAGGGCACTATTAGGTTTGAGACTGAAAACTACTTAATTAATCCCAAAAATTAATTAGAATACTAGTGAGTCTAGTATCATTATCATCACTGAACATTTTTTGAATAATTATTTTCTAAAGGTCATTATTAATGTTAGGACCACTGAAAATATCGTCAAAATGAGAGACAATATGTTCAGCCAGTGACTCTTCATTATCAAGAATCCCATCACCATCTATCATGAGAGTGAGGGGTCTACAAGATTTCCTGGTTATTTGGAGGACATTATATAATTGTGTGTTTCTATCCCCATCCTTTAACCATTTATCTTTACATTTTTCCTTTTTCATATTAGGTTTCATGAAAATAATAACATTCAATTTAGTAGAATCATCAATTTGGTGTTGTAATTTCACCTCAAAATCAAAGTGGTTGGTCTCATATTGAATCAGGATGAGAAGGGCCTATGTAGAAACAATGGAATCCTATAACTTATTAAAATTTTATTTCCACCAACTCTTAATATTGTAATTTAAATTCTCCAACCACATGATGCAATATTTTTAATCATTACCACCATGATAGGGAATCCAGAAATTATTCATCAGTTTATTAATATCCGGGTGGGTGGACTAAGCATTATTTAAGAGAAAAGAAAACCTTGCCTTGGAGGTCCTATATCAAAGGTTGTCCAAAATAGGATAATGGTCAGAATTAATCTTAGGTAGAGTAATGATTGAGAGGGAATACAAACTCTCAAGGGAATGATCATTAGAGAAGTCATAGTTCAGTTTTCTAGAAATCATTCAAGTGTTATGACTTCTATATCATGTGTATTTGACTCCAATAAGATTAATTTTAGTAAAATTACTTCTCTCTATATATAATTTGAATTCCTTTTATGATATAGTGGCGTGACCAGCACTTAACCATTCACTAGGAGAGAGGATGTCATTGAAATCTCCAAAAATGAGCAAAGGGTCTTGAATTCCATCAACAAATGATTCAGTGATCTAATAGATCTTTCTTCATTCATGATAATTATTCTTAGAATAGGAAAAATATAAGTAGAGGTGAATATTGTTAAAGACAACTTCACATGTGATCAATTGGTCATCGATATTGCATACTGAGACCCCAATGATAGAGTTATGATCATACACCCATAAGGTGATGACATTACCAAAAGCAGTGTTGTGGATAAAGAGAACGTGTCCTCTATTTTTCTAGCCAGCAATATTGGGAGAAAAAAAATTGGGTTCATTAATGGCAAGGAGTCTGGGTTTATAGACATAGATAAATCTATCGAGAGAGGTTGTAGTTTCATTGTTTTCCACTCTTGGAAATTCCAGTAGGGAATATTCATTTATATTTTCATTTGGGGGGAACCCCATTTTTATTTCCAACTGATTTTTTATTTATACTTGATTTAATGATCATAGACTCATGGATAACATCCATCCCAAATTTTTATGATCATTCTATAGAAACAGGTTCATTATATCTTTGACTAACCACTGTAGAGTTCCCTTTTACATGTAATTTAATGAATTGAAAATAAATTATGTACACAAAATAATTTATAAATCATAAATCAATAAGGAGTATAAATAAATCACAAATTGACAAAAAAAATTATTTTTTTGTAGTAAATACAAGTCTTTTGGAAATTATGGATGAAAATGGATGAAAAAAATTTAAAAAAAATATATAAATCCTTTTTAAACTTAATTACAAAACTGATGTTAAAATTACCCTCTAAAATACTTTGTATATAGTTTCAAGAAAACATTTTAAATATTATTTTGAAAATAATTTAAAATAATGGAAACATTAAGGTAAATGATTTTTAAGAATGCAATGTGGAGTCGATGATAAAAATAATCATAATTAAAATCAAATACTTTATTTAAACATTTTAAAAAATAATATTTTTTCCATTAAAAATATCATAGAATAATAGTAATATATAACACAATGGACAGCCATAAAATCATATAAATGAAGATAAATAATAATTATTTTCCTCATAGTAGTAAAATATTCTTATATAAAAAACATTTAAAAATCTATTCTTTTCACACTTTGGTAATTAAAGTCAAAAATGACTTCTATAGTAAACATCAAATATATTTTCTTAAAAAATTATAGAGAATTAATTTTAACCAAGATTTACATTTGATAAATCATTGGGTTATATAAGAAAATGTTCTTGAAGAAAAATAAGGAATAAGGATATGGAGTAAAATGGATTTCTGACCAAAAAGAATAAATAAGGTTAGCTTTCCTTATAAATATTATTTTGGTAGATTCCAGTAGAAAATATAGAAAAAATAAAGAAAATACTTTAAAATACTAGAAATAACAAAATTAGTAGAAAAAATATGGGGTTTATAAGATAAATAACAAATAATACCTCCAATGCAAATTGATATATAAATAATCTTGATAAAATTGAGATTGTAAAAAACTCTTATAGCTTCTGTGGCTTTCAAATCAAAAGAAATAAAAAATTTATAAAATGATATGGTTATAAAAATTCCATTAATTATATAAAATAATATGTTAAAATATATTCATGTGGTTTTAATTACACCATATAAAATAATTAATGATGAACAATTCATAATATTCCTTAATTACATTGGTTTGAAATGAGAAACCACTAACGTGGATTCTTCCTTATATGGATGTATTATAACCTCCAAAATAATCATATTAAATTTTTGAAATACTTGAATAACACCATTCCATATATATATTTTTTATTTTTTTAGGTTTATTTATTATCTTAATAACCATGGTTGAATAATAACCATGTAAAAATTATATATATATATAAATATTCATATATTTTTATGTTTGTTTATTGTATAGTTTTCACGTACACTGGCCACTTGTGGTGACTCAATCAATTTAACCAAAACTGCAATGGTATGTTGACCATGGTTAATGGTATTCTGAAATAGTTTCATCATATTCATGATTTTATATTAAATTTCAATTTATCATTCCAGTATAATAAAAAATTGGTCAAATAGGTTGTCAAATAAAAATTAAAATTAACAAAATTGTTGCAGTATAATTGTTTTTAGAGGTTTAATTTTAGGGTGACCATTTATTAATAATGTCATTAATATAATAGAAAATTTCAATTTAAATAACCTTAATCAGGTTATAAATATCACCTTTATTCATTAATTTTATTTTTAAACTATTTATAGAAGGAATTATGATAAATTAAACATGTCTTCCATGGAGTTGGTATGGGAAACGATTTCATTTTCTAATGAATGGGAGGGAAGGACTGTGGATAATTGTTTATATTTATCGAATCATAATTATTTCATAAATATAATATTTATTCATTAAATAAATATTTTTTATATTTCCATGTAGGTAGGTGATAAAAAATGTAATACATTGTTCGTCTAGGTGGTAGTCTACACAAACAAATGTGCAACGTTTTCATTTTATAATATATAGAAAGGATGTGGATTATAGTTATTCCAAAAACTTAATAACATTTTTTTAAATGATTATATTTATTTAATTATGATAATGTGATTAGAAAATGTTTTCAGGAGGTTAAGAATGAAATAAACGTGGAATGGTTTAGTGAAGTGAATTGCAACTTTCTTAGGTATCCTCCTTTGAACCTCTCCTTAAGCCATCTTGGGTTGGTATTTTGGTGAGACCATATAATACATATCATGAAAAATGTTGATTGAAAGTGATTTGTGTAGATAATGGAAAATATTAGTTTATGAAATTGTGTACATAAATGAGGATATGCGGGGTTTATTTCACAAGTTAGTGGAGTGGGACACTTGTAAATATTTATCACTTTAAAGTAACATAAAGTAATTTACATGGGAAACTGGAAGAATAAAATCCCAGGTCTGAGTATAGTGACTAATGCACCTCAAAATTGTTATTAAATACCAATGGGAATAATTATATAAGAAATTTTTATTGTTCCCAAACCACACTAACTAAAAAGTCACAACATACTAATAGTATGGGGTTGATCCCATGAAGTGTAGATAACACAAAAATAACATTGAACCAAAGGTTGGGTCACCCAAATTATAATTTATTTATTTACTAATGTAAATACCCAAAATTAAATATCAATGATGTAGATAGAAAAATAATAAATTCTATGGATAGGGGAAAAAGTTTTCAGGGGTGGTTATACAAGATAAATTAATTCAACTTCACTTGAAAAACAATAAGATTAAATATCTATGCATCCATATATAAAAATGAGAAATGTTCAATACCTATTGATCTACTTTAGATCCTCAATTCATAATGGTGCTAAAAATTATAATAACTCAAGTGAATTGAGATTATATTTCCAAAAGAATAAAAATAATCCAATTCAATTTTCATGAATTAATTATCACAATTATGTTGGTTTTCATTCCAAATTAAAATAATATTCTCAATGAATCAATGATTAATAATTTAAACTCACCGTCACAAAATGATACTGTTGAATAAAATCATCTTATGTGTGAAGTAAAATCAAACTCCTTCGGTACACACACCCTTTAATCAATTCCTCTTTCCCATGAAATGGAAAACGGTTTCCAGGTCGAAACCCTGGAAGTATCCTCCTAGTGTTATAAAAACATTTTACTTGAATTACTTTCTTAATGGTAGGATCCTGTTAAAAAATTACCCCATGTGAACATGAATTTCACTGGTCAAACCAGTGTCATTTCCACAAAAATTTAATGATCTATGTCATAAAATTTTCAATTAACTTAGGGTTTATGATGTGAATTCATGACTCATGATGTAAATTCTTTGGCTCAGATCTTGAAATTGTTTATCCTAAGGAATTATGAAATTAATTAAATTAATTAATTAAATGTTATGGAAGTGGTCTTTAAATATAATATCCAAACAAACTTATAACATAAATTGTGTTCAAAGTGTGAATAGATTCTCTAGAAAATTTTACAAGGTGATAACTCCTCTTTGATAGAATGAATGTTTTTCATCACATGAAAACAATGATTTTAGTTTTCTTTAGTTACTCCCCTCTTCAATCCAACTTCAAAATTTTCTCTATCTTCTATCCTTTATCTCATCTCCATCTTCATTTTCCTGGTGTCATGTCATGTTGTGAAGTGATGTGGTGTGAAGTGTTTATATCATCCTAGATTTCTACACTTCTAACCCCTGATTCTACAGTAATGTCAGAACCACTATCAAAATATATAGACTATAAATTATGTATGAATCTCATATTAAATCAATTAATATTGATTATAAAATTAATAAAAACCTTTTAAAATATGTATATAATTTAGAGATATCAGTGAAATCCCCTCCCCTAATTCATTGTTAACAGTAACTAGACCAGGTCACTAATATACCTCAAAAATATCTCCCCATACGATAGATGATTCCATCTAGTACTATGATTATAAGGTGGTACAATGGGGATAATATACCTACATATCAAAGTTAAATAACATTGAAAGGAATATCATTTAGATACACCCTCTAGATGAAGTAGTAAAATAATGACATCTAGTAATGTGCTGACAATAAACAAAATAAACATTGTTGTAATGAATATAGTATATGTCATTCATACCAAGATGTTATACAAAAATAAAAAAAAAGAAATATATAATACTAGGAAAAATTTTGATAATGGTTCTGAGTGCAATCCCAATTTTCAACACCCATGCTCTATCCTAGTGGCTCAACCAAACACCAAGCACTGGGATCCTTCCATGAACCTATACCAAAAATCAAGTAGAATATTCATAGGAACACAAGTTTCATGGAGATCCAAGAAGGGTTTGATTACAACATAGTAGGATACCACCAAATGTATCCCTAAATACTTATTCTTATAAACAAGTTCATGATAGGTGTAAAAACAAATCTGGGGTTGAAAAATAAATAAATAAATAACATTGATTCCCATGCTCCATGATGACACCCAAGGTCAAATCCAAACTGATTCGACTAGTTTCATGGAATCGGTGATCATCTAGAGGTGATTTCACCATCATAAGTAACCACAAGAAATCTAGGTGTGCTTCCCAGTGTTTCCAAATACTATAAGGTATCACACATGATTTAATAACTTATATCAACATTCCATAGAATTTGAACAATCATGTGTGCTTTCTCAATCATTATGTATCATGTGACTCCCTGGACCCACACTCCCAAATCTAGTACTCATAGACACATACTTCACATGATTTCTTTGATACCAAATATAAGTTATTAGATATGACCATTAATAAATACAATAACTGAAAACAATTATTCAATCTCTTATATTTAAATGATATTTTTTAGGTTTAGATATTTAGAGAATTAGGACACAACATAAACTGATAAATCGCATGATATTTATATAAATTGGTTGATTGTCCCACTATATAATAACTACATGATTAATGAAACATCTTCAACCTCTCACAGGAATTATTTCACACATGGTATCATTCTAAACATGTCACATATACTAATTTTCCCCATAACATGGGGAAATGGAAACATAAAAATGTGTGAGATTAAACACTCAGTAAGAGAAACATATAATTGAAATAATAATAGCATAAAAAGGAATATGTATTGTAGTATGAATAGGTTAACAACATGAATACATTATCATCTTGAAACTAGGTGCATTCTATATCCATGAAAATAAATGAAAACAAGGATATCAATAATAATAATCTTATATTTGTGGAATTCATAATGTAGGACATCAAAAACCTTCAATCAAGGCCTTTTTATATGATACTTTATGTATTATAAAGATCACAATCAATACATCCTACTATCAAGGATTTATTCTAGTGGAATATCTAGTTATGGGAAGATTCATACATCAAAACCCAACATGATTTGTCTCATGATACCTACTGATGCATTAAGGGGATATATAATTTTGGGCCCCACTTATCACTTGTTTAAGTCTAATTCATTCACCATAAGATAAAGTTAATAAATAATACGTAAAAAACCACTCTAAAAATCTTATGAGTTAACATAAAAATGTATGGAATTCCAATACTTTTACCCTTTTCAATAAAAGGGATAACCAAATCATAACTCATCTGGAGGAAGATGGTGGATGGAGAAAAAATACAATAAAACATGATAATAATGATCTATATTGGAATGCAAATACATTTCATTAAGTTAATAAAATATCATACTTTCTAGTTCAGCATCATCAAATCCGAATTTTGTAAAATGTGATGTTCACAATGTAAGTATAAATTGCTATATAAATGTGACAATACTTGATAACATGATAATAATCCATCTGGAGAAAGAAAGTGTGAGGTTATTAAAAGATCTTACCCTAAAAAGTGAGAAACATTTTTCGAAGTGTTTACATGGTAGAAATATATATCCCTAGATTACAATGATAGGATATTATATAATAAAATAAATGATTAGAATGTACCCAACTTATATGCAATAAGTTAAAAGAATGGAAATAAGTCATTGAACAAAAAATAGAGTCTCCAAAAATCGTTACTACAAGGCAAAAAACGGAATCACTAGACACTTAAATAATGGTCTTTTATTTTTATATTAAATCCCATTAAATAAAATTAAAATAAAATTCATGGGATAATAAATCGATATAACACTATACAAAGGGAATATGGTTCATAAATTTATTATATCACTAAGAATGGGAATTTATAACTAGAAAAGCCTTATGACTTATAACATTTTCAATAAAAACCACTTGAAAGAGATGACATGAAATTAAATTTCAAAAAACATTATTAAAATATAATTCATGATATTATATCACAAAAATTAAATATGTACACCCCATAAATGAAATTAGGTTCATAAATACAATATTTATCTCAATATAGGAAAATTGAGATGAGAACCCTTGCATCTTGTACTAACTTTGAGGAACGTACTTTAACCTCTTATATCCCAAATATATGTATTATAATAACTTTATTAAAAACCATATTCATATCTATTTCCATTTATACACTTCATAATCAGTCATTCTCCACATGAATTCTTCTGATTTTCCATATGAAGTGTTTACTGTTTTAATCCTTTGTACCGGTTTCATAATAGATGTGTCCATTTTTATTCTTCATTAAGAGTTAATCATTACAATATCATATATTCTACTATAATAGAAGTTATAAGATAGTTTATAAAGTTATAATTTTATTTCAGGTTAGTTTTTGTATGATCCTAATCTTTGTGGAATTATGTCTTTTTTTAATTATGGTTTGAATCTCTTTTTTTCAGAAAAATGTTTCTCAAGAGTATAAGGATTCTACGAGGTGTTCCTAGGGTTCAGGGAGTGAAATAAATAAGAAAATGGATATTCTATTCATGTTTCATGATTTTTTCATGGTTAGTGAAAACCATGTGTGGGGAGATCCAACCATGTGGTTTGGGATGGGGGAATTCTCCATAGTTGGTGCATAGTTTTTCAAACTCTCTAGATCTCCCCATGTAACTATAGGACCTCACTCTCCATGAAAAGTGGATTTCACATTATTTTCACTTGATTTTCAAAATCATCTAGGTAAACTATGTGGCCATTAAAAATTAACAAATTTATGGTTTTTTCATCTCAAGAATTTCAAGTTCCAGCAGATTTTTCTTCCTTTTCTTCTACATCCAGTCCTAGTGATGAACTAAAATCCTCAAGATATCTCAAGGATAAATATCCCCCTTTTCTAGGCCATTTATAGTTGCTTTGATTGTGGATCAAATCTCTAGGTAATTTTAATCCTCTCCTTTCATATCTTTTCAAGATTAGGGATTATAACTTTTGAAACGTTCTTCTAAATCCTCCAAACCATATTTTTATGGCGCAATTTAGATTGAGGATTCAAGGGGTTCGTGAACCTAGATCAATGAAAAGGTTTGGGAATTAATTCCTAATCACATTCAAATTAGGTGGTCTAAAATTTTTATCCCATAGTTTTTTTGTTGATTTGTGCATGTTTAGTTTTTTTTTGTCACACAATGTTGTGATTTTGATATCTTTTGTGAGGTTTGGGAAAATGAGCATCTAAATAATTAATTTAACCCCTCATTATTCCCATGGGATTTGTTGAAAATAATTTAACTGATTTGGGTCGACACAAGGGGTGTTACAACATTCTCATACCTAGAAATTGGTGAGGTTAAGTATATAATTGATGTATGATAAAATAGATCCAATGGAGAACATGTTAATGTGGTGAGTTTTGTTGAAAAAAGGGATAATGGTAGTTGTTCCTAGGTTTGATAATGAGATAAATGGGTAAATTTGAATGTGTCAAATAGATCATGACTTTTACCTAAAATTCATAAGGGTGTTAACACATGGGAAATGATGAGTTGGTTATATTAGTTAACATATAGACAAGTTTTAATAGGTTAAATTGGTTAATGTTTGGGAATTAATGAAAATGTTTAATGATTTTAGCCATAAGAAATGGAAATTGGGATAAAAGGAAATATATTGTAAATGGAAAGGTGTTATTGGTTTTTGGCATAATATCCCCATGATGATTTTTGTGGATTAGGAATGTTATTTTTATTGGTTGTGTGTGGGCGTGGTGTGGTATGTGTAGTGAATAGATACATATATATAAATATATATATATATATATATTTATATGTATATTAGAATATTCATATGGATAGGTGGTGAGATAAAGGACTAAGGCCCCTATCACAGGTTGGGTTTGACAAATACTCTAATCCCACCCAGCAATTCATGGGTTCGAGAGTCGGACTGATTCTCTATTCCCCAAATGGTTGCATTCGATGAAACTACCTAGATTGAGTCTCCAAGGTATGTGAGATTTATTGACTTTTAAATTTTTATCTATTGTGAGATTGGTATATAACATAATCCCTTTATGAATATTTATGTAAATGCATAACCCAAGGAATACATGGATAATATGAGTTTATTAATGAAGATAGAATAATTGAGGAAATGGAAATGAAGATGAAAATGGTTTTAGTGAACAATTTTAACTAATGGAACTCAAGTTATCTTTTGGTTACTATTTTATATATATATTTCTTGCATGCACTATCTTCCTAGAATGGGTATTTTGCTGACACCGTTGGTGGTGGCCTACTTAGTTGTACTCATAGCCTGCTCGAGTATCATTGTGTACCCATGCATTCATTCTTGTAGGTTAGGATAAGGGAAAGGGTATCATGTAGTGGAGTTGAGTCATGCTTGGTATTAACATGGATGTGGTTATATACTTGTATTCAATACCATTTTTGTAAACCCAATTGTTTCCATTGTTTTCGGGTTTCATACACTTGTTACACTACTATTATGACATGAAATAATCATTTTTATTAGTTGTTTGTATCCTATTTTTGGAGAAGTTTACTATGCACATTATTTGGTTATTGAATTTTTTCCACTCTTTATATTGTTCTCTATTGTAGATTACTCTTGTAAATATGGTATAGTCTCCCCACAAGACTTATTATACCCTCGATGATAGTCGGAAACCTCTAGAATATGAGGAGACTCACTTCAAGTCATTTGATGACACGACTTCAGGCACCAGTTTAGTGTTATTCGAGTTGGGGATGTTATAAAGTGGTATCAATGTAGGTCCTTTCTGTGACTTAAAATATAGGGATGGAAAACTAAAGGATAATAAAGTTTTAGGCCTTGGTAATGAGATCATTCTTAGGAGTATCTAAACCATTTATGGGGAAACCCTAAGTCACTCACGTTTCAAATTATTTTTCTTGTTGTGTATTGTTAAAATTAATGATATTTAACTATTGGTTGATGCACTTGTTGTTTTATGTGAATTTTTTATGATATTTATCTCATGGATAGAATGGAATGATATTGTGAATTCACACATCATTATAGGCACCTAAGTATGTAAGAGACATGAATCATGATTGGTACACACTTGGGACAAGTGTGTGGGACATAAAGGGGGAATTCATTTGAACTTATTGAACAAATTAAAAAAAATGGGGTCAAATAAAATGATGAAAATGGGTAAATGGAAAATAAAATGTTGATTGATGTTTTAAATAGGTTCTAATGAAGGCCTTGTGACTAAGTGATATGGGTTACCTATGTTGACCATGACCCAAAATGGGGATGGATGAGGGTAGTCTTCCATGTGTGATGGTATTAGTTGGGATGCTGTATAAAAGATGGGTTACCTTTGGCCAGTGGAAATATTCTTTTTTCATAAATTGGGAATTCCTTATTTTTTGTGTTCTGAGATGTGTTCTTGGCATTATAGGAAAATTCCACTACCAAGACATGTGCTAGTTGGGTGATAAGATGATGTCACCAAGAATGATCTTCTAGAATTGGAGAAAGAAATCCTGGTGAATCAAAATAATAGGGGGGAAGATCAGTTCTGTGAGAAAATTTCTTATTTCATGAAAATGATGGAAAGGGACTTGGGTTTGGTTGTGTCGAGTATGTTTGATCTGGTCAGGAAGTTTCAACTAAATCTCCCTCCAATGTTTTCTACAGAGGGTGGAAGCAGGGATATAGAATACAGGTTTGAGAGTATTAAAAAATGTTGGCTCCCTTAAAAGACTCCTACTAATAAGGGAGTCAAGTTGGTAGCCTACATGTTGTGGGTTCAGGAAAGTACTAGTGGGATGTCCTGATTTAGACCTAGTAATTAGACAGTATGGGTTGGAAATATTTTTTGGATAAGTTTTTGGAAAAAATTCATCCTAAAACCATGAGGTAGGAAAAGGTTGTGGAGTTTATAAGATTAAACCAGTATTCTATGATGCTAATGGAATACGATAATTTTTTCACCAACTTTAAATGTCTTTTCATCATTGGTGAGGTATGAGTCTTCCATGATAAGATGTTTCCATGATGGACTCAGGTATGAGATCAATTCACAGGTGAATATAATTCACTTGAAGAGGGTCACAAAAGTGGTTAATCAAGCACTTATATCATAAGGAAACCTCAAAGAGGCTACTCAAATCATACACATAGTTATAGTTGGGAAAACTAGTGGTTCATCTTCCAATACTAAGAAGATCTGCTTTGAGATTTTTGACCATGGTGGTGGTGGATTGGGAAACAAGAAAAAGGAACCTTGTCTGTAAGGTTTGTGATCGAGTTTTCTACTATCAGTGAGGTAAGTTAATACATGTTAATAGTAAGTGTTCCCAACCACCTGTTGATTGTCGATCATGTTGTATGTTAAACCATGTGCAGAGGTTATATAGGAACCAGTGACAATCTAAAAATTATGGAGCATAGAGACCAATGTAGAGTATCGGTTGGGGATTGGTTACCCCATATTAGGCAGGTATTTGGATCTCAATGGTTTTTACCTATAGGGGTGGTGGATGTGGTACTATGGGGTGAGATCATCCATACTAGTAGGGTAGTGCAATGTTAGGTACTTAGTCTAGATCCTAAGGTATAGGTACATGACATACTCTCATAGTTCAATCTAAACCTAGAGGTGGCATGGTTGGACCGTCTACATTCAAGGTACGATCCTTGTAGCTTCCATGCCTGATAGTGCTTTATTTGAAATAGGATCCACACAATCTTTTATCTCTTCATAATTTGTAGTTTGGTAGGGCCTAGAAGTTGGACATGTTGGTGGAGTTATGTAAATTGATACAATGTTGGGGGTGTGATATGAGGATATCAAATAATGTAGGGGTTGTTCTCTAGATTTTTGTGGGTACCATTTTCTATGTAACTTGTTCATCGTAGAGATATAAATTTTTGAACTGATTTTGGGAATCAATTTGTTATTATTGTATGAAGAACATATCTATCATTTCAATTTTTGAGTAATTTTATTGTCTCTTGAGGGAACACTTATGTCCTTTGTCATGATTGGGATGTTTAGGAAGGTCGTGCAGGGATGTTTTTTCAGCAGTTGAGTGAACTCATAGATCAAGTGTCTTGTCTTTTACTTGATAAAAGAGTAGAATATAATTTAATTCATTCTGTGGTAGATGGATTTTAAGATGTCTTTCCTATGGAATTTTTATAGCTCCCACTTAAGAGAGATGTTGAGATAACTATAGAGTTGTTGCTGGGAGAGGTTCCATTTTCCATTTTTTTCATATAGAATGGAACCAATATAACTACAAGAGTTTAAAACGCAGTTTGAGGAGTTGGAGAATAAAGGATTTGTTTATCCTACTTAGTCATCTTGGGGATCTCCAGTGTTGTTTTCTAAGAAATATGATGGGTTTTTGCAGTTGTGTGTATAATATAGAAAGATTAATTTGATGAAAACTAAGAATATATATTATCCTCCTATATTTGATGATTTTTTTGACCATATGAGAGGTGTTATAGTGTTTTATAAGATTGATTTTAGGTCAAGGTATCACCATCTGAGAGTGATTCCTTTATATATATATTGTAAGAAGCCTTTAGGATTAGGTAAAGATTGTATGAATTTTTTGTGATGTTGTCTAGGTTACCCAATGCACTAGTAGTGTTTTTTGATCTAATGAATATAATCTTCCACCCATATCTAGAAAATTTTTTTGTGTTTATTATGATGACATCTTGGTGTACACTTAAACTCATAATGATCTTTCCAAACATCTTAACATCATATTGAGTACACTAAGAGTGAATAAGATATATGCTAATAAATCCAAATGTAATTTTATGATAGCTATAGTGAATTTCTTAAGTCATGTAATTTTAGAGGAAAGTGTTTTAGTGGATTATGATATGGTTAAATTAGTTTTATCTCGGTATCAACATAAGAATGGTTCTAATATCCAGAGTGTTTTGGTTTTTGGTGAGTTATTATCGAATATTAATCAAGGATTTTTTCCATTCCATAACTCCACATTTGAAGGACCCCATAACACACTTAGGGGGGAGGGGTGAATCAAGGTGTCAACTAATTCTTTTTAAATTTGTAGATATTGTTCCCATGTTGGTAGGAATTTTTTAAATCTATAAAAAAAATTGAAAGTAGGGAGATGACAAAGCACTTTTACTTGGTTCACTATAAAGGGATACGTCCAAGGAGTATACACCGACAGTGTGTTGGTCATACCTAAATACACTAATATTTACTAGTTTGAGGATTACAAGATTTGGTCATAGTTACTTTGTTCTAGGCACAATACCTATAAAAATGTTCAGGGATAGCTCACTACACCCCTTAGATCATATCCCTCAACTCCCCCTAGATCACTTCCTTGAGAGAAGTAAAACTCAGTTTATCGACTTTATGGTCACTTAAATAGATTTCATTGAAGAATTTGTCTCTATTAAACATGAGATATTTCTCACATTGAAGTTCTGAATTGATGCACTTGAAATCACTGAACCACTGAACAAGATATTCAGAACACGTATTCAACCTACACTGACAATTGAATACAAAACCTACCTTGTACGTGCAACATCTGACTTTTTCGTGAAATATTTTCTTTTAGCGTGGAAAATCTTTGAAAAAAATACACCCTTATCACACAAATGTAACTTTTTCTATGTAGATTAAATATTTTCCAGAAAATAGTAATTTTTCAAGAAACTCTAGTAGTTCCGCACTGTTGTAAATTTTCTGTGTAGATCTAATTTTTTCGTACAGCTTCTTTTTCACGCAACTTTTACGTGCATTAGAAATCAAATATTCTCTAAGTATTTGGCTATACCAAATGAGAGGGTTACCTCTTATATGTAGGAATCTCTGACCACCATTCGTAAAACCCACTGTGTCATGCAAAACCTCTCATTCTGCAAGCAATACTTTTCACACGGGAACCGTTTTCCGCGCACATCTCTAGATTTTTCGTGTAACACATTCCTTTGATATTTTTTGACTTTTTGATCTCAAAACATTATTTGCATGAAATTTTCCAACAATCTACAATATTTCACGCCAATTCCTTTGTGAAACACACATTGACCCATTTTCTGATTTTCAGGGCCAAAAATTTGGCTAACACTTAGAAATGAATCCACTTTGAATATTGTTTCCACATGAACTGTATGGTCCATTTCCTAGAAAACATTTTGAACTTCCAATGAGGATTGACAACAAACAAAAACCAAACCCCATTTCTTGCAATGAACGATTAGGGTTCCTATTTTTTTCTTGACTAAGAAGGGTATCAAATTTTAGTGGACTAAGTCATGTGAGGGTGCTTTCCAAGAGTTAAAGAAATGGATTAATACGACACTAATTTTGATCTTTCCTATTTCGAGAAAAGGGTATATTATGTTTTTTAT
The DNA here is from genome assembly GCA_963277665.1 of Viscum album. Lineage (NCBI taxonomy): Eukaryota > Viridiplantae > Streptophyta > Magnoliopsida > Santalales > Viscaceae > Viscum > Viscum album. Next base: position 1,124,480,400 of record OY728147.1, on the reverse strand, counting down.
GTGTCTGGTGCCAGTCTTGGAGGTGTGTTGATGCAGGATGATCGGGTTGTTTCATATGTTTCATCAAAGTTGAGGCCCCATGAAAGAAATTACACTACACTCAATCGTGAGTTTTCCACAGTGGTTTATACATTTAAATGTTTGTAGTATTACTATTTTAGAGAGTGATTTACTATTTATACTGACATAAAAATTCTTAAGTACATATTGTCCCAATGTGATCTGAATCTTCAGCGGTGAAAATGGTTCGAGTACCTGCAATATTTAGATTTTGAGTTGGCTTATACACTGGGAAAATGGAGTATTGTTTAAGATTCATTGAGTTAGAAAACTCATGATCAAGTAGTTTAGGAATCTTTTTTCGAGTAGAATATGAAGGAGTTGTTTGCGGAAATGCATATAGTGGTACATGATGGGCTTGGGAAAATGAACCGTGCTTCCCTAGCAGGGGATTACAGGCTTTTGAGATGGGTTAAGGGGATCCTTCTTGAGGATATAAAGTATTTTTTTGTGAAGGACAGTCTTAAATATAGAGATTCACCTTCTAGTTAGGCTATTGGTGATGATGGTACTATAAGTTTTGTGGTTATGTGGTAGTTTTGTAGTGTATATGGGAAGAGTTGATGCATGAATTCAATTCATTGAAGTGTGAAGTAAATATTTTATTGAATAATATGTATCTTGATATTTGTAGGTAATAATGGTGGCCAGGTATAAAGAAAGTTATTTTGAGTTTTCTCGTATGATGTCTTACCAAACAACCAGTAAAGTTCAAGCATCAGCACCCAAGTTGTTTGTTACAACCATTTCCCATTTTGGAATGTAAGTGGGATGACGTAACAATGGACTTCATAATGGGTCTTATGAGGAAATCTGATAAGAATGATTCAGTATTTATAGTTTTGGATCGTTTGACTAAGGTATCACATTTCTTTCAAATACCGTAGACTTTTACGGTTAACCAGTTGGGTGAGATGTTTGGGAGATAGTGAGAATTAATGGTGTTCCAAGAACTATAGTTTTGGAACATGATCTATATTTCACATCATTCATGTAGTACGGATTATAGATGGTTCTTGTTACCCATGTGTTTTTGAGAATTTCTTTTCACCTGTAGATGGACGAATAGTCAGAGCGTACAATTATAGTGTTAGAGGACATGTTGAGGGATTGTGTCTTAGATGTTGGTGGTTCATGGGAGAAACACTTGTTGCTTGTTGAATATTACAACAATAATAAATTTCAGACTATTATTTAGATGTAATAGTTTGAGGAACTCTATGGGAAATCATGCAGGTCTCTGTTGTGTGGGATAGAAGCTGGAGAGGCTGAGCTATTGGGACCGAGTCTCGTGTAGAAGACAATAAAAAAGGTCCATTTGATTCAAAAATGCATGGAAACGTTTCATAGTAGGTAGAATTCTTTTGAAAATTTCCATCATAGACCTCTTTAATTTAAGGTTGGTGATAGTGTTTTCCTTTAGTATATCCAAGGTTGTGTCACTATCACATTAGGAAACAATGAATGTTGGCTCCTAGGTATGCGGGTTCATTTGATGTTGTGGAGAGGACCAATGGAATATCGATTGGATATTCCTCATCGGGATAACATCATGAATAATTTTTTTTTCATGTTCAATACCTTAAATAGTATCACCTTGATCCTTATTATGTGGTTAATGTTGAGTATATGGAGCTTGATATTGGTCTTTCCATTGTGGAGCATCTATTTCATGTTGTGTATCGTAGAGAAAAAATCACATTGGGAAAGGTTCTTCCATTACATCACATTCTATGGAGAAATGAGAATTTTTATGAAGAAACATGGGTGTAGGAATTGAATATGTAGCCATAGTGGCCTAATATATTTTCTTAAAATACTCAGGGATGCTTGGGAGTGCGGGTCGGGGATTATCCATTATAATATAGGTAGGTTGAATGATCCCAATATTCATCCAGGTATGACCTTAATAAAATTTTGGTTTCAATATCTTTTTTGTCAAAAAAATGTTTTCTGGGAGTATAAGGAATTTCTAGGGTGTTCTGGGGGTCCATGTCATGAAAGAAAAAGGAAAATGGCCATCCTGTGCAAGTTGAACAGTTTTCGCACGGTTAGTGAAAACTGTGTGAGGGGAGATCCAAACTGTGTGGCTTGGGATAGTGGCATTCCACATGGTTGGGGAACAGTTTTTCCACCATGTGGATCTACACAGAAATCCTTACAACCTCACCCCCCTTAGATACCTATTTTTTCATGGTTTTTATATGGTTTGGAAAACTGTGTGAGTAAACCACGTACCCCATTAAAAGTTGAAAATTTTACAGTTTTTCAATCTCAGGATTTTTATGTTCTACATGATTTTTTGAGGAATTCTCCAACCTCAAGCCCTAGTGAAGAAATAAAATCCCCAAGAGAAACCAAGGATCAATTTCCCTTCTTTCTAGGTTTTTTAGAGTGAAGTTGGCTGTGGATCAAAGCTCCAGGTTTGGAAAATCCTCTCTTTTTTGTCTCTTTTTTGTATTAGACATTATAACTTAGTAAATCTTCTTCTGAATCTCTAAAACCCTCTTTTTTAGTGGAATATAGATATATGATTAAATGAGATCTGGAATCTAGATCGAATCTTATGGTTCAGAGTGTTTTCATCATCGTATTTGAGGTAGGCGGTCTACAAGTTATATCTCATGGTCATTATGTTGGTTTGTGCATGTTTAGTTCCATTCTTGGTAACACCTTCTTGTGCTTTTGATGAATTTGGTGAGATTTTGTAAAATGATCATATAAACAATGAATTTAACCACTCATGATCCACATGGGATTCATTAATGATAATTTGACAGATTTGGGGCCACCCATGGGGTGCACCGACCTTCCCATACCTCAAAATTGGTGAGTCTTAGTATATAATTGACATGTGATAACATAGGGAACATGGAGATCATATTAATTTGGTGAGTTATGTTGAAAATAGGTATCATGATAGTTGATCTGAGGATTGATAATGGCATAAAGTGGTTAATGTAAATTTTTCAAATAGATTTTTATTTTTACTTGAACATCATAAGTGGGTTAATAAATGGGAAATGATGAGTGTGTTTTATGAGTTAACATATGGAAAGAGTTGAATAGGTTAAATGGGTAAATGTATAGAAATTAGTGATATTTTTTAATGAATTTAGGCATAATAAATTTAAATTGGGATAAACAAATATGTAATGTAAATGGAAAAGTGTTTATGGGTTTTGGAACAATATATATCCTTTTGATGATTGTTATGGACTATGATTGTTATTTATATATGTTGTGTATGGTTATGGTGTGTTATGTGTGGTGAATGGATATATATATATATTGTAATGTAAGAGACCTCTCTAATCCATTACTTTGTGAAAATATGGTTTTTAAGGTGTTATGGGTGGTCAAGGTGAATTTTTCCTAACACTTGCAAAATTTCTAGTTCTGTGAATAGTGTTTTCGGTTCTGTAAATAGTGTTTCCAGTTCTGTGAACCATGTTTCCAGTTCTGTGAACTGTGTTTCCAGTTCTGTGAATAATTCCATCAGTGAGACATATATGAATAGTGAAATCAGTGAGACAGATTTAAATAGTGTCATCAGTGTGATAGATGTGAAAGTTATCATTGGTGAGTCACGTTAGTGACTCGCGTCAGTGATTCATCTATTTGTAGGTTTTCTGTTGGTAGGCCGTTTTTTAGTAGGTCATATATCAATAGGTCCTCTATCGATAGGTCATCTACTGATAGGTCATCTATTAGTAAGTCATCTATTGGGAGTTCATCTATTAGTTTGTCATCTTTCGATAGGTCCTTTGTCCATAAGTCATCTTTCAGTAGGTCATATGTCAGTAGTTCATTTATCGGTAGGTGCTACAGTGTTTCCAAATCATTCGGTGAATTGTGTTTCCAGCATCCTACACTTTCAATTGTTTGATGTTTTATTTGATGTAAAATTCATTCAAATCCTTGTTTTAAGGTATTTATGTCTGATTCAAAGCCCATAACTACTGTATTAATTTTCCTAAGTGTTTAGGTGACTTTACTCGTTTAAACCACATAGTCTTGATGATATCCTTTTTAATGGAAAATCATAATTGTATTTAAACCCCTAGTCAATTTAGATTTTCAAAAGTATGAGAAACATTCTACCTTGTTCTTCCTTCTTTTTTACCTCGGTACAGGACACCTCAAACCATTCTTTCCCAAGAATTTTTATATTGTGGTGCGTACCTTGGATCATGTTTTCACTATAGTTCTTCCTTCTGTATGTGCACCCCTCTCTTGGTGCAACCAGGAAGTGTCGATCCATCTTCGATATAAGGTATGTTATACCTCCATTATTGTGGGTTCTTCGATCTATTTCCTCATATTCTCTTTTCCATGATACGTAATGTCATATCCTTATTTTTAATGGACCATTATTTCGTGTTGGTTTATGGGGTTGTGTTACAACATCCTTGGGTGGATGTTGTCATTGTGGGAGAGGTAATCGTGATCCGTTGTGTTTGTCTTTCTCAAGAAAAGAATGTCTAAAACCTTTTGAGGTAAGGGATTCTTGGATTTTATATTCTTTTACATGCAGTTTTAGGGATAGAATGTTTTAGTTACTAGATCACAATTAAATTGAAATAAAAAAACATGACTTGGATTAAATAATTGGTATCAATTGCTTAGCGATTTTATTGCCTCTGGATTTTCTAGATCATGTGATTTCTATGGTTTTCTAGTTTATCCTGTCATTCATGATGGAAATTGGTAAAGAATGTAAATTTGGGATTAATTCTAAATTAATTAGATAATGATAAAGAGAGAGCTTAATGAATCTGGTTGTTGTTTTTGAGCTTAGTGATAAATCAAATGGATGCAATTATACATGTTTGAATTGAATCATTTCATTCAATATGGAACAATTTTCTAATTGTGCGATAAAAATTTCCTTAAAGGGTTCTGAGTTACCTTCTTTATTTTAATTTCCAAATGCATTATTCTTTGGAGATATGAGTTCTCGTTGTGTGTGAAGGATGAATACCTTGTTTTGGGCCAAGATCCCAGTTGCTATGTTGTTTGTTTCCTACTACTTGTGTAGTGGTGTGATCTAGGGATGGCTGATCCTATATGGATGTTGTGGTATATGGGAGAAGATAGGCCCAGTTTTGGTGGTGGTGGTAGATGCTGAGAGTGGCGAGATGCATCGGTTTATGCTTGTGGATGTTGGGGAGGCCACTAGGGATGATGGAATAGGATGAAGCTGGGAATACCCACTAATATAAAAGTAATTTTTATTGAATCTGATGTTAGTTTATCTTCTTTAATTTTCACTACTACTTTAGGTAGATGGTCTTTCTTACCCTCCTTCCAAAATAGGAGAATTTGTGTGGGGTATGCTACCTTCTTGACATGTTTAGATTCTCAAAGATGGATGGGCCTACATACTAGTTATATGTGGAAAAGACTCGACAGGTAGTTCATATAATCACCATGTTGATCCCCTTATGTTTGTAAGATTATAATGCTGTTCTAGAATACCAAGGATTATGGAAAAGTGACAATTCTATTAAAAATGAGTTAATAAATGATATTAACCCATGGGGTTAGAGCTTTTTTGGGATCCAATGTTGATGTTATGTTTCTGAGAAGTTGTGGACTCAGTTTGGTTATGCATGGAGGGAATGGAACTTTGTTGTGACGCTAATGGAATGTAATGCGGAATGGTTAATTAATAGTTAAATAATTAATTAATTTGTAGTGAAACTGATAAAAATGGATAACGTAATCTAATTTAGATCTCTAAATGGTTGAGTGCTTATAGCATACTTAGTCTTAGTAGTGGTAGTCAGGTGTTTTAGAGACGTTAGCTACAGTTGATTCTAGGACTAGGTTATTCCCATAGTGTGTTTGGGAGCTATATTATATTCTGTAATTTTTGTGTTTCTATACACTTCCCTACCCTGAATATTAGTTCAACGGACACCCTGAGGATTCTGAGGCCTAGGGGTTGTTTTCCCTAACATCCTGATGGGAGGATAGATGGATGAATACCCCCTTTGACCTCACTACCTTCTCTTCAGGTTACTTGTGCTGGTAGGAAGGGTGGTTATGTTTCCCCATATATTTGTGTAGAGGGTTATATTGGCATGTGGTTATTCACATGCATATATTCTGGATATAGTTTCTTATGGACTTCTATAGGTGTAACATGTATAGGCTATGATGACTTGAGGATCCTTACTCAGTGTATGGGCTATAATGGCTTGAGGTATAATATTTGATGTATGATACACATTATGTGAGATATGGTGGCTCCCAAAACCTACCTGGTTACTCTGGTTATAGGGATGTGGTGTTTATGTTACACGAGGTTCATATTGTGGTGTTTTACCATGGTATTTATGGGAAGCCTTTTGGAGAGAGATGCTCAGGACGTGTGATGTTGGGAAAAAGTAGAAAACCAATGTGGAAGTGGTAGAGGGGTACCCTTGATATTATTTATCATATTATATACTATTATATGTGATACTTGGTGAGAGTAGACATGGGGAGGGTGGGAACATAGTATACTTTTTTAGGTGATGAGTTAGTTTCACTTGTTGTTCACTATGATTTAGCATGCTTTCATTACTTTTTCAAGAGAGGCTCCAGGGAGGATCCTAATGATTATACAGTTATACTCGCCATAAATATATATAAACTATTTTTAGGTCACATGGAGTAGTTTGGAAATTGGGTTCGTTACTACTATCATGGGGTTGTAGGAGTTGTTCAGGCTTCGTGATCGTCATCATTTTACTTTCTTGAAGTGCTTACGGTTTTTCCTTTCAGTTGTATTAGTTCTTGAAAGAAATTACATATGAGTACTTGGGATTTATTATATATTGTAGTATGATTAAGATTTGGTCGTTGTATGTATTGTCTCTCTTGGTTGCATGTGTTCTCTTATAGGGTGATGCCTCCCATTTGTGTGTTTACTATACCATTGGTGTTGGGCACCAACCTGGGGCTTTCTAAAGGTGGGACTCAGGCATCATTATCTCTCTTCTCACATTTCTAGACTAGGAGGGGCACACATTGTTGGGAGGGGTCATTACAAAGTATAATTATAGGTCTGGTTGAGGGATATGATGGAGTTTGGAGTTAGGCACATGTGAGGTTGCATGGGTTGGTAGGGAAACATGGTCAACTAAGTTAAGAAAACACTATAAACACGGGAGACTGGACGAAAGGCTGATATTTAGGGACCCATGTGATCTAATTCATAGACCATTATATTTATTGTGGCTACTAAAAGAGGTGGTACTTGTTGTATGGTAGAGACCTAGGAAAAGATCATTCATCATTATTCTTTCTTCTTGTGTTTTAATGGGTAGACTATAGGATAGGTTAACCTAAAATGAAAAAAAATATTTAATGTTAAATCATCTGTATTAAAGGTTTAGGATCTATAATTGTTTTCCCTTTTGTAGGTATGGATCTTAGTCGATGTCCTTATCATGTTTTCACAGAATATTTTTAGTAGACTGCGAAAGCTGATCACCAGAGAATAGAGGTTGATGATGAAAAAACATATAAAGGGACACTCTTGGATTTTTATCTCTATAGTTTAAAGAATTATGAGGGATTTTTTTACATTCAGTCATATAGGACTAGTTAGAGGAGGTAGAGATAGCCTTATGTTCGATCCTTTCTTAGAAGGAGCATTTCCTGTCATTGGTTGTGATGATACTACATGGGGTAGAATGGTAGCGGTGGTTCATGTTCCTTGGGGATTGTGAGGAGTCAGTAGTCTCTTGGGAGGAGTTCTGAGACCAGTTCAAAGCCGAGTTTCTTTCTTCGACTGTGAATGTGGCCAGTCTCTAGTTGCTACTTACCCTTCAATAGGGGATCTCTACTGTGCTGGAGTTTGGAATCCATTTACGGAACCTTATGCGATATTCTTCTGACCAATTTCCAAATGAGGAGGCTAGGGTGAGGCATTTCAAGGAGGCTTTGTGTCTAATGATTCAGCACTAGGTCACCCCATTTATGATGAAGGTGTATCTCGAGGTGTTAGAAAGGGTAGAGTTCATTTAGAGGATGTTAGTCAAAACCAGATAATTATGAGAGAGGCGTCATCAAAATTCCCCAGGAAGGAGAGTTGTGGTTCTTGGTTCCCAGTTTTTATGGAAGAAGTGTTTTTTTGCTAGGGGTAGGTCCTAGCCATTAGTATCCTATTTCTCTAGAGGTAGTATCTCTTAGAACATTTCTATGGGATCAAGAACTTTTTTCTTGTGGAGGTTAACCTCATAAGTAGTGAGAGTTTCTAACTATTTAGAGTGGTCAGTGTATATCAGGTGTTCCACTTCAAGTTCCACCATTGAGGAACTTCTAGACAAGGCAGCAGTATCATGTTTTACAAGAGTTGGATATGTAGAGAGTAGATGGGGTATGTAGATATCATCCCCGGGATACTCTCCATCCTCAGAGAGCAAAGCCCGACCATGGTGGTGGTCATCAGCAGGATCAGAGAGGTCATAGAGAAGGTCATAATCAGCTTCATGCTTCAGCGTTGCCAGTGCCAAGCGATCCAAATGTCGTTTTAGGTACCCTATTATTTATTTCTACTTGGGTGTATTCTATTTTTGATTCAGGATTGACACACTCTTTCATATCACATGACCTTGTCTATTCTTTTGGACTTGAGCTATAGAGTCTTCTAGTTCCCTTGGAGTTGACTACACCAGTTGGAGGCCAATATGACTTGTTTTAAGTATATAGAGATCGTGATCTAGTGCTGGGGTAGAACCACTCTTGGGGATATTTCATATGTTTATGTATAAAATATTGTGATGTAATCGTCGACATGTATTGGTTGTATTCATTTTAGGTAGTTGGGGATTAATTACAGAGGCTAGTAGTGTTCTTCAATGTTGATGGAGAGACAAAAGTTTTTGTTAGTAAGCGACACCCTCAAATGGGTCAGTGGTGTATTCCTTCCTTATCAACATTGATGGTTCATCTGATGCTGAGTTCATCGGAAGTTCGACAATTGGTGTTTACCAAGGTCATGGAAGATTACCTCGATGTATTTCCAGAAGAGGTTGTATCGTTACCCCCTCAATGAGAGATTTGAATGTTCCGAGCACAGCGGAAGCGCGTGGGTGGATGTGCCCACTTGGCTTTTTGTCATTAGCAATGATCAATCCGGGATCAATACGATGATAAACGCCAGTCTCCACGGATCAAATCACATAAAAAGACAAAGAAGATGGTTTGTCCCGGAACCACAAACAAGGATCGTTATAGGTTGATTATAATTAATTTAATTAATTATAAAGAAATACCTTTTGGGCTTTCTTTCCTCGTTGATGTTCTCGATCACGTTGTCGATGTGATCTGTCGTTGCGTCGTAGAAGCCAAGTGTAGACTCCCTCTAGCGGTGATCCACACGTGTACCTCGTATCTCTGGACGTCGCCAAAGGATTCTCCAGGTGCTAGCGTGGAGAAGCCTTTGCTTGCATTGTCCGCCTTATATCGTCTTGATCTGATGGAAGAAGATCTCTCTCGGTCTTGAGAGAGTTCTTGGAGGAAAAGGTTCTTTCGGCCTTGAAAGAATTCTCCAGAGATGTTGTGTCCAACGATTCTCTTGTGTGTCGGAAAAGAGTTGGGGTTTTGAGGATATTTATAATCAGGTGTGTGGGGTTATAGAGTTATGACCATAAATAAACGTGTTACATGTTTTATTTATTTCATAGACTCTATATTTAAAACCCCCATGTCGAATAAAAAATTCCTTGACATGCACCCACGCTGATTATAATAAATATCATTTAAAACAATATTATATCCTCAAAATCCTGACTGGAAAAACTACACGGTGTGTAATAATAAATACACGGCGTGTACTTGTTTTTCATTGAAAACTACATGGTGTGTACATTAAATGTACACAGAGTGTATATCTTGTTTTCATTTATTCATTTCCTTTCCAAAATAAAACTACATGCTGTGTACTTGTTTTATTTTATTTTTCCTCCATCATTAAAAACAGCTTAGGCTTCCTTGAATAATTATTAAACCACATACGGGAATAATCTTTATTCAACTTGAGATACTTGGATACACTTAGAGTGTGACCCTCTAGGCCTCTTTCTCATTGGCATTAGACAGTCTTGCCTAAATTCCAAGATTATTGTCTAGCAACGGGTCAAGGCACCCAAGAGAAAGAAGTTGACGCTGCATTGACGTATCACCTCATATGAACACTTACTGTGTAATCTAATCCCTTTGTCTCGATATCTCATCAAGTAGGTTTCATGGAAGTGTCATAAACCTATATGCTTGATATTTCGTTCTTTGACTACCTGAAATAAACTCATCGTTTACACCATGTCTATGGAATTTAATGCTACAGTTCTATTTCAATTAAAGGGTTGATATATCAACTTCCATTAATGGAAGGGAAAAATCCTTCCTCAACTTATCCATTAGCAACATGTCACTCAGGACGCACCCAATGTACCCTACTTCCCGACAACTTTCTGCATGATGGTTTTCGTCAGTAAATCTAAGTGCGCGAATCATGACATGAGTTAATGATAATCTTCCAGTCTATGGACCATTACACACGCTCGTAGATAGTAATATCCGATGACACCAAGACATGCGGAATTACTACTGGCGGGTCTTTTCTCATAATCTCTCATCTTGGAGATTACCTAGTGGAAACTTCATGAGAGAGAGTCTCTTCTTCTTATGAGTACTCGCACATGACGGTCTGTATACTATGTGTCCTATCATAGTATGTCATCCAACCGCAGAACTTTATTTATGAATATTGTTATAGCATTTCAAGGTTCTCATCATAGCGGGGATCTGCTATGACCTTATTAATGAAAAATATATTCCAGGACATTATTATATTATAGTCATGCAGAACAATGAACAATATATAATAAGTGAACATTTATGTAACCAAAGTACAAAACAGCTGGTTCTGAGGACACCATCCCGTACAAGATTGAGTTCAGGATCAAGCTATATCTAGGAGTGTCTCTTATATTTATTTATATGAATAGGATGGAACCTTTTAAGTTTTGGGAAATGTTTAAACAGATTGAAGTTCTTTTAAAGTTCAATTTTTTTTGAATGAGAGTCTCATTGTGGGGCACAGTAGTTTTATTTTTGAAGAAGGCTAATGAAAGTTTTCCATTGTGTAATTATTATCATCTCTTAAACCAGTTGATAGTGAAGAACCACTATCCTCTTCTAAAGATTGATTATTTATTCAATGAACTAAAGGGTGAAAATTGATTCTAGAATATTGATTTGTTGTCCGGACATCATCAAATGCATGTGAAGGAAGAGGATATCCCAAAGACTGCTTTCCATTATCATCATGGGCATTACGAATTCTTGGGGATAAAATTTAGTGTGATTAATTCCCCATCTTTGTTCATGGGGATGATGAATTATGTGTTCTATGAGTTCCAGGATAAGTTCATGGTGGTCTTCATCAATGAAATCCTTATGTAATCTGTGTTTGAGGAGGAGCATTCAGAGTATCTATATGCTGTTTTGGGAGATCTTCATCAATAGTAGATATTTGGGAAGTTTTATAAGTGAGATTTTTGGGGTCAGGAAGTCTGTTTTATGGGTATGTTGTATCCTAGAAAGAATTAGTTGTGGATCCTTCAAAGATAGAATCTTTTGTGTCTTGAAAATCCACCAAGACAATGGCAGTGCTGCGATGTTTTATAGGCCTTTCAGGCTATTAAATAAGGTTCATAGTGGATTAATCTCGGGTTGTGACTCCACTAACAGTATTGACCATAATGGATTAGGCATTTTTATGGACTGATCAATGTCAAGAATCATTCGAGTATCTAATAGAGAAGGTTTTCAGTGCTCCAGTTCTTTGTATCCCAGCAGAAGGAGTTCAATTAGTGATTTTCTATGATAATTCACATATGGGGTTAGGATGTGTTCTGCTTCCACAATGATCAGTCATTTATTATGGGTCTTATTATTTATGTACACATGAGCATAACTATTCCACCCATGATCTTGAGTTGGTAGAAGTGGTGTTTTACCTAATGTTGTGCATACATTACCTCATCGATGAGTGATTTATAGTCTTCTCCAATCATAAAATCATGCGGTATGTTTTCTCCTAGCATGACTTGAACTTGTGATAGTATCATTTGATGGAGTTCTTATAGGATTACAACATCAAAATATCATATACACTTGGAAATGGGATTGTTATATCCGATGCACTGAGCAGGAAGTCACATAGAAATTATGTGCATGAACTAGGTGATTCTTGGAGAGTAACGGAAGAACTTTCAACATCATATCTAGATATGGGAGAAGTTGGGCGGTAGAGGTTTTCTTTTTCAGATGACGGTGTAGTTATCTTTGGGGAAGTGGGTATAAGATTCCATGTTTTGGGATCTTTAGGTGGAGGTCTGGATAGACTGATTTGTTCATGGCGAGGCCCCTAAAGGTTTGTCTAAGGATAAACAACATATGGTGTTGTTTTAGTGAAGGATTTTTGTTCCTTTGGTCTTGCATGAGATGGTTCTCATAGGGTTACACAGTTCACCTCTAGTGGTATATCCTGGCATAATGATGATGTACCAAGCATTGGGGAGTCAATTTTGGTGGCCTGGGTTAATGTGTAAAGTTTTAGTCTTCATGTCTCGATACTTGGTCTTCCCAAAGGTGAAGGTTGGGCACCGTGTTCCCAGTGTGTTACTCCAGCCATTAGATGTTCCTCAATAGAAGTGGGAGGACATCTCAATGGACTTTGTTACTAGTTTACCTCGATATCAGAGAGTATTTGATGCTATATGGGTAGTAGTTGATCGTTTGGTGAAGTCTACTCACTTTATAGAGATCAAGGAGTCGAGCTCGGTGAAGGTCTTGTCAAGGAAGTATCTAGATGAGGTTGTGGGACTTCACTGAGCCCCGATGATGGTCATTTCTAACTGAGATCCTTGTTTTACCTCCAGGGTGTGGAGAAGACTCCAACATGATTTTTGTTCCCAGATATACCATAACACTACTTTTCATCGACAGATATACGATCAAACAAAGCAGACCATCCCGACTGTTGAACACATGTTACACTCTTGTGTCTTGGATTTTGGAGGTTCATGGATGGAAAACTTACACTTGGAAGAGTTATCCTAAAAAAATAGTTTCCACTCCAACATTGATATGGAACTATTTGAAGCCTTGTATGGCTGACCTTTCTATTCTTTGTAGTGCTGGACAGGGGTTAGAGAGTTAGAAATTTTTGAACCAAAACTAGTATAGAATACTATAGAGATGGTTTAGGTTATTCGTGAGATGATGAAGGTGTTGTTGGATCATTATAAATCCTATGTCGATCATAGGATGAGACATTTGGAGTTCTACATTGTGGATCACATGTTTCAAAAGGTGACTCCCCATCATTGGTAGTGAAGTTTTGTTCATGGGAGTAATTTGTATCCCTGGATTTTTGGGCCTTTCAAGGCATTGGCTCGTGTTTGAGTCGTGGTGTATCGAGTAGCACTTCCCCCAAAGATGCGAATAATACATGATTTTTTCCACATGTTGTAGATCTATTGTTATATTTATGATGACTCTCACATCATCTATTAGGGAGAGATCGATGTTGATGATGATGTGACCTTATAGAAGTGGCCTATAGAGATCCATGGCCACAAGGATAATATGTGTAATGGGAATGATATCCCCTTGGATCCTATATTATAGATTCATGGTTGTGTGGAGGATAGTACTTGGGAATGTGAGTCACATATACACACTTAGTACCCTGAATTGTTTGAAGTTTTTTTGTTTCCTTATAATGATGTTCATTTTCTTGTTGTAGACCATTCCTGTTTATGAGATGGATTTCTATTGCTTCCTTTGTGTATTGTTCTCATTTGAGAGGTATCTCCCCTAGGAGAGTAGATAAGAGTTGGTTTTAGTTAAACCATGGTTTTGTGTTGTTTCTTTGATGAAGTGTTTGAGATATTATGGTGGTGAGACCCTTGAGAGTTATCTCACAAGGTGGTTGTTGGGACCCCTTTTTTTGTTTCCTCACAAGGTTGGTTTTGAATTATCGAGGATGAGAATGTTTTTAGAGGTATTTTATATAAAATCTAAAACCTCTACAGTCAATTCCTTAGTGAAAATCTAGTGTTTTAGGTTTTTGGGTAGGTTAAGGTGACTTATTCCTAACACTTTCAAAATTTCCAGTTCTATGAACAGTGTCTCCAATTCAGTGAACAGTGAAATCAGTGAGATAGATATCAATAGTGTCATCGGTGAGATAGATGTGAATAGTGTCATTAGTGACTCGAATTAGTGAGTCATCTTTCAGTAGGTCATCTTTATGTAGGTCATCTGTCGGTAGGTTATCTGTCAGTAGGTCCTCTGTCGGTAGGTCCTCTATCAGTAGGTCATTCATCGATAGGTCATATATTAGTAGGTCATATGTCCATAGTTCATCTCTAAGTACGCCATCTATCGGTAGGTCCTCTGACAGTAGGTCATCTATCAGTAGGTCATCTTTTGGTAGGTTCTATAATGTTTCTAGATCATTCATTGAATAGTGTTTCCAGTATCCTACACTTTCATGAGTTTGACAATTTCTTTGACATGAAATTAATTCAAAGCCTAGGTTTATGGTATTTAAGGCTAATTCAAATCCCATAGATCCTATAATAATTTTCATAAGTGTCTTGGTGACTTTACTTGGTAAAACCACATATTCTTGATGAGATCCACCTTTAATGGAATATCTAAATCTTATCTAAACCACTGCTCTTTTTATATTTTTAAAAGATTGGGATACATTTTTCCTTGTTATTTTTTCTTGTTTTCTATGGTATGGGATTCCCCAAACCGTTATTTCCCAAGGATTTGTGATACTATGGTGTGGACCATGGATAGTTTTTTCCCTTGTGTTCTTCCTGCCACATGTGCACCCCCTGTCTTTGTTCACTCAGGAAGTGTTGATCCTTATTCAATATAAGGTATTTTATACCTATGTTCTTTAGGGTTCCTCATTTTTTTTCTTCCAGTTATCCTTCTCATGTTATGGCATGGGATCTCAATGTTTCTAACAGAACATTTTTGGGTGTTGGTTGATGCAGTTGCATCATAGTGTCCTCGGGTGGATGCAATCATTTTAGGAGAGGTGATCATGATTTATTATGTTGGTTGTTCTTATGAAAAGAACATCAGAAACTTTTTGATGTAGGGGATTCTTGGATTTTCTATTATTTTACATGAATTCAAAGAGTTATCATGTTTTATCTATTTGATCATAAAGAAAATGACATAATAAATACTTGAACTGGTCTAAATAATTGGTATTATTTTCTTAGCAATGTAATTTCTTCATGATTTTATAGATTATGTGATATCCATGCATTTCATGTTTAGCATATCATTATTGATGGAAATTGGTAAAGAACATGAATCTATGACTAATTATAAATTAATTGGATAATGATAAAGAGGCATGTTTAATGAATCTGGTTGTTGTTGTTGTGCTTGGTGATAATTCAAATCCATGCATTTATGCATGTTTAAATTGAATTGATTAATTAAATATGAAAAAAGGACCGGTTTTATGATAAAGATATTGCCTTAAAAGGTTCTAAGTTATCCTCTTGATTTTAAAGGACTAGCACCTTATTCTATAGAGATGTGAGTGATAATTATATGTGAAGGTAGAATTCTTTGTTTAGGTCCAAGAGCCCCATTTCTATATTGTTTATTTCCTGTTGCATGTGTTGTGGTGTAATCCTAGGATGGATGACCTAGGAGGGTTGTGGTGGTTGTGGGGGTCGATAGGCCTATTGGTGGTGGAAAAAGTTTAAACCTAGAGTGAAGAGATATATCAATTTATTTATGTGGGTGTTGGGGAGGACACTAGGGATAATGGAACAGGTTGAAGATAGGATTACCCGTTGATATGAATGTGGTTGTTATTGAATATGATGTTTGTTTATCTACTTTAAATTCCATCTAGTAATTGAGTAAGAAGTTCATGCTTACCCTCCTTCCATAAGAGGAAACGATGTGCGGGGTATGCCTGGTTATTTCTATGTTTATCTTCTCGAGGATGGATAGTCCTACGCTCTAGCTATATATAGAAAATACTTGACGGGTAGTTCATCTACTCATCATGTTGATCCTCTTATTTTTAGAAGCATATAATGATTTTCTATAATACTGGGATTATGGAAAAGTGATAATTATATTAATAAATGATTTATTAAATGATGTTAACCCATGTGGTTAGAGCTTGCAGGGAAGAAATGATGAGGTTAGGTTTTTGAAAATGTATACACTCAGTTTGGTTATGCACATAGGGCATGGAAATTTGATGTGATTCTAGTGGAATGTAATGTGGAAAATGTTAATGGTCAGTCAATGGTTAAATAATTAATTAACATATAGTTAAACGGAATGAAATTGATAATATAATCTAATGATTCTCTTTAAAAGTTTGTGTGATTATAGGATATATAGTCTTACCAGTGCTAGTTAGGCGTCTGAGAGATGTTAGTTACAGTTGACTCTAAGACTAGGTTATTCCCATATTGAGGTTTTGAGCTATATTATATTCTATAATTTTTGTGTTTCTGTATGCTATACCACCCTATTGGTTAGGGAAACTGACACCCTGGGGATTCTTATCCCTAGGGGTGTTTTTCCCAACATCCCAATGGGAGGATAGATGGATGACTACCCCTTTGACCCTACTAGCTTCCTTTTTTGGCTATTTTTTCTATTAGGCAATTTAGTTAGCTTTCCCTATATATGTTTTCAAGAAGTATTAATGGATTTTGGTTATTCACACACATATATTCTTGATATTCATTCCTATGGATTACTATAGGTGTAACATGTATAGGCTTTGATGGCTTGAGGATCCTTACTCAGTGTTTGGGCTGTAATGGATTGAGGTATAATACCCGATGTATGATACATGTTATGCAAGCTGTGGTGGATCCCGAAAACAACCTATTAAATTTGGTTATGTGGACATGGTGGTTTTATTACATGAGGTTCATGTTGTGGTGCTTTTCCCAGGAGTCTGTGATCAAGAGTTTTTGTTGAGAGATGCTCAGGACGTGCGACGTTGAGGAAAAGAGACAAACCAGTGGGGAATTGGTAGTGGGGTACCCTTGATATTATTTATTATATTATATACTCTTGTATTCCATACATGGTGAGAGTAGTCAGGGTGAGGCTCATAATATGGTTTACTTGTTTAGGTGGCGAGTTAGTTTCCCTTGTTGTTCACTATGCTTTAACATTCTTTCTTTTCTTTTGCATTAGAGGATCTAAGGAGGATCCTACTGAGTATAATGTTATACTCACCCTATGAATATATAAACTATTTTTCATGTCACATGGATCTGGTTGGAGATCGTGCTGGTTACTACTATCTTTGGGTTGTAGGAGTTGTTCTGGCTTTGTGGTTGCTATCAATTTACATTCTTTTGGTACTTACAGTTTTTCCTTTTAGTTGTAGTAGTTCTTTCATGACATTACATATGTGTACTTGGGATTTATTTTATATTGTAGTCTAAGTAATATTTTGGTTGTTTCTGTATTATCTCCCTCTTTCACATGTCTTCTCTTAGAGGGTAATGCCTACCATTTGTGTTTTTAATATACCCTTCGTAATAGTCACCAACCCGAGGCCTACTAGAGGTGGGATTCAGGGGTAATTACCTCTCCTCAAATTTTTGTCCTAGGTGGCATACACTTTTTGGGGAGGGGGTCATGAATCACACACACACACATAGATATATATATATATATATATAAGAGAATGTGAACATAGATTGGTGGTGGGATAGAGGAATGAGGCTCCTCACATAGGTTGAGTTGGACTGATTCTCTTACCCCGCCTAGGAATGCATGAGTTAGGGGGTCAAACTGATTCTCTATGACCCTAATGGTTGCATTATATGAAACTACAATGTGTAAAGATCCAAATTTAGGGAAATATATTTATTTTGAAATTTTTATTGATACATCTTTTTCATAAATTTATTGTAGAGTATTTTTGTATATTGAATTGTGTATTTAAAAGATTAATCATGCCAATTTTGGAATTTATTTACTTTTTTTATGTATTATGGCATGAAATGATGGGTTTTTGAAAAAGGAGACAAAAAATGAAAAATTATGAGCTAAATGACCATTCATTCCAAGAGTGAAATGAAGTGGTGCAACACCAGATTTTTGGAGATGAAGTGCAGTTGGAATCCAGAAAAACACTGTTGCACATCGTGTACCACAAGTACAAGACACACCCTTATCAAGTGAAACATACCATATAGAACAAGTTTTGATGATGGAATTCACTATGATATTCTTGTACACATCTTGTACAACTAGTACACAACATGATGATATTAAAACCAGCGTAGGAAGTTTCCACGAATTCAATGTGGTGGAGGAGAAATTGGATCAGAAGTGCACGATGTGTGCCTCAAGTACACATCATGATGATAGAGACTAGTGAAAATTAAAATCAACATTGTAGGATATGCTATAGATTTAGGTTATAAAAGGAGGCCCTTGACTACTATTCCAATATACTCTAGCACAGAGGCAACCAAGGAACATCAAAGGACATCTTCCTGACCATGGGTGATAATCCAGAGTCGTTCATATCTACCATTCATCCTTGGGTAACCCTGTCGGTCACATCCATCATACGTGAGTAGTCCCTAGTGTTGGGTTATGTGATCGTAAGGGGAAGTGTGTATAGGGATTATTTTCTTTCCTTTATTCTTGTTTTGTATTTCTGTAAACTGATTAACAATTCAACTAATTCTTTTTTCATTACATGATTATTTTTGAATTCTAAGGTTGTTTATTTTTAATTGCATCAATTAGTTGGCATGTTTATGTATGAACATTATTAAACATATGTTATCTATGTTTAAAAATTGTTTTTGGTATCTTATTTATGTGATTTCGGTTAGTAGATGTCCATTCCAAAGGCACAGTCATAAGAATAGGATGGGATACCTAGACCATGGACCCCTGGTGACCCAATTCTTACACAAAAAATGAATAAAAACACTCTCAAGTTAATCCCTAGGACATACCCCTGAAAATGATTGACCCTTCCATGTCCCCATCCATTAATTCACAGCCCAATCTTTGTTTCTACTATTTATTTATTTTTCCAAATGAACTAAATAATTTCAATTTATGTTTACTAATTAATTTAGAACATATTCTATGTCCTTGTGGTTTTGACTCTGATACATTCCTTATACTAAATTTTAATTAATTGAGTATCATAGTTTGGGTTTTTTAAATTTTGTTGTGCAGAATCGTAGGGAACTAATGACACCCTATGGGATATCATTTTTTCCTAGTGATATGGGACTTAAATTAATACCTTTATACATAATGATGAAAATTCCTAACCCATCAAAAACCTGAATAAGTTGAGTTTATTAATAAATATACCATAATTTATGAAATGTATAAGAAGATTAAAATAGTTTAAGTATACATTGTTAACTAATGGAACTCATGTTGTCTTTTAGTTACTGTGTCATTTATTTCATTCTTTCATGCACTATCTTCTATGAATGGATATTTTTTAGACCCCATTGGTGGTGGCCTACTTAGTTTTACTCAAACCTGACTTGGGCATAATTGGGTATCCAAGAAAATTTCATGCTTGTAGGTCAGGATAAGGGAAAGTTTCTCGTGATAGGGAATTGATTCTGGCTTGGGATGTACATGGATGGGGTTCTAGACTTGGATTTAGGACCGTTTTATGGAATTCTGCTACTACCTTTATTTTTTGGGTTTCCTTCTCTTATGACACTTCTATTATGGCATGGCATAATTATTTTTAGTTGTTGGTTGTACCTAGTTTTGGGAGATTTTGATTATGCATTTTATTTGTTTATTGCATCTTGGTTCCATTATTTATATGTTATCTATTGTGGATTACTCTAGTAAAGAGGTTATAGTCTCCCCATGTGACTTATTAGACACTCACTACTTTTCAAAATCCTTTGGAATATGAGGATTTATGCTTGAGGTTATGTGACACCCATCTTGGGGAACCAGTTTAGTGGCCTCTAAGTCGAGGATGTTATAGTTTTGGTTATGAACGATGATAATGAAATCAAATATGATAATTTTCCTAAGATTCTTAATGAATGAATTTTTTTTATTAATTTATATGTTAAATGTTGGTATAACCTTTCCATAACCAAAAACATAACATTATTTTTACTTTTATATCATATTACACTAATAAATAAGTTCTCATATTCATCCAATACATAAATTCATAGTATTATTTCACTATATGGGTAAACCGACCAAAACATTAACATGCCCTGATTTAAAGAATTATTATGAGGTGATTTATGTACCACATCAAAATTTTATGAAATATTTCTTTTCTGAATAAATTTAATTTTTTTATATCATTCATTACATGAAACACTCAGTTTTAACGAACTGCAACAGACTATTAATATTATTATTTAATCACGAATGTTATTACCAATCCATTAAACATAGAGACATGAATAGGAATAACCAAATTTTAAATATTATGTAAAATTATTTTTTAAACAAAAAACATATTTATAAAAAATACATAATTTTTTATAGATTCATTATATATTTCAAAAATACTATTTTCTCAAAAAATGTTTTATATCTTTTTTTTTGAATATTAATATAATTAATTTTTCACAATTTCATAAAATTCATTTTATATAATAAAATTAATTTTTAAAATCATCTTGAAAAAATTAGTTTAGGGTGAATTTTTGAGATTTTTTTAAAAAGAATAATCTATCGTTGAACAGTGAAAAATACTTGGTTTTATTGAAAACTACCTTTTGGTTTAATTATATATGGATAATTTTTAAAAAATGTATCTAAAAGTATCATTAGTTAATTTACAAATAAATTAATATAATTTAGTTCATTGGAATCATTTTTATATTAAACTTTGATATAAAACCTTTTTAATGTTTTGAACATTTTCTCTTGGAAAACCCACTTTCTCATCCTGTGTACAGGTTTAATTTAACCTTAAAATCATCTAATTATATAATTGGAATTCTAAAATACTTGATCAAAATTTTAAATCAGAAAAAAATTATATTATATAATAAGTTACACATAAATTTTTGGTTAAAATTTATAGTGAAAACATTGAAAATTAATTACCATGGTTAAGGTTAAGACAGGTTTATCGGGGGTAATTGAAAATGATAATCGGTAAAATGGACTGTAAAATTATTGAAAACATATATTATCGACATATTATGACCTTATAACCTCTAAGTTTTGTGAATAACCCATTTTTGATCCTTATTTTAGGTGGAAAATGTGGCTATACTTTATTCTTTTCTATAATTCAATGTGTGTCCTCTCCCCCACTTATAAAAATCCACCACTCACCTCTCATATTCACACTTAAAAAATAGTTTTTCAACCAATAAATAATATAATATCTTCTATAATTCCATTATGACATCAAATGGGACTTATTTTTATTAGTAATACCTCCTATTAAGACTTTAGTTTTCAACCTAAAGATGTTCTCTAAAGAAGAGGTATAGTTAATAAACTTGTGTTTGTAGAGACCCGTATCTTGACGTACATGGACATTACATTAATTTTGCGGAATACTTAGTACATAACAAAAACACACACACAAGGACCGTAATAGTTTAGTGTCTTTGGAAACTCGGAGTATAATCTTCTAATCGTGGGGAAAGATCTTCAACATCTCCCATAAAGATATTCCTTTTTATTTTACCTAAAACCTTTCTTTATATCCTGGGGAAAAGAAAACATAAAAGGGTGAGCTCAAATGCTCAGTAAGGGTAAACAAAAGAAATATCAATCACATCATATACATAAGAACATAGCTTTTGGAAATCTTAACCTGCAAAAGAGCTCATAATATCATAACATGGGATAAATCATAGAAGTGAAAATGAAATCATAACTTAAAACATTACTCATTGTGGCATACACACATAATCATAGAGAATCATTTCTTGTTAGTCAAGACTCATTTCCAAGACTATCTTAGTGGACAAAGTCCCTTTCTGAATCGAGTAATCCTCGTTTCAGTCCTGTTTCACTGAACTGGTATAACCTACCATTCCAGCCATGTCTATCTCATGAGATATAAAATCTTTACCCAATGCATTGGAGGGAGATATAGGTCCCACCCATCTCTTAATGAATCCTTTCTTATGTGTGCCACAAAATCATAAATCATACATCATTGCATAACCCATGTAATAAAAATGGGATTCTTAAACAACATGACATCATAAAACCATTCATATAAGATAAAGGAATTCATAAACATAATTCCATCACAACATAGTCAAATAAATGTAAAAATATGGATAGAAACAGAACCCTTTATTATCTTATATGGAAAATAATTTTGATAAAACACTTGAATTGAATTCTTGAGGAAAATATCCTTTCTTCTTCAAAATCAATTTCTTTTCACAAAACAACATGCAATTTTAAAAGAAAGAGATTTTATTGAAAATAGTCATGAAATCTTTTAGAGGAAGCTTCATGAAGATAAGGCTTTATAAAACAGTATAAATCCATTCGTGCCGTATAAGTTAAAAAAACATTCTTCGTACTTTTGTCAGAAAAGTCAAAAAGCACCTCGTATGACAAAAGATTCCTTTCATAGATATTACTAAAAACTCACCGAAGGGTAAAAATGGATTTAAAAAATTGTAGGTGGATGGAAATAATATTACATATTGATGAAACATGGATGTGGATGATAAAATACACCCCAGTAAATACTTACGAATAAACAATCTCGGATAAAAATGAGATTGTGATATTTCCCTTACCTTATGTCCGACTTGCTTTGTAAGTGTCCAAACCTCCTGTATAATGATTTAAATCATGTTATTGACTTATTCAAGAATCATATTCATTGTTATGATATCATATATGGTTCACTTATGACATGATATTACCCGTTCTTTTGTAAATTCCATGTTAAAGAAGCGTTTTGGGTAAAATCATTTCATTTATCTTAGGTGTTTTGACTTGTTGTTCTTGACATCACTATTACTTATATCATGATTTACTTAATTACAGAATATAAAATATGATTTATATATAATATATATTCAGTATATATATATATATATAATAGGTAGATAAATAAAATGAAAAACACCGTTCATGGAGACGGTAGTCCGTACGTACGCATGAACGCTGTTTTTCTTTCCTTATTGTCTTGAAATGGAAGTAAGTAGATGGAATACATATGTATATATATACATAAATCCAGTAGCTTTATAAGGTCATATATTTCATTATTATTTCTTATATATACATTATAATCATTCTTAAATGGTTAACATGGAGAATGAATCTCATCGCGTCGTGGAGACGGTAGTCCGTACGTACGCACGAGCGATGATATCATTTCTATAAATATTGAATTGAATTGGAGTGGATTATACAATATATCAGAATCAATATGATGTTGTAATAACTATTTATAGTTATTCTTTACACCATTATACCCATCCATGTAAGGTGGTGGTGGAAAATAGATTACACCACGGCGTGGAGACGGTATTCCGTACGTACGAACGCGCGGTGATTTCTTTTTCCGTAGGATGGATAGATGGTGAAATAGGGTTGTTTCATACTTATAATAACATATCAGTATATGAGTGATACTGATGTTATTACTTCATAATGAAACAACCTAAGAAGAAGAAGTGGAAGAAGAAATAAAGATGAAAGAATTGGTAACGGTAATTACCTCTTCCTTGAAGTGCCTCTTTGAGACCTCCTCTTAGGGCACTAAAATTGGTCTTTGAGGAAGACCAGAACCTCTAGGATGTTTCTAGGGAAGTGTAGAGGAGAAATTTGCAGGGGTTGTCCGAGATTGAGTGCTCAAATTGGTGTGAGGAGGAGGGGGAGGAGGTGTCCTTTTATAGGGGAGGAGAGGGGCACCTTAGGAATATCTCAAAATATTATTTTATATTAAAGTCAAAATCGGTTTATAATGGTTCCAAAGGGTCTTATTTCGAAGCTAAAGTGGGGATGGGTCGAAATCCTATCAACCAATAGGATTTAGACAAGTTTAGGGTATTATTTTAACCTTATCAATTAGATTTAACTCTAAGTTAAATAATTTAACTTTTACCGTGTCTTTTTGTTTTCTTTCACTATATGGTTAATAAACTTACTATAACATGCCAAACGAACCCCAAATTGTATATTATTAATACATATATCCTTATCTAAGTCATTTGGCCGAACCTTAGATTTTTAGGAATAAAATAACAATTAATAATATAATATTTGATTTAAAAACTATTTTGTGTCAATTTTGACACTATTTGATATATGATTTTTGTGAAAGTCATAACAGAATTATATGTTCGAACCAAGTTGATTAAATCAACAATAATATATCATAGTAGCCTAGAAAATTAGTGTAATTCATAAAAAGTCTTAAATTACATTTATTTTGGTATTTATATTATCAATTATGTCAATATTTCATTAATAAGATAATTACTACATCATCTTTGTGTCATAAATAAATTATATTATTTGATGTCTAAAAATTACAAATAAAATACCATCATGTAGGAAATCTTTTTAGATTTATAATGAATATTTATAGTCGAATTTATCTTATGTATAACCCCATATTAAAAATGATTTACTTATTAAACTTTGATTTTAACTATTTTAACCCTTCTTTAAATAAATTAATAATAAATGTCCTAATCTAATCCAAGTGGGCCTAAATGGTCATATTTTATTCCTAAGTTTGTTTTTGGTCGAATTACATTTGTCCAATAGAATTAGGACATGTGTTAGGGTAACAGTAATATCATATTTACCCTTAGTTACCCTATTTACTATTCACCAAAAAATTATTTTCATCTCATTGAACCACATTTTAGTCCTTGATATTAACCGTGTCTCTCGGATTTTCGAAATTCCATTCACAGAAGCGGTAAAATTAAGTTTTATGCAAAATTCAGTTTTTTAACCTACCACTTAGTGGTTTCACTATTCATCAAAAATTGATGTTTTTCAGAACAATGCCAAAATTTCATCCTAAGCTATATTTCATATTCCGAATAAAAATGAAGTCTATTTTACCAAATTCATAACATAAAAGTTGCATTAATTAATTTTATAATTAAATCCCGCTGTTAAAACAAATAGCCTGTTTTTAAGAAACAATATCTATCAAAAGATTGACACTTGTTTATGTCTAGTTTAAATGTGAAATTACATCCAATGTCCAACATTGTATTAAATTGTAAAAATATATTCTAAATATACTTTAAAACCACTCAAATTAATAATTTATAAGTATTAATTATTTCGATTGAAAAAGTTTTTTTTAATTAAAATTTAGTAATTTCCACTATTCATCAAAATATGAAAGTTATCCGAAAATTACCAAAATTTCACCTTAGGCTAAATTCGATACTCCTAATCCATAAATGAAGTCCATTTTGAAAAATAAAATTTACAAAATTTCAAAAAGTGGTTATTACTATTCATAACGGCTAGTTTTAATAATATCTTAATAGCATATCGTTGTTTAGCGAAACTTGGTGTTGCGTACGACACACGCTATCGTGGAAGGTCGCGATTGTGTGTAATGGAAGGAAAGTCAAGGATGCTTGTTGTGAAAGCTTCTTTTGGTGTAGCGTACAACACAAGACATTAATGAAATTAAAAAATATATTTTTCATAAAATCTCGGGGTGTTACAGTGTTATCATTTTATTTAATCCTATAACTCCTTAAAATATTCATAAAATATAACTATATAATAAAACCAGTATATAAATTATATTTAAATTTTTTTTTCTATTTAATAACCTATATTTATCACCACTTCTATCAAATGGGAAATGAAATCATCGAACTTGTGTGTGGTGAACTACGACGTCATGAACCGATGTTATTCTTTTTTCAAACACCACCTCTCAAAGATGGATATAATGATATGTTTAATGTTAGTATAATATATTTATGATATTATTATACTTATATATTTATTATATAATACCTAACCTCTTACCTTACAACTCATTGAAAAATAATAGCATCACTCTTGTGTACAACTGACTACTGCCTCACAAACTGATGTGATATGATTCTCATTTCTAATTTAATTTAATGGTAATAGATATATATTAAATGGATATACATTATCTTTTTTACATAATTATTCATCTTAAATTTTCATATCACATATACATTCTTACATTTAATTTCATTGGGTTTATGATAACATCGCTCATGTGTACAGCGGAATACCGCCTCACGAAGTGATGTGATTCATTTGTCACTAAGGATTTTCATGGAAGGTAATAAAGATATACTTAAAAAATATTTTTCATATATATTAAATTATTATTATTATTTAAAGGTGAATTATTATTTATCTTTCTTTTGTTCCATCCTTTAAAAAATGGAAATAGCTTTCATGCGTACGTATTACCTACTATCTCTATGAACGGTGTATTTCATTTCATATATCTTATTTTTATCTATTACTGAAAAATATATATACTAAATATATATGATATTTATATAATATTTAAAATACTTGAGATGATTTTACCATTATTATTGTAATATTATCAAAAATACCAAATCAAAACATATAAAAAATAACAAAGCAGTTACTACCCAAAACATTATTTCATTGTTGTATTATTAATAAACATGTAATAAAAGGACATAAGTAAATAATATATGGTATTATACATATGATTATTATTATTTAATATATTTATAAAAAACCAAGATTTACTATACATGAGGTTCTATTCTGTATGATGAAAGTCAAGATATAAGGTAATGGATTTCTGTCTCACTTTTATTTTTTGTGAGACACATGGAATATTCACAACATATTTATTTTTTGTGGTGTATCTACATATCATGAGTTTATTTTATGATTATTATCCATAAAATTATTTTTAATTACATATTCATTTTATAATATATCATTCATGAGTTTTATGTTTCAAAATCTACCATAGCGGTAGTGGTTTTTTGTCTCAATTTTCCTTCTTTGAGACATATGTTGTGTTATGCACCTATCTTATTTTATGATGTATATACTTCCAGTTTGACATGTTATATCATTAAAATCATTTTATTCATAATATATTATGTTTATTTTAATTTAATATTTTCATGGGACGTAAGATTCAATGTTGTCAAATATGTAATAGTTTTTTGTTATAATCTAATCGTTTATCGGGATTGTTTATGTCTATACTTATAGTGATTAAATATTATGATCCATATCTCATGAAACTCATGAATTTTTTTATCCACTAGTTATTTCATGATAATACATGGTTTCCCATAATTTTCCTCTCTTTATTTACACATGATTTCAAATGAATGGTTCTAAGAAAGACATCATTATTTCTATCTTCAGTCAAAAAAACATTTTTCTTCCAAAACCATGTTTTCTATAAATGCTTTAAAAAAAGTTTTAACATTATATAAAGTGTTTATTAAGGAAATATGTACCCATGTTTTAATATTTCTACAGATCATTTTAAAAGGAATCTTTATTACATCATCCAAACCATGGTTCTTTTTATTTTACCAAAAATGTGGAATGAAGCTTTATTTTAACATGTATGGTATGAATGTAATTTCACATCATCATGATAATTATTATCTTTGAATATTAATTTTTAACATTAAAATTATAATTTCAAATAAAATTATTTCTAATTTTTTTATAAATTTTTGTTTTCATAAATTGATTTTAAATAAACGTTATTTCCTTATGAAATGTTTTAAATGTTTTTAAAGATTTATTTATTTGTTTCAAAGGTTATTTTAAAATTAAATTATTTTGAAAATATTTAATGTTTTAAAAAAAAATTAATAAATGTTGAAATTATACTTTCCTCATGAAATGTTTTAAATTATTTTTACATATTTCTTTATAAGAATCAACATTTATTATTAAAGAAAATTATTTGGAAAATGTTTTATGTTTTAAAAAAGTGTTTTTTCAAAGTGGAAATATTATTTCCATAATAAATTTTTCCAAGTTATCTTTCAAAATCATATTCCATCTAAGATGGCATCCTTTTATATTACTGGTCATTACAAGTTATATGATCTAATGACACCATTCTTGTTATTTATATGTTTTTTTATGTTTATGATGACAAGATGTTTATGGAAGTCATTTCTATTCCATGGGATATACCTTGATAAAATGATTATGAAACCTTATTTTTTCCACCAGATATGATTTGATGAAAAGATGAAATAATTATGAAACCTGTTTATTTTCCACCAATTATGATAGGAATAAATTTTTATAAAACACATTGATTTTCATGGGTTATGATATGATGAATTTTGTATGATCTTATGGAACATTTATGCATGATTTTTCTTATGGGAAGGGTAGGACCCATATCTCTCTTAAATGAATAGGGTAAAGATAGATATATAATGATATAAACAATCTTGGAAGGGAAAGTGAACCCCATTTGGTAAGGGACTTTATCCTCTATGATAGTCTTGGGAGTGAACCTTTACTACTATGATAGTTTGGGTAGTAAACCCATTCCACTATGATATTTTTTTAAATAATACTTGACTATAAAGGAAATGTTTTTCTATGTTTATGTGTATGCAAAAAACATAAGTCCTGTGAAAATGATATGATCTTAATGCTTATGATCATTGATTCTATGATTCATGTATTATGAACTTCAAGGATTTATTCCACAACTCAATTTTATGATCTAAGATATTTAGGGGTTATTTTTTTCAAATTTTATTCTCATGTTCACATACCATTGTGCAAAAGTTATGTGGATATCACCCTTGTTTACCATTAATGGGATTCGGATCTCAGCCTTTATTATGTTTCTTTTTAGAAGGTTATGATGATAGGTTTTACATTATATATTTATAAGAATGGTTATAGTTATGAGGAACAAAGTGGGTGATAATTTATAACACATGAAAAATAGTTGTTTTTGTTTCAAAGTTTCCAGAGGAATTAGACCTTTATAATCCTTAAGATTTTTTTGTAATGTAATGAATATTCATCTAAAATGATGTAATATCTTTGTATGAAAATTCTAGGACTCTATAGTTTAGTTGTAAAATCATTATAATAGAATCATAATGATATTATATGGTGGTTATTATAGTGATATATCATTATTATAAGGAATTATAATAAGAATTAATGGAAATTAAAACATTATACATTGAATAAACAGTGATCTTGATTGTATGCTTATTTTAAATGATTAAATTAATGATAATCAGTTTATATTTGTATCATTAATATATGATCTAATTTATTATACCATAACCTTAACTATATCATAAAAATAATATTTTTATTTTCATACCATCAATATATATTTCCTTGTAAGATGATGAAGTAAAACAAAATGTGTTTTGTTATGGAGGCGGTAGTCCACAGAACATAAGAATGGTGGTTTTTTTCAAAATGGATGTGGTATAGGAATATATAATAGAAAAAAGTAATATAATAACATTATAGTATATAATTTATACATATATAATTTTATTTTTTTTAGAAAAAAATTTAATGATAAAAATTAAGAATAAAAAAATTATTTGACAATACTCACGTTGGGGACTTGAATTTTCCAAGGAATTATTCTTGGATTTGAAGGGCCAATGATAAATATGAGTAACTAAAGAATTATGTTCATATTATAGAGTTATGGGGATAATAAAATGGTATATTTTTATTGATTAATTCAAATATAAGGTGTGTGTTGATTTCGTAAAGATATCCCACTTTTAAAAGTGAAGAAAGGGTAGTTTTGGGAACTCCTTTAAATTTTTCAATAGTTTCTTGACACTATTCAAGGTTGAATCACTAAAGAGTAAAAAAATGTAGGGAAATTTTTTATTATTTGATAAAAATATAAAAAAAATTAATTTATAGAGATGTTTTTAACAATTATATTCCTTTTAAAATGGGTTAAACTCAATTTACTACTTTTTAATTTTATGCTTGTAATTAATTTATAACCTTGGTAATAAATTTGAATGAAAAGATAAAATTTGACCTTCTTTACGAATTTCATATGTACAATTTAAAAATTTTATATAATTTTATCAAATAAAAGTTATAAAAGTGTGAAATTTTAATTTTAAAATAAGCACACCTAATCATGTAAAAACGTTTTTATAAAAAAAATTAAGATTTAAATTTACATAAAAGGTAAAATTATCATGGTTACTGATTTTAATGACATAAATTGATTTAGGGAAAATAAAATAAAGGGTAATATTCTTTCAAGGAAGGAAAAACTAAATCTTTCTTAAAAACACATGATTTAAATAAAAGTGTAAAAAACTGATTTTATAATAAATTAACATTTTAATTAGTTATAAAAAAATTTCCTTCGATTTTATAAGTTCAAATCATATTTTAAAATGAATAATTTTATTTCTAAAATTAATATTTTATTACTTGAACGTGTTTATCTACTAGATTTCATGATACCAAAATCAGGTAGTCAATACTACTAATAAATTTCATATTTATCTGTAAGAAATATGTATTTTGAGAACAGGTGAAAAATATATAAGTATGTAACACTTTCGGTCATGAAATACTACTACTTCCAAATTCTCTAAGTCTATGATATTGCTAGGACTACACACCATTAGACTGTCATACCACTGAACTGAATAACTGACAATGTATGAGATTCCGTTGATCGACACACCACTAGAATGTCATGCTATCAGAAAGAAAAAAATAGCAAAGTATAATATATTGAAAATTCATACAATGTTGATGTCATCCCTTCAAACTGACACCACTAACACAAAAATATTTAATAATCCTAACACACCTTCAGAGTATACACCACCGAACCATACATCATTAGCTATGACAACACCAGTGTCACACAGCCAATTTTCTGGAATATTTACTATGTCTGAGACCCTACCAGAAAAGTATACCTCCAAATCAATGTATCGTTAATTTCATGCCTCCATAACATAATACAACAATGGAACACGAAACACATCCAAATCTTAAGACACCGTTATATAATATTAATTTAATTATTTTGTTTTAAATTATATCTTTCTAATGGATATATTTATTGAAGTTAATTATATTTACTATTTTAATGATCCTACCATAAATTCTGGAAAAATATCATGTTAGTTTATAAGTACAAGTAAGAACCCTTGGATATTCTCTTTACTAATTGTGTTGAAAAAAATAAGAGCACTTCATCATTGACGAATGTACAACATATAGAATACATGCAAGAAATACCATATAATACTGAATTACCAAAAAGTATATATTTGAAACTATTTCAAATAAAAATAATTGAATTTATGTGAAATACGGTTTAGGAAGATGAACTGCATCATCTCATTTAGTGATTCATTCCATTAAAAAAAGATTTTGTGACACTCGGTTTTTCTGAAGATTTCAAGGAGAACTCAACTCAGGCAGCATTGTTAAACCATATCAGGATTCAAAAGTTGTGTTGCAAAAGACTAATCATTTCTAAACTCTCTACTCCCAAATTAATCATTTCTATTTATAGTTAATTACTTTTTAGTAGTGTGTTCTATACTCTATTTTATGTAAGCACATTGTCACCGGAGCTAAACTAGAAGACATAATATATCTTCTCAAACAATATTCTTATTTGTTTTTTCCATAGATAAGAGTGGTAAAGGAACTTCTGTGGCATATTTATCTTTAATCCCACAAATAAATATGGAAGAGTTCATGTGTGACCTCTATAGAGTTATTAGCTGTAAATTATGATCCAGACTATTGATCATTGATCACACTATGATTCACTATTTCATTTTCACTCTTGCACCATTGTGTTAAACTATATTTGTATTGAAAATTATAAAAATAATAAAAAATTTCACTAAATTTTTTATTCATTTATTTTTCATTTGTCACATTGAAAATTACAAAATTTACTTGTTTTGATAATTTCATTGTAGTAGGAGGTGATTTGGAGGGCTCGTGACTAAGTTCAAGAAAAAGGGGATAAGTTGCGCCGGATCCAAGCACACCAATGGACTCAATCGCACACTTTAACTAAACCATTCATCCAAATGGGGTAAAATTTTATGGAATATTCCAAACATAAATGGTATAAATTTCATATGAATAAACCCAAGACTCATTTGTTCATAAATGGGACCATCCGAATTGATCAGTCTAGGGGTTCGAATCTAATACAAGTCAAAAGGTGGGTTATGTATTTTTTCCATATCTCCATATGTGATTGTCCAAATGATAAACATATATAGTGTAGATATTTAGGATTTGGATCAGCAACTATTAAATTTTCTTTAAATCTACATAAGACTATCTGGAGGTTGAAAATGATGGGGTAAGGGGTTTCTCAAAAACTAGGGGCTCAAAACCACATTCCAATTTTCCTATAAAATGATACCTTGGGTTTCCCATTTGAAAGTTATAACCAAAAGCAAATCTCTTCCATTTTTTGAGTTTTATAGAAGTATCCTACAGATCATATAAGTTCTAGAGTCCTCAATCCTCATATAGGGATAGATAAGAAAGAAGGAGTTCCACCCAAGCTTCTTTCTCCTCTCGATGGCAGGTTAAACGGTGGGTGGTTGTTTCTAGGGAGATACACACATGAAGAGGGAGTTCTATCACATAATTATCTACTGGTTTGGTGTATATTGTTGTTTGTAATTGTTCTCTCATTAGTATCTTACTTGTTTTATGCATTTAATTGAATCACTTTTTATTTCATAATCGATCGGTGTGTAATTTTTAGGGTGTGACTTGTGTTGTTTTGATTGGACAACAAAATACTCCTCTTCGTTCCCAAAAATTAAATATTTCAGTGTTCCTTGAAAATATTTAATTCATTCTAAGTGGATAGAACCAGACTACATGATTTTTATGTCATCGTTTAGTCATATTTTCATTATTTTAGGGGTTGTGGGTACTCAAGATCATGGTTAACCCTTAATCAAAGGATTGCACCAAAACCTAATAATCAATTAAAATCAAGGAACATTTTAAGTGGTGCAGTAACTTAGAAATGATTTCATAATAATCATTTATTCTTCAAAATCCACATATTTTGAAACATTTAACCTTTTTAAATCAATTCATTTCATTATAAAACTATTTTCAAAGCTATCCCCCTATTTTAGTAATTTTTTATAAATATTCACTCTAAAACCCACTAATGCCCATTCAGAGTTGACCTAGGTTATTATTTATACTATTAATAATATTTAAAAACATAATTTGTTTTACATTTCATGAAGAAACATTCAAATTTTCTCATTGTTTCCAGGGACCTCTTTTGTTTTTAGTGTGTGTTTTTTGTAAAAATATTGTTAATTTGGAAACTATTTATTTTCTTATTTCCTTCCTTCATTTTTTAGTTGATTTCTAAAATCATTGTCTTTTTTAAGTGATATGCATGAAAAATTATACTTCAAGATATTTATTATCTATTTAACCTGATCCAGAGTGAATCCCATGTCAATGACACTGTGACACACAAGACAACCCTTTAAAGGTGGACACATCACATCTTGAAACTCTTCTTGATCCTTCTTCCACTTCTGGAAATGACATAAAATAGTAAAATAAACTGGCATAAAATGGCTGAAAATAATATAACACTGAAATTAATAAATTCAAATGATGTTGATATCCAACCCACATATAATCAATTTCAAGGAAAGGCGCCAAATTTTCAACTAAAATCCGATTTAATTCATTTATTACCAAGATTCCATGGAATCTCAAGATAAGACCCACATAAGAATTTATAATAATTTCACACTATGTTTTCAACATCAAAACCTATTGATGTGGATGAAGAACAAGTAAATCTTAGTGAATTACCTTTTTCATTGGTTGATACATCAAAATATTGTCTTTACTAAGTTAATTCCCCAGTTAGAGGTTGGGCTGACATGAAACATTATTTTCCTGAAAAATTCTTCCCAGCCTCTAGAACTACAACTATATGGAAAGGAATATGTGGTATAAGAAAATCACAAGGGAAGATACTACATGAATACTTGGAAATGTTTAAAATTATTTTTTCACGTTTCCCACACCACTAAATAAGTGATCAAATTTTAATTCAATATTTTTTGGAAGGTTTGATTCCTATTGATCGAAATAGTATTGATCTTGCTAAAGCTGGTGCACTAGGTGATAAAACCCCAATTGTTTCAAGATTCCTGATATAGAACTTGGTTTAAAACACTCTATAATTCAGATCAAAGTCCATTGTACCCATTTGAGGTGTCCATGAGGTGCAATCAACCAAATTTTAGAAGAATGTGGACATGTGGTTTGAAGAGGTAAATACCCTTCTTCAATAACTTACTCTTTACTAAGGGAAATATAAATCCCTACCATATATTATGGAATATATTCATTTTACAACCACTATTTTGACCAAATCCCTTCAACTGGGAGAAAGTTTTTAGAGTTGTGAGGAACTGTTTCCAGGCCACCCTATAACCGACCCTTTAGGAAGGAACCTTACTATCCATCCAACCCATGGTGGAAAGAAAACCATGCTTATAGGCAAGGGGTTATTCAAACCAACATCAATAACTATGGAACCAATCAAGGCCGAGTATCCATCCACTACCATCCATAAATCTTTAGCCTCTCTACAGTCTCTTCCAACAAATCCCTCTAAAAACTAAGACTATATTAGAATATTTGATGAAACAAATGGCTAACAACAATCTAAAATTACAAAAAACCACCCCAGCTAACATAAAGAACCTAAAACCCCAATTAGGCCAACTAGACCACTCATCGGGGAAAATTCAATGTCATGGGTCTGGTAAACTACCCTTTCAAACCACTTGTCAACCCTAGGGATAAGGTAAATGTTAATGCCATAACCCTTAGGAGTGAAACTCAACTTAAATTCCAAATGACCCCTACTTTATA
This sequence comes from Viscum album, assembly GCA_963277665.1. Lineage (NCBI taxonomy): Eukaryota > Viridiplantae > Streptophyta > Magnoliopsida > Santalales > Viscaceae > Viscum > Viscum album. Next base: position 1,124,445,324 of record OY728147.1, on the reverse strand, counting down.
GTAATCCACTCCTGAGGAAAAAACTATCCCAACAATTGAAATTAATCTAAATTTTGAAAAACCCTTCCTTAATAAAATCCATTACAAAGGAATGAGTGTCTGTGTGGATGAGTCGCCTAGCACAACCATACCTCTTCCATTTCCATAAATATCCACCCAATCAAGAAAAAAACTTAAATTGATTAATAAATCTTGGAAAAATTCAAAAAAATATAGGTTAACATCCCATTGATCAATGTTGTGAAGAAAATTCCCAAATACGCCAAGTTTCTAAAGTTTATGAGTACACAACAAAGGTGAATTCGAGGTGATGAGAATGTGAACTTTGGGAGGAACGTATCATCATTGATAGATCCATCACATTCCATGAAATGAAAGGATCCAAGAACATTCTCATGTTTATGAATCATAGGGGAGTATTCCTTTTCCAATGATATGGTTGATTTGGGTGTTTCTGTAAATGTGATGCCTCACTCTATTTACTCTTCAATACAGGTTAGGAAACTGAATCCCACTGGAATTTTTGTTCAATTATAATATCAGAGAATAGCACACTCATCTTGTATGTTACATTATCACTAAGGGAAAAATGACATATACACACAGTTCAAAACCATGGGTATAGCCCCCAAAACCATGGAAATAGTTTTTTCCCATAGTTTTGGGAATCCTGGGAAACTGAGGCATTGGTATAGCTCCATGGCCTATACCCACAGTTTTCCAAACCATGGGTATAGATTTTTGCCACATTTCATAGCCACCATGTCATATCCACTTTCCACTTCATAGCCTAATACCCACGATTTCAAAAATGTGGGTATAAATAATAGAAAAAATGGGGGCAAGGAGTTTTACACCAACTACCAACTGATCTAACCCACAATGTATCACCAAAAGTGATGCTTAACTTACAGAAGGCTATACCCATGGTTTTACTAAACTATGGGTATATGCTTACTTACAGAAGGCTATACCCATGGTCGATGAAAAATGTGGGTATAGATGTCACCTATACCCACAATTCAATGTGAACCATTGGTATATGTTTTCCTACGGAATTCCTGCACAATATTTTGTCTTCTTTCACTTATTTGGGTACCCTATACCCACGGTTTAGCTAGAACTATGGGTATAGGATAGAAAATGACACCTATACCCACTGTTCATAAAAACTGTGGCTATATGTGGGTATATACCGATGGTTTTTGGGAAATTTGTGGGTATAGACCCATTTTCCAATAGTGTATGTTCTTCTGAGGGTGTGAAAGTTAATCTTTTCTTGTTGATTTTAATGTTCTTAAAATGGAAGATGAAAGGATGAATAGACATGCCCCGATTATATTCTAGAGAAATTTCCTAAAAACTGACAAAACTATAATTATTGTCTTCAATGATACATTATCAATGGATTTTAGCAGTTACATTTTCCACTTCAATAACCTTGATTCCATGAAGCACCCCTAAGAAGAACATTCTTCGCTCTATTAACTATATAGATGTACTCCCTTCCCCTAAAAAACATTTTTTCCCTCGATCCCCTTTTTAACTTTTCATCCTTGATTTAAATTATAGGTAATGAATCATGTATGGATTGTTGTAGTGGTCTATGAAAATGTCATACATGTTTGTTAATTGAATATTTTTGGAACACTGAGGACCACATGACCATCGATGATACTGTTGTGTTTTTCAAATCTAATTCCTCATCAGATGATGATACCATTGAGAAGTTAGGTGAGATTAGTGACCTATTATTTTCAAAGACACTCCCATCAATAAAAAATAACCATAAATTGGATATGTGGACTGTCTTAGGTTATATAGAATTTTACTATCATTTCATTCATTACTTTAGTAGGATTTCACTCCCCCTATCCTAATTTCTCAAAAATTAAAAATAATTTGTTCTTGATAAATAATGTGAGGATACTTTTAACATAACCCCTAGTAAAACAACCACCTCAGTGGGAATTAACATTTTATCTCATGTGTGATGCCTCTAACTAAGTAGTTGGGGTAGTCTGATCACAAAGGGTTTATCAAGCTCCACATGGCATTGCATATGCCTCACTTACACTGGACTATGCCCAAGAAAACTACACCACAAATGAAAAATAATTCCTTTCCATTATGTTTTAATTAGATAAATTTAGGTCATTCCTTATAGCATCCAAATTAATTGTGTTCTTATACCATAAATCCCTCCAGTATCTCCTAAAGAAAATAGAATCCACACCATGCCCCATTTTTTGGATTCACCTACTTTAGGAATTTAATCTATAAATTAGGGATGGAAAAGGAGATGAGAATGTGGGGATTGACCATATTAGTAGGATTAACCCATCCTCAAACATTGACGCCTCCCCCTATATTCCCATAAATGACATGTTTCTTGATTAAAAACTATACCGAGTGCAATTTGATATTCCTTAGTTTACTAAAAATGTAAATTATTTGGTATTATGTTTAATTCCTACTAATTTCAAGAAAAACCAAGATAATTATCTAAAACATGAGTTCTATTGAAACATTTGGGATGACCCATACCTTTGGAGCACGTTTACTAATCAATTCCTTAGGAGTTATGTTCCTGATAATTATTTTTAGTCTATCATTAGGTTCTTCCACACTCTTGATTATGGGGGCCACTTTAGTCCCCAACATACTCCTTGCAAGGTTCTAAATTCTAGTCTATTTTCGAAAACATTATTTATGGATGCCCATTATTTCTATAAAGCTTTTCCTCACTGTCGACGAATGGGGAATCTCACTAAATGAAATGAAATTCCACAGAAAATATTTCTCTTTCATGATATTTTTGTTTTTTGTGGAATTGAATTTATGGGTCCATTTCCCAATTCTGAGAGAAACTTGTACATTATTCTAAAAGTTGATTATGTGTAAAAATTGGTAAAGGCACAATTTTTTAGGATATTTGTGTCTATGTCAGTTATGTAATTTTTGAGAACCCAAATTTTCTATAGGCTTGGATTAACAAGGTACATCATCAGTGACCATGGTTCCTATTTTTACAATGGAACAATGCAATAACTTCTGCACCAGTATGGGGTCGAGGGTCGAGTTTCTATAGCTTATCACCAATAAACCAATGTTGAATTTAAGGTATTTAATATATAGTTCAAAAATTCTCGAAGAAAATGGTTCACCCTAATAGAAAATATTGGATTATTAGATTCGATGATTCATTATGGGCCTCCTATACTGCTTTTAGAACTCCCATTGGAATGTCACCCTATCAGCTTGTTTTTTGGAAAGAGTTGTCACCTCCGTTTTAAGATAGAGCATCGAGCCTACCAGGCCATTAAATAATGAAATTCTAGTATTTATATTATAGGTTATCAATAGAAGTTATAGATTCATGAGTTAGAGAAAATGATAAGAGATTCATATGAGAAGACCCAAATTTATAAGGAGAAAACTAAGGCAGCCCACAGCCACCTCATACTTCATTATTAGTTCCATATTTGACAGAAGGTCCTCCTTTACTATTCAAGGTTGAAGTCTCATCTAGGTAATCTTTGTTCCCACTAGTTTGTCACATACATTATTACTAATGTTTATTCATTTGGTTTCGTTCAGGAACAAAATAATGAAATAAAGTAAACCTTCACTATCAATGGGAAACAACTTAAGCACTTTTATAAATCCCTTTGGGAGTCCTCGATAGAGGAATTCCAAGTTTAATAAGCATCATCTCAACAATACTCACTAGGTTTTATCCTTCCTTCCCACATTATCTTTTATTATAGTGAGGACACGATATATTCTAGGTGTGGGGGTGGGTATATTCATGGGTTAGTTAGAAATTTTCATAATATTTTTTATTTATTCTATTTTTAGATTGATGAAAAGTATTTTTAATTTTCCCCACATTTTTGAGTTAATTAGGATTTTCATTTTCTTTCACCATTCTTCTATTTTTAGCTTTCTAAATAGTATTGTTACATTCCCCCCTTATTTTCGCTCATATTTGGGTTGGAATGCTAAATTTTGATTCCCAATTTATCATAGAAAATGTTACCCACTTAATTATAGAATTTATTGAAAATTAATGAGGAATTTCAATGTTTCGTGTTTTTTTTAAATTCAAAAGAAATCTAATGAAATGTGTATTTCAGCAAGAATTAAATATTGTGGTGTGACTTTTTGGGAAATTTTTTTCTTTTTTGATGATATAAATGGATGTATCATTTTAAATCTTTTTATAATAATGGTATGCTTTGTGTGAGTATTTTATTGGAAAATTGTGTCACTTAATTTCTCTACACATATTTACACCCAACCATGATGTGTGAAAATTTCTTACATAATAGAATATAAATATAAGTTAGGTTAATTTTTCTCTAATTTCAAAAATTATTTTTCCATAAGTTAATTCCTTATCCAATATATTTCATTACTATACCAGATTGAGATATGTGTGTACCTTTTATCTGAATATTCTACGCCCTAAAAAACATAAAAAACACAAAATAAAATAAACATTGAGGGGACTAATGAAATATACAACATATGGGGATATCTTGGTTGGGAGAATATAGTTTTACTTTTGGGAATTCTTAAGTGATTGGGTCTTTAAATATTATTATAAAGGATGTGGGTAGGTTTGGTGGAACAGATCACGTAAGAAGATAAATTTTAAAATAACTTATATTTACTCAATATAATGTTGGTAGCATAGCATAAAATGATTCTCACACATATATGTAGAGAATTAGTCTCATGATTAACTTTTGAATTGTTTTCTTCGATTGGTATGATGCATCTCTTGGAATTTCATTCTGATATAATTTTTAAGACGTATTTTTTCATGATCACTAAGAATAACTTCTCAGTATGATTTTTTTTTGATAACATTTATATCAGGAATTAAATTTTCATTAAATGTTAAATCTTCAAAAAGTTGAAAATATCTCCATAAATGATTTTTTGAAATGTGGCTTTTCTTAGGATTGAAAATGCTTAGGTGTGGGGGTGTGATCACACAATTATTCATTGTTTCGTTTTCACACTTACACCACTATGATAAACCTATTTTTATTGAAAATTATAAAAATAAAAACCAATTTAAATTAATTTTTTTAAATAATTTAGATTTTATCTTTGTTAAAAATAGAAATGTTAATTATTTTTAAAATTTTATTGTAGGTGGAGGTGATTTGGATGTTCCGGGATGAATTTCAAGAAAAATTGGTCAAACTTCATAGAATCCAAGAACACCAGTGGAATAAACCACAAAATTATACTAAAACTTGCATCAAAATGGATTATATTTTGTAGTCTAATCCCAAATTCCATGGGTTAAATTTCATATGAAGGACCCCAAGCATCATCTGTCTATTAAGGGGACTATCTAAACTGATATGTCTAGGGGATCGAGTTTATTGGAAGTCAAATAGTGGGTTTTGTATTTATTCCATAGGTCTAGATGTAATTGTCCAAATAGTGCCAAATTTTATATGGATATATTCAAGAGGTGGATATAGAACTTTATAATTTTCTCCAAAGAGATATAACACTATAGAAAGGTAAAAACCCATGGGATAAGTGGTTTCTCAAAATTTGGGGGCTCAAAACAAACTTCCAATTTTCCTATAAAATGATACCTTAGGCTGCCCATTTTAAAGTTTGAACTCAAAGAAAATATCGACAATTTTGGATTCCTAGAAGATTCTCATCCCCATTATAGAAGTTGTTGAGGACCCTATCCTCACAGGGGGATCAATAATGAAGAATGATTTCTACTCGATCATCTCCTTCCTCTCGATAGAGGACTAAAAAGTGTGTGATCATTGTGAGGGAACTATACACATGAAGAGAGTGTTCTAGCACATAATTATCTACCAGTTTGGTGTATATTGTTTTTTTGAATATTTCTATTAGTTTTATCTTTCTTTTTTGATGCGTTTAATTGAAACTCATTTTATTTCATAATCAATCCGTGTGTACTTTTTAGTTTGTAGCTTCTGTTGGTCAGATTGGACGATATAATACTTCTCTTATTTCCAAAAAAAAATGAGATTTCAGTGTTCCTTGAAAACCCTTAATTCATTATAAGGGTTTGAAACATGAATGTGTGATTTTTATGTCAATTTTAAGTCATATTTTCATCATTTTAGGGGTTATTGGCACCTAATATATTGGTTAACCATCAATCAAAGGATTACACTAAAACATAATAATCAATTAAAAACAAGAAACTTTTCAAGTGGTGTAGTATCTTAGAAATGACCACATAATCATATTTTATTTTTCAAAATACACTTGTTTGTAAACTAATAAACTCTTTAAATTAATTCAATTTATTTTAAAACAATTTTCAAAAACCGATATGTGTATTTCATGCATATATTTTAAAGTATTTTTTGTATATTGAATTGTGTATTTAAATGATTAATCTTTACAATTTCGGAATAATTTTACTTTTTTGTGTTTTATTGTAGAAAATAATGGATTTCTGAAAAATTAACAGCAAAGTATGGAAATATGAGCTGAATTACAATTCGTGCCACAAGAAAAGTGAAGCGGAGTGACACCGGATTTTGGAGATGATGTCGATGCAAAAAATGGAGGCAAATGACTACACATTGGGTACCACAAGTACACGTTGTGGCCATCTTAATTGAAGAAGACAACATCGAACAATTCATTATTATGGAACATGTCGTGACTTTCAATTACACATCGGGTACCACTAGTATAAGATGTGAAGATAGTCAAACCAGTGTATGAATTTTCTATGGATTCAACATGGCAGAGGAAAAACCGAATCTGGGGTACACAATGTGTAACCCAAGTACAAATTATGATGAAAATGACACGTAGAGAAAAAAAATAGGGTACATGGCCCATGTGTTTTGATGAGAAACACCTATAAATAAGTCCCCCAACCACCATTCCAAGGCACTATGGGGTAGTGGAAGCTAAGAAACACCAATATAAAGCATTCATATGATAGAGTGGCAATCAGGGGTCCCACTTCACCACTTTTCTCCTTGGGTAACCATATTTCTCACTCTCAACATGAGAGAGTAGTCAATCTAGTGATGAGTGATCTGATTAGTAGGGGGATGTGCTTAGTGATTATTTTTTATCCTTTATTATTTTTTTGATTACTGCAAACTGGTTATAAAATCCAATTATTATTCTTTTCACATTACAAGACCATTGTGATGTTTTTAGGTTTTTTATTTTAATTTAACCAATTATTTGGCATGTTTTTGTATGAACATTATGAATAATATGTTAACTATGTTTAAAATTTGTTTTAGGTTGCTTATTTATGTGATTTAGATTGTTATATTACCATTAAAAAGACATATCACAGGAATATGATGGGATACCAAGACCAAGGATCCCTGTGGACCAATTCCAACATCAAAATTGAATAAAACTATAATTAATGAAATCCCAAGAACGTGAACCTAAAAATCTCTGATCCCATCATGTCTCCTATATTGATTCCAACCCCAATCAATCCTATTATTATTTCATTCTTTTCAATCAAATCAAACAATTTCAATTTTTTCTTAATTAATTTCAAACATATGGATCATCCCTATGGGTTCAACATCAGAACATTCCAAGTACTACATTCATAGCTAGTTTTTTAGAGTTATCATATATTGCTAAATTTGGTTAGCCATGTATGATTTTATGAAACCCTGCGGGATATCCAAAACCATCCCCCTCTTTTAGTAATTTTTTTAAAATTTCTCACTAAAACCCACCAACACGCTTTCATAGATTAACCAGGGTCTTCCCTGTAAAGTAAATCATATTTAAAATCATAATCAATTTGTCATTTCATGACAACACATTCAAATTTTAGCTTCGTTTCTAGGGAGTGATTTTGTTTTTAGTGTTTGTTTTTTTATAAAAATATTGTTAATTTTGAAACTATTTCTATGTTCATTCCTTCCTTAATTTTTTAGTTAATTTATAAAATCCTCTTCTTGTGTAGGTTCTATGCATGATTTGTTCTAATCTAAGATATTTACAACCTTTTGAACCTAAACTAGAGTGGATCTGATGTTATTGACATTATGATACACAAGACAACCCTTTAACCTCACTTGATGTTGCTATCTAACCAGCATATATTCAAATGAAAGGTGTGGCACCAAATTGTGAACTTAAATACAGTTTAGTCCATTTATTACCATGATTCCAGAGACTCGCTAGATAATACCCACATAAGCATTTGAAATAATTTCACACTATGTGTTAAACCATAAAACCTTCTACTCTGAAAGAAGAGGAAACAAATTTTATGGAATTACCTTTTTCATGAGAAGATACTATAAAAAATTTTCTTTACTATGTTAATTCACCAATTAGAGGCTAGGAAGACATGGAACACCTTTTTCATCAAAAATACTTTCTAGCCTCTAGAATTGTAATTTTAAGTAAATAAATATGTTTTATAAGTCAACCAAAAGGGGTAACACTTCATGAATACTAAGAAAGATTTAAAATTATTTTTTCAACTTTTCCACACCACCAAATAAGTGATCAACTTTTAATATAAGATTTTTATGATGGTTTAATTCATATTTATCAAAATATGATTTGTGTTGTTTCAGGTGGGGAACAAGTTGATAAAACCACATTTTCTAAAAGGAACCTAATTGAGAACATGGCACAAAATACTCAACAATTAAGTTCAAGGTCCTATGTACCCAGTCAAGGTGTCCATGAGGTGAAATAAAATGAATTATAGAAGCAAGTGGACATGAAGTATGAAGAGGTAAGCACCCTTATTCGGAAAATCTCTCCTTCCCAAGGAAAATATCAATCTCCTCCTCCCATCCACTGTAAAATATTTTCTTTTGAAGCCTACTATTCTGAAAAATTTTCTCTACTGAGAGAAACATCTAATAGTTGGGAGGCAATATTTCCAGGCCTCCCTTGTAACCAATCCTTTATGAAATAACCTTACAATCCATCTAACCTTGGGGGGAAGAAACTACGATTATTGTAAAGGGGGTATTCAAACCAACCTCAACAACCATGGAACCATCCATGGTAGAGTAGCCATCCACCACCTCCCAGAAATTCTCAACCTCCCCAAATCCCTTTTCCATAACCCCCTCCAAAAACCCAGCTTATCCTAGAAATATTATGAAACAAATGGCTACCAAAAATCTCTAATTCCAATAAACCTCCAAAGCCTCCACACCAGACCTAAAACACCAATTAGGCCGACAATCCGACTTTGTGGGGAAAATACAAAGTCATGGGATAGGTAAACTACCCTCTCAACCACTAGTAAACCCCAAGGATAAGGTAAATGTTTGTGACATCACCCTAAGATGGAGAACTAAACATAAAATAAAAATTACCCCTCCTTTTTAGTCATCCCCTCCTAAATAAAACACCATCACAACCATTGAAATTTGTCCAAATATCGAAAAACCATTTCCTAAGAGAATCCCTTCTAATGGAAAGAGTGTATATGTTGATGAGTCAACTAGCACAACCATTCCACTTATGTTTCCCCAAAGTTCCACCCAACCATGAAAACATATATAAATTGAACTTGATAAATAAATCATGGAAACATTAAAAAAAATTCAGGTTAACATCCCCTTGATCAATATCGTGATGTGAATTAAAAGATATGCCACGTTTATAAAGGATATGGGTACACACCGAAGGAAATATCTTGGTGATGAGAAAAAGATGTTGAGAAGGGACTTCTCATCATTTAAAGATCCAAAACTTCCAACCAAATTACATGATCTAGGAACATTCTCAATTCTATGCATCATATGGGAGTATTCTTTTTTTCCAATGCTATTATTGATTTGGGTGCTTCTATAAATGTGATACCTCACAATATTTACTCTTAATTATAGGCCAGGGAACTAAATACCACTAAAATTGTTGTTATATTATAAAATCGGAGTATATCACACACTTCTGGTGTTTTAGAGGATGTTCTTGTGAGGGTGGAAATTTTAATTTTTTATACTTCTTTTTTTATATGCTTAAAATGGAAGATGATATGATGATTGGATGTGCCCAGATTATGTTGGGGAGACCATTCCTAAATACTAACAAAAACATAATTAATTTCTACAATTTTACATTATCTATATAGTTTGGTGGTGATATTTTCAACATAAACATCCTAGATTCCATGAGCTACCCCTCAGAATAACATTCCTCTCTCTCTGTTAACTCTATAGATGTACTACCTTTCCCTAAAAAAACATTGTTTCTTTCCCTCTGACCCCCTTTCTTATTTTTTATGATTTATTTTAATTATTGTTAATGAATAAATAATTGATTTTTGTAGTGGTATAGAAAAATTTCATGCATGTTTGTTAATTAATGATTTTTTTGAACACTGAGGATCACATGACCATCTGTTATACTACTAGTCTTCTAAAAGCTAATTCCTCATATGATGATTATATCATTGAGCAGTTAGATGAGATTGGTGACCTCTCACTTTCAAACATTCTCCCATAAATCCCAAATATCCCTAAATTGGAACAAAAACTACTAACTCAAGATTTAAAATATTCTTATATTGAGAATGGAAACAAGTTTCCAATCATCATTGCTAGTTCACTCCCTCCTGATCATGAATTAAGACTTCTTGAACTTCTGAGGGAGTATAAACAAGATTTGGGACGGACACTTGCTGACATTCATGGCATTAGCCTATAAATTTTCACACATCATATATTGTTACATGATGTTGAAAAACTAGTGAGGCACGCACAACATCGACTGAACCCAAACCTCTTAGATATTGATAAAAAAGAGGTAACAAAATTATAGGCTATTATAATCATTTAACCCATATCTGATAGCCAATGGGTTAGTTCAGTCCATGTAGATCCTAAAAAACCAATATTACAATAATTAAAAATGAAAACAATGAATTGGTTCCAACTCATGAGAAAAATAGTTGGTATGCTTGTATAGACTATCACCGACTAAATATATACACTAGGAAGGAACATTTCTCATATCCATTCATTTCACAGATATTAGAGAGGCTATTCGTTTAGATGAACTATTATTTCCTTGATGTGTATTCTAGATATTTCTAAAAACATATTTCCCCCAATTATCATAAAAAGATGACCTTCACTTTCCCCTTTGGAACATCTTCCTATAGAAAGATACCAATTGGTCTATAAAATGCTCCAGGTACATTCCAACGATGCACAGGTAGTATTTTTTCAGATTACCTAGAGAATTTCATGGAATTTTTCATGGATGATTTCAATATTTATGGCTCCTCCTTTTATGAATGTTTTAGAAGTATAGGTTCTTTCGTAAGTTATTGTATTGAAAATAATATCATATTAAATTATGATAAATTCCATTTCTTGGTGTGACAAGATATAGTATTGGGACATTTAATTTAGGGGTATGGTATCCAAGTAGATAAACAAAAATTGGATGTAATTTCTTCCCTACCATTCACCAAAAATATATGGGATGTGTGGTCTTTCTGAGGTCATGCTAGATTTTACCGTTGTTTCATTAGTTACTTTAATAAGATTTCACTCCCCCTATCCATATTGATCCAAAAAGAAAATAAATTTGTTTTTGATAAATAATATTAGGATGCTTTTAATAAATTGAAAAGAAGTATCACATCACCCCCGGTAATCCAACCACCTCATTGGGATTTACCATTTCATCTCACATGTGATGACTCTAACTAAGTAGTTTGAGAAGTCTTATCACAAAGTGTTAACTAAGTTCCACATGTCATTACCTATGCCAAATATACACAGAACCCTATCTAAGAAAACTACACCACAACTGAAAAATAATACCTTTCAAATTTTTTTCATTGGATAAATTTAGGTAATAAACTTTAAGATACAAATTCACTTTTTTCTTAAACCATATAGCCCTCTAGTTCGCCTCAAGAAGACGAGAGCTAAACCATGTCTCATTCATTGGATTCTCCTACATCATGAATTTAATCTAGAAATTAGGGATTAATAAGGAGATAAGACTATGGTGGCTGACCATATTAGTAGGATCCCCCATCCACTCCCATTGACTCATCCCCATATATTCCTATAAATGACATGTTTCCTGATGAGAAATGGTACCAAGTGCAAGATGTTATTCCTTGGAATGATGAAATTGTAAAATATTGGGGAAGTATCATACCTTCCTATTGATTTCAACAAAAACCACACCGATATTTTATAACATGAGTCCCATTGGTACAATTGGGATGATCCCTACCTTTGGTGCACATGTAGGGATCTTGTCATTAGGAATTTTCTTCCAGATAGAAAGTTTTAGTCTATCCTTAGTTTCTACAACACCGATTCTTGTGGGGGAACTTTGTTCATAGTGGAATGATTATAAGGTACTTGATTATGGTCTCTTTTGACCAACATTATTTCAGGATTCCCATGATCTTTGTAAAACATTTCCTCATTGAAAAATAATAGGGAATGTCTCTAAAAGAAATGAAATTCCATAACAAACCTTTCTCTTTCATGACTTTTTTATTTTTTTTGCATTGACTTTATGGGGATATCTTCCAATTCCTATAGAAACTTTTACATTAATCTAGAATTTGGTTATTTATTAAAATGGGTAGAGGAACAATCCATGAGGAAAGATGATTCCAAGACATTTGTGTAATTTTTATGAAACTAAATTTTATACAGGTTTGGATTACCCAGTGTCATCATCAGTGACCATGGTTCTCATTTCTGAAAACGAACAATGAAAGCACTTCTATGTCGGTATGGGGTTGGGCATTGAGTCTCAAAAACTTATCACCCACAAATTAATAGTCAATATGAGGTGTCTAATATAGAGGTAAAACAAATTCTAGAAAAAAAAAGTTCAGTCTAATAGAAAATATTGTAGTCTTAGACTCGATGATTCATTATGGGCCTACCGTACTGCTTTCAATACTCCAATTGGAATGTCACCCTATCAGCTTATTTCTGGAAAGAGGTAACACATACCTATTGAGATAGATCACTGGGAAAACTTTTACATTAAAAAATGAAATTCTATTATTTATGGTGCTAGTTATCAAAGGAATTTAAAGATTCAGAAGCTGGAAGAGATGAGAAGAGATTCATATGAGAAATCTAGGATTTAGGAGGAGATTACCAAGGCTACCCCTGACCTCCACATACTTCATTGGCATTTACACATTGGTAATATGGTCCTCCTTTATGATGAAAGTCTTAATTTTCATCTAGGTAAGATTCTTTCCTGCTGGTTTAGCACATACACTGTTTCTAATTTTTATCCATTTGTTTCTGTTTAGGTACAAAATGAATAAATGATGAAAACAATCACCTTAAATGGGAAATGCCTTAAGAATAATGATAAATACCTTCCAGGGTCCTTGATGGAGGAACTCCAAGTTCAAGAAGTTTCATACCAATAGCACTCACTAGCTTTTATCCTTCCTTCCCAGATTCTCTTTTGTTATAGTGAGGATACTACATGATCTAGGTGTGAGGGATAGGTATATTCCAGGGTTAGTTTGTAATTTTTAGAGTCTTTCTTATTTTTTCTCTTTTTAGCTTACTGAAAAGTATTTTTACTTCTCCCCACCTTGTTGAGTTTATTAGGATTTTCATATCCTTTCAAATTTCATCTATTTTTATCTTTCTAAATAGTATTGTTAATTTTCCCCCTCATTTTCCCCTCACATTTGTGCTAGAATGTTACATTTTGATTCCCACTTTATCATGGAAAATGATTCCCTCTAAATTATTGATGTTATTAAAAATTAATGAGTAATTACCTTGTTTCATGTTGTTTTAACATTAAAAAAACTGTTAAAATGTGTTTTTCAGCAATATTTCAATATTTTGTTGTGAATTTCTTTTGAAATTATGTTATTTGTCGATGAAATAAATGGTTGTATCATTTTGAAACCTTTGAGAAGAATGGTACCCTTTGTGTGATTAGTTTAGCAGAAAATTGTGTTACTTAATTTCTATACACATCTTTCACCTAACCATGATGTGTGAAGTTTTCTTACTTAATATAAGGTAAATATAAGTTAGGTTATTTTTTATCTACATTCCAAAATTATTTTTCCATATAATAATTCATTATCTGATATATTTCATTATTGTACAATATTTACCTATGTGTATGTACCTGTCATCTGATTATTGTACACCCTCCAAAAAACAAAAAAAAACAAAAATAGATAAAGAGATAAACATTGGGAGAATTGATGAAATGTACAACATATATGGATATCTAGGTTGGGTGCTTATGTTTGGACTATTGGGAATACTTAAATGAGTAGGTCCTGAATTTTGATTGCAGTGGATATAGGATAGGTTCGATGGAAAGGATCATATAAGTAAACAAATTTTAAAATAACCTATACTTACTTCATAGAAAATGGAATGAATTTCACAAAATGGTTGTCACCCACACATTTCTAGAATTACTGGCCTGATTAAATTTTGGATTATTTTCTTCAATTGGTATCATGTATCTCTTGGAATTTCTTTCTGATACTATTTTTGAGATGTCATTTTCCATGAACCCTGAGAATAACTCCTCAATGTGATTTTTTCAATGATCACATTTATATATGGAATTTAATTTTCATTGAATGTTAAATATTCCTGAAGTTGATAATATCTCCATGCATAATTATTATAAATTTGACTCTAACCATGAGTGAAAAATTTTAGGTGTAGGGTTGTGATCGCACCATGATTCATTGCTCTATTTTCACCCTTCCACCACTATTTTAAACTAGTTTTGTATTGAAAATTATAAAAATAATAAAAAAATTCACTTCATTTGTGAATCAATTTTTTTTATCACTGTTAATAAATGAAATCATAATTTTTTTTATAATTTAATTTTAGGTGGAGGTGATTCGGAGGGACTAGGATGAAGTTCAAGAAAAATAATCCAAACTGCATTGGATCCAAGCACACTAGTGGACTCAACCACACACTTCTACTAAAAAGTGAATCCAAGTTAGCATATATTTTTTTGGGTTAGTCCAAAATTAAATGTTCTACATTTTATATTAATAAAACCAAGCAATATTCATCCATTAAGGGTCCCATCTAAATTGATCTATCTAGGGGATCAAATCTACTCAAAGTCAAAAAGTGGGTTCTATATTTAGTATATATTAGAAGATGAGATTGTCCAAATAGTGTCAATTGTTTTTAGGATATATTTAAGAATTGGATATACATCTTTTTAATTTTCACAAAAGTGTTATAAGACTATATAAAGGTTGAAAACCATGCGAAAAGTGGTTCTCAAAATCAAGGGGCACAAAACAACCTTCCAATTGTCTTATAAAATGAAACATTGGGATCAACATTTTAAAGCTCAAACCAGAATCAAATATCTACAATTTTGGAGTCCTATAAGTGTCTCCTCTCTATACTAGAAGTTATAGAGGCTCCTATCCTGATAGGGGATCAAGATTGAAGAAGGATTTCCACCCGAGATTCCTCCTCCCCTCGATGGTGGGCTAAATGGTCGGTGATCATTACATGGGAGATACACACTTGAATAGGGATTTTTGGTACATAATTATTTATTAATTTGGTTTATATTGGGTTTTGGAATTTTTATATTTGATGTATCTTACATTTTTGATCATGTAATTGAAACACTTTTTATTTCATAATCGATCAGTGTGTAATTTTTAGTGCACTGCTTGTGTTTTTCTGATTGGACATTATAAGAATCCTCTTCTTTCCCAGACATTTGATATTTTAGTGTTCCTTGAAAACCATTAATTCATGTTACGGGGAAGGAATTTTACTAAATGATTGTTATGTCAATGATTAGTCATATTTTCATCATTTCAGGGGTTTTGGGTACCCATGATCTTGGTTAACCCTCAATCAAAGGATTACACCAAAACCCAATAATCAATTAAGAAAAAAGAACTTTTCAAGTGGTGTATTAACATTGCGATGATTACATAATCATTACTTATTATCCATAAGAAATTTATATGTAATCTTCTAAACTCTTTAAATTAAGTCATCTTATTTTAAAAATATTTTTAAAACCATCCCCCTCTTTTAGTAATTTATATTAAAAATTCACACTAAAAACCACTAATTATCCTTTAGATATTACCTATGGTATTCCCCATACTATAAATAATATTTAAAAACATAATAAATTTGATTTGTCATGAAAATGTGTTAAATTATCTATTTATTTTATATAAACTGCTTGGTGGCGGGTGATCACCAGGAGGAGAGGACTAAGTCTTGATTTGAGACTGAACCTCTTGTATACATTTTTCTCCACGGTTTTTTTTTCAACTTTTTTTAATTTAAATTGAAATAAAATTAACTGAAAACAAAATTTCTACTTTTATAGTTTATCTTTACTTGTGTTAATGCAGTATTCTGATCAAGTTAATTGATTTCAAATTATTCAATAATATTATCTATATTATTCATCAAATACCTGTTCAATATTTAGATATGTATTTATAATGAATAAAATATATATCATACTACTTATTTTGGTAAGATGGGTCATTTTTTAATATTAGGGGGATTTCAAAATAATCAATTTTAGATTGAAATTTTTATTGTGCGCTCAATTCATCCCCTCTTGAGATACTCACTCCGACCAATATTTGGTATCAAAGTTTGTTGAAATATTTTTAAAATATATTTTTAACTATGATTTTAGTTGAGCATTAAAAACCTAAAAATTTATATTAGTTCTAAATTCTCATTTCTTTATATATATATATATATATATATATATCTTTTAGTATTTTTTTTCAATGATCATTAGGAAGGTTTTGTTACCAACAGACCTCCCTTCTTCAAGGGGACGAATTATGTCCAATGGAAAATAAAAATGAAAATTCATATTAAAAGTATGGATTTTTAGATTTGGTCTTCCATATTATATGAGTATAAAATTCCTACTATTGCTAGAAATACATGGGATGATACAACTAAGGCAACATATAATAAAAATTAAAAACCCATGATTACCTTATAATATTCCTTAGGTGATGAAGAGTTTAATATAATATCTTCATGTGAAACAACTTGTGAGATTTGGGATACTCTATCTGTCTAAAATAAGGTAACTAAAAATATTAAAGAAATAAGGCCCACCACTTACACTGTTAAATATGATAATTTTAAAATTAATCCTGATGAGACCATTGGTTATTTGGATCTTAGGATTAATGAGATTTTTAATACCATGAGATCTATGGGAAATCATGTATCTAACATGTTCCAGATAATGAGATTGCTGATATGTCTACCTAAAAGATGGAGAGTCAATTAAGTGTTAATTAGAGAATGTTTTGATATCATTAAGTTATCATCCAAGGAACTCATAGGTAAGATTATGATGTATAAAGAATAACTTAAATTAAAAAATGGGGAGTATGAGGATCCAAATAGAAATTCGGTAGATTTAAAGACTAATTCCCCTAGACAACATAAAGAAAAACAAAAGGTACGAGTTGTTGATTCAAATTATAGTGAATTTTCTTCTAACGGTGATGAGGAAATGGATCACCAAGCCATAATATTCAAGAAGTTATATAGGAAGAAAAATATTTTTATAAAACCATAATATAGAATAAAATATGACAATAGTGGGAATTTGAATAAAAAGGATGATGATTCAATAGAAGTTGTCTATTATGAATTCAAAATGAAAGGTGGTATACAATCTGACTATCCGAAAATGAAATAAAAGATGAAATATGAAGAAAATGTTAGAAGATATAATATGGTTATGAAATCCACAAAGAGTGAATTTTAATATAGTTCAAGTGATGTAGATTCTTTACCTAAATAAAATTTGGATGGAGTAAATATATGCTTTATGACTAAAGTTAGTGAGTTATCTTCTTTACCCACTATTTATGATTATCTTCCTGTGCATGAGTTTGATGATTCCAATAATTTTGATATTGAAAATAGTGATGCAAAAAATATGACAAATAAAGAATTATTTGAATACTATAATATGTGATAATATACCTTTAATTATTTAAAAGATAAATACAATGTTTTTAAAATACAGTATTCTCTTACAAGAAACTATAAGTTTGAGTTTTCTATAGAAAATGAGAAGAATATTTGACTGCTCAAAGAAAATAATGGAAATAAACATTTAAATGATAAATTAATAAAATACATTGAAAATTTTACAAATGGTATAAATAAAATGACACAAATATTGGGTGGGGAATTTGATCCCAAATATGTTATTGGAAAAAGATATGAACCTGGACAGTGGAGAATAACTTAAAATAATTTTATTCCTAAATCAAAACCTGAAAACTCTATGGCCTAACACTTTTAAAAAGGACCCAAAAAAATTATTTATTTGTAAGAGTCTAAAATCCATTTATAGGAAACCTATGATGAAAATATGGGTTCTAAAATCATTTATTACTAACATATCCAAACCCAAATAAATTTGGGTAACAAAATAATAATTACTTTAAATCCTTTTTGTAGGAAAAAATCTTGAAGATCACTAGTAAAATTATATGTTACTTAGATAGTGGTTGTTCAAGACATACAAAAAGAGGCAATTCATTATTTAATATTCTTATCAATTTTAATGGTGGAGATGTCACTTTTTGTGACATTTTAAAATGAGAAATCATTGGCCGAGGCCATACTAGTTAAAAAAATTCAATTTTTATGTCTAAAGTTTTATATGTTGATGGTTTAAAATATAATCTGCTAAGTATTTTTCAATTTTTTGATGATGGTTTCCATGTTATGTTTGATAATGATTTTTTTAATGTTTTTAATTCTAAAAAGTTTTAATTTTTAATGCATTAATAAATTACATTGTTTATGTTGTAGATAAAAATTATTTAGTTTCCCATAATGTTCCATGCTTGAGTTTTTTCATAAGGATTCTTAGTTTTAGAATAAAATTCTATGAAAGATTCACTCACATAGGAAGATAAATAAAAAAGATTTAGTTAGGGATCTACCTAAACTTTAGTTCCAAACTGCTTGGTCTATAACCCCTGTCAAAAAGGGAAACAATCTAGAGTTTTTTTAAGTAAAGAAAGTAGTGTCAACTTCTCAACCTCTTGAGTTGGTTCACATGTATATGTTTGGACCTTCTAGAGTTTCTATTATTAATGGTAATTACTATGTTTATGTTCTTTTATATGAATATTCTAAGTTTACTTGGTTATATTTTCTAAATTACAGAAGTTTATCCTTTTCTCACTTTACCAAGTATGCTAAATCTATTGAAAATCATAGTGTATATTGGATGAAAACCTTAAAAAGTTACCATGGTCGTGAGTTTGAAAATCATGTCTTTGAATCACTTTTCTCACAAAATGGTTACATTCTTAAATTATCTACTACTAGGACCCATCAAAATAATTTATTTTTTTATAGAATAAATAAAACCTTATAAGATATATCTCAGAATATTCTAAATGAGTATGACCTACCAATCTATTTTTTGGAAGAAGCAGTAAATACAGCCTGTTATATCATTAATTGAGTTTATATTATATCAGTTCTTAAGAATAAACTTTATGAGTTGTGTAATGATATGAATCCTAATTATAATTACTTTTTATTTTTTGTTTTCCAAGTATTTATTATTAACACTAAGGATAATATTGAAAAAATTTCCTCTGAGAGTGATGAAGGAAATTTTCTAGGTTACTCAATTTCTGGTAAGGCCGATAGGGTGTTCAATAAAAAGACTAAGACTATGGAAGAATTTTTTCATGTAAAATTTGATGAAACTTATCCACGTGAGACTAATACTTCTTTATAAAACATTGATTATGACTTTTATTTTTGAACTCAAATTCTAAACCTTAGGATTCAGCTGTGAAACAAGCAAAAGAATCATCCAGTTCTGATGAATTTATAGAAATGCCACCAGAAAATTTATAAGTAACCAGTCCTAGTTTCACTAAAAGTATTCGAAATCTCAAAAACCACCATTTAGATGTTTTTTAGGAGATATATGTAGAGGAACACAAACTAGATCTTTTATTAGAGATCATATTGCACATCAAGCCTTCGTGTCTCACTCTAAACCTAAGAACATCATTGAAGCAATTAATGATAAATTATTTGTAATAGAAATGAAATGAGAGTTGAAGAAGTTTTAAATAAACAATGTATGGGAACTTTTAAGTAGACCCATAGAAACTATTACTATTATAACTAAATGGTTATTTAAGAATAAATTTGATGAGTCAGTCCATATAGTTATAAATAATTCTAAACTTATTGCAAAAGGTTATAGTCAGGAAGAAGGAATAGACTGAGGAATTATTTTCACCAGTAGATGTACTTGAATCCATAATAATCCAACTTTCTTATGCAGCTAATCTAGATTTAAAACATTATCAAATTGATATTAAGAGTGATTTCTAAAATATTTTTATAGTAGAATATTTTTTTGTATAAAAACCCCCCATTTTCAAAATCCTCATTTTACTAATGATGTTTTTAAATTAACTAATGATTTATATGTTTGGAAACAAGCTCCTATAGCTTGGAATGATAGGATCAACAGTTTTCTAATTTCAAAATGTTTTTCAAAATTAATAGACGACATACTCTTTTCATAAAATTAATTTCAAAAGATATATTATATGTAAAAATATATGATGATGGTATTATTTTTGGATCTTCTAAAAATTCTATTAGTACTTATTTCTCTAAAATGAATCCAAATTAATTTTAAATGAGCTTAATGGGAGAACTCAAGTCCTTTCTTGGATTTAAAATTTTTCAAAACTAATAAGGAATTATTTTTAACCAAAGTAAATATAAAAAAAGAAAATTTAAAATTATTTAATCTGGATAGAAAAAAATGTAGTAAAACTCCTATGAGTACCACCTGTAAATTGGATCTTGGTGAAATTGGGAAATTGGTTGATCAAATGAGTTATATAGGTATGATTGGAATTATTCTCTACTTATCTAATTTCTAAACATACATTATTTTTAGTGTGGGTATATATTCTCATTTTTTAGAACATCTAAAAAGATTCACACATACTATTAAAAGTATTTTCAAACAAATAAAATATTCAACTAATTTTGGATTATTTTACCCCAAAGTATAATAATTTGATTTAGTAAATTACTCTGATTCTGATTTCGGTGGATGTAGGTTAGATATAAAAAACACCTCTAAAACATGTAAATTTTGGGGAAATTCTAGTTTCATGGTGTAGTAAAAAGAAAATTTTTGTTGCTTATATACTAATAAAGTTGAATACATAGTTACAGGTAGCAATTGTGCTCAAATATTGTGGATGAAACATGCTCTACTAGATTATGGGTATCAATTCTGACATGTACCTATAAAATATGACAATCAAACTTCAATAAACATATTTAAAAACATGTTTCTCATTATAGATAAAAATATTTATATAACAGGCTGCTTTTTGAGATATCATTTTCAAAAAAGAGATATCACTCCTAAATTTACTGGTACTAAGCATAGCTAGATGATATATTCACCAATCCATTGAGTTCAGAATGAATTAATTATATCAAACATTAATTATGAATGATTAATTTCTGTCAAGTTTAATTTTCATTGTTATACCATTGGTTATCATAACTTTGGTTTTCATACCATTGGTGGTCATATTGTTGGTTGTCATACTGTTGGTTTTCATATCGTTGGTTGTCATACATATGGTTTTCATACCATTGGTTTTAATACTTTTGGTTTTCATACCATTGGTTTTCATGTCATTGATTCTATGAATTTTCCAAATTGTTCTTTTTTTCCAATTTTGCGAACTGCCAGTTTGTTTCCTACTTTAGTTTATTTAATGAAACTTGATGCATGTTTTTTATCTTGATTTTAATTTTGATTTCACATATTATGTTAATTTTATAATACCTAATATCCCCAATAATATGAATACGATATTATTTTTTTCCCAACAAAACTTGAGCTATGATCTATATTTATTGTATCTCTCTTGAGTCAAGAAAAACTCTTTTTCTTATTCATTTAAAACATTCACCATACCTTTTACCAAGTATGACAAGATGATTTAGATGCCAATAATGAAGACACCTTCAGTTTATTCTCTATTTAAGTCTATATTTTCAATGAAATAGAAGAAATAACCAAAATAACATGCTTGGTTTGCTTTAGTTAACCCCGATCTTGCTAGCTGAGTTTTTTTTGTAGAAAAGGAATTATATTCTAAATGGATTCTATCGATTAATTATATAGTACTAAAGGTTCTCCAAAACCAAGGTTGGTTGGAATGGTTCTCATCCAAAGAGAGACATTTTTTCTGAAACTCGTACATGAGTTCTATCAGCATGTGCAGTTTGTATTAAATCAAGATGGTGCATATTGGTTGAAAAGATGTTTAAGAGGTCAGGTATTTGGTTTCTCTTCATGAAAATGAGTAAGTGTTTGAAAGTAACCAATGATAGAGTTTTTTATTATTATCAATGGAGAATTTATGAATCCAATGACCTATTAATTTATGAATAATCCCATGTTGTGTTAACAGAAGATGTTTAAATAAGAAGACTTATTACTTCTAAGAAATATGGAGAGTGTTAGATACTTCTCAAATTTTTGTAGCTTATGATTTATCCGAGAAAGGATATTTTTATACTATGATATAGTAGTATGTTTATCTCTTATTTTGTATATTAGAAGTCCATGAGATTAATCATTTTAGATATCTAATGGTACATATGTGGGAGATGACCAAATCACCGTCCAGATCCAATTCGTTTATCAACCCAAATATGATTTCTACTACATGGAGGGCCAATCTCCTAGTTCATGATGATGATGAATTGGTCATTGATTATGGTGGTTTCTGTATAAAACATTCATTTTCTCTTGAATAAAGATAAGATAGAATCTGTGGAAGATACAATGGGTTAGAATTTTTGAAAACTTGTATAAATATTATAATATAGTTGATCATCCTAGAAGACCTAAGAATGAATTTGATCCTAGTTTAGAACTTTATGAGGTTATGATATACTATGATGAAGAGAATGAAGAGGATTTTTTTGAGGGAGAAATAGAATAATCTATTGATGTAGGGAGTGATCTTTTTCTATCTCCCAAAGCTTCTCCCATCACCTATAGATATACTAGTCTACCTAGGAGGTTTCTTAAATGAGATAAATTCAAAAAAAGTGTTGAAGAAGAGACTGAGGTCTCTGGAAAAGATCAATATAAATGTTCAAATTCAACCGATGTTGATGATGATGACAATGAGGAAGAAGAAAAAAGAATAAAAATATAGTAATGAAAAAGAGGATACAGATGATGAAAGTGACTTTGAATCTAATAACCATGGTTGTTAAATCATGAATAAAGATATTGAGATGCCTTCTAAGATAAAATATAAATTTTTTAGGGGGTCATTCCCCATCATTGTAAATCTTTCATGAGACTCTAGCTGGTAATATTGGGGAGGCTAGTTTAGTTTCTACTAGTCTAGAAGTTTTAGATTCTACTATGACAGAATTATTGAGAGTTATAGCTAATTTTGAACAACATGTTACTGAGAAAGAGAAAAAAGAGCTAATATAATAACATTCTAGGAATGAAGAGATGGTTTATTTTCATAAACGCCTTTAAATATAATGTTTAAGGTGATACCACTGGTGTTGATTCTCATATATATGGTGAGATATAAGATGTAAACACTGTTAATACACAGTTGGTAGCTAAACCTTCCAGTGTTGGACACACTATGGCTGCTCTGATATAAAAATTCAGAGGAATTTAGAGGTTTTGATTGTTTCTACTAGTGTGGTGCCTTCTACCACAATTTCTATTTCTGGGAGATGGATTGATCCTTCGGAAGAAGAGTTTGGAAAATTCCCAATTTGTTCCAAAAGGTCTCCAAGGGGTGAAAACCCTAATTTCAGTGTAGTAGGTGATCCTAAAGGATCCTTTATTGTAAAGTCTTATATTTAATTACAGGTTGAGAATTTCAATTCTATGTGACCTTGTGTACCTGATCCATCTCCAGTTGTTCCCTTGGATGTTTTCACTCAAGCTGATTTAGAGGTTTTTGGTGAAAGACTGATGGTTGAGTTGCACAAGTTTGTAAGATATCAATCCCCTATTTTGACAAAATATTAGTAAAACAGATTCAAGGTGTTTATTTTATTTGGTTATCAATTATATCCAACCAAAAATGATGCATCACATTCAGGATGTGGAAATTGAAAATAAGTGGATTGGAAATGAGTTAAATTCTCTAAGATCATTGGGTAAGGAAATCAAATTTGAGTTTCAAGATTCTTTGAATGGTATTATTAGAACTCTTAGGGATGCATACTAAGATACATCAATTTCTTTGGTTTCTCCTATAGTGGTTGATGATGATGTCATCTATTCAGTTATTAGAGATGATTTTTCAACTACCTCTAATAGTCCCTCTATTAGAGAACCAATAATTCCTTTATAAATTATAATAAAGTTTGAGTGAGGAACTGAGTATGACCACATGATGATCTGAAATTATGAAAATGATATGAATGCTCATAGGGAGACTATTACAATGTATATCAAGTTTTTATCGCTTGACAATCTATAACAAACATACTATGGATTGTCATCTTAAGTACATGGTTGAGAATCAGAGATTGCTTTTAGTGACTCTAGCCTTCAAAGAGAAAGTTAGGAAACTTAGGGAACTCACTTATACTCTTCAAACCTTCATGTAGAATAAATATGATTTCAATAAGGATATGGAAAATGGAGTAAAAAATATTATGGATTTTATCAATCTCATAAAACTTTATCTATATGTTCAGACTTTCGCAATTGTAGCTTCAGATGCATTTCCTATTCCTTTATCCTCTATTGGACTCACTACAGGACCGGTGTACCCTTCACCTCATCCTAAATACTATTCTCCCATGATCACCAATCCTTTTTCACTATTTCATCCCCACATTCAATATTTTCCAATGTCTCCTACTGAATATCTCAAACATCTCAGACCAATTATTATTATAGAAGTCTATCCTTGAACAGTGGGTAGACATTCTACTTTGTCCCATCTCTTCTGCCTCAGGTTTATTTTCCTACATTGGATAAGAGAAAGAGTGATACCTAGCTAAAGGCAATGAATCAATGGACCCTTCTTCCAACCCTTGATATATTTATTTTATGATCTTAGAATCTTATGTCTTTGATGGGTTATGTCTTATAATAACATTGTATTCTTCCCTCTGCATATATTTCTAACCTCTTTTTTTACTGTTTGACTTTTATCTATCTTTTAATGTGTTGATTCTATTACCTTTAACCTTTTTGATAATCCCAAAAGGGGAAGAATGTTTTATGGCTTAATTAATCTTTTTCATTGATATTATCTCCTCTAAATCTTTACATCTTTGTAATATTTTATTATTGTATCTCTGATACCATATCCACAAACTATTAATTTTATGTCTTGTTGTATATCATGTTTACTCATATATAATACCTTTGATGAATTGCTTTTACTTTCATATTATTATTTTCAAGCCATGATTTTTTATCATCAAAAAAGGGGTAAATTTTATCCTCTTGGTATTAATGATCCTAAAATCATGTATTTAATAATAATAATTAATTTCATGTTTATATATAAGAAATATTTATTTTGAGAAAAGGTGAAAAATTAATAAGTATGAAACATTTTCAGTCACAACACACCACTAGTAAAAAATTCTTTAAGTTTGATATACCATCATGGTGTCACATCGTCAGACTGTCATATAACTGGACAGAAGAACTTACAAATTATGAGACACCCTTGATCGACACACAAATAGGATGTTATGCTGTTAGAACACTGAAATAGAAAATTATGAGAAACATATATATGAGACATTGTGGATGTCATGCCATCAAACTCATACCGCTAACCCTGAAGTATTTACTAAATATGAAACACCATTAGAGAATAAAACATCAAACCATACACTGTTAGATGTGACACTGCTAGTGTCACACCACCATCTTTATATAATATTTACTTATTCTAAGAAACTTCCAGAACAATGTACCTCCAAAGAAACATACTATCAATATCATGCTTTCATAACATGAGACACTTGCAGAACACAAGACACTGCCAGATCTTAATACACCATCACTATTTATATTACATTACTTATTTTTTTTAAAATTATATATTTCTAATGGCTATATTTATTTATGATAATTCTTTTTAATATTTTAATAATTTTTCATAAAATGTATGATAGAAATCATGTCAGATGATCAGTTGAGGAAGCAACTCTAGATATTCTTTTTAGTGGTATTATTCAAAAAATAACACCAAACATTATCATTGACAAATGGAAAATATAGATAACCCATTAAATAAATACTAGATAAGAATTAAGTAGAAAATAGTTTCTAGATGAACCAATGGAATATTAAAAGAAATGAATTCCTATAAAATCTAGACAATGAATTTAAACTGTATCATCTCATTTAGGGATTCATTGCATTCAAAAAAACAAGAGTTTTTGACATTCTATTTTTCTAAATATTTCAAGGAAAACTCAAATCAAGCATCATTACTAAACTAGTTCAATAGTCAAAAGCTTCATTGCAAAAGACCGAGCATTTCTAAACTCTCTACTCTAAGTTTTCTCATTTCTATTTATAGTTTATTACATTTTCTCAGTGTGTGTTGTACTTTATTTTGTGTATGCACACTGTCTCCTAAAATAAACAATAAGATAAATATATCTTCTCGATAATTCTTATTATTTTCTCCCACATATAAGAGCGGTAGTGGTCCTTCTATGGACTATTTATCTTTACTCCCATCAATAACTATGCAAGAGGTAGTGTGTGACCTAGACAATGTTATCCATTATAAAACCCAATCCAGGTTTTGGATCATCTATTTATTTTATATAAACTACTTGGTAGTGGGTGATCACCAAGACGATAGTACTAAGTCTCAACTTTGTACTGAACCTCTTGCATTAATTTCTCTCTACTATGTGTTTTCAGCATTGTTTTATATTAAATTAGAAAATGTTTTAACTATAAAAAAATATACTTTGATAGTTTATCTTAACTTGTGTTCATATAGTACTTTGATCAAGTAAATTGATTTCAAAGGATTCAAAAATATTATTTATATTATTTATCTAAAACATAATAAATCTTTAAAAAAATATTCACAATGATTAAAATATATATCATACTACTTATTTTGATAATATTGACTATTTTTTAGTATTAGGGGGATTTCAAAGTAATATATTTTAGACAGAAATTTTTTTTAGGTACTAATTTATCCCCCCCCCCCTCTTGAGATACTGACTCCAACCAATAGAAAGGTTTGAATCTTATAATTTATGTTAATTCTATATTTTTCTGCTAAAAATAAACATTTTTAAAAAACACTCAAAACATTATATGAAGAAAATTTTTATATGAGAAAATAAATTTTGTATATTATTTTAATAATTTTCAATTCAAAAATATATAAATTTATTTTTCGAATAAAATCATAAAATATAATTAACAACCATTTTTATTAGAAAATGACATTTTAATATACTAACAAATATTATTCTTATTTCATATCATCTACTAACTAAATTGGTGTGAACCAATTATTAATATAAAAAATAATTTAAAATCAATAATATATTTCTTTAAATAGAAATGTGTATCACATAAAGGTAAAATTTTTAAAAATAATTTTCTAAACAATAAATGATCTTATTTGTCATTTTAGGTAAAATAATTAAATTCAATCCATATTAAAAGTAGTATTTCTTTCCTATATACATATATTTCATAAAATAGTTACTCATTTTGATTCTAATTAATTCTATGGATATGTTTTAAGGATTGTATTGATACATTTATATTTTATCTAAATATATCATGGTGTCTCTTTATGTTCTATGTTCTGTGCGGAGAAAGCTATCAAAAAATCGACTTATTTAAAGGAAATAATATATTATAATTTCAGGGTTCTACATTCTCCCCCCCCCCTCCATTAAATAAATTACATTCTCACTATTTGAACCATTCAATCATAGTAATTTAGATTGGGAACTCACAATTAAGTATATAAATCCAGATGGTCCAACATTTATTCAGGATGTGGAAATAGATTTATCTATATGAAAAATTACTATAAGCACTTTATAAAGATAGAATAATCTTAATTAATTTCACATAGAATTATAGAAATTTGTTTTGATTAAGATCCATAATTAATAACTTAACAAAAAGAGAAAATGATTTTTACAATAATCATACAACTAGGGGTTTCTATAATTCAATATATTTAAGTTGGTGAAAACTTACATAAAATAAGAATCCATAAAATCCATATTTAAAACTCGCTATCTGATTTAATAATAGTAGTTTCATAGAATTTTCCTTATTCGTATGGGTTTTTGTGACTATATTCTTTGTTATCCCTTGGATTGGTACACTAAGTCATAAAATGACCAAATCTCTTGCAGTTGAAGCAAATAATTTTTATAGATTCTTTCTTTTCCTTGCACTTGTGATTTTGATGACCTTCCACTCCACACATAAAGCATTTACCATCCCTTTAAGGAAATTTCCCGCATGTTTCTTCAAACATTTTTAACATATTGGAAATTTAATCTTTTTTCCTTCATTATATTTATCCCTTGATATTTCATGAGACTCCATATTTATCTTCCTTAGTATGTTTAAGACTTAGAATATGTTCACATTATTAATCATATTTCACGGTTGATGGTTTGGAATAATCATAATGTTTCTCACTCCACCGCCCATTTTGATGGCTTATTTATCGAGTTAATGTCTTCATTATCCCTCAAATACATAGTTCCATTCAGTTCCCTCCATTACAAAAATAAAAAGAGTTATCATGAGTGAAGATCATTATAAGTAAATTATCATAAATAACCTTATGAATATTTTACCTCAGGATGTCTCACTGTATATCACTATCATGTTACAATATAGTTCTCAAAACTCTACTCATATCAAGATCGATTTAACCTATATCACTATCATATATCGTGGTTCAAACTATGTTAATTAGAGTTGGTTTCCCTCATACTTATTAACTCATTCCCTAAAATAGAGAACTTAAATTACTAGGAACTTTCTTAAAATATTATAAAGCCAAAAATCAATGAAATCTATGATCTCAAAATACAACTTATATTTTCTCAAACAGTATTAATCATTCCAATAGATAAATTCCATATTATAAATATTTCATAATAATAAACTCTCAATAACATAACTTTATCAAAACCTAATGGAATATCTCACATATTAAACCACAAGGATATTATATATTCCTCCATAATTTAACTTCATATCTAAACCTCAAATGGTATTAACCACTATTTCATAAACCTGTTACTATATATCATAATCCAATAAATGAGTGGAACTTATTTAAAAATATCATGAACTAATTATCAATCCCAAGGTAATCAATACAATCTAACTTGCTTCTTCAAAATCAAACCACCCTTTATTATCCCATTATCATGTGTATATTATTATTAAGAGTTATCCATACCTCAATCATATGTTCTCCAATTTTTATCCCAAAAAATATAACCTTGTAATAAAATAGATTATTAAGGTTATTAATACCATTTAATTCCAATCATATTACATCTAAAGAAAAACTACTGAAGGATAATCCTTTTATGTCTCACATAATAATTAATAATACATAGAATATATCAAAATTTCATAGATAAATATAACTTCACTAATTAAAATAGATTATATTATCAAGAATCTATTTCAATTATGATAACAACCTCAGTAAGTTAGGTAAAACTAGAAAAGTCACATTTTCCACCATAATAGGAATATACTGAAATTCATAACTGTTTAAGTGTTCTCCATTATTTGGTTGTAACATAGTGGGATCTAGGTACATACAGTTCTCAGATTCATTTCGATGATCTTGTTTCAAAAAAATAATAAAACAATAAATGGTTATGATAATATCAAAAATAATAATATGAAAAAATTAATCTTAATATGTCTTCCCTTATAACACATATGATACTTTTAGATCAACCAATGGATCTCTTTTATCAATCCTTTGTTATCCATGGTTATTTTTCTATTAGTTTTTCTCACCAAATTAGAAATAAATATTCATAATAGTTCATAACGAGAATGTGATTACCCAAATCATATACCTCAGGAGTGTCTGTCTTGGTGTGTAGTATTAGTCTCACTCATCATGCATCAGATTGATGATTGATTCAATGCTCAACCAACCCTTTTCTGGGTGAATACCCCTAGTTTCATATGTTTCACAACCACATCCACTCGCCCATATCTAGATAGGGACATATTTATAAGAAAGACTACATAATATCTATTTTTACAATACTTTATGATGTTATACAATACTTAGACTTAATCCTATGGTTTCATCTAGGGTTCTCTAACCATAATTGCAAAATCACATGTGAATTATTACCTAAATATCAAATCAAATACTATTCAAAAGGATTATCTAAACATTTTAAATTGTGATGAGTGCTAAATTATCAACCCCAAAATTATTGTCAAAAAATATCATAATCTTCAAATTTATCTAAACTTTTACTTTATTTTCAACTATGATGCCTCATACCCACAATCCAAGATTCAGTTCTCATAGACAAATAAATTACACTCTTTCTTTTAGAACAGTTGTAAAATCCTAGATATAACCATAGATTCTTACAAAAACAATAATGATTATTCAATCTCTTACATCCAAATAATATTTTTAGGTTTATATAATTAGAAAATTATGATACAATATAAACTAATAAATCCCACGTTCATTGTATCAAATGGAAAATTTTCCCATTATATATTAAAATACTTAGTGCATATCAAGTTTTCAATGTCTCCTAGAAATTCATTCACATGTTTCATCATTATAATTTTTTTTGCATCCTGATTTTATATATAATTTGGAGAAATGGAAACATAATAATGGGTGAGGTAAAACACTCGGTAAGTGAAACATATATAGGGAAGAATATGTGAATAAACATGTAATATGTACTCTGGAAGTAAAAGTTAAACAAAATGAATCCATTTTCAACTTGAAATTGGGAGCATGATATATCCATGACAATAAATGAAAACATTGATATCAATAGCACTGATCTCATAATGATGGAATTTATAATATTGGACATCAAAAACCTATTGTCAAAAACTTATTACAAGACGCATTAATTTTTTTGAGATTGTAATGAAGACATCCTTCTATCAAGGATCGATGATAAGATAATATCCTATTATGGGAAGAGGTATACACAAAATCCCAATATGTGTCATCTCATTAAACCCATTGATGAATCAAGGAGCTATATAATGTCAAGCCTCACCCATCACTTATTTAAGTAAAATTCATTCACTATAAGATAAATTTAATAAACTATAAATAATAAAACTTATGAATAATAATATATATTGAAATAAAAAAATAGGATTTTAGTATGTTTCCACAAGTTAATAAAATGGATAACCATGTCATTACCCATTCGGAGGAAGAAGGTGGATGGATAAACAACACATAGTCAACTTTCTGATAATAATTCATATCATAATGACAATAATTTTCCACATTTCGTTATAATATCATTATTTCAAGGTGAACATCATGAAATCTATGTTTTGTAAAATGTTATGTTCACATAATATATATATATGGGTATACCACTAAGAAAATGCTAGAATAATATGATCATTATCCATCAGGAGAAAAAAGTAAATGGTTTCAAAAGAACATGCCCCAAAGAAGTGAGAATTATTTTTCAAAGGGTTTGGGTGGTAGGGATTTATATCCTTCGAAAATAATCCGGTAATACAATATAATATAATAAAATGGTAGAATAAACCCAACATATATGAAATATGTTTAAATAATGATCATAACTCAATGAATGAAAAATGAGTTACCATCAATTCTTAGAATTGGGGAAAATCAGAATCACTATACACTTGAATAAGGGAACTTTTTTTCTCGTAAATCCAATGAAATAAATATAAAATAACATTCATAGGAAAATAAATAACTATAACTCTATAAAAATGATACATGGTTAATAAAATTTACTATGTCTTAAAGAATGTGAATTAAGACCAAGAAAATAATTACGAATTAAATACATACAAACCAAAACCCATTTAAATATAGGAGTAGAAATTGAACTTCAAATAACCTTTTTAAATGAT
This sequence comes from Viscum album, assembly GCA_963277665.1. NCBI lineage: Eukaryota > Viridiplantae > Streptophyta > Magnoliopsida > Santalales > Viscaceae > Viscum > Viscum album. The sequence continues at coordinate 1,124,413,065 of OY728147.1, read as the reverse complement.
AATTTAGGATATTATATCCTAAATAAGAAATATATGCACCACATAAATGAAATTATGTGCATAGATACAATACATGTCTCAATAAAGGGAAATTAAGATAAAAAACCATTAATCTTAAACTAACTTCCATGTATATAATTTAACCAATTTTTTTATAAACATATTTATCGTAATAACATAATTAATAACCTTAATCATGTCAAATTTCATTCATACTCTTCATGATTGTTCATTTCATCTAATTTTCTACAAAGAGTTTTTATAGTTTTGATCATTTATACTATATTCATAATTGTTGCATCAGTTTTTATTATTATTTAAAAATAAATCATTCATTGATCATATTAGATACTATAAGAAAAATTACAATATATTCTGTCATGTTATAATTTCATTTCATGTCAGTTTTTATTATGAACCGTGATGATGAAATTGATGATGATCAAGTCTTAGTGATTCTTAATGAATGAAATGTGTTTTCTTAATTAATGAATTAAATGTTGATATAATCGTATTGTAATCATAAATAGAACATTATTTATATATTTATATAATATTAAACTAGTAATTAATTTTATTTATTCATCCTTGACCTAAATTCCTAGAATTTTTTGATTAGGTGGTTAAACAGACCCAAACATAAACATACCCTAATTTAATAAATTATAATGAGGTGATTTAGTTGTAATATAATTCTAAAATAAGTATAATAATATATTTTTTTCATTGTTAGTTTCATAGATTATAAATATTAGTATAATAAAAATTAATGGATATGAAAACAATACACAATATGAATAAACATTTATTATCTTAGTACACTTTTTTAAAATAATTAAATTGATGATGATCATTTTCTGATCATGTCATTAATATGTTATATAATTTTTAATAACATAAATTTAATTATATCATTAATATAATAATTATTCTTTAATACCATCCTTATATACATCCTTGTTAGGCGAGGAAGAAAAATTAAATGTTTGACATCGTGGAGGTGGCAGTCTTCACAACGCACGAATGACGGTTTTGTTTTTCGTAATGAATTGGGTATATGAATAAATAATTTTAATAAACATTATATAAAAACATTAAATTATAAAAATTATCCTAATATCAATAGTTAATATAATTAGAATAAATTTTAAATAATATCACGAATTTTTTATATTACTCACATTGAGGAGATTAATTTTTCATAGAAGTATCCCTATATTTGAAGGGCTTAGGGTAACTATGAAAAATAAGGGGATTATGTTATTGGAAAAGGGTTATAGGTAGATTAAAATGGAATATTTTTAAGTATTAATTCTATGGTAATGTTTTTCTAGAAGTGGTTAATATATTACCTACTTATAAGAGAAGGAAAGGATATTTTTAGGAACATAGTTAATTTTTTTTAATAAAGACCAAACACTATTCAAGGTTCAATGCATAAAAAGTGTAAAAAGTATATTAGAAACATTTAATGGTTGATAAAAATCTCAAAAATTCATATATATTTGTGTTTTTTTAAATATTATTTATTTGACACTTGGTTAAACTCAATTTTCTCCTTTTTTACTTTTACCATTGTAACTAATTTCTAACCTTTGTAATTAATTTTAATGTTAAAGATTATGATTGAAAATTTTGACTAATATATACATGTATTTTCAAATTTCAAAATCCTTCTATCAAATAAAATTATCAATGTTACTAATTTTAATGAAATAAATTGATTTATTATAAAAAAGATAATGTTTATGTTTCTTTCAAGGCTATCTAAAACCGAATATCTCTTAAAAATATTTTATTTTATAAAAAGAGAGAAAATAATTTGTATATTAAAGTATCATTTTAATTACTTGGAAAAATGTTTCACGTATGGTTTATAAGTTCAAGAATATTTTAAAATGAATAATTTTATTTTTAAAAGTAATATTTTTTTTACTTAAAGGATTTTTAAATCTTCTAGGTTACGCATACATAGTGATAAAAGCATGGAAATTATAACTTGCATAAATATTGCATTTTTTACTAAAAATAATCCTTCTAAGAAAATGATCAATAAATCATACTATGAAAATTATGATATGAGTGATTCAAAAATGAATTTAATTTAATTAATTCCATATTCCAAAATTTATAAATTCATTTTTTGAATAAATTTGAATAATATAATGAAAATAGTTTTTATCTAAAAATAAAATTTTAAAATATTAACTGATATTAATCTTATTTCATATTATTCACCAAAAAAATTAGTGTCAACAAATTATTAATATCAAAAAAAAATTCATTAACCATATTTTTCATGAAATGTAAATGTTTATTGAATAAAAGAAATTTTTTTGGAAAAATATCATTATGGACCATAAATAGTATTATTAATCATTTTAAGTAAACTAATTTAATTTTTTTCATATTAAGCAGTATTTATTATATTTATAAAAATATTTTAAAAAGTTGCCAGTAATATAAATTCCCACTAATTAAGTGGATAGGTTTTAACAGTCATATTTAAACATTTATATTTTATCTAAATATATCATAGCTTCTATTTAAATTTGATGTTGTCTGTGAAGAAATCTCAAAACAAATTGACTTATTTTAGGTAATAATATATTATAAATTTAGGGTGTCTCATATCTTGTGAAATATATGAACTTGTATTGGAATTATAATGGAATTTTTATTCTTATACTAGAATTTCCCACTATCGAGTATCACATGGAACCCCGACACTCATCTTGGAATTCCCATAAAATCTGAGAATTCATTTGGAAATTCCAACTAATTAATAATCACATGGAATCTAGGTTCTCAACCCATAAGTACTTATCTCAAGTAACAGGGACACACAAGTTGTTTATAGTTCACTTCAATATCATTCTATAAATGGTCATCTAAATTTGAAATTTCAATAGGCATTAACTATTTCACTATTTACCATTTACCACATTTATAACATCCCAGGTAATTATAGAATAAAAAAATTTCATTTTTATTAATATTTATGAATTAGGTAGTAATTATAACTTAAATTGGGTTCTATGTTCTTTATCATACCCAAAACACAACAATGTGTTTCTTTGAAATCATATGTTGCACGTAAGACTGAGTGATAAATAAAAATATTATATTATTATTATTATCATTTTAAGTTGTAGTTATCACCTAGCCTTAGTATCAGTGGTAATGAGTAGAAATAACTATATTATTTGTACACATGTTTAATAATTTTTTATACATTTATATAATAAATTTTATAGGCTTAAATATGAATAAATCTAATTTTAAATATAAAATGCACTAATATTTTCAAAAGGTAGTTTTACAACCTTTGGATGGGGAACCCATTTTAAATATATTTTTTTGAAAATTTTATAAATTATATATAAAAAATTGAACTTAATTTTTTTAAGGTAAATATCAAATTTTAATTTTGATTATTTTTCTATTTTTCTAAGAATATTGATATTTTGATGAATAGTGAATAATATAAGATATTAGTTCAAAAATTATTTTTCTTCAATTTCAGTTATATATTTTCATTATGTTTTTCATTAGTTTAAAAATATATTTAAATAATTTTGTTTAATTTAATATAAATTAAGTCATTGTATTTAATTTCACATTAAAATGGGATATAAAATCATTTTCAACTTTTGAATGTTTTTACATTAAAAACTCATTTTCTCGATCTGTCCATAGGATTAATTTTAAATTAACTTTAGTCACTTCTATATTTTGAATTTTGAAAATGGTCATAAATGGTTTTAATCAAAATTATATTTATGATAAAATAGTATCAACTTATGTTTTGAAAATTATGAATACTAAATTTAATAATTATTTTTATTACCATAGTTAAAGGCAAATCGAAATATTAAGGGAAAATAATATTATAAATAACCCCAAAACTTGTAAATATTTAATTGGATGATTTTTTAGACTGAAATCCATAATTGGTCTTAAATATAGTCTTTATATTCCACTTGGATGATATTAAGACAATTATATTATTTTATTCAAAGAAAAGTCAATTTTGTCACTCTCTTGTTTTTAACAGGTAAAATATTTTTAATATGGGGTTATATAAGGGATATGTTCATCTATAAATATTATTTAGAAATATAAAATGTTTACATACATCATGGAAATTTCTTTATAATTTTTAGAAATTAAATATTTAAATTAAATGGTGACATAATGATGATGCAGTAATTGCTTTATTAGTAGAGGAATCAAATAAATGATTTTAAAAATATTAAAATAAATATAATTTTATATAATTTACATCATCCACAGATTTTATAGATGACTTTAAAATTTTAGGGATTATTTAAGGGAGTTTTATAATATATCTAGTTTTTATGATATTTTAAAAAATTCAAGAAATGAATAGTTTCAAAATTAAAACAAAAGGAACTTTAAAATATAAAATAATATTCTAAATGATATAAAATTTCAATAAAAATATGAATCAAAAAAATAATTAGTATAAGAACAAAACATTAAAAAATTAATCATTTGATGGTATTTTTTCATGTTATAATAATTATATTAACACTCAAAGTGTAAATTACATGATACCACAGTAAGAGTTAGAAGGGAAAAACAAGGGTTAAAAGAAAAAATATAAGGATTTAAAAAAATAAAGACACCTATATAATTTTAATTTTATAAATATATTTATACCCTTAATAATAAGATATTATAAATAACTCAATTTTTATTCATTTAGAATAAAAAATATTTTTATATTAATTTAATACTTTTGAAAAATTCTAAGAGTATCCCTCCCCACTCTATTTGAAGGGAACTACTTATTATCAATTATTTACACTTAAAAACCATTTATATTAGGCCAATAACTAAATAAATACCATCCTATAATCCCTACCCACATTTTAGAAGCATTATTTTAGGCATAACACCCTCTTTAGAGGTGTTAAGGTGATAATCAAAAGAAATCACTCGAAGAAGAGGTATCATTTTTAATTAAATGTTTCTATTTTATTTCTTCTTCCACTTCATTAAAATATTACTCAACCATGATGAAATAATAAATAATGTATCCTAAATATACTAATATGTTATTAAAATCCACGAAATTCATCTCCACTACCATCAAATGGAAAAATAATTAATCATTTGTGTGTACCTGTGAACTATCGCCTCCACGAACCGATATAATTAATTTTCCATTACTGTATCTAAAAAATGGTTATATTGATGGAATTAATATTTATATATTATATTCATGAAATATTTATTATTATAATATATTAATATATTAATTACATTATTACTTTCCGTGCACATAAAAATGATAACACTGTTCGTGTGTACGTGTGAACTATCACATCCATAAAGCGATTGCGATTTATTTTTCTTCAACACATAACATGTATGATAAATATAAGTATAAATAAATGATTAATATTATATTGATATTATTATTACCATTCTAGAAATATAAAACAATAATTACCTACTTTCCATAATGATCATTAAAAAATGGAGACGTTGCTCATGCGTACGGATGGATTACTGTCTCTATAAGTGTGACATTGTTTATTTTTCATATACAAAATAAATGAATGGATTTAAAAGTATAATTAATTTATAAAATTTATTATTATTTCATGAATATTATTCATGATATGAATGAATAATGACCAACTTTGACTATAGATATCATACCAAAGTCATTTTGGACTCATGTACAGAATATCATCAATATGTACATCATGAAAATAAATAGTTAAGTAACTATTAAAACATGGTAATAAGAGATATAAAAGGAATAATAAACATTAAAAAGGTAATAAAGATAATAAATAATAAACTAATGATTATTATTCATAAATATAAATAATATAAGTGACAAATCAAAATTAAGGTAAGGGACATCATCTCAATCCCCTTTCATTGATATGTATTTCTATTTATAATCCCACATTATTTTATGAGGTATATAAACAAAACCTTTGAATTTTAATTCCATTCAGAAGTTTTCAAAAAATGAATATTTTTATTCTTTCTATACGAAGCATTTGACTTTATTTAAAAATGAAAAAAGGAATGTTTTTTAATGTATACGACAACAACGATTTCTCTACCATCATGACCATTATTTGATATTGTGATTCCTCTACAAGAATTCATGTTTAAAAAATAAAAATAACATCCTTTTACCGTTTTATGGGTATTTTGGTATTGAAAATGGGTTTTAAAATGGATTTATTATTTCAATACCTTGAAATGATTTCTTATTATTCCAAATGAAGTTCCATGAGTGTAATTCTAAAAATTGAAATCTTTTATGTGTTATGATTAAGTAATGGTACATGGAAATTTGATGGGTGGTTATTTGATAAATAAAGGATGGATGGTTCATGATAAATCAAGGATGAGAATTAATGTTATAACCTTCAATTCATTGGGTATGGAAGTCATCCATACGGTTATTCCATTTTGTAAGAGTGAAAGGTATTGTAGTTGACCACATGGTTATTCCATTTTAGAATAATTATGTCCCAATATACCTTTATGTGTTATATATTCTTCATATGGGTTTTATGGTAATATAATTATTAAAAATGGGTATGTAATGAGCTTACTTTAAAGTATAAGTATTTATTAATTCTTAAGGTGGAAAATTTTTACTTTATGTTAAAGTATTCATGGATTTTCATGTTTTCACTAGACTAACAGTTTTTCTTCTTTGTGTGCCCCTTGTTGTTATTTTTTATGCTCATAAAATGTTTTAAATTGACTTTAACATGATTTAATAGAGAATAGATACAAGAATATAATCAATGGAAAAATTATGATGATTGAACATGAAAAACCCATGTTTCATTTTTAATGATTATATTTTGTGATAAAAGTGGATATTGAGTTGAATTTGCTATATCATAATATTTGAATTTTTTGAATTATGGCATAATTCTCTAAATATCTAATCAAAAAAAATCTTCAGTGTGAAAGAAATTAAATTTCTTGACTTAACTCAAGATTATGTAATGCTTTAAGGTTGGGGCTTTATAGTTGGTATCATAGGTTAGCTTAGATAAATTTAGAGGTCAGGATATTATTAATAACTTACCATTTAAATATTTTACATATGGGAAAGTTAAAATGTTATATAATTTTAATATTACCATTTTTATTCATTTAAACTATATCTGTTAATAATGTTTTCCAAAATAATAAATAGGGATGTATTAGTGGTAAGGAACCAAGAGGCAACCATCCTTTTGAATCAATATCCCGAGATGGTTAGAATTATAACTGAATAGTTGTTTCAGTGATGGATTAGTTGAATTACGAAATAAATGTTGGTGGTGTCCATGAAAGATAGAAACATGATCTACCATAGAGGAACATGATGATAATGGGGCATTTTATGGGGTTTCCTCCCCCATCATTCATAGGATCATCTCACCCCATTCTAGCTGAATGATGGATTAAATCCCTAGAAAATATATTCAATGCCATCAATTTTTTGGAGAACTAAAAGTTAACTCTTGTATTTTATTGTTTTTAAGATTAATACTTTAACTAAAGTTCAATGGTTAAAAATGTTAGAGAAAGTGAAGTTATTGATTCCAATTAATTGGGTTAATTTAATACAATCTTTCTTGAGAAATATTTTCTTAAGGCGGTTTGACATAGAATAGAAAATTAATTCTTTAAATTGAGACAAAAGGATAAAGATTTGGTGGATGCATATAAATTATGTTTCATCTTTTTGGAAAGGTATATCCAAAATTCTATCTGGGATCTTGAAATTAAGATGAATCAGTTTTACTCAGGATTGAAGATATGATATCGGAGGGAAATGGATTTTCATGAGTTCAAAATCTATGATAAATATGTATGATGTGCTGATAAGGTAGAAATGGATTTTTCTAATAATCACATTTCCCATGAGATAAATAAAAATAAAAGGTATAGTTTTCAAGAAATAGGAAATAATTCATCAATGAATCTTAGAGGTATGAAAATTAAATATCAATATTGTAAGAAGTGTGGTAAAAATAATCCCAAATAATATATTTCAATGTCTTGTAATAGATTTTTATGTGGTAAAACTATTCATATTTCACGTGAATACAAGGGATATAATAATGAACGCTATGAAAATCCATTAGTAACATGTTTTAGTTGCAATGAGTTATGGAATTATACCAATGTGTATCCAATGTTGATTACTCAGGGTGTAAACCAGAAATATTAAAAGAAAAAGGGTGAGGAAAAATATTTTTCTACTATTGTGGATGATATTCATCAATAAAATGAAGTGGTGAGAGGTATGTTATAGTTTTTTTGAATTACTCCAATACTCTATTTGACTATGGATCTTCACATTCATTCATTTTTGATATCCTTATAGGTAAATTGTAAATATCATCTAATGAATGTGATATATAACTTTTGATAAAAACTCTGAGTGGAAGTATTAAAGTGACCAATATTTATAAGAACCTTCATATTATCATTGGTGGGAATTCCATTCTTACAAATCACGGGGAACTTCCCATATTGTACATTGATATCATTTTAGGTATGGATTATATTTTAGATTATCTTTCTAAAATAGATTTAAAATACCAGAATGTTTTATCCAATTATTTTATACCTTTGATAACATACCAAGAAGACGAGATATTTATTAAATATGGTAGTGAAAGTTTTCTAACCCATATTGTTGAAAAGAAAGAAACAGTTTTGATTAGTGACTTCCCAGTAGTGATTGAATTTTCAGATGTTTTTCCTAATGAATTTTTTTGTGTTGTTCTTGATCAAGTAGTTCGATTTACTATTGATTTAGTGCCTGGAGATAAGACTATTTATAAACCCTACTTTTTAATGGATCAATTAGAATTTGTGGGATTGAAAAACCTATTGCAATAATTGATTAATAATGGTTTCATTCTACCTAGAACTTCACCATTGGCTATTCTTTTTTTTATTTGTGATAAAATAAGGATGGTTTCATGAGACTCTTTATTGATTATAAAAACATTAATAACATCACTATTAATAAAAATTGTCATTTTCTAAATATCTATTTTTTTTATCTCTAGGGAGCTCAATATTTTTTGAAGATTGATTTGAGGTTTGGGTAGCATTGGTATAATTTGAAGGAGGATTACATTCTAAAGATATTTATTCAAAATATATATGGAAATTATGAGTTTTTAGTTATGCCCTTTGGGTTATCTAATGCACTTGATTTATTTATGAATCTTATGAATTTATTATTTCATTTATTTTTTTAACAGTTTATAGTTATGTTTATTGATGATATTTTTCTACATTCTAAAGTCCAGGAGGAACATGAAAGCCACATAAAGATTATTTTAAAAACATTAAAGGAAAATAAAATATATGTAATGTTTAATAACTGTGAATTTTGGATGAAACTAATTTCATTCCATGGAAATATTATTTCAAAAGATGGTACAAATATTTACCATTCTAAAAAAAGTTGTTAAAAAGTGTCTAAGACCTACCAATGTCAAAAATATCTATAATTTTCTTGGGTTTGTGGGTTATTACTGTTGGTATTTTGAATCAATTTTTTCGTTTTCTATAAAAATAAATAATATAACATGTAAGGGGGTTAAGTTCATTTAGAAAAAAGAATGTGATAATTGGTTTCTGGAAATGAAAAGATGATTGGTAAATTCTCCAATTCTGGCATAGCCTTCCAGAAATGGCTAATTTTTCATCTACAATGATGTCTCATTGAAATTACATGGTTGTGTCCTAATATATAATGATCAAGTAATTGATTATATTTCATATCAATTGAAACCACTCTAGTTAAATTACCCTACACATGATTTGGAATTATATGTTGTAATTTTTTGCATTAAAAATTTGGAGGCATCATTTTTATGGAGTGAAATCTGAAATATATACTAATCATAAAATTTTGAATTACATATTCACTCATAATGAATTGAACATGAGATAGAGAAGAAGGATGAAATTAAAAAAGGATTATGATTGCATGATTCATTTCCACCACAAAAAATAAAATAAAGTGTATTATTCTTTGAGTATAAAATTTAGTTCTACATTAACCATGTTATGTTTTGGAAAATGACCCTTTGGTTATTGATTTGATGATTTTTTTTTTTCTTAGATTTTATTGGTGTAAGAAATTCCTCTATTTTTTTTCAACCGTCTGTGATATTTTCTCTTTCATAAAAAATTAAGAGTATAAGGAAGAATATAAGTTGTATAAAAAGGAATAATTGGTTAAAAAGGGTAATTTTCATGAATTAAAAATTGAAAAATATTGTTTTTTCTGTTTGATAATAGGTTATATGTGTCTTGTGATTCACAATTGAAGAAAGAGTTGTTATGTAAAGATTATAGATCTCCATTTTTAGTTCATCTGGAAATCATTAATATGTACAAAGAACATTGGGAGTATTACTGGTGGGTTGGAATGAAAATAGATAATGATGACCTTACCGTGAAGTGTTTTACTAGTCAGTGGGTTAAAGTAGAATCACATTTCTGGAAGAGGATTCTTCAGCCTTTTCCAATTCTAGAGTGGAAATGGAAAAATATATCAAAATATTTTATTTTAGGATTAAAAATTACTTATTTAAGTATAGATGGTTTTTCATTTTTTTAATGTTAAGAAGGTATATTCCATATCAATCTCATTTTTTGAGCCTTGGAGTAGTTCAGCAGGAAGAGAATCTTTCTTATGAGGAACAACATGTTTAGGTTCTTGACCGCAAATAGAAAGTATTGTGGCATTAAGTGATTTGTAAGGTTATGGATTTTTTGAAAAACCATATGGTTGGAGAGGAAACATGGGAATATGAAAATGAAATGAGGTGAAAATACCCCCACTAATTTGATAGGTGAATAAAATTGTGAGGAAAAAATTTTGAAAAGGGTGGAAGGATGTAACATCCGATGTAATTATAGAATAATCTTTTATATATATATATATTAATATTTATTAATTAGATAGTAATATTACCCTAAAAAGGATTTTATTTCTGATATCATAATAGATATGAAACAAAGATTTTCTCAGAAATCATACATTGCACGCAAGACTGACTTATATCAAAAAATATTATATTGTTAATATTATTATTTTAATTGGTAGTTATTGCCTAGTCATTCTATTGATGGGAATTATTTGAACATACTATATTTTGTTTACACATTTTTATTAAATGTTTTTTACGTTCATCCAATAAATTTTATAGACTTAAAATAAGAATAAATTAAATTTTAAGCATAAAAAAGAACTGATATTTTAAAAAGGTAGTTTTACCACCTTTTTATGGTGAACCCATTTTAATATAATTTTTTAAACTTTTATAAATTTAATATCAAAAATTAAACATAATATTCGAATTCAAAATAAAAAAATTTACTTTGGTTTAATTTTTGGTATTTTTCTGTGAACTTTCATATTTTGGTTAATAGTGAATAATACAAGATATTGGTTCAAAACATCTTTTTCTTAAAGATTATTTGTATAGTTAAATATTTTTTTATCATTTAATCTAATTTATCTCATTGAAATCACTTTCATATTGAAATTGGCTATAAACACTTTATGAGCATTTGAATGTTATTACTTTAAAACATAATTTTCTCGATCCGTCAATGGGATTAATTTTAAATTAATTTTTTCCATTTATATTTTTGTAATTTTTAAAAATGGAAATACATATTTTTAATAATAATTATATTTATGATATAATATAATAAACTTAGTTTTTAAAAATTATGAAAAGTACTTTTAATAATTATATTTATTACCACGGTTTATGCGTAAATCAGGTAATTAAGGTTTAAATTAATATTATAAATTACCCTAACACTTTTTCTAATTTAATTGAATTATTTTTATGTAACTTAATTCTTACTTGGGTATAAATATAACATTTATAATCCACTGGGATTAATTTAAGGCATTTAAACTATTTTAGTCAAAGAAAAGATATTTTTTTCACACTCTTGTTTTTTATAAGTAAAATATATTCAATATGGGATTATATAAGGGATATGTTAGACTATAAATATTATTTATAAAGATAAAACATTTACCTACATATTGTAAATTTATTTATAATTTTTATGAATGAACTAATGAAATTAAATGGTGAAACAATGATTATGTAGTAATTGCTTAATTAATTAAAGAATAAAATAAATGATATTAAAAATATTAAAATAAATATTATTTGAAATAATTTTTGTAATATATGAATTTTATCCATTAATTTCACATTTTTTGATGATATAATGGAGTTTGTTTAAAATATAAAGCTGTTATGATATTTTTAAAAAGTCTAGAAATGAAAAGTGTCAAAATTGATACTAAACGTACTTTAAATTATAAAATTTTTCATTAAATGATATAATATTTATATAAATCTATGATAATTCCAAATAATTGGTATAAATCCCAAAATTTCATAAATAAATCATTTATTGGTTGTTTTTGTGTTATAGTGATTATATTAACCCTCAATGTGTAAATTACAAGATAACATGGTAAGAGTTAAAAGGGTAAAATAAAGTTTAAAAAAAGATAAGGAGTAACAAAATAATGGAAAGCTATGAAATTTTATTTTATGAATTAATTTATACATATATTCATATTATCTTAAAAAACTCAATTTTATCTATTTGTAATTTAAAATTAATTTATATGAATTTAATAATTTGAAGAATTCCAAGAGTGCCCCTACCCTCTCTTATAAAAGGGGACAAATTATTATCATATATTAACAATTAAAAACCAATTTGTTTCATAAAATACCTACCTAAATCTCTTACTATAATCCATCCCCACATTCTAGAGGCGTTATTTTTGTAAGAACACCCTCCATATAGGTGTTAAGTTGATAATCAAATGAAATATCCCGAATAAGATGTATCATTTTTAATTAAGTGTTTCTATTTTATTTCTTCTTACACTTCCTTAAAATATTATTCAATCATGATGAAATAATAACTCCATTAACCTTAATATAATAATATTTTATTATCATCACCTAAATCCATCTTCACTTCCATCAAATGGAAAAAAAATTAATTATTTTTGTGTATGTGTGAACTATCACATCGATGAACCGATATAATTCATTTTCCATTACCATATCTAAAGACTTATTATAATAATGGATTTAATTTTTGTATATGATATTAAAGTAATATTTAACATTATAATATACTAATGTATCAATTATTTTCTTTCTTTCCAAGCACATAAAAATGATAATGTTGTTCATGCGTACGTGTGAAGTATCACCTCCATGAAGAAATGTGATTCATTTTTCTTCACCAAATCACATGTATGACATATATAATTATATTAAAATGTTTAATATGATATTAATTATATTATTTTTACTCTGTAAAGATAAAATAATAATTACCTTCTTTCCATAATAATCATTGAAAAATAGAAATGATACTCATGTGTGTGTACGTCTTACTGTCTTTGTGATTGTAACGTAGTTCATTTTTCATATCCATATTTAATGATTGGATTTTAATATATAATTTATTTATAAAATTTATTATTATTTCATGAATATTATTCATTATTTGATGAAACAATGACCAAATTTTACTATATAAATCGTACAAAAATCATTTTGGACTCATGTACTAAATATAATAAAAAAACCATCGTGAACTTAAATATTTATGTAATTGTTATAATATGGTAATAAGTGATATAAAAGGAGTAATAAACTTGAAAAAGTTTCTCAAAAAAATAATTATCCTACTTTTATTATTCAGGAAGATGAAGAACGTACATGATGATTCAGACTCGAGGTAAGGGACTTCATCTCAATCTCATTTTTTTGAATGGCCTGAAGGCCTTATTTTCATATTGATTTTTGATAACCCCCCTTTCCATGGAAGAGTGGGAACCCTTAAAATTACCATAGGTTGAGATATTACATTCCCATAGGCTTGGATACATTATAAGACTCATAGGTCTTAATAAAATCATACAGACTATGACTACTTGAAAACACCCCTCCCCAGCATCTGCATCGTGATCAACTCTCCACCTTTTCATGGATGTTCGGATAGCATGTCCATGTGTAGGTGAATCGGCACAGTACTGATGGAAAATTACATACCCTCTCATTCTTCCAATTTTTTTTAGCCCATACTCTAGTGAATGTGCCCTACTTTTGAATCCTCCTATGGGGTAGTTCCTTATAAACAAACATTATTTTATTCGGTGTATAAAAAACCCTTTGAATTTCAATTCCATTCAAAAAAATCAAAAAGGAATATTTTTATTATTTCTATATGGATAAATTTACTTTCATTTCAAATTATAAAGTAATGTTTTTTAACATATACGGCGAAGGTGAATTCTCCACCATCATGACCATTATTTAATATTTGGATTCCTATATAGGTCTTAATGTTTTGAAAATAAAAAGGAATTCCTTATTACCTTTTCTAGGTATTTTGGTTTTTAAAATGGTTTTTTAAATGGATTTATTATTTTAATAACTTGAAATTATATCTTGTGATTTAAAATTAAATTTTATGAGTGAAATGCTAAAAATTTCAATCCTTTGTGTGTTGTGGTTAAATAATGATACTTGGAAATTTTATTGGTGGTTTTGTGATTAACCAAGGATGGTTGGTTTCATAATAAATCAAGGATCAGTGGTTATGTTATATCCTACAATTCATTGGGTATGGAATTTGGTTGTATGGTTATACCATTTTGTAAGAGTGAAATGTAAGGAATTCGAAAACATGGTTATTCCATTTCAGTATATTTATGTCTCAAGCTACATTTATTTGATATATGTGTTTATTATGGTTTTTATGGTAATATTGTTTTACAAATAGGGTATTAAATGGTCTTACTTTTAAAGTAAATTATTTACTACTTATTAAGGGTGAATTTTTTTTACTTTATGTTAAAGTATTCATGGGATTTTATGTTTTCACAAGACTAATAGATTTCCTGGTTTCTGCATCCCTTACTGAGATTTTTTATGCTCATTGAAAGTTTTTAATTGTTTTTTATAGTATTTAAGGGAGATTTGAGACAATTATGGAACCAAGGGAAAATTATTATGATTAAACATGAAAAGATACCATGTTTTATTTTAAAAAAATTTTATTTTGTGAAAAAACAAGATATTGAGTAGAATTATCTACATTGTAATATTTGAGTTGTTATAAATTGTAGTCAGATTCTCTAAAACTCTAAACATGAAAAGATCCTCAATGTGAAATAAAATAAAATTCTACACTTTACTCATGATTTTGTAATATTTTAAGTCCTGAGAATTATAACATTGATCTCATCTCACACTTTAACATTTGACACTTCATTTTACAATTTCAATTCATTTTACAAGCCAAAAAACTCATAATATAACATTTATTTCCCATACCATAAAACATGGTTTACCTATTTATCATATTGAGATTATCCCATGATCTCACCATTCATTTCATAAAATCATATCTCAATTTTCTTTATTAATTATTCACTTTTAGGTTCAACTTCTAAACATTGAATTTCCTTTGGAATCACCATTTACATGGGTTCATTGGAATAGAAGTTACTTCAACACCATGGTGCATGTAGACTATTTGATAATTAATATACATGAGTCTATTTTGTATCCCTCTTCATGATTTATGAATGTATAATATAAACAAGTCTAAAACCATAAACATCTATAAAAATTAAAACATTTATCATTTCTTTTAATCAAAACCCATTTTAGTCTATCAAATTAACATAAACATTTAATAATATCCATTTACACTGTGAGGAATCCCATGGGGATTTCTTTCAAGGTAACCGATTATAATTCTATATAAGTTCATACAAATAAGTAAATTTCATATTTTAGGTTCTAATTTTAATTATAGGTTCAATATCGGATACATAAACATAATAAAAAACCCATGTACATTGAAATTTATGATATTCAATGGGAAATACTTAGAGACCTCCTACCTTATCCATATAGATATCATCCTATCTGATATTAGCCACCTGTTCGAGCTAAAAATGTTAAGAATGAATATGTTTAAAAAATCCCTAAAAATATTACATATTAGACATAAAAAGGGAGAGATTAATTGACCATGAAAAAATTAAATAAATTATGTAGGAAGTGTTGTATCCTTACCTTTGTCTTTCTAAGAAAAAATATAATTCAATCCATGAATATAGAAGATTCATCTAAATCTCATTGAGGATAGAAAAATTGCATGAGGGGATGTTATTGGGTGAGTGGTAGATCAAAAACTCTAGTGCGGTGTTTAGTGGTGGACTCAATGAAATTACCAAGTTTCCCCCATTTAAACATGGTATGGCAACCACCAATTAGTTGTTGGGCCCCCTCCAGCTTGATGGTGTGTCTAGTAGAACTGTAGGGATTCTAGATATTCCATTCACTATCCATTGGCACTATAGTTGTTTTACTATAGGCCCTATATTCTCTTGAACTCCCCCCCCACCCTACTCCCCCCAAAAGCTTTCATGACCACTCTAAAACCCCAAAACATTCCGAAAAAAGGATATGACCAGTGTTTTATCAAAAAAATAAAATGGCCTCATACATTTATGAAGGGTACACTTCTTAAAATCTACCAAACTTATAAAATATTTTACCGGAGAATTATCTCAAACCATCATCGAGTAACATTATTAATCCTCTTAAAAACATTAAACAACTCCACATCTTGGTGTAATATTCCCTATATTTTAAATAATGGTGGTCTCCACACTATAGCTACATCTATATGAACATGTAGCCACTCACCTAAAATTAAATAGGTTAGTGATGTTGATCCACATAATACTTTGCATATCTCTATATGTCTCCATGTGTTTTTTGAGAATAACATAACATGCTCTGAGATCTCTTGAATAATACTCAATCCTAACAAGACTAATTTACTAGCCTCTTACTGGTTATTTTTTATCAAAACTTCTTGAATCCAACTAAACCATTGAAAACCTAACTAAACCATGAATCATAGAACCACTCATTTTTAATCAACTCAAACATGACATCATAGATCCAATGGAATTCATGAGTTCACAAATCTACCAAAATCTCACATTTCCAATTAAATTCTCTAATCAACACCAATTCATTGTCGCCAGTTTCTCCCATAAAACTCATGGTTTCACCCCTGATACTATTATGATATGTTTCTTTTCCTAAAAATTCATATTTCCATACCACGCCCTGATATAATGATTGTGGTTTGCACTCCACACTGATGTGGTGATCACTTACTCCCATCTTTATCATGATCCCAAGGTTTCCCCATCCAATGTATTGAACGGACTAGAGTTCTTCCCATCATTGGGAGTACCCTACAATCGCCAATTCTAAATCATTGTGCTCCAACCAAAAGAATTTCTTAATAAACTCACATTTCGCACTTCCTTGACTCACTTAGTGTGACCTCAAATTTTTCACACTAAAGTATTCACAAAACACCAGTCACATGCTAACCCAACCAACCATTCTCAATTCCCAATCAAAATTGATGAATCTTAGTTATCTAGTCCACACACCAAAAATGATGTTTTATTCTCAAAAGGATTGTTAAATTATAGAAAAACACCTATCACATCCAATATAACATTCCAAGTGTGGTTTTGAAATCAACACATTCAGTATTATGCAAGAATGAAATTTGAACCTCTCCATGCCAACATACCTCAACATTCTCAACTTCCCTAGCGAATGTATTTCCAACACCCCCAACCAAAATTCATTATATCAAAGAGGTATCCCATGAATTACATGATACATACATTGAATTATAAAGTATACTTATGAATATATCTAACATTTGAACCCACAAATATCCATGTCCACCTTCTCTCCATATTGCATGCACCAATACACCCCCAAACCAAAGCAATTTTGACTACTCCAAAACCAACCCAAGGCTTAAGTCAAGTCCTAGGCCCAATCCAACATGGTATATGAATTCATACCTAAAATTCACCAAGGATTCCAAGTATATTAACATTCACTTAATTGATGTCATTATAATTCCATAACAACATCCTAACCACTAGTTTCACATATATAAGATCTCATTCATGCAAGGTTCCTATCACAATGACTGGTATTCCACTCCCCACTAAATTATCATTTACATCATCACATCACTAAAAATTTCTAATAACCTTATCCCATGCTCCATCTATAATAAAATATTATTTCCAGATGGTTCAATATTTCTTATCATTGTGTACCACTATGAAGTTAACTCATCACCCATTCTTATCTCATGGAAACACCACTCATGATGCTCTTCAAAAAAATTGAAAAAATGAGGGTCACCCATTTAAATGGCTGATGGTATACTAAACACTATTTTTTCCATACCTTACCACTCCAAAAGTACCTACCCATATGGATCCCTTTAAGAATGAAAATTTGACACTCCATCCTATACATGATATTACATTTGTTATATCAATCTATATCTCCCATGTTGAGGTTCAACCCGAATCAATCGGGTCATCTCCCCCAATATTTCTAAGCTCTCACCCTCTTTATAAGAACACTATTATTCTCATATTAAAATCTTAAGGTCACCACACCAATGTTCTCATAATCAAATCAACATCACTCCACATCCAATTCACATAGTCGCCTTCTCATTGAAGAATTTTAGTTGTAGGCTCTGGTGCCTCCCAATCTATAAAATGATTTACACAACACATCACCAATTTGAATGCATCTAGGATCCCATTTAAGATAAATGGTTTCATTCCCCTACATATCCCAATCATGAGGACCTGACTCAACTCCAATGGGGAACATTTTACCAAACCTTGGACACACACTTACACCACTGGTAATGCCCCCACCATATTCCATCCCCAATGAGGAAAATAAAACTCAATAATATTCAAAACAGATCACTTCACTAAATAGATAGTTTAATTCTATCTACAACCTTGATGAAAATCTAATCTCTATGAGTAACGATATTTTAACCTTGTAATTCATAATTTATATCGAAGTAATAAATCTATTTTTGATAATCTTGGTGGTATCCAATTTCACATGGCACAAAAAATAATATACATATAATGTTACCCTATAATATTGATAGAAAATTTTCTAATGAGTCTTCCTTGGACATGTGTGGCTCCATATCATTCACTTATTTGGAAATGATTAATTATGATCATCACCAAATCCTCATGGAAATCCTACCTAAATAGATGAAGCCACTTCTTCCCTTTATATTTAATAATGCATGGGCTCTTCCTCATTAAAGTGGTATTATACTTTATGACATCTAGAAATCATTAAAGTATAAATACATTGTTTTAGCATGAATTTTCAAGAATAAATTTCTCAATAGAAACATGAAAGATTGGATCATAAATTGTTTCAGTTCTTTAAACAATCAGATTGACTCTCTTAAAAATTCATTGAACCAGCTTCAAGAATGAATCATTATAAAATACTTCTCTAGAATTTAGAGAATGAATATAAGGTGTTATCTAAACACAATAATCTCCAAAATATTTATGAGAACATTCAAAGGAACACATTCAGAAATATATGTATCAATGATAGTGATAGAAATTCAAAAAAATAAATTTCCCTACAAAAGGATAAAAAGGATAATAGGCCTTTATCACTTCTCAAATATAGTGAACAACATTTAGATGACCAAAAACCCATTTTGGACATGTTTTCTATATATTCATGAATATTTTAAATTTACCTACTACTAAATGATATTTAATGAATGAAATAATTCCCATGTTGGTGATTGTTGAGGGAAACATCACGCTAACCTCAATCCCTCCTAATTTTAAGATTATAGGGGCTGTATTAGGCCTTAATTCTAGAATCACTCCTGGCCCTGATAGTTTCACCGAAAATATTTTTTTCAAACATTCTGGGATACCATTCAGTATGATGTCTATCAATTGGTCATTAATTGGTTCAAGGGTGGTAATCTCACACATGAAACCAATGTTCAATTACCATCCCTAATCCCAAAGGTAGAAAATGAAAGTAATATTATCCAATTTAGACCAATTAATCTTTTCAAAAATATTCAAAAAATCCTATGAATAATTATTTCTAATATTCTTGCTATAATATTAAGTAAGATCATTTCCTTAAATCAATTTGGATTCATTAAAAATTTAACCATATAATATTTCCTCATTAATTCATCAAAATGTGTTAATATTATCAAAAAACTACGAGGGGTAATATTTATCTAAATTTGTATGTTAAAAACTATTTTTACCCCACAAATTGGCGATTCATTGGTAAGGTTTTAATCTTATTTTTATTTGATGAGATTTTTCTACAGTAGGTCAAAAATTTTCTGAGTTCATCTCAAATTTTAATTCTCATTAATTACTATCTTGAGGGTTACAATAAATACTCAAAAGAAATTAAGAGATATAACCCCCTCTCTTCTATTGTATTTTCCATTGGAGAAGATTACTTTCATAGGTTTCTCATAAAAATTATATAAAATGGTGATTTAAAGACCATCATAGCTTCTAGAGGTTTATATTCTCCTTCACATTTATTTTATACAGATTACATCCTTATATTTATACTGTGAGGAAAAAGTAACATCAAGAATATAAGAAATTATCTTTTTCATTATGTAAAAGTGTCAGGACAGGAGATCATTTTGAATAAATCCTTTATATATTGTGGTAAAAACATATCCTCTCCCAACAAAATTGGAAATTATTAGATAATTGAGAATTAAATAAATGTATTTACCTTTCACATACCTTAGAGTTCACATGTTTTTGGGAAGACCCAATGTTGATTACATTAATCATATCATGGGTTATATTTTAATTTTAATGGCCTCTTATAAAGCTTTATCTATTTCATTAGTAGGAACATTTTTCATGTGAAACATATTGTCATTTATAAATTTTTTGATTCTTTAATTGTTTAAAAATATCCTATATCTTTTCTCAAGAGAATCAATACCTCTATCAAGAACATTTTTTGGAGTGGGTGAATTCTTTAAATAAGTGTTATCATTAATCCATGGAATAAATTTTGTGATCCTCAAGCTGTTAGAGGTCATGGAATGGAGAACCCTTAAAAATTAAATATATATCTTTAGAACCATTTTATATAGAGACTTGTAGATGAGAAATCGGAATCTCTAGGATTCCTTATATACATATTTCTTCAAAAATAGCAATATAAAATTTTTATTATGTGGACTCATCTATCTTGATATCTTTCGAATCCATATTCTCCAAGTTTTATATGATATTTCATTGAACAGTGAATAATAATTCATATTTATGTTTTTTGTTTGATAATTGGATAGTTATACCACTTGTGGATCATCTCGATTCCTCTACTCCATTGATTAATATTAATACCACAATCAAAGATCAAATGGGTTTCCTTGTAACTCTTCCTGATCGAGTTAGGTCAATTATTAACAACTAAAAATACATTAATCATGAGGATGTATTGATATATGAACCATTGGTGGATGTAATTCTCAAATAATGAGTTATATTATAGAAATTAATCCTAGTGAAATACACATGCTTGGATCAGAAATTTGAATAAGTCTTAATTGTTCCCTATAGATTGGAATTGTTATGGGGATGGAAATATCAAAGCTCCCTATAAACTCTAGAATTTAATCTATGGTTATATCACTTTTATTCAGATGTATCTTATTTTATCAACATGGAAGGATTTGAATCATCTTGTATTAAGCTATTTCATAGCTTCAGCACTTTATAATGCAGTCTTTGACATTTTTAAATTTCATCCTCCCCTATATGACTTCATCCAAGATAATTTCAATGATTTCTCCAAGAATCTATTCTCTTGAAAAATTATTAACCTCTTCCAAGAGGTCATATCTAAACTCATTCATTTTATTTAGAATGGAAGGAAAAATCAGATTCATAAGAAGGAATATTTTAACATTAATTCTACCATTATGGAAATCATTGTGGAACTAAAAACTACTAAATCACTTACAAATTATCACTACAATAATTGTCTTAACGATTTTTCAGTTTTGAAGAACCATATTATTGAAGGTAATTTCCACCCTCATACATAAAATCTTGAATTCATATAAAACTCTCCATTTTTTGGATTAAATGAAACTTTGATGGAGTATCCATAGGTATTCTGGGATCGTCGGTCATTTTATCCAACTTTAGATATAATAATGTTGACATCATGGGATGCATTTATGGTCCCTATGGAATTACCTCATCCTTGAGTATTAAAATTCATGGAATAATCAATGTTGTTGATGTGAAATAACAATTAATCTTGAATAATTTATGGCTTGAGTTCGATTCTAATTATTTTGTACACGCTTTCATAAATAGTAATAATCACCTCTCCTCGAAGATGATTTTCTGATGGATCAAATTCTTGTACTTTCTCTCCTAACTAAACTATTTGATTACACATGAATTAAATGTAGCTAATTCTTTTATGGATGTACTTTAAAATAAAGGGGTGAGCTGTGATGGTCCCGTTTTGTCAAATTCCCTCTTGAGGATTTGATGCCTCTTTACCAAATATATAATTGTAAAATTTCATCATTCGAGTTGGTGTAAATTTTTTTCTAACTAATAAAAGAGACTTTTCCACTGGATAAAATATATCATATTTCTAAAAAAACATATTCTCTAATTGTATGCCTGATGTTTCATCCTATGTCAATAGGGATAGGTAGAAAACCACTCTGGCCCTTGGAAATTTTTTGTTCTACTGAAGCACTAACACTTAAAGTTCTTTTCATTTCAGAAGTATCCGGCATTTCTACATGCCTCCTTCCAAACCGCCATAGAGGGTATTACCTCTCAAAGAAACATCATGTCCATTCCACCACACAACCAATATGCTGATCCCACCGATTTTTTTGTTACCCAAACTAGAAATCTAAATGATACTACCCCTCTAAAAAGTATCCATAATACAAAATGTACTAGAACATAAATGATACACCTAGATTTCAAAATTTATCTAATGAACTAACACTATATACTCGTAAGCACCCACTATGCACCAATCTTGTATACTGAAATATCAACCTTAGCCTCACTCAATAGAAATCACTCACAGAAACTCGCTAACCCCTCTCATGTATTACCCTAAAAGTTTCCAATGCATTGAATTCATGTCCTTGAGTCACGCATAAGGATGATTTTAGGCTCTCCCATATAGACCAAACTTCTTATCTTACCAAGGTCACAACACCTAGAAAATAACTCACCCCCACTACAATGTCACAATACATCTAACATGAAAGACCCCACTAAAAAGGTATCACATATAGGTCAGATCCTCTTCTAAATCACACTCTCTCAGGTCTCCATAAACCACTAGGGTCACAAGAAGTCACGACACGCCAATAAGGGTCACATATTTTTTGGCTCTCTATCAATGTATTCTACCCATTCCAAGATTATTCCATGTACACTTTAACCTACACCAAATCATTTTTCCAGTAGAAATATGGTCTACAAGATCATAGGTTTACCATATAACCTGTAGACTCTCACCAACCCTAATTCCCATACACAGCATCAACCACCCAAACACCCACAAGGCCTATATTATATACATAGAGGATTCATAATTTTACACTTTTGCAGTTTTTAATGGAAATTTTTCATAAAAAGGGATCAGTTAAATTAAATTTAATGAATAATTTTTAGAGTATAATTATTTATTGGAAGTACTTGGAATTTCATTTGGTTAACTCTACATAACAATCAAGGTATGGGATTGCATAACCTACTTATAACTATTTAATTTAATATGACTTTTTTACAATCAAGGATCTACTAAAATGATTCATGAACAGTATTTCCCCTTCCATGTTGGTATGAGAGATCAAATCACATTAAACAATAGCCTCATAATAAATTGTATCACTCGAGGTGAAATTAGATCAATCGTAAAAGTCAAAATAAAGAATAAAAATCTAATCACAAGTAACATGACCTTTCCTCATATGTAGAGTTTCCTGAATAATTCTTATTATCCTATCTACCATCCCAATATAGAAAAACATTTTAAAACCCTCTGATATCACTTTATAACATCCCTTCCCTAGTACATTGTGAATAGTAACTTGACAAGGTCATTATTATACTATAGGAAAGCCTCTCCATAAACCAGAGCCTTCTGACTAGTAGTATGGGTATAAGGTTTTAATATCCCAATATTTCAAAAAATATATAATATGTTTTATAGTGTACAAGATACACAACACCAAGCTTAAACAAACAATGAAATATTATTATTTAAATATGACCACTATAACCTAGTCGTTAAATTAATAGGAATGAATAGTATTGACTAAATTATTAAATATATAATTTTATTACTCATTATTAATTTATTAATTAATTATTATGAAATAATTACACAATTTTTATTAAATCCATTTTATTCTCCAAAAATATATTTTCTTCAAAAATGAATTTTCATGATATTTATGAGTAGATATTATTTTTAATTTTTAAAAATTGTAGAAAATTTAGTTTATAAATTTAATTTTAGTTTTGAATTCATCATGTAAAAAATATCTTAAATTTAAATTTTATAATTTTATGAAAACATTGATTTTTGATTGATTAGTAAAAAATATTGATCTTTATTGAAAATTGTATTTTAATCTTGGTTATTTACAAAGTGAAATTCCATTTTAGGATATTTTTAAATTTAATTAGTCCCTTTTATTTAAAAACAATCAAATTATAGTTCTAAAATTAATTTTATACTTGAATTTAGTATAAAAAAATTTTATATTTAGAAATGAAATTTTTCGAAAAAACTATTTCTCATCATGTTTTTCTAATTTTATTTAAATTAAATTCTACGAATTTTGTGTTTTGAATTTTATAGAATGGATTATATATAATTAATCAATAGGTAAAAAATTTTAAATATGACCCTCTTATTTTTAGTCATTATGAATAGTATCCATAGTAATTTCTGTTACAACGGTAGAGAGTAAATTGGGTAATTAAGGGTTAAAAATGTGATGAGTAAAATATGTTCCAAAAACACAATTTTAATTTATTTTATGTTCCCATTTCATCTATAATCATCAGTTATTTAGTTATATGACCTTTTTTCCATTTGGATGAGATTATAAAAAAAAATTAAAAGGTTGAGGGTTAAGTATCCATTACTGAACATAAAAAAGGAAAGACCTATTTGAAAACGGGGAAAAGAGGGAACCCATAAAAACAAGGTGAAATTACATTAAGATAAAAAAATTAAAAAATGATATTTTAGTTCAATATGAAACAAATAACAAATAAAGAACTCGAACCCACCCACCCCCCCCCCCCTTCAAACAGTACAATAATGACATCAGTCAAAATTATATTTTTCCCCACTTCCAAGAAGTTTCACCATGTTGGTAGAATAATGTGGTAGATAACCTCTCTAAACAATACATATATTTGTAGGAGATTGTGATTAAAGGTTCTAGCACACCCTTCCCTCTTTTAAACTTCCCACTTGACAAAGCATGCAATGAACGTACAACAATTTCAACCAGATGTAATGAAAAATTAGACTAGAAAACAATGAAAAATTTCAATGTCAAGGTACCCATTTTTTAATTAAAGAGATGAAGATTTGTTTTATTATGAGTTTCATCACACCCATACCACTTTCAAGGTCTCCCACCTAGCGGAAACTATTAAATGTTGTGTCTCCTCTAAATGAAATAAACAAGAAACCAGTACTCGTGAATAAATTTGCACCCCTAGAAGAAATAGAACCAATAAAACTAATTCATATTGGGATGAAATTCAATATAACCAATCTAGAAACCACCACCAAATCATAAGCCCCATTTCAATCATTGGACAGAAGACCACATGTTCATTATCCCTCACTCATCCATCCTGGCGATCCACCGATTGACACCATCATGATAATTTATTTATAATATTTTGTTAAGAAATAATTACCATCAGTTATTATAAAACACGAAATCAGTAATTATTCAGTTAATGGTAAAATAGAATATGTGATATTAAAAATATTAATGTCATATAATTTTATATAATTAATGTGATCTTTATTTTTTAAAGATTAATATAGCATATTTGGGATGTGTTAAACGTTTTAATTAAAATTTCATTTTTCATCTTGATGTTATTAAAGTAAAAGTAAATGAATAATACTAAGATTTAAATTATTGATATATTATAAAAATAAAATTTTATTAATTTTTATAAAATTAGTAAAACATATCCTCATCCAAGTAATTAGAATATGATTTAAAATATCATACATGGTCTATTTAAGGTATTTTTTTCATTTATGGTCCATTTTTTCATTTAATTAGATGAGTTTATTTATACACATAATAATATTATCTTATAAAATTATATATTTTTAATAATTTATAATTGAAAATTAATTTAAATAAATTTAATATTTTAAGAAATTACAGAATTTCCCTTCCCCTGTCTTATAAAAGGGTGCCTCTTCTTCTGATTAATTTCCACTTAAAAATATTTTTTCTTCAGACAATACCTATCAAGATACATTTTTAACTCCCTTAACCAAATCATAGAGGCCTTATTTTGGGTATAATACCAATATTAGTGGTGTAAAGTTATAAATAAAAGATGATTTTTTGAAGAAGAGGTATTATGTTTAACCAAACATTTTGTTTTATTTCTTATTCAATCACCTTAAAATGTAATTTAACCATGATGAGATAATAAAATTAGTATATTACATATACTAAGATTTTATTATGTTAATTTAATAAACTGTATCCATATCAATCCTCCATAAAATTATAAATGAAACCATTGTTCATGTGTATGGCAGACTACTGCCTCACAGACTATTGTAATTCATTTTCCATCACCGCCTCTAATGACCTATTATAATGAAGGAATTAATGTTTGTATATTATATTCATGACATATTTATAATTATAATAACATAAAATATCATTTAATTACATACATTTCCATTCACTAAAAAATGATAACGTTGTTTGTGTGTACGTGTGGACTACCACCTCCACGAAGTGATATGAATTGTTTTTCATCACATATCTCATGGATGATAAATATATGTATATTTAAAGAAAAAATATGATATTAATTATATTATGATAATTATAAAAATTTATAATAATATCTATCTTATTTCCATAATTATAATTGAAAAATGGAGATGTTACTCATGCAAATATACGGCTTACCATCTCGATTATTTTAATAAAGTTCATTTTTCATAACCATAATTAATGGTTGGGTTTAAAATTATAATTTATGTATAAAAGTTATAATTATTTTATGTTTATTATTTTTTATATTATTTAATATGAACTATTTTACCATAGTTACCCTACCGAGATCATTCTGAAATTATGAATTGAATATCATCGAAATGTAGGACAAAAACATAAATGATTATGTAATTATATATAACATTGTGTTAGATGAAATAAAAGGAATAATGAAGTTGAATAACTTTCATAATATAGTAGATAAATTTACATAATTATTTTATTCAACAAGATAAATAACATACATGATGATTCATACTCGAGGTAAGGGACACTTTAACTAAAACCCTCAGTTTAAATGTTATGATTTATTTTCAAAATCTTTATCTTTCATGTCCAGGTTTTTAAAATTATTTTATTAATATAGTTATATGGACATAAAATAAATATAATGTTCATTTTAAAATTATTTATTTCAATGGTTTTAAAACTAGAATCTTTTTATGGAATGTTTGAATTTCATTACAAATTATAAAAGGAATGTTATATTTTAACATATATGGGGAAAATGAGTTTTCTTGCCACCATAACCATAATTTAAAGTTTTTGTTACTTTAAAAGCTTTAACATTTTATTAAAACAAAAAACCTCTTTACCTTTTCTGGTTATTTTAGTATTGAAAATTATTTTTTAATAAAAATGGTATTTTGATATCAGAAAGTGGTTTTCAGACAGGTTTAAAAAAAATTATGTGTTTTATTTAAGATATAGTCCTTATAAATTGTTTAAGAAGGATTGAGCCCGGTTATAGCTCATGGGTGATCCTATTAGCACTTATATGAAGGGTTGAGCCTCATTATATCTCAAAAGTGAGCCATATATACCTAATAGGATGTATGTTATTGGATAGAGCTATAATGAATTAGGTGGTGATTATGTTCTCTACATAATTATGTTGAAATTTGGTCATATGGTTTTTATAATTGGAAGGGTTCTTATAAGGATTCTATAATGTTTCTATAATGATGTTTTCACAAGGAACCTATATGTATTTTCTATGATTTCTAATTTGTTTTCATAAAAATCATTTGATTTCAAAAGGTAAGATAATTATATTTTTATTTAAAAATGATTCCATTTTGGGTAAAAATGTATGATTTTTATGAAAAGAGTTTTCATGTTTCTCACTAAACTAATTAAATTCTTATTTTTATGTCTTTTAATGAGATTTTTGTGATCATACCACATTTTAAAATGTTTTCATAGGGTGTAAGGGTGGTTATAGGAAATGAAGAAGTCATTTTGAAAGTCATTTTGATTTTTTATGAATATAAATCAGGTTTTATTTTTAAAAATTATATTATGGTATAATGGATATTGAATAGAAGTTTCCAAATTGTTAAATATGCTTTTGATATGTATGAGTTATGATCTAATTCACTAAAACTCTAAACTAAAAATATCCTAGGGAATTAAATTAGGTGAATTAATTCTAAAGAAAGTAGAATATGCAATATTTAACATTGTATATTTACAATGGTGATACAATGGGGAGAATATGCATGCATATCAAAGTAAAATTACAGCATAAATAATACCAATCAGATACCCTTTCTAGATTAATCTATAAAATGATGATATTATGGAAAGTGTCAATAATAACAAAAATAAACTATCTTGTATTCAATGTATTATATGTTTTTCATGTCACGAAATCATAAAAAAACCCAAAATACAAAAAGATGAAATTGGGAAAAAAATTGACAATGTTCCTGATTCTTAACCCAGTTACTAACTTTCATGATCTATTATAGTAGCTTAAGAAATAACCAAGAATTGTGATCCTTTCCTAAACCTATACCTAAAATCAAGTAGCAATGTTTAGTTATCTTAATGCCATGGAATCCCAAATAGGGTGTGATTACAACGTAGAATGCCACCACCAATAGTATCCCACACTATAATAAACAATTGTATGTGAGTTGATATAAATAAATTAAGGGATGAGAAATAAATAAATAAAAAAAATTGATGTTTGGGCTCTATGGTGACACCCAAGGTCAAATCCAATGTGATTCAGCTAATGGTGGGGTGTCTCTATGAATTTCGTGATGACCACTCCTCCATAAGTAGCAACATGGAATCCAAGCACTCATCTTAGAATTCCCAAGTACCATAAGGTACCACAGAAAATTGAATCACTCATCCTAGCATTCCATAGAATCCGAACACTCATATCGGCATTACCAATAATCAAGTATCATGCAAAATCTTTGTGTTCATCTTGAAATTACCCTATCATATGGATTCAGATGCTAGTATTCACCACCATCTTGTATCACATGGAACTAGGAACTCATCCTAGCATACCCATATAATCTAAGTGTTCTTCCCACCATTTCTAATCATTAATTGTCGCATATAAACTAGGTGCTAATACCATAATTTCTTATTTCAGCTACTAAGACTCCCCCAAAAATTTACATTTCAAATCAATATCATTTCATAAAGGATCATCTGAATTTACCATTTCAATAGGAATTTAATATTTACCAAGTTGACCCCATCTCGCACTTTAACATTAGCCACTTCACTTTTCAATTTCAATTCGTTTTACAAGCCATCAAATAATAATATAATATTTATTTACCATACCATAAAACATATTTTACACATTTGTCACATCAAGATCATCCCATGATGTCACCTTTATTTTCATTAAAGTCCGTCTCATTTTTCCATATCAATTTTTCACATTAATGTTCCACTTCTAATATATGATAGTCCCTTAGAATCACCCTCCACATAGGTTCATTATTATATAAGGCATGCCAAAATCAAGTTAAATGTCATATATTAACTAATTATTATGTCACGATTCTATTTCAGATCACCTTTCATGATTTACAACTTCATGATATAAATAATTTTAAAATAAAAACCTCATATATCAATTCTAAAATTCATCTTTTCTTTTGACCAAAAACTATTTTAGCCCTTCAAATTTTTATAAAAATTTCATAAGATCAATTTATTAAGTGATTCATCCCATGTGGATCTCATTAGATATAACTATTTAACATTCTACTAAAGGGAATATGAACAATATAATTTCATATTTAAGGTTATAATTTTAATTTTAGGGTTAATGAAAAATACATCAGCACAACTGAAAACACATGCACTTTGAAAATTAAGTAAGACTATGAGAAATAGTTTAGGACCACCAAACTTATCCTTAGATGTGTCAACTCATCTGATACAATCAAATGGTTCAATATAAAACATGAGAAAATTAAGAAGCACAAAAAACCCCTAAAATTAGGTTGTATTAGACATAAACATAAAAATCTTACTTAATCGTGAAAATTTTGAATAAATAAAAAATGACGAGTCGTAGCCTTACCTTTGGCTCACCAAAACTTTAGGTGATAGATTATTAAGTTAATAGATTGATGTTATTCAATAAAACCTCATGTAATAGAGGAAAATGGTGTGAGGGGATGATATTGGGTGAGTGGGAGTTCAAAAACCAATGTGGGGTATTATGAGGGTGGCTCTAGTTAAATTATTTAGTTTTAACTATTTAAAAAAAGGTTATATATTCCACCAGTTATCCACTAGTCCCCAACCAAGTAGTGAGTGTGTCCAGTAGCCCTATAATAATATTTTTACATGCCATGAATTCTCCTAAACTCCCCTCCCCCCTAAAGCTTCCATGACCACTATAGTAGTGGTAGGAACTGTAGTAGGAACTGTAGTTGAAGCATCACTATAGTAGCCTAGGTACTATAGTAGCACTATTCCCCATAGGGCCTTTTGGTTAAAAATTTGGTCCTTCAGAGCCATGTAATGGGATTTCATGCCCATTGGGCCTATGGTCCTTGTAATGGTCTTCATTCCCACTAGTCCTGCAATCCATGTGTTAAATAAATAATTCTTGATGGGTGAGATATCCCATTAAGGGGTTATATCCTACCCTTCTAGCCTATGAGTGAGGTGTGTGTGTGTGTGTTTAAATGTAATTTTACCCCCAAGAACCAAATATATATTTATATATATATATAAGGGTACTACCTAAGGTTCATCTTATGTTAAAATAGGCTTGTTCCTTTCCAAAGGGATGGGGTCTTACAAAGATAAGTTGAAGAAGGGATGAAATCTACTCATCTAATAAAATTTACATGTTTATGGGATATTCGTGGCCATATCCCTTTGTTTAACACCATCTTCAACCCTTTTAACCCTTTCCATGGGGACTAACATTTACTATGGTAACATACATTTGTGAAAAAAATAAAATTTCCCATATTACATAATTTGAATATGATGACTCCAAACATTTAATCTATTTTACAAAATTCAATTTCTACTAGTGGAAAAAAAATTAATCCTAGCACGCATACCACATAAAACCCATTTTAAAAAAATGTGTCTTTAATTATAAAAATTAATTTTTTATAATTCCATTCCTAATAGAAACCATTATATTAATGCTAATTTGTTTTATTAAATATATGATAAAAACATTTTGTTAAAATAATTAAACATTAGTAAATTGTTTAGTTAATTAAGATAAAAATACACCAGGCACATAAAACAGTTTTCTGGAAAATAATTCTATTTACCATCAAATGACTTCATCTTCCTTTATATGTAATTGATAATAAATGTATGAATTATTATTCATGTTCTTATTTTTATAAATAGTATTTTGAAATAAATTTAATTCTCCAAATAGTAGAAATTTATTTTTTAATTAATACATTGAAAAATAATTATTTTAAACAAAAAAATTAAATTTGACAATGAGTTATAATATTAATACTTATTATAAATACCTAATAATTATATATATGTTATTAATTTATTTTATATGTATATTCTTGAATTTTATAAATGAATCTTATTCATATCATTTCTTTAAAATTACTAAATTTATCAAAAACATGTAATTCTTCATAACATGTTATCTATGATTAATGGTATTTTCCTATATAAAATATAGCTCTTTAAATTTTATGAAATAATTAATAATTTCCATTATGATTCATTTATATAAATTTTAATTTCATTCATTTTTTACTTCTATAATGTATTATTCACTTAAGTTTAGTGTTGTGTGTATCAAAAGTTATCAAACATGATGGTTTTATGTAAAGGATAATAATGCTAAAATCTCAGGGTGTCACAACACACCTAACTAAGATGTGAAATCTATATAACCGTATTACCATCCCCTGGGATAGAGGACCCTCACCCCTTCCTAAAGGGTGGTTTTCCACTCCATCTATCATATGTAAGACTATTACCTCATTAAGGAAAGATATATATGAAACAGGGGGTTTACCATCTCCAATTGAGGCCCTCACCATGTTAGTATCAAGAGGGTACTGAATTCATGCCTTTGGTATATAGAGGTCCCTTCATATATCATTAAAATTTATTTAAGTTTTATTGAGTCTGTAACACCTATGGGCTACCTGGGACCTAGTTTTTGTATACAAACTGGCATTTTATCATCTTTTTTCCAATTATAAATATCTTTCTTATACCATTTCACCATTTTAATGAATATAAGCATCTAAATAGAAACATTATCCAATAGTGTATAGGTACACACTATTATCTTTGTGAAAAAAATATCTAATCTAACCATTAATTTTTACAATTCTGAAACAAAATTAAGAAGAATTAGAAAAAACTAAGAGAAAAAAGTACACTGTAAATATTTTTTTAGAATTGACATGTGAGCCTCATAAGGTAGCTGAGAATATACTATTTTTTTCTAGTAGTCCATTCATAGAATACATGATTCATCTCTCAAATAACACGATGTTTTCATCCTAATATTCAGCTGAGTATGTACCCCACAACCCTTGTCATGTGACTCAGCCTACACAATATGTCCTCCTTCCAAAACATGATGTGTAGAACTCGAGGGTTAGTCAGTATTTATCCTTTTGAGACCCAGTTTTTGTTTCCCACCGAATATAGAATGTGATATTCAATTTTAAGACTTGTGTATCATATCAAAAAATCATATGGTTTGGTCATGGCCTCTTAAATAACATTTTATTCTCCCAAGATTACATAGTGTTTCAATCTCAAAGGTAGAGACTCAGGCCATGTTTGTAAGTAAAACATAGTGAGTATATTACTAACACACCTTATGGGATATTAATCATTCTGAAGAAACCCTAGCCTTCTACCAAAATTTGAAACTGTGTGTTCCCAAAGCTACACACCATGAAATATTTAAGGTTATATAGAATCCCTAGTAGATATAATTAAATGAGACAAAGTATGTGTTTATAACCTCATGTTATTCGATCACATCATCTTATCTAGATCTAATTTATTCATCATTTTCTCCATCATTACTATATTATCTATATTTGGTCTCTAATACTTCCATTCATATAGATTTTACACCAATGTTAACCACCCATGCCTCCTCCATCCATAGAGTGAAAACCCATTCTATAGTTTTCCAATTATAATTAATTGATCCATATCTACTCTGCCTCTCAAAAACATAGAACCTTTATCTCTAGTCAAACCTCCATGCACCATCTTTATCATGTGTCATACCCAATTTCATTAATTACATGTCACCTAACTTTTTTAACAAACCCATTTCATTTACCACCAATATAGCCCAGCACTATAGTCATTCTTAAAACATCGAGCCTAGTTAAACACAAGATATATCATCAAACCACTTGCTACAAGGTCTAGTGGTGGAATCATTCATTATAAAATAGTGATAGTTAATGAAAAAGATAGTTATGATAGAGAGATTACTTTCTAGTTTTATTCCATCCACCTAAATTTTCATTCACAATGAATTCATTAACCAATACACAAGAATATATAATCCACAATAATAATCATAGTTGGTAAAGGGGTTCTGATTATTTTAATTTAGGAGGAATAATTTTAAAAATAAATAAAATTAGATTGGAATAAAAAATAGAGAAAATACAATAATTAATGTCCAAACTCATAGAAATTCTATTGGAATAGATTACCTTGAACCAACCACGTTGTAATTTAGATTATGATCATATTCAATGAATTAAATATTAATATAAATACATTATAACATATTTATTATTCATTTTCATAATTTTAATGTGATATTGTACTTGGGTATATGTCACATGAAAATAGTTCATAAAATCACCCCTTTATGATGATAACCTTAAGACACTATGAAGACATCTCTTAAACAGTTGTTCTATGGTAGGATAAAATTCTATGATGTATCACATAATATGTTGAATTTAAAAGTGTTAGTACTCATAATCATATGAGACTTATTCTCATGATGATCAAACATAGTAATTTTCAAGATGGGAGATTGTGAGAACAGGCTTGCATGTAGGAATTTTTCATGTTTATGTGTCATCAAATATTTCTATCTATGAGAATGTGTAATGGCCCTTAGACAATAATATTATTATTAATGGATTTAATTACTATTGCACTTATATTTACTAACAAAAATTGTGACTCTATATGTTCATAAGAAGTAGGGTTTGTTGGGTGTCTCATCAATGACATGTTATTAATTAATATATTGGGGAAGGACTTTTCCCTTCCATATTTATGGAAGTTGATATCTCAGTAGTTTCATATAAATATAACTTTTTAATTAAATTTCATGGTCTTGGTGTAAAGATGATTATTTCAGAGAGTCAAAGGAAGATTAATCAAGAATATAGGTTGACGACATGATTATGAAACTTGATTGATGATATATTGTGAATAAATGATTATATTAAATAGTGGTTCCTCATTTTTAGTTTTGATTTTGTGACATAAACTTCTTTCTATTGGGTTCCTTGACTTATTTATAGATAGTAATATTGAATTTTGGCAAGCCTGCATAATGATGTTGAGAAAAATTCCCAGAGGGTCACACACTAAGTGCTTCCACTAATCTCAATTTAATTGTATTTCAATTTAATTATTTGAATAAATATTATTCTCAAGACCAATGAAAAATTTTATTCAGGTATTATCAATTTAAAATGTCATTCTTAAGGTAATAAATAATTATTTATTCATTAATAAATAATATATTAATTTACATGAATTTTTAGTAAATATTTATTCTCCAAACCATGAATTAAATATTATTTATATTTATTGATTATTTAATAAATATTTATTCATTATAAATTGATTATATATTTATTTTACAAAAAAATATTTAATTAAATATGTGTTTAGGTGTTTGATAAAAGATGAGGGGGACAAGAAGACCAGGATTTTGTCTAATGAAAAATATTAATTTGCAAACTGATAAAATAATATTTATTGTTGCACTAGTTTGCATACACCATAAAAATAATACTATTGTTATTATTACTTGAAATGGGGTTATGTAAGGTTTAATATATTATTTAGAGGACATTATGAAATTAAATAATATTTTAACTCTAACTTTATCTCTATAAATAGATGATTATGTCTATCCTATAGAGGTTGATCTAGATTGATCAAAATTTAGAATAGTTGTACACAGTGAAATCTAGAGCTCTTTATCAAGACTTATGGATGCTCTAGAGATTATCCTTTCTATTATATTATCTTGGGAATGATATTTTATGGAAAATTCTTCAAGCCAAAAGGAATCATCAATGTGATCAATATGAACACCAAAAAGATGATAGATCCACCATTATAGAACCTAATAAGACATTGGTGTTATTTGGAGATCAAATGAGCACATGTGGATCAATACTATAATGATTCTACACTTAGATCCTACAAATTCAAGGTTGGTATACTAAAAAGGGTTTTTTACAATCAACACATTCATCGAATTTAGATCTCAAAACTAAGATATTATTTCTTCTAATTTATTTGAATGAATTGCAAATTATGTTTGAAAAGATATTCTCATGTTTCTAGAAACCTTTATTATCAACACTATTCAGAAAATTTTTATTGGTCATAAAATTTAAATATTGTAAAATAAGTGGATGACCCATTAAATCTAAAAATTACAAAGTTGAGATCAAACCCCAAAATTTCTTCCACTAATATTAGAACCATCAAGTGGTATCAAAGGGGTTATGTTTTAATTTCTATTTATTTTATTACTGATCAATTATACACAATTGTGGTTAATTTTTCACTTCTATTTTATAATTTTTTTAATACAAAGTTCATTTTACATGATTTAAAAAAATTAATTTCCTTTTTTTGGGTTTATATTTTCAAAAATATTTCAAGAAAAAGATAAATAAATGTCAGAGATTCCATTAGGAGGTGCCCAAGATATTGGTCGGTAGATTAGTTTACACAGTGTGTAGTCAGTGTACACATTATATACCGAAGTTCACTACACATAGATGTGTTATGGGGTACATTACATACTAAGTAGTTATACACAAGTTTTATTTATTGTCCTTGAGGGATGGAATGTATTTTTTGTATATTTATATCACTTGAGTAATAGCATTGGATTCTGATCGGAGACTTCACTTCAATGCTCATATCATCAAGCTGCTGCTTCATCCACAATAACTGTGTGCATGCTTGAGTGGCCGCAATATACTCAGCTTCTACGGTGCTCAATTAAATGAAATCTTGCTTCTTTATTAGCCAATAAATACAAAAACCAGAAATATTGAAAGCACCTTCAGATGTTGATTTCCTGTCATCTGCTAAATTGGCCCAATCTGCATCAGTATATCCTAATAAATTTGACTGAGATTTTCAGAATATATCAAGCTGAAATCCATTGTTCCTTTGATATACCGAAGTATTATTTTCACTATAAGAATGTGGATTTACATAGTATTACTATGATATCTCGATGCTTGGGAGGTGGTGAATAAAATTTCAGGACTTTTCGCAGTCAAGTATAGAAAACTTCCAATGATTTTCCTATATTCTGTGATATTAACTGTCTTGCCATCCTCATATTTGGACAGTTTCATACGGGGAGAAACCAGATCCTTTATCTCCTTGGAAATTTCTATTCAAAATCTTCGCAAAACCTCTTTGGAATATTTGGATTGAGAAATTAATGTTCCATTCCTTCCTTGGGTCACTTTTAGACCAAGAAAAAATGTTAGCTCTCTAATCATTGACATTTCAAACTCACATTTCATGAATTCAGAGAACAGTCTGTACTGTGCTTCATCTAATCCACCAAATATTATGTCGTCAAAATAAACTAGGACCATCATCCTTTTATTACTGTTGTTTTTTAAATAGAGATTGTAATCAACTCCACCATTCTAGAAACCAATCTTCTTCAAGTACTGATCAAACCTTGAGTACCATGGTCTGGGAACTTGTTTCAGCCCATACAATGCCTTCTTTAGTCTGAAAACCATGTTCTCACACTCATTAATGATAAAACCATATGGATTCTCAATATACACTTCTTCCTCTAGAACCCCATTCAAAAATGAAGATTTTACATCCATCTGAAAAACTTTGAACATCTGTTGCACTGTAATGGCTAGGAATAATATGATTGTCTCAATTCTCATAACCAGTGCAAATGTCTCATCAACATCGATTCCTTCTATTTGGGAGTATCCTTTTCATACTAGTCATTCTTTGTTCCAAATAATTGTTCCATATTAATTCATATTGTTTCAATAGGCCCATTTTTCCCAATGACATTCTTATTTTCTAGTCTTGAAACAATATCCCACATCTAATTTTCCCAATCTTATAAAAATCTTCATTCATTACCTGAAGCCAGTTTTCATCTTATGCGGCATCAGTGAAGCACTTCGGCTCAACCAGAGATAGAAAAGATTTATTATTCAGTGATTTTATTCTCCTTGTCTGAACTGGATCTGATTGATCACCCATGATATTCTACCTGTCAATTTCAGCTCGACTCCTTGGCTTTATGCAGATGCGAATTTTACTTCCTCATTCTCATCATTAGTATCTTCTTCGGAATCAACATCAGCCACTTCTGGTCCCCCTGCGTTGCTTTCCTCCTCATCACATTTATCATGAAATTTATCACTATGCAATTTAATGATCTCCCCATTCTCCAATACGGTGGCATCATTTCTCTCAACTACTTTTCCCATCCTTTTGTTAAAGCATTTTAATGCTTTTATTTTTCCTGAATATCCAAGGAATATCCCCTCATCTCCTCGTGACTCATATTTCCTATGTTTTTCCCTGTTGAGAATAAAACACTTACTTCCAAATATTCAAAATTGTTTCACTATTGGCTTCTTTCCATACCACATCTCATATGGAGTCTTTCATTCCTTCAGACACAACAGAGCCCTGTTAGAAATGTTGACTGATGTCAAAACCGATTCCTTCCAAATTTTCCATAGTAGGTATTTTTCTATGAGAATAATTATGGTCATGTTGTTGGGGTCTGATTTCTCCTTTAAATCAGGCCATTCTATTGGGGTGTTCTTACTAAGGAAACTTGATGCCTTATCCTAGGCTTCTCGAGATAGTCTTCCACCTAACTATTTGTAAATTCTGTACCATTATCCGTATGAAACTATAGAATGTTCTATCCAAGAATCATTTATAACTCTTTCTGGTACTATTTTAAGTAGTAGAACACATTAGACATAAAGGAAATAAAAAATAACCATTCCATTCTACTATAGAAATCAATGAAAAGAACATAGTACCTTTTTCCCTCAATTTCTCTTGGTGTGATAGGCCCAAAAATATTAGCATGCCCCAATTTGAGCACTCTTGTTGACTTATTTTCCTTAACTTTATACGTCTTTCTGAAGATATTCCCTTGTTACAATGCATCACACATGTGAGTACGATCACGTGATAGCTTAGGGTGGTCTCTTGCTGCATCACACATTACCGGATCTTCGAGGGATGGTTGACATATATGACCAAGTTATTTTTTCCACAACTTATTTTCTTCCTCTCTAGACATAAATCACTAATCTTCTTCTCCACTTACCAATTAGAGATTCCCCTTTTCCCTTTTTCCCTATAGAATTACTACCACATTTCTTCCTTTGTCGATACACAACTTCTTAGTAAACCTTATATAATTTCAAGAGTCTCATAGTTGACTGACGCTGAGAAAATTGTGAAGGAGGCCTTCTACAACTAAGACATCAGCACGACTCATCTTTTTCTCCCAAACATGGCCTTTCTTGAGCCAAAAATCCTCAAGCCTCCATTGTTTCCAAACTTGACAACTCCTTTTTCATATTTTATGCATGTAACAAGATCTTTATTAACTATCATGTGATATGTGCAGTCGCTGTCAAGGATCCACACACCAGAGCGATATGATGATTTAAGGGAAATTTCTTCTACTACTGCCTTCTCATCCTTTTTCTTATTATTCTATATTTTTTCCTTCACAATCGGCATGGATTGAGACTTTTGATCTTTCTCAGAGTATGATGGACCAGCTTCATCATGCGATGATGCAAATCTATTTTTCATTTCCAAATCACATGTTGGTTCATAGATCTGCTGCTGGAAAACATTTTAATTCTCCATTGGAACATTCCTCTATATGGTTGAAGTACAATACCTAGCCATGTGCCCAAATCCTCTGCACCAAAAATAGTGTCCTTAAAAATTTGTTTTAGAGAATCGTTCTCAGTTTGTCTTCCACCTCTATTCTTCTTCCCTTCGATATCTGTTGGCTATGGAACACACATACTATGAATGTCCCATATTTCCACAACAATAACACCTGATATACGGCTCATTCCTTCATTTCACTCTAGCACTGCTATTTTCCCCTTGGGAACTCTGAATATTCTGAATCTGCTTTAAGCACAAATCAACCTTCAATATTGGAATGAGTGCTTGCAGTCTCAATTAAATTTTCATAGATTTTTGTTTTCGATCAAGCCCCCCATCAGCCTTAGCATCTAAACATAATTGATTCTTCCTTTTTGATGAACCACTATTCTCCACTTTCAGCTTCTCGATTTTCTAA
The DNA here is from genome assembly GCA_963277665.1 of Viscum album. NCBI lineage: Eukaryota > Viridiplantae > Streptophyta > Magnoliopsida > Santalales > Viscaceae > Viscum > Viscum album. Next base: position 1,124,372,804 of record OY728147.1, on the reverse strand, counting down.
GTGATCTGATTTCTTGATGTCCCAGCTAGTGTCAAGAGTTTTTCTAGATACTTATCTTGTTTCTACAAATCAAAAAAATCTCCTTAAAGTTCTTCAATATGCTTTATATGATCATTCCATGTGTTATTCAAGATATCGATCCCCCTTTTCTATTCTTCAATCTTAATTTTATACTCACTAACCGATTTTGAGTCCTCTAGTGTTGATGGCTTGAGTTTCTCAATTCCTTCCATCAACATAGACTTCTCTTCTTCCTACTGCTACATATAGAGTTTGGAGTCATGAAAACTTTTGTTGGATTTCTTTGTTTGGGCTCTCTAAACATCTATCTCCTCAAGAGCATCCTCTAACACAACTTTCATATCAACTCTTCCCTAAACTTCTTCTTCTTCTTCTTCTTCAGCTTCTGTTTCATTATTCTTCCAAGAACTACTGTAAACTTACACCAAAGAATTTTCAACATGATCTTTGTAGTTCTCTATCTATTTAACCTCCTCAACCTTAGACTCTTCTAAACTTCCACATTCTTTTGAATGAATGTTCATCTTCTTAATGAAATTTCTCTTGAATTGTTTCTTTCCTTTCAAATAAGATGAAGAATTCCTCTTGGGAATTTCTATTTCCTCAAAATCATCATCCTCTTAGAACTTTTTGGGGCACCTTGTCGCAAGATGTCCAACCTTTCCACATCGAAAATAAGCATGTGGAAGATTCCCTTTAAACTTTAATTTTCCTCTTTGAAGTTTTGAGGAGAGGAATGACATCACCTCGTCTGTCTCTTCTTCTTCCTATTAATATTCAATGGTGCATTTCTTCATGGCCTTGAATTCCACTTCTTTGTATTTCCCTTTTTCCACAGCATTGTTATCATCATTTTTTATTTCCTATGCAACAAGGGTGTTGTGCACGTTATCCAATGTCAGCTCTTTCAGGTCTTTATCTTCAAAAACAAAAAATTTCGGATTGAACTGAGGTGGAAGTTTCCTCAAGATGTTCTTTACAATCTTTATGTCTTAAATAACTTCTCCAATACCTCACATGTCTTCCACTAAAACATTTTCCCTATCAAAGAATACATCAACAGACTCATTCGGGTTCATTCTCAGATCTGCATACTTATTCCATAACACTTGAAACTTTGCATCTATGACCTTTGTATCTCCTTCATATATATTCAATAGATTTTCACTCATGGCATGTGATGTTTTATATGAAATCACCTTCGTATAAATAGCATTGGATATGAATCCCCGTAAAGCATTAATTACCTTGTCATCAGCATCCAATTCTATATGCTCAGCTTCAGATAATGCACCACTATTAATATCACCAATTTTTCCATGCATTTCTACTGTGAACACATCCATTCCCAAATATCTAAAGTAGTGTTTCATTATATTCTTCCATTTTTGAAAATTTTTTCCGTCAAAGATAGGAATCCATTTGTTATTAGTGACTTCTATTTGAGAGAGAAACACTAATATCAACCTTTCCCTTTGATACCAATAGTTAGGATCACTAGGCTACATACCCTAAGAGGGGGGGTGAATCAGGATATAATAGATAAAAACAACTTCCCCTTTTGATCTTGTTTTTTTGTTATACAAAACCCTCTTCTCTCTCCTTCCCATTGTAGAGTATGAATAAACCTTAAAGCATACATAGGACACAACAATTTTAACTTAGTTCACCCTCACTGGGCTACGTCCAAGGAGCATACACCAGTAGTGTGTTGATGTACCAATTCCACTATAAGCAATATAATATTTACAAGTTTGAAGCGGACTCACTGTCCCTCTTGCTTTACAAAAACTCACAATTTGAGAACATACTTCTATCTTAACTAAAGTGAACTCACTGCTTCTTCAGAATATCCACTCACAGTTTATAGACATGTAGGTCTCTTCATTACCACTAATGAATGCATCCTCTAATATATGTAGATACTCTATTGAAGTCCAAATTTTATCCACTGATAAACACCACTTTTCCCCTAACCACAGGGTAATAGCCTTTGGGAAGTACCTTCACAAAGCACCCTACTTCATGAAGCTCCCAATTTTGTGAATCTCAAACAAGCCAAAGTGAAGATTCTACCTTTTTGCGAAGATCACACCTTCGCAGAGCTCAGGCGGTCGTGGATATCAAGTTTTCGTAGAGCGACTTACTTCGCGAAGCTCACTGAGCCAACATGGAGCACACCTATTTCACGTAGCTATATTAGCCATTGTGAAGCTCATTCTTTTCACAAAGCACACAACCTTCATGAACAACCTTCACGAGACTAGAGCAAAAAAATTCTTGAAAAACTCTCTACTTTGCATGAAGTGGTCAATCTCTGTTTATAAGCGATTCACTGACCCTCAAACTTTCCACGTGAAGTTAACGCCATGTCATCTCAAATCATGAAGCTCTGAAATTTCCTCTGAAATTATCTCTATATCGCGAAGCACCATGGAAATTTTCTGATCGCAGAGCTCATTGTAATCGAGGAACGTTCCGTCAATTCCTTCGCGCCTTCACCGCGAAGCTCCACTCTCAATGTCGTTCACCTCTACAATGCTCTCCAACGCTTCTGTTCACAAATCTCATCGTAATAACGAATAACACCATCAAATTCATTCATGTATTCACGAAATCCACATCAAGAAGACAAAATTCACGAAACACATGAATTTGACATATTTTGATGAGATATTCAAGTAACTCCATATTCTGTGATGCTCTCCAAACTCTAAATTTTGGAACCCAAAAATTTGGTAAATACTGGAAAATAGATCCACCTTGTTTCTATTGTTTTATACTTCCTCCAAATCGTCTATTCCATTTTCATGGTTCTTTGATAATAGGGATTATCAACAAAATCTATGGACCATGACAATTCACCATGGAAACCTACTTTGTCATCAAAAAAATCATCCTAAAAATGACGTAATGTTACCTTGAGGTATTTTTTCCCAACAATCTATCCCTTTGGATTTTTTGACAACTCTTATCAAATTGATTTTTTGTACTTTGATACCTCACTGAGACTCCATCCATCATCAACCACAATTATCCTCTTTCTATTCAGATAGCGACCAAAGATTCACTCACCACATACTCTAAGCCCACATGAGGAGTGGTCGGAGTGAGAAACAAGAGTATTATGAAAAGTTCATCGATGAATCACTTCATGTTAGACACCAATTGTCAATACCAACCTGATACCAATTTCCAAATTGATACCAATTGTTTATTTTTGGAAACCCACAAACAACATTCTGACATCACTGTTCTACTTTTACCACAATCCTCAGTTGTTGTGATATCTATGCTTTGATCGATCACTTCTAGCATCGTCAGATTTAAAACTCTCCCCATATTTCATTGCTCTCACCCTATCTTTCTGATCCACCTATCAATTGTTCCCGTGTCTTTGACTAAGATATTTTCTCCCTTCATTTTCCCTAGTTTCTCCCTCTTAAGGAGTCACTATTTCTCCCCCTTTGTCAACAAACCCTAAGGTCACTCCTCTATGCTCTGAGACATTAGAAAGAATACATATTAGCATAGTAGATAAATAACACAATATACCTCAAGGGTAGGGGGTCCCATATCCACACTTTTTAAAGTGTGGGGATTCGACTAAACTCCCAAATCCAGTCAATGCCTCTCAAAATCTTCCTTGGTTAAGGCCTTTTTCAGAATGTCTACAACCTGTAGTTCTATAGGAACATACTCCAACTTCACAATTCCCTGCTCAACCTTATCCTTGATAAAATGATACTTTATCTCAATGATCTTTGTCCTTGAGTGATAAAAGTTATTTTTTTGAGATTTATAGCACTTGATTAATAGAACTAAATTCCAATCGGAGACTTCACTTTAATGACCATATCATCAAGCTGCTACTTCATCCACAATAATTGTGTGCATGCTTGAGTGGCCTCAATATACTCAGCTTATGCAGTGCTCAATGAAATGAAATATGGCTTCTTAAATAGACAAGAAATACACAAACCACCAAGATAGATAGAACCTTCAGACATTGATTTCATGTCATACGATTAACCAGCCCAATCTGCATTAGAATATCCCAATAAATTTGACTGAGATTTTTCAAAATATATCAAGCCGAAATCCATCGTTCCCTTGATATACCGAAGTATTCTTTTCACTTAAATCATGTGGATTTACTTAGTATTACTATGATATCTCAATTATTGTCCGGTGGAAAATACAATGTTAGGCCTTGTTGCAGTCAATTATATCAAAATTCCAATGATATTCATGTATTCTGTGATATTAAATGTCTTTCCATCTTTATATTTGTATAGTTTCATCCGGGTAGAAACTGGAACCTTCATCTCCTTGGAATTTTTCATTCAAAATCTTCTCAAAACCTCCTTGGAATATTTGGTTTTTAGAAATGAATGTTCCATTCCTTCCTTGTGTCACCTCTAGACCAAGAGAAAATGTTATCTCTCCAATCATTGACATTTTAAACTCACTTTTCATGAATTCAGAGAACTGTCTGCACTGTGCTTCATCTGATACACCAAATATTATGTCTTCGACATAAACTAGGATCATCATCCTTTTATTACTATTGTTGTTTAAATAGAAATTGTAATCAACTCCCCGACATTGGAAACCAATCTTCTTCAAGTACTGATCAAGCCTTGAGTACCATGCTCTTGGAACTTATTTCAGCCCATAAAACACCTTCTTGAGTCTACAAACCTTATTGTTATCCTAATGAATGATAAAACCATATGGATGCTCAATATACACTTCTTCCACCAGAACCCCATTCAAAAATGCAAATTTGACATCTATCTAAAAAACTTTGAACTTCTGTTGTACTGCAATGGCATAGAATAATATGATTGTCTCTAGTCTCGTAACAGGTGAAAATGTCTCATCAACATCTATTCCTTCTATTTTGGAGTATCCTTTACATACATGTCATGATTTTTTCCAAATAACTGTACCATCTTAATTCATAATGTTGCGATAGACCCATTTAGTCCCGATGACATTCTTATTTTCTAGTCTTGAAACAATCTCCCACGTCTTATTTTTCTCAGTCTTATCAAGCTCTTAATTCATTACCTAAAGCTAGTTTTCATCTTAACCTGCATCAGCGAAGCACTTCGGCTCAACTAAAGATAGAAAATATGTCTGCTGTAGTGATTTAATTCTCTTTGTCTGAACTAGATCTGATTTATCACCAATGATATTCTCCCTATAAATTTCAGCTCGACTCCTTGTCTTTTTACAGATGCGGATTTTACTTCCTCATGTTAATCATCAGTATCTTCTTCTGAATCAACATTATCCACTTCTGCTCCCCCTGCATTAATTTCCTTCTCATCACTTTCATCAGTAAATTTTTCACTGTGTAGTTGAATGATCTCCTCATTCTCTAATACAGTGAAATCATTTCTCTCAACTAATTTTCCCAGCCTTTTGTTAAAGCATTTGTATGCTTTTCTTTTTCCTGAGTAGTCAAGGAATATCCCCTCATCTCCTCATGACCCATATTTCCTATGTTTTTCCTTATTGAGGATAAAACACTTACTTTAAAATATTTGAATGTATTTCACTATTGGATTCTTTCCATACCATATCTCGTATAGAGTCTTTCTTTCCTTCAGACACGATAGATCCCTGTTAGAAATGTAGACCGATGTCAAAAACGATTCCTTCAAAAATTTCTCTAGTAGGTATTTTTCTATGAGAATCGTTATGGCCATGTTTTTTATGATTTGATTTCTCCTTTCAACCATGCCATTATATTAGGGAGTTCTAACTGAGTAAACTTGATACCTTATCCCATGTTTCTCGATATAGTCTTCCACCTAACTGTTTGTGAATTATTTACCATTATCAGTACAAAACATTATAATTTTTTGTCCAATCATACTTTAGAACACATTTTAGTAATGTTTTAAGTAGTAGAACATAGAGGACATATGGGAAATAACAAATAACCATTCCATTATACTATAAAAAATCAATAAAAACAACATAGTACCTCTTTCCCTTAATTGATCTTAGTGTGATAGGCCCACAAACATCCTCATGCACTAATTTGAGAAATCTTGTAGACTTCTTTTCCTTTAACTTATACATCTTTATGATGAGATTACCTTATTGGAATGCATCACACATGTGAGTAAGATCACATGATATCTTAGGGAGGTCTCTTGATGCATCACACTTTACCAGATCTTCCAGGGATGGTTGACATATATGACCAGGTTGTTTTTTCCAAAACTTTTTTTCTTCCTCTTTGGACATAAATCACATATCTTCTTCTCCACTTACCAAGTAGAGATTCCCCTTTTCCCTTTTTCCCTATAGAACTACTACCCCGTATCTTCCTTTGACGATACACATCTTCTTAGTAAACCTTATAGAATTTCATGAGTCACATAGTTGACTGATACTGAGAAAATTGTAAAGGAGGCCTTCTACAACTAAGACATCAGCATGTCTCATATTTCTACCCCAAACATGGCCTCTCCTGAGCCAATAATCATCAGTCCTTCGTCATTTCCAAACATCATAACTCATTTTTCATATTTTATGCCTACACCAACATCCTTATTAACTGTCATTTGATATGTGTAGCCGCAGTCAAGGATCTACACACCAGGGCAATATAATGATTTAAGGGAAATTTCTTCCACCACTTCCTTCTCATCCTTTTTCTTATTGGTTCATATTTCTTCCCTTACACTCAGCATGGATTGAGACTTTTGATCTTTCTTATAGTATGATGGACCATCTTCATCATGAAAAGATTCAAATATATTTTGTATTTTCTACTCACCCGTCGGTTCATTGATCTGCTTATTGCGAACATTTTAATTATCTTTTGGCACATTCCTCAGTATGGTTGAAGTACAATACCTAGACATGTGCCCAAATCCTATGCACCAAAAATAGTGTCCTTAAAAATATGTTCTATAGAACCGTTCTCAGTTTGGATACCACCTCTGTTCTTGTGCCCTTTGATATCTCTTGGCAATGGAACACACATACTGTGAATGTCCCATATTTCCACAACAACAACACCTGATATACGGTACATTCCTTCATGTCCCTCCAGTACTGTTAGTTTCCCCTTGGGATCTCTGAATATTCGAAATCTGATTTATGCCTAAATAAACCTTCAATCTTGGAATGAGTTCTTGCGGTCTGACTTCAATTTTCATAGATTTTTGTTGTCAATCAAGTCCCCCATCAGCCTTAGCATATGAACATAATTGACGCTTCATTTCTACTGAACCACTATTCTCCACTTTAAGATTCTCGGTTTTCTATGTGATCCGATTTTCTGATGTCCCAGTTGGTGTCAAGAGTTTTTCTTAATCCTTAACTTGTTTCTGAAAACTGAAAACTTCTCCTTCAAGTTCTTCAATATTCTTGATTTTATCATTCCTTGTGTTATTCCAGATATAGATATCCCTTTTCTGTTCTTCAATATTTATTTTATACTCACTAACTGATTCTGAGTCCTCTGGTGTTGATGAATTGAGTTTCTCAATTTCTTCCATCAACACAAACTTCTCTTCTTCCTAATGCTACATATAGAGTTTTGGGTCATGAATTTTTTTTTTGATTTCTTTATTTGGGCTCTCCAAACATCTATCTCCTTAAGATCAGCCTCTAACAAAACTTTCATATCAATTCTTCCCTCAACTTCTTCTTATTCTTCTTCTTCATCAGGTTTAGTTTGATTCTTCTTTTAAGAACTAACGAAAGCTGCCAGCATAGAATTTTCTACATGATATATGTAGTTCTTTATCTCTTCAACCTACTCAACATCAGACTCATCTGAACTGTCACATTCTTTTGAAAGAATGTTCTTCTTAATGAAATTTCTCTTGAATTGTTTCTTTCCTTTCTCATAAGATAGAGACTTCTTCTTGGGAATTTCGATTTCATCGACATCATCATCCTCTTGGAACATTTTGGGGAACCTTGTAGCAAGATTGAAATCCTTTACACATTGAAAATAATCAAGTGGAAGATTCCCTTTAAACATTCATTTTCCTCTTTGAAGGTTTGAGGAGAGGAATGACATCACCTCATCTATATCCTATTCTTCGTGATAATATTCAATTGTAATTTTCTTTATGGCCTTGAATTCTATTTATTTGGATTTCCCTTTTTCCACATCATCGTTATCATCATTTCTCATTTCATATACAATAAGGGTGTTGTGCACGTTATCCAATGTCATCTCTTTTGGGTCTTTATCTTCCAAAACTAAATCTTTTGGATTGAATCGTGGTGGAAGTTTCCTCAAGATTTGATTTACAATTTGTATGTCTTCAATAACTTCTCCAAGACCTCGTATGTATTCCACTACAACAGTTACCCTATCAAAAAATGCATCAATAGACTCATTCGGGTTCATTCTCATATCATCATGCTTATTCCATAACACTTGAAACTTTTCCTCTCTGACCATAGTATCTCTTTCATATATATTCAATAGATTTTCCCACATGCCATTTGATGTTTTACATAACATCACCATCATATAAATAGCATTGGATAGGGATCCCCCTAAAGCATTAATTCCCTTGGAATCAGCATTCAATTATCTATGCTCAGCTTCAGATAATGCACCACTATTAATATCAGCAGTTATGCCATGCAATGCTACTGTGAACATATCCATTCCCAATGATCTAAAGTAGTGTTGCATTCGATTCTTCCATTGATGAAAATTGTTCCCGTCAACTATAGAAATCCATTTGTGATTAGTGACCTCCATTTGAGAGAGAAACACAGATATCAACCTTTCCATATGATACCAAGGGTTAGGTCCACTAGGATAGATACCCTAAGAGGGGGGGTGAATCAGGGTATGACAGATAAAAACAACTGCCCCTTTTGATCTTGTTTTGATGTTAGAAAAAACCATCTTCTCTCTCATTCCAGTTGCAGAGTATTAATAAACCTTAAAGATTGCACACAACACAACAATTTTTACTTAGTTCACCCACATTGGACTACATCCAAGGAGAATACAGCAGTAGTGTGTCGATGTACCAATTCCTCTATAAGCACTCTTCTATTTACAAGTTTGAAGCGGACTCACTATCCCTCCTAGTTTACAACCACTCACAATTTTAGAACTTACTCCTCTCTTAACAGAAGTGAGCTCACTGCTTCTTCAGAATATCCACTCACATTTTATAGACCTATAGGTATCTTCATTACCATTAATGAATGCATCCTACAATATATTTAGATGCTCTATTGAATTCCAAATTTCATACACTGATAAATACCCCTTTTCCCCGGACAACTGGGTAATTACCTTTGGGAAGTACCTTCACAAAGCACCCTACTTCATGAAGATCCCAATTTCGAGAAGCTCAAACAAGCCTAACCAAAGCTTCTGCCTTTTCATGAAGCTCACACATTCATATAGATCAAGCGGTCATGGATCTCAATTCATCACAGAGAAACTTACTTTGTGAAGCTCGCTGAGCCAACGCAGAGCACACCTATTTTGCGGAGCTAGATTAGCCGTCGCGAAGCTCCTTCTTTTTGTGAAGCACACTGCCTTTGGCAACCACCTACACAGGACGAGAGCAAAAAAAATCATGGAAAACTCTCTAATTTTCTTGAGGGGTTCAAGTTCTATTTATAGGAAATTTCACCAACCCTCAAACTTTCCATGTGAAGTCAGCACCATGTAATCTCAAATCATGAAGCTCTGAAATTTCCGCCGAAATTTTCTCTATATCGCGAAGCACCATGGAAATTGTTTGATCACAGAGCTCATTGTAATCGTGGAGAATTACATAAATTCCTTCACAACTTCTTTATAAAGCTCCACACTCAATGCCCTTCACCTCTATAATGATCTCCAACGCTTCTATTCGGGAAGCTCATCATAATCACGATGAACACCGTCTACATTTTTCATGTCTCGTGAAATCCACATCAAGAAGGAAAAATTCGCGAAACTCTTGACATTGAAATATTTTGATGAGATCTTCACGGAAATATATATTTTGCAATGCTCACCAAACTCAAAATTTTGGAACCCAAAAATTTGGAAAATATTGGAAAATAACGCCACCTTGTATCTGTTATTTTATACCGCCTCCATATCATCTATTCCATTATCATGGTTCTTTGATAACATGGATTTTCAACTACATATCTAGACCTTGACAATTCACTATGGAAACCTGCTTTGTCAAAAAACACAATCGTCCCAAAAATGCTACAATGTTACCTTGAGGGATTTTTTCCCAACACTTATCATACCACGATCTTTCGGCTAACCTTTCTCTGAAAATTAACTACTTTCAAAAATCCTCATTGGTCGCCATCATATTATGATTCTGAAAATGTTAGTTTGATGAAAATAATTTCATTTGGACTTGGTCCTTTAAGAGGAGCAGAGATATGGGAGCACAAAAACTAAATGAATTTCATGGGACATGGGGGTGGCCCATATTTATATAGTCATTGGGGTGACGATTAAAATTCTATAAGATAAACAATTATTGAAATTAAAACTATTATTATATGAAAGTTGAGATTGATCTAGCGAATTTAAAAAAAATCTAAAATATGGAAGATTTAAAAAGTTTTATCATATTGAGAATCAGTCTTATTAGGAAAACAATAAAAAAATTTAAATTTTTTTTTTCAAAAACTAAAGATATAAAAACAATAATGATAAAGAAATAGAAATATAGAAGAGTGCCTTTTAGAGTGGAAAGTTTAATTGGTAGGATTAACCAATTATTATTTGTTTTTTAAAAGAGATTATAATAGTATTGATTATGAATAAAACTAAATAAGATAGTTTTTAAGATAAAATGAATAACGATAGTTTTTTAAGTATAAAACTAAATAAAATTATTTTTTAATATGAAAACATTTCAATAAAATGTTATTGAAAGAAAATTTATAATATTCTCAGAGTTAGAAAAAAAATTTATATTATGACTCTAAAAATTTTATAAAAAAATATGAGTCCGTAAAACTCATTATGATAAAATTTTATAAAAAATAACAATTTTATAAAACTAAAAATTTTAAGATAAATAAAAGGTTTTGAAAAACATTTTACATATATACTCCCTATATGAAAAGGATTAACTTATTGTAAGGAGATGGATAAAAAAGAATATATAAATTATTACTTTAAAATGATCATTCCTAGATTCTATTTAATGTATTCAAATCTATCAGAAGAAATTGTTTTTTAATATTAGCAAGTAGGTCTTGTATTACAGTAATATTACCATGAGGTTTAATTTGTTTGTATAAAAAAATTCTTTACTAGTAGTAAATTTTGATAAAAGTTTTCTCATACTAGAAATCTCAAATATAATTTTTACAACTAAATTTTAATATTCATTATTTTTAGTTTTAAAACTATGTTTTTTTTATAAAACATTTTTCTCACAAACAACCTTTTCAAATTATTTTGAAATGGTTAATTTTTTAGAAATAGTCCTATAATGATATTTAGAAAGGTCTAATATATCATTTTTTACAACATTTATTCTTGAATCAGCCTTGGAATGTTTAGCTTGGGCATTATCATGTTTTTTTGAAAATTGTACAATTATCATATTCTAAAATTTTTGAAAAGTGAGAAACTTCATAATAACTGGGAAGAGTATTATCTATTTCTAAGGAAGATTCTTCATCATATGATGTAGAATTTTTCTTATCATTATATTTATCATTTAAATACATTTTTTTAAGGATTTCAATGACTCACACCTTATCCATGAGAAATTTATTAACCGTGGGTACATTATAAAAAATACATAGGTTATTTCTTTTGATACATTCATTATCTAAAGAACATTAAAAATAATTACCTCCATTGGAACTCCAAGTGTCAAATTCTTGTAATACATTATTTCCTTTATATTTATAATAATTCTTATCATTTCTCTATAAAGTCATTTCTTTCATTTCTTTCCTCTTCAGATTTGAAAATTTTGGTCAGATATGTTCATCTTTATTACAATCAAAACATGTGACATCATAATCATTTGTATCACCTTTATCTTTATAACCATTCTTATATCGATATTGAAAATATTTCTTTCCCACAATCTTTTTCATTCTCCTAGAAGTATTATATAATTAATTCATAGAATTTTTAGAAGTACTATAATATTATTAAACAACCACTTTCTTATTCCTTTAAGATTTAACAACTTTATTAGGTGTTTGATGTTTAGAAGGATTATTAGTAGTAGAAAAAGCAACACCTCCACTTTTCTTCATTCCTTTCTCAAAATCTCTTTTTTGTCTATAATAATATTTTATAAGGGTTACAATAAGATAATCAAGAGTAATATTATTCAACCTTATAGTCTCATCCACATTTTTTCTTTTTTATTCCCACTCATTTAGAATAATATCAATAATTGTTTCCACACATCAAGACCTTTTTCACCAATATCTTGTAAACTATTAATAATTTTCATGAACCTCTAGTGAATTTTTTCAAATGATTATACAAATAAGAAATTAATGTCCTGTTAATCTACTCAAATCATGGATCTTTTCATCATAACCACTTTAGAAGTACCAAAGTGTGTGACTTCATGATTTTTCAAGATACTATTTATATCTTCATATAGAGATATATAACTTTAAATAATTCTTTTCATAGAACATAACAAAGTATTACTTACACTATATTTTAGTTGATACCGTTTTTTCTTGATGTGTAAAATTTAGTAACTTTCTTATCAAGAATATTATAGTCTCTAATAATCATAACAAAATTATGAACCCTAGTTTTGATAAAAAAAGTTTTCATCCAATATCTCTAGTACTCATAATCATCACCATCAAAGATAGGTGGTTTTTTTGGATTTAGATTATCTATATAACCAATATTAATACTCATCACCTTAAAAATAATATAAATTATTTTCAACAAGTACATGTTAGTATAGAAAATTATATAAACAAAAAAGTTTTTAACAAAACTTGAGTTTATAGAATATGTAAGAACTCTACAAGTATATAAGAAATATAAACCTACTATAATACTAATTGTAGGATCATTATAATTATCATATGATGGGTAAATTTATAATAGGGGAGAATTTTAGTTTAAAAAACTTAGTTCAATAAGTTTAAACTAACTAACATAGAATTATCATAATGTAAAGATATCGGACATGGAATTATTCTGATTAACAAAGTCATAGAATAAATACTAGAAATAGTGCAATTAAATTAGAGTTAAAATAATAATCATGAAGTATTTTATTATATCAAATTGACTATTTTAATAAAATTTAATATGATAAAATCAATAGAATAGAATGATGAATATGATGACTCGCTTTCTATTAAATGTGCAGTGGAATAGAAAAATTGTAATGAACATTAAACCAATTGCTTTGAAAAATTAAAAATGACATATGATATATTCTTAAAAATATTAACCTCTTTTAACCTTAAGGTAAAGGTAGTTAATAACCCTAAATAAAGTTATCCATTGTTTTATACACGTAGTAAAGTTTATCTTTCCTTACTAAGAAATCTCTTAATATGATGATCAAATTTTCTCTATCTTATTATCCTTAGAATCCATCAATATGATGGTTGACTTTATCTTACTATCCCTATAATCCCTCGATACATATATGGCCTTCTGTCTTCTTATTCATGGAATCCCTTGATCTAGTGGATCAGATTCTCTATCTTCATATCCTTGAAATCCATTGATCATAACAATAATCGAATGCAAATACAATTTTAAGAGATCTTAATGAAACATATCTAAAAATGGTTCCTTAAAAATAAAAATCCGTAAAGAAATAAAAAATAATAACAATGTGGATTTCATGATAAGTATTCTTCAGAAGACTTGAGAGTGAAAAAGAATTAGGTCCAAACACCTCAAATGACTAAGTATTTATTGGAATTTTATCAACGTATATATTTCAAAGTTTTTTTGAAAGGCCTCAGATAGATGGCACTTGAAAGTTCATAAAAACATAATTTATGATATCATATTGGTTAACACCCTTGTAGTGTTAAAGATATTCCTTACATGATAAACAATGTTTTTATTATGATTATAAACTTAGTCAGACTAATGGACTTCATTAACAATTTAAATATGATACTCCTTATCAGTGTTAATGTTGTACCCCCAGTTTCTGGTTGGTAACACTTAATTTATTATTTTTATTTTTATAATGTGTAATGGTAAAGTATAAGAGTGTTGGGTGAATATTCAAAACAAATTTGGGGCCAATGGAGGGGTGCACTAGTTGCGCATGGTTTGGAAAAACCATACGGAAAGCCTAATAGAATTCTCAAGATATTGGAGAGTGTGGATTGTAGCATCCGCAGGGTGTGAAAATAGTTAGGTATACTATGTGTTTATTCCATTAGGGGTGATATTTAATCCATTAGATAATGCACGGTTAGCGCACGGTTTTCCTAACCATGCGAACTAATCATGTACGGGGTTAAAACAAGATTCTAAAAAAGTGGATATAGATCATCCTTGTCTTTAATCAACTCATTTTCACCCCAAACCAGCACTAAATCGGGATTTGTTTCTATTAAGACCATAGAAGTTTATCCCAAAAATCCAATGGTAATATGAAGTCTTCCCTTGCTGATTCGAAGTGGGGTTTTTGAGGTATGTGATCGTTCTTCATCGTTCTTGATCAGTTTCGTAGATTTACTTAGATCTACTTCTCCTCTTCTTTTTATTTCTCAGATATACACCAGTAATGGGTATATCTAAGATGTTGGATTCCAAATTTGATATGATTAGGTCTTTTGTGATAGGATAAGGTATCTGAGGGCATTTTTATGGAGAATTAACCCGGTTTCTAGATCATTCTTCGTCCGTTGTATGTTTTCACCAAAACCTTTGAGATAGGTGTATTTTATCTTGACTCCACATAGTATAACTGATTGTAAGGATTTACAATTGAGAGGTTATTGTTGAATTATTCGTGATTTTTTTGTTTATCAATCATTGGAAACCTTTCTTGGTGATGGTTTGGAAAATTGCGAAAATATGGAAAATTGGGTATTTTAAAAAAGTGTTTGGGTTCTTGATTTTAAAATAGAGATTTTAAAATGGAGGTTTTTTGGAATTGTGGTACATTGTTTAGATTATATGTTTTAAATAAAAGGGAATGTTTTATTGAAATGAAACGGATTCCTTGAAATTGCTTTTTTCTTTAGTTTTAAATAAAAATGTAGTTTTATTGAAAAGGTTTGTTTTGGTGATTTTATATGGTTTGGAATACATGGGGTTGTGTGATTTCATGTTTTATGTACCCCTAAATAAAGTATGTGTACCATTAGGTTACAAGGTGTGTGACCCTAGATCAGGTTCATTTTCATTAGGATACAAGATGATAATATGTGATACTGCTCATGAGTTTGGAACTATCAAATGAGGCCAGCATTGGGTGTGTGTTGTGAACCCTGGGTTGGGTATGCCAAAAATGATAAATGAGAATTGGTTTTAATTATTTTTTGGGTTTTTTTCTTGAAGTATAACTTTCTATAAATTGGTTTAATGATAACCTGGTATCATTTGGTTGCAATTTGTTTCATAACTTGTTTAAGTTGTGTGATAAATTGTTTTACAGAATTGTTTTATATAAATGGTTTTATGTAAATGTGGAAAACTTTTCTATCCTAGTGGATTTAGAAGGGAAGTCATGGTGGGAAACCTACTAATTGTTATACTCACCCATTCTTTATCACTTTTGTGATTTTGCAGTTGATATCTTTTGGGACATGGGAAAAGGTAAAGTATCACTTGTTTTTATCACCACCTCAAGATACTTGGGTTGTTCGGTGATTGTAGAGTGTGGATATTTTAGAGCATGGAGTCTTGTTGTCTTCTTTGAGTCATTATTTACTTTTCTTTATTTACATTGATATTTTTTTCCCTTCCACCATAATACATTGGTTTGATTTGGGTTTTAAAGAAGTTGTTGATTTTTATTTCTTAGTTCAGGCATCATATGGTATTTGGTTAGCTATGGTTGTTGTCTAATGGTTTTATTTATTAATGGTTAAATCATCCTCTAATTGTATTTGAAACCCTTAAACATGTATTTCCATCCTTTGGCATCTTGGTGATGTCTCCTAAGGACAATTAATGACTCGTTGTACTCTTAAGACAATGAGAATTAGAGGATCATTAAAAACGGTATCATCTTGTTTGGTCCTTTACTGAAAAGTAGTTTTCAGTTTCTTGGTATTATAGTTAAATTCATTCTTTCATATTCCTTGGGATCTAGGTACATTAGTGTTTTGGAGACACTTTAGGATCTTGGAATATCATTTTTATGGGTTTAGATAATGATATGAGCATGTCATGAATTTTAGAGAAATTAATTCCCATTAGGATTACATAATTCATTAAGATAAATGATTTATGAATTTTTGTAAGGTGAAAATGAAAGATTTTGAAAAGAGAATGATATATGTATTTTGAAATTGGTTTCATTTTAAAAAGTGAAAAGGGGGATTTTTCCAAAAAAATGGTTGAATGTGGAAAAGGTTGTTTTTGGAAAAACAAATGTTGTGATAGTTGATGAGATAGAATTTGAATTGAAAAGCCATAAATTTCTAGGGAGTGAGACGTACTGAGTTTGTTGTTTGTTTAGAAAATGGCACTGATTATATGTCATAGAAACTAACTGGAAGAAGTTGTAGAGAACGCGGTTGCACCGGGACCATAGGTGAACCAAGAGCTTGTTTAAATTATATCCAAGAGTTTTAATCTATGGATATGGGGAACCGGTGGGATGAGCCAAGGCATTTGGATTATTCCATCCAGTTCACAAAGTAGAATCCCCCCATCATCAGGTGTGGTTCGGAACCTGAAAGGGAGACGGTGTGGCTGAACAGGATGAATCATATCATTGAATTTATTGGTGCACCATTCAAGCTCAAAGTCAAGTTGTCCACATATATTCATGAGTATCTTGCATGCTAGTGGAGGGAACTAGTGTTTCATGATAAAGGGGATCAAATCCTTACTTGGGGGCATTTTGATGAATTTTTTAACAAACAATTCTTTCCTCACACATTCATCATCTAGAGGATGATATACTTATTTAGCCTTAAGTAATAAAATGTTTCTATCACTAAGAATACAGCTAAATTCAAGAATTTAGTTCACTTTTCACTTGAAGTTGTAGTGAGTGCATCCTTGAAGTCTTGCATCTACAAATCGGGGCAATGGTAGGAGATTTTCTCTATGATCGTGATGATCTTTATTACAAATTATACATATATAGTGAATAGAGAAATAGTGGATGAACAAGATATGTTGGGATCTTTTGGAGGAGGAATTATGATGATACCTATGAGAAATGGTGGGAACTCAAATTCTAGGAGCATGTGGAATATGGACACCTATTTACAAGGTGGGAGAAGGATGTAGAATCAGATTACTGGATCAATGAACCTTCCTCCCTGACCCAAGAGAAAACTAGGCTATTCTTGATGTGCTTTTCATTAGTGTTTTGGAGACACTTTCGGATATTGGAATATCATTTTTATGGGTTTAGATAATGATATGAGCATGTCATAAATTTTAGAGAAATTAATTCCCACTAGGATTGCATAATTCATTAAGATAAATGATTTATGATTTTTTATAATGTGAAAATGAAATATTTTTAAAAGAGAATGATATATGTATTTTGAAATTAGTATCATTTTCAAAAGTGAAAAAGGGGATTTTTCAAAAAAAAAATGGGTGAATGTGGAAAAGGTTGAATTTGGAAAAAAAATGTTGTGATAGTTGATGAGATATAATTTGAATTGAAGAGCCAAAAATTTCTAGGGAGTGAGACTTACTGAGTTTTTTGTTTTTTTAGAAAATGGCACCGATTACATGTCATAGAAACTAACTGGAATAAGTTTTAGAGAACGGGGTTGCACCGGGACCATAGGTGAACCAAGAGCTTGTTGAAAGTATAATCCAAGAGTTTTAATCTATGGATATGGGGAACCAGTGGGATGAGCCAAGGCATTTGGATTATTCCATCCAGTTCACAAAGTAGAATCCCCCCATCTTCAGGTGTGGTTCAGAACCTGAAAGGGAGTCAGTGTGGCTGAACAGGAAGAATCATATCATTGAATTTATTGGTGCACCATTCAATCTCAAAGTCAAGTTTTCCATGTATATTCTTGAGTATCCTGCACGCTAGTGGTGGGAACTAGTGTTTCATGATAAAAGGGATCAAATCCTTACTTGGGGGTATTTTGATTAATTTTTTAACAAACAATTCTATCCTCACACATTCAGCATCTGGAGGATGATATACCTATTTAGCCTAAAGTAATAAAATGTTTCTGTCACTAAGAATACAGGTAAATTCAAGAATTTAGTTCAATTTTCACTTGAAGTTGTAGTGAGTGCATCCTTGAAGTCTTGCATCTACAAATCAGAGCAATGGAAGGAGATTTTCTTGATGATTGCGATGATCTTTATTACAAATTATTCAGATATGGTGAATAGAGAAATAGTGGATGAACAATATATATTGGGATCTTTTGGAGGAGGAATTGTGATGATACCTATGAGAAATGGTGGGAACTCAAATTCTAGGAGCATGTGGAATATGGACACCTATTTACAAGGTGGGATAAGGATGCAGAATCAGATGACTGGATCAATGAACCTTCCCCCATGACCCAAGAGAAAACCAGGATATTTCTGATGTGCTTTTCATGACCACATAAAGTGAGAGTGGATGATAAAACAAATAGAATACCATAATTACAAGAAAATTGG
The DNA here is from genome assembly GCA_963277665.1 of Viscum album. Classification (NCBI taxonomy): domain Eukaryota; kingdom Viridiplantae; phylum Streptophyta; class Magnoliopsida; order Santalales; family Viscaceae; genus Viscum; species Viscum album. The sequence goes on along the minus strand of OY728147.1, from coordinate 1,124,353,993 downwards.
GAATCTTTAGTTATATTGTCACAGTACTCCGAGGGAAGTTTCTCAAGAAACTCTTTTAGGTGTCACAAGAATTATATTCTTTGATAGGATCTGGAAACAAAACTTAGTCTTGTTAGTATAATAGAGATATCCATAGAGATTCCCATAATAACATGACCCCTCAACATGGAAAATATCAGAAAGGCAACAAAGAGTAGTGTGCAGCGATTAAGCAATTGTATTGAAATGATCATATGATTTTGTATGATCAGTCTAGACAATCTACAGTGAGAGGTATGATACTTTTGAATTATATACTTATGAAAGTGCTATTTGATACTGGTGCATCTCATTCCTTAATTACTTTTATTGTTGTTAAAATTATCTGTTTGAAACACGAGATGATGCCTTCTATGGTAAAACTCCAAACTCATCTCGATGAAAGAGATTGTAAATCCTTCATATGTATATATTGTTTGATAATTTTTGATGAATATGGTCTGAAGTGGGACTTCTCGGTGTTGGATATGGATGCCTATGATGTAATCTTGGGTATAGATTTGTTGGCAATGTTCAAGGCTCACATTGACTATTGTAGTAGAATGGTTAGTTTTAAAACTGAGGACATTGTCGAGCATCTCTTCAGATGAGAGTAGGTTGTAAAGACATGTTCAACGGGATTGTTGGATCCATTTGTGGGAATGATATCTTACCAGTTAACAATGTTGACTTTGGTGTTGATAGAAGAGATCGAGGATACTAGTTTTCCATCAATTTTGGATAAATTTCTAGATGTATTTCCCAATAACTTCTCAAGTTTAATACCTATAAGAGAAGTTTATATTTTTATTTACCTTCTTCTTGTGATCAATCCTATTTCCATTGTGTCTTATAGGATGGAACCAATATATTTAAGGCAATTGAAACTGCAGTTGGAAGAGTTAGAAAGAAAAGGTTTCATTCAAAAAATCACGTCTTCATGGGAAGAACTTGTGTTGTTCGTGATGAAAGAGGATAGAACTCTAAGGTTTTGTGTATATTATTATAATATTAACCAAGTTATGATAAGTAATAGGTATCCACTACCACACATTGATGATATTTTTGATCAATTGAGGAGATCTCAGTAGTTCTCTAAAAATGATTTGTAACCAGGATACCATCAATTGTGAGTTTGGAAGGAATATATTCTAAATACATCTTTTAGATGTATATATGGACACTATAAATATGTAGTCATGCCATTCTATCTTACCAATGAACCAGTGGCCTTTATGTAATTTATGAATCATATATTTCAGATATATCTAGATTCTTTTTTGTGGTGTTTGTCAATGATATCTTGGTGTATTTAAGGACAAGGTATCAGCATGATAAATACTTGATAAAAGTGATGGGAAGATTGAGAGACCATCATTTGTATGAAAAATTATCTAAGTGTGATTTTCAGATGCAAGAGGTACACATTCATGGGAATGTGATTCCTAAAAAAGGTTTTTCAGTGGATCCAGAAAATATATTTACTGTGATTTCATGGAAACCTCCAAAGAATTTCCTTGAGATATAAAGTTTTCAAACTCTAGCTAGTTATTACCAATTCTTTTTGTGTGACTTATCACAGATAGCTACACCAATTACAGCTTTGAAAAAGAAGAATGTTCTATTACAATAGACTAAGGAATGTGAGAATTACTTCCAAGATCTAATAGTTCATCTTACATCAATTCATATCTTAATTTTTCGAGAATCAAGATAGGGATATGTTGTGTACTGTGATGTTTTGGGATCTGGGTTGGGATGTGTTCTCATGAAAAGGGACCATGTGGTTGCTTATGGTTCAAGGAAGTTGAGAGTTACCGAGAAGAATTACCCAACACATGATTTGGAGTTAGATGTGGTCAACCATGCTTTGAAGTATTGACATCATTATATCTTTTGTGAGAAATTTATTATGTTCATAGACCAAAAAAATTTGAAACACATTTTTTCACAATGATATTTGAATATAAGGAAAAGGAGATGGATGGAGTATCTCGAGATGTTTCACTTTCACTTGATGTATACACCCAAGAAAGGTAATTTGGTGGCTGATCGACTAAGCCGAAATTCATATGATCAGTTAGTAAAAGAAGCTTCAGATGAGTGGCAGTTTATGTCGGCCCTTATCGACATGAATGTGGAATGTGAAGACGGATATGGTGTTGTGGTTTTCTTTTTAGTCTTTGTGGTTCGTGATTTCCTAAAAATGGTAAAATAGGCACAAACAGGCGATGCATAAATCCTAGTAATGAGTTTGAAACATAATGGGAGGGAGACCATTGAGGGATGAAACCTTGAAGGGAGTTCGGTTTTGTGGTTCAATGATCAGATGGTTGTACCTACATATTTTCAGGAATAACTTCATCAAGCATACCACCAATCAATCTAGGACATACATACGAGAACATAGAATATGTACAAAGCATTTAATATGTCGTTCTAGTAGAGCGACATGAAAATGAAAGTGGATGATTTCATTTCAAAGAACTTAACTTGTCAGCAAGTTAAGAAAGAGAATTAGCAACCAGTGGGTATGTTACAATATTTACCTATCTCAGTCTGTAAATGGGAGAATATAGTGATGGATTTTGTTATAGGCCTCCCAAGAATGGTTTGAAAACACGACGCCATATGGGAGATAGTGGATCGCCTTACCAAGTCAGATCATTTCATTCCAATTCTTGAGAATCATATAGTGAACAATCTTTCCAAAATCTATATCTGAGAAATGGTAAATAGATATGGTGTACCAGTTTTGATTATATCAGATAGAGATATGAGGTTCACATATTTTTTCTATAAATCCTTACAAAAATACCTAGGAACACAGTTGACTATGAGTATGGTGTATCATACTTAGATATATGGACAATACGAATAGACGATATAGACATTAGAAGATATGTTTTAGGCTTGTGTCATGGATTTTGGGGGTTCATGGGAGGAGAATCTTCCCTTACTTTAGTTCTCATATATTAACATCTATCATGTCTTGATACATTAGCTCTTTTGGAAGAATTTTATGGGTTTCCTTGTCATTATCCACTATGATGGGTTGAAACAGGTGAGACTTCACTAGTTGGGACTAGTCTTGTCCAAGAAACAATATAGAAGATTCAGTTGATTAGAAAGAGGATGGAGATAGATCAGAGTTTTTCGAAATCTTATGCAGATCATCATCAATCACCTGTTGTCATTTTTCATGAGTGATCATGTATTCTTGAGGATATCTCCAAGGGTTGGACATCATCATTTTGGGAATCAGGGAAAGTTATCTCCTTGGTACATTGGCCCTTTCAAGAAACTAGAATGGGTTGGAGAGGTGGCATATTGTTTGGGATTTCCACCATGGTTCAGTGTGGTTCATAATGTGTTCTACGTATCATTATTAAAAAATATCATCTTGATCCTGAACGTGTGATGATATTGGATAACATTGACCAAGATATGGATGCTTTGTTGGTACATATCCTGGTGCGGATTGTGGATAGAAAAGAGAAAGTATTACATGGAAATAGCATCGGTCTACTGCAAGTTTTATGGAAACATGGTCAGATTCTAGAAGAGACCTGGGAACATGAGTAGGAAATGAAATAGAAAGGTCTGGAAATCATTCAGGGCATTTCTGGTTTTCTACTTTATATGTACGGAAAGACCAATGGTGGGGATAATGCAGTACCCTTTGTTTCAGGTATATAAACCTTAAATTATTCTTTTTATGTTTATAAAGTATAAGGGTGAATTATGGGAGAGTTGGGAGAACTTTCAATATGTTTCTTGGGCCAAAGGAGGGGAATACGGGTAGTACATGGTTTGGAAAAACCGTGCGGAAAGCCTAGTAGAAACCATGTAAATTTGAAGATTCCAGAAAGTAGATTCATCACGGTGTGTGCATGGTAGGGAGACTGTCTTGGGAGGCCATGAGGGGTGATCTATATAGAAGTATCTAACATATTATTAGCTCACGATTTTTTAAACTGTGCGAACTAACCACGTGGGGGGATAAAACAAGATCCTAGAATGTGGATCTTGGTTGGTCTTGCCTATAATCCACTCATTTTTTCCCCAAAATGGCTCTAACTTTGGATTTTACTTCTTATAATTCCATAGAATGTTCTCCCATTAATCTGGAGGCAATCCAAAGGATTACCTTGGTGATTTTATGTTGGCTTCTTGATGTATGTGATTGTTCTTTGTCGTTCTTGATCTGTTTCTTATATGTACTTAGATCTACTTCTCCTCTTAAATTTATTTCATAGATATACACCATTTATGGGTAGATCTATGATTCTGTATCCTAAATATGATGATATTTGGTCATGGTTGTGATAGTAGAAGGTATCTAAGTCCGTTTTTTGAAGAATCAACCCAGTTATAAGAGCGTTCTTCGTCCGTTGTTAGTTTTCACCAAAACCTTCGAGGTAGGTGCCTTCTCTCTCGACTCCACTTAATAGAACTGATTTTAATTATTTAAAATTGAATATTTTGTGTTTAATTAGTTTTCATTTTTCTATTTAGAAAATTTTTGGAAACCCTTCATTGTGATGGTTTGGAAAATTGAGGAAATTTGGAAAATTGGGTATTTGAATAAAGTTCTTGTGTTCATGATTTTAAAATAGATATTTTAAAATGGGGAATTTCTAGAATTATGTCACATGGTTTTGACAATATTTTTTCAATAAAAGGTAATGATTTATTGAAATTAAATGGCTACTTAGAAATTGGTTTGTTCTTTGGTTTTCAATAAAAATTAAATCTTATTGAAACATTTTTTTGTGATTTGAAATGATTTGGAATACATGGGGTTGTGTGAGTTCATGTTTGATATTTCCCTGAATAAGATGTGTTTTCCATTGGGGTACAAGGTAAATGCCCCTAGATTGGGGGCATCTATCATGGGGACACAAAGTGATATGATGAGAGGTCTCTCATGAGTATGGAATTTTCAAATGAAAAATGCATGGGTGTGTGTTGTGAACCAGGGGTTGGGTATGCCAAAATTATAAATTATAATTGGTTTTAATGATTTTTTTGGGTTTTTAATGAAATTATATCATTTTTTCAATTGTTTTAATGAACACTTGGTTTCATTTGGTTTCAATTGGTTTCAGAACTTGTTTATGTTGTGTTATAATCTATTTTACAAAAAAAATTAATATAAATGGTTTTATATAAATGTGGATAACCATTATATCCTAGTTATATGAGTAGGGAAGTCAATTTGGATAATCTAATGAGTGTTATACTAACCCCTTCTTTGGCACTTTTGTGTTTTGGCAGATTCTATCTTCTAGGACATGGGAAAAGGAAAATTATCACCTTTTTTTAGAACCACCTTGTGATACTTGGGTTTTTTGACGACTAAGGAGCATAGATCTAGTGGAGAATGGAGTCTCATGGTCATATTGGAGTCTTTAGTTTCTTTTAATTTTTTAATTTGATAGTATTATATCTTCCACCGTAATACATTGGTTTGGTTTTTTTTGAAGAATTTTTTGATTTTTCTTTCTTGGTTCATGCATCATATGGTGTTTGATTAGCTATGGTTGTTGGCTACTGATTTATTTCTTAAAGGGTAAATCATCCCATACTTTTATTTAAAACCCTTTGGTGTTTATTTCCAGCATTTGTCATCCTGGGGATGTTGCTTAAGGCCAAATAATAACTCATACACTCAATCAAATGATAATTAGTGGGTTATTACAGTTAATATGATTATAGCGGTGTTGGTATTAGTCTGGTAGTAAAAACATTTTTCAGTATGATAGCCATGACTAAAGTCTAACTTATGGTCTAGAAAAATGGGTATGATTAATCAAACACATACTCATTATGATAATCCTAATGAATAATTGTATGTTTATTTTTTAATATATTATAACTTTGCTAAGTATGGTAAAATATAATATTTTCTACAAAAAAACATTCTAAAACACTTAGGATATAAAAATTTAGTAAACATTTTTTAAGAAAGTGTTTGTGATTTACAAAACTAAATAAATGAAAAAGTAATAAGTAGAACTTATGACTCAAAAATAACCACATATATTGTTAATATTCACCATGGTGGGAGATACACATATTATTCTTTCATAATAAGTTTTTCTATAATGAAGCAGTAAAATGATGCATGCTAGGGTTGAAAAGTATGTATAAATTCTAGTAATGGACACCATTTATCTAGATTCAAAGACTATGTATCTTGAATGTTTCAGAGATGTGATACTTCTAGTGAGTATTCAAGAGAAACTAGGAATTTATCTTTTAATATAGCACCAACAGTTGTTGATTGATTATTAAAAGGCATGGTCTATGAAAAACCCTATACACTAATCTTCATGACTAAAATTATTTTGAGCTCAAATTTTCAAATAAAAATTCTATGATCATCACATTAAGATATTAATAGAAAGGAGAAACTCTTTAGAAGAATACGTATGGAATATTTATATATGAAATGAATAAAAGGAGACCCTATGGTATATGTCTCCTATGCATAACTTGAAAGGGGTGGTGACGTCAATAAATTCTAATGAGATATGTATATTTCATAAATTAATTTATTATAAAATTAATGCATAGTAATCATAGAATATTGGTTTGGAAATGAATGCGTGGAATTTTTCTCTTACTAGTTAGTGGGAGCGATATATGTTTTCAAGATATATATATTTATAACATATGAAAAACATGTTTTGTCTTGCTAGATTGTTAAGACTAAAGAATGAATTTCTCCAAGTATGTCTTAAAGTCGAATCCATTTTCTTGGGAACAAGACCTAAAATATAGAACCATGGTATTTATAAATATTTTCATAGTGTATATATTAAAATGGTATTGAAATATATAAGTTGAAACAAATCAAGTGTTATTTTTTTTTGGAATATAATATTTCCAGTAGAACATGCTTGGAAATTTGAAGGGATTATTGAGATTAAAATAATTTTACCAGATTAAGTTCGTGGAATTTATATTAAATTTTATGATGTGTATTGAAATTTAACATTACTAGTGAATAATGTTTAGTATGTTAATATCAAATAGATCAAAAAAAAACTAAATCCAATGGTTTTTATAACTACGCATGAATACATTGAAAGGTAGATCTTGATGAGTTCTTGATGCCTATAGAAGTGGTAATACTAGTGATAAAGGGATTTGAAAAAATTTATTCCCCAAGATGAATTAGATATATTATCATAGAAAAATATATATTATTATGAAATAAAATCTTATAACATCCAATGGTTTCTATCTTTACAATATTTGGGTATATTTCAGCTTCTGATACAGCTTCAGGAGTGGTTTAGCAACTTACTCTTCTGGTTTTGGGTTATACCCAAAGAAATAGTTTTTTCATTTTTATTATAAGCTCTATTTATAGACTTAGTTAGGATTTTAATACTCTAACTTGGGAACAAAATATGGATACTAGGTTATATAACTCTATAGGGTATTTTCTCAATGTATTAATGTTGCAGGTTTTAGATTCGCCACACATAAATGTTTCTTTACCAACCCAAGTCATATAAATGTGATAGGACTAAGAGTTATATCCATAGTTAGTAGAATCAAGTTTAACATGTGAAAACTAACTATTTGATAGAATCTGACTCTAGTGAAATTCGGGGTCTATTGGGGTTGGATCCCTAGAACCAAATACTTTTGGCTTTATATTATATGTATATTAAAATTTAGTATTAATATAAATTTATTATCATATATTTATTTTTAATTTTAATAAAATTAATTTGATAATGTCTTATGGTATCTTTCACATCAAAATAAATCATAGCAATTCTCCCACTGTGATGGGAACCTTGATACGCTTTGATGATATCTCTTAAATATTAGTTCTATAGTCGGATAAAATTATATGATGGGGAACATAGTATGTTAAATATTAGGTGTGAGTAATCATAAGTATATGATACTTCTTCTCATGAAGTTCACACTGCATAATATTCAATTTGGGATATTATGAGAATATACCCGCCAGTGGGAATTCTGCATTCTTATGTTTCATTTAATATTCCTTTCTGGGAGTGTGTGTAATACACCTTAAACTTTATGATTTTTTTAATTCATGTCATGAATCACGCACTTAGATTTACTGACCAAATTTTTGATTCCATATGTTTGCATGAAGTAGGGAATATTGGGTGCATCTTGAATGACATGTTATTAATTAATAAGTCGAGAAAGGATTTCTACCTCCCATAATTATGAAAGATGATATCTCAACCCTTTGATTGATATATAAATGTATCATTAAATTCCATGAACATGGTGTAACAAAATTTATTTCAAATAGTCAAAGAAAGAAATATCAAGCAATAGGATGATGACATGAGTCAGTAGCCTACTTGATGAGATATTGTAGAAAATAGACCATATTACATAGTGAATGCTCATATGTGTTTTTTGATGTTGTGACACTAACTTCTTTATCTTGGGTGTCTGGCCCCATTTCCAGATATTAATCTTGTACTTTATGTAACACCCCAAGCTTCTATGGTACGCTTCTCTTTGAATAATGCAATAGTGTGTGTTGTACGCAACATCGAGTTCTAAAACACCACAACCAATCAAACTAGCCGTTATGAATAGTAATACCCACTTTCTGAAATTTATAAATGTTATTTTTGAAAATGGACTTCATTTTTGGATTCGGAATATCGAAATTAGCCTAGGGTGTATTTTTGGTATTTTTTTGAAAAACATCATTTTTTGATGAATAGTGAAACCACTAAGTGGTAGTTAAAAAACTGAATTTTTCATAAAACTTAATTTTACCGCTTCTGTGAGTGGAATTTCGAAAATCCGAGAGAAATAGTTAATATCAAGGACTAAAATGTGGTTCATTGAGATGAAAATAATTTTTGATGAATAGTAACTTTTTATGTTTATTTACCACAGTTAAAAGTAAATAGGGTAATTAAGGGTAAAAATGATATTAATATTACCCTAACACATGTCCTAATTCTATTGAATAAGCTTAATTCGACCAAAAACAACCTTAACAATAAAATATTATCATTTAGGTCCACTTGGATTAGATTAGGAAATTTATTATTATTTAATTCAAAGAAGAGTTAAAAGAGTTGAAATAAAAGTTTATTTACTAAATCATTTTTAATATAGGGTCATACATAAGATAAATTCGATTGAAAATATTCATTAGAAATATAAAAAGATTTACTACGTAATGGTATTTTATTTATAATTTTTAGAAATTAAATAATTTAATTTATTTATGACCTAATGACGATGCAGTAATTGCCATAATAGTGAAAAATTAAAATAATTGATATTATAAATACCCAAATAAATATAATTTGAGACATTTTATGAATTAAACTAATTTTATAGGTTAATATGACATGTTAGAAATGATTTAATTAACGTTTTTTGAAGTAATCATTCTGTTATAATTTTCACAAAAATCAATTTTCCAAATAGTGTCAAAATTGACAAAAAAGAGTTTTTAAAACAATTATTATTTTATTAATTGATATTCTATTCGTAAAAATCTATGTTTCGGTCAAGAGACTTATTTCATGATATGTGTATAATTAATGGACCACTTGGGGGTCTCTTAGAGGTATATAGTAAGTTTATTAACTATATAATATAAAAATACAATTTGATATGGTAAGTGTCAAACTAATTAACTAAGAGTTAAAACTAAAAGATAAGGTTAATATAATGACCCAAACCTGTCTAAATTCTATTTGTTGAGTGGTTTTCGACCCATCCCCACCTTAAACTTTAAATAATATACTTTGGACCAATTAGAAACTGAATATGAATTTATTATAAAATAATATTTCTATCTTTTCCAAAGGTGCCCCTCACCCCTCTTATAAAAGGGCACTCCCCCTTCTCATTAATTCACACCATAAAAGCCATTTGGCTCGGCCAAACTCTGCCCAAATACTCTCTCAACTTCTCTCACTTCATCCTAGAGTCCCTCCTTTAGTCAGAAAACCAACCTAAGGAGCCCTTTTGATCAAATCAAAATGAAGAACCCGAAGAAGAGGTAATGATTTCACCACACTTTTTCAAGTTCCTTTCTTCTTCCACTTCTTCTTTATTTTTTATTACCATTATAAAATAATAACTCCAGTATCTTATATATATTGTGATGTTAATGAAATTATGGTACAACCATATTCATTATTATATCCATCCTTTGAATAACATTTCACCATACGTGCGTACGTATGGCTTACCGTCTCCACGTCGTGGTGTAATTGTTATTCAATAAATTATTATTTGGATGGGTATAATAATGATGTCTAATTCATATAAGGGCACAGCCTTAAACCTTACATAATCTTGAGTTATGACAAGATTACACATTGAGGATCTTTTCCGGTTTAGAGTTTTAGAGAATTAGATCAAAAAACTTGCATTACATTCCACATATAAACAAAGTGGTTACATAAAGATAGTATTCTTCATTCCCATAAATGGAAACATATTTAAAATAAAACAAGGATTCTTTCTTGACACTTCCTTGACACTATCATCATATCATGTACCTTTCCCTTGACCTGTGAAAAACATTTCAAAAAAAACTTGGGATGAGCATAAAAAGCTCAGTAAGGGATATAAAAATATTGAAAGGAAAACATGGGTACATATATACATAAGAATGAGATCATACTTTACCCATAAAACATAAGCACTTTATCATACCTCATAAAATCATGAATAAATCATAGAAATCATAAGACATAAAGGTAACTTGAGGCATTCATAACATTCTAACGTTGTTAGTAACCCACTTGGTTACGTTTGGAATACCCATCACAGTATATTCCCTAAATCTCATTGGAGAGACCTTAACGTTTCACTCCTTCGTGTTACCCAATTCATTGGAGAGCTATATCGGGCTCACCCGCCCTTAGTTTATCACAGAACCACCCATATTCATAATAATGCCCAAGAACCTCAACATAATCGTATCACATAAAACATACATAAAGGAAACATAACATTTCCACCATTCAATCACAAGATATCAATACCACACATTGATATAAAAATATTATGAAACCCATTTTCAATACCAAAATAAAATAAAAGTAAAACATGGTATTTATTTTTCTTTTAAAAACAAGGTATGGCTTGTAGAGGAAGCCGAAACTCAAATAATGGTTACGGCGGTAGAGAAGTCGTCGTCGCCGCATACGTACGACAAAAACATTCCCTTTTGTCGTCTTGTAAAACGCTTCCTATAAAAAAGATTCCTTTTGGATAAATGTAAAAGTCAAAGGGTTTTATACACCGTATAAAATAAAGTTGTGTATAAAACAAAATATGCATCAATGAAAGAAGATTGAGATGAAGTCCCATACCTCGTATCCGACTTGACCCGACCGTTGTTTAATCTCCTGAATAATAAACTTGAGTTAATATCTACTTGCTTAAGAACCTTTTTAAAGTTCATTATTCCTTTTATACCATGTTATGAACATCATGTAATCATTTAAGTTAATAATGTTCATTTTGTCGGTATTTGGTTCTTAAGTCAAAAATAGACTTCTTACACTTACATGTTGTTAATTTGGTCAAAGGTTCGTTATATCCAGAATGATATTAATGATTTGGATAACATATATATCATATATATTCAACATATACATGTATTTATAATATTACATCACATTTAGAGATAAGAACTGAAATGCACCGTTCATGGAGACGGTAAGCCGTACGTATGCATGAACGCTACTTCCATTTCTATTTCGTATTTTCTGGAATGGAATCATAATGATATAAGAGTATATTATAATTCCAGTATAATAACATATATAATATCATTAACTTTATCCTTTACACATCCCACATATGGTATTAACAAATCAAATCACTTTCAGGGGGCGGTAGTCCGCACTTCCTAAAATGAAGATATCATGTTTACCCATAATGGAAACAATAATGGTATGCCATAAATGAAAAATACATAAGCTTAAGGAAAGAATAAACATATTATATATCATATATAAAAATAGTGAAATCATAATGTCTACCTTTGAAGGTGTTAAATGAGTATTGAACAATCATTATTTTGGGAGGTAGAATTTCGCCATCCACGGAAACTGTATGTTATTTAACCATTTGATGTAGTTGTGTGAGAGTGTAGCTCGAATAAATATTATAAAAACATCCTAGTATATTTAAGATACTGTTTTTGTTACAATAGAAGTAAATAAAAGAGTTTAGGGGGTTGGAGAAGCAAAATAAAACAAATGAACATGAGAGAATGAATTACCTTTAAAAGTGTAACTCCTTTTGATTTGAGCCTAAAGGCGTCCTTTGAAAGGATTCTGCCCAAAGGTAATCCTCTAGGATGAGGATAGGGATGTAGAGAGAGTAAATGGGCAGGGTTTGGCCGAGACAAAGGCTTGAGTAGTGTGTGAAATGAGGTAGAGGTGGGGGCCTTTTATAAGAGGAGAGGAGGGGCACTTTTGGAAATCCTGAAACTATTATTTTATTTTCAAAAGTGTTTCGAATTTATAAGGTCTCACATTGATATATTTCGAAGATAATATGATAAGGCTTCGAAATATTCCCATCCAATATTTTTTTGACAAGTGTAGGTCTTAGATATTACATTATCTTTCCATTTTATTTTAATACTTAAATAATGAGGTCATCGCTGCATCATCATGATGTCATAAATAATTTAATTTATTTAATGTCTAAAAATTATAAAAAAACTAATATGATGTAGGAACTCTTTTTATATTTCTAATGAATATTTATAGTCAAAAATATGATTAGTATAACCCCTTCTAAAAATTGTTTTAGTAAAACAATTTATGTTAGTGTCATTTTCACCTTTATTTAAAAAAAAGGCATTAAAGTCATTATCTCACCCAAGTGGCTCCATGGGGTCCCCTAAATCGACCCATGGGTTGTCGTGGTCATCCATGACACAACCAATGAGGGTAGGACATGTTTCAAGCTCATCACATTTTATTAAAGCATTATTTTTACCTTAAACTACACTAATTACCACTAATCGCGATTAAAAACTTAATAAGTTACTATTCACCAAAAAAATTATTTTAATCTCATTGAACCACATTTTACATACTAATGACAACCATGTATGTCGGATTTTCAAAATTCAATACACATTAGTGGTAAACTTTCATTTAACTGAAAAATCAGTTTGCTTGATTACCACTTAGTGGTTTCACTATTAATCAAAAATTGGAGTTTTTCAGAAAAATACTCAAACTTCACCCTAAGATATATTTGATATTCTGAATTCAAAAATGAAGTCTATTTTACAAAATTCAAAACATATAAGTCACAATAATTAATTTAATAATTAATTCCCACTGTCAGAGCAAATAGCGTGTTTTTATAAAACAATAAGTATCAAAAGATTGACACTAGTTTAAGTCTAATTTAAAAGTGAAATTGATTCCAATGACCACCATTGGATTAAATGGTAAAAATATATTCTAATTAAATATTAAGACCAATTCAAAAGATAATCTAATCATATAAATAAATTAGATTAAGAAGCAGTTTTGATGTAAAATGCAGTATTTTTCACTATTCATTAAAAAATGAACATTGTCAGAAAAATACCAAAAATTCACACAAAGGAAATTTTGATGTCCCAATCATATAGAATAAGTTTATTTTGACAAACATAGTTTATAAAATTTTCAAAAGATAGATTCAAAATGGTTTTCCATCAAAATTCAGTAAAACAATCTTTTAAAAATATTAGTGTATTCCATGATTAAGATTGGATTTATTTTCATTTTAATCCTCTAAAACACTATCTAATTCATTAATAGACATAGATAAAAATATCTATTATTCATTACTTACTTGGGATGTTACATCCTTCCCCCCTTTAGAAAATTGCTTCCCCGCAATTTATTTACTTATCGAATAAATGAGGGTACTTATCCCTCATTGCATTTTCAGATTCCCATGTTGCCTCTTCCATCATGTGGTTTTTCCACAAAACCTTTACCTGCTTAATCACCTTATTCCGTAACACTTGCTCCCTGTGGTCAAGAATCTGGAGAGGTTGTTCCTCATAAGATAGTTTCTCTTCCAACTAAACTACCTCTCGACTCAAAACATGAGATGGATCTGGCATATACTTTCTCAACATCGAAACGTGAAAAACATTGTGTACCTGAGATAAACTCAGAGGTAAAGCCACTCGGTAAGCAACTGATCCAACTCTCTCCAGAATTTCATATGGTCCAATGAACCTTGGAATCAGCTTTCCTTTCTTACCAAATCGCATAACACATTTCCATGGTGATACTTTGAGAAAAACATGATCACCTACCTCAAAAGATAGATCCTTCCTCCGGTTATCCGCATAACTCTTCTGCCTTCTCTGAGCTGTTCTCATGTGCTTATGAATTAGCTAAACCTTTTCTACCATCTCTTCTACCAATTCTGGTCCCATCAACTTCCTTTCACCCACATCATCCCAGAAAGCTGGAGTTCGACACCGCTTCCCATATAATGCCTGAAATGGTGCCATCTGTATAATGGAATGAAAACTGTTATTATATGAAAATTCAACCAAAGAAAGATGTTGGTCCCAACTTCCCTAATAATCCATAGAACAAGCTCGTAGCATATCCTCCAAGGTCTGAATTGTTCGTTCCGACTGCCCATCTGATTGAGGCTTGAAAAGCTGTATTAAAATTTAATTCAGTACCCAACGACTTCTGAAGGCCTTTCCAAAAGTTAGAAGTGAACCTCGGATCACGATCAGATACAATGGAGAGAGGAACTCCATGTAACCTGACTATCTCTTTAAGATAAAAACGGGAAAGTTGATCTAGGGAAAAAGTATCTCGTATAGCAAGGAAATGAGCAGATTTGGTCAAATGATCAACAATAACCCAGATTGCATTATTACCTCGAGATGTCTTCGGTAATCCCACAACAAAGTCCATGGATATATTCTCCCATTTCCACTCTGGCACTGGTAAAGGCTGAAGCATCCATTTCGGAAACTGCCGCTCTGCTTTAACCTGTTGACATGTCAAAAACTTCACAGTAAAATCAGCAATATCTCTTTTCATTCCATCCCACTAGTAATACTCTCACAGATCTCTATACATCTTAGTACTACCCGGATGAACTAAAAACGGAGAACTATGAGCTTCACATAACAACTCTCTATTCAACTGTAAATCACAAGGCACACATAATCTCTTCCCAAATCTCAAAACGCAATCATTATCAATGTTGAATTCAGGAAACTTACCTTTCTGAACCAGCTCTACCTTTTTCTGCAACTCACTGTCTTGCTTCTGTGCTTGCTTGATTCTATTTGATAGAGATGATCTCACTGATACCTGAAACAAAACAGAAGAACTTCCTGTACCAACAACTTCTATGCCAAATTTCATCAAATCCTTAACCAAAGGATCATGTTCCAAATGCAACATTTCTATTGAAGCATTACTTTTTCGACTCAAAGCATCAGCCACTTTATTTGCTTTTCCTGGATGGTAATGAATTGTACAATCATAATCCTTGATTAATTCTAGCCATCTCCTTTTTCTGATGTTCAATTCTTTTTGAGTGAATATATACTTTAAACTTTTGTGATCGGTATATATTTCACACTTTACTCCATACAAATGATGCCTCCAAATTTTTAAAGAGAAAACAACAAAAGCTAATTCCAAATCATGTGTAGGGTAATTTGCCTCATGAGTTTTCAACTGTCGTGAAGCATAAGCAATTACCTGATCATTCTGCATTAGGTCGCAACCAAGTCCTTTCAATGAAGCATCAATGTATATAACAAACTCACCATTACTTGAAGGTAGTTCCAAAACTGGAGCATTCACCAACCTTCTTTTAAACTCCTGAAAACAAACAACGTACCTAATACAACTTCATTTGATGGCCCGACATCTGCTGAAGTAGTCGCAAAGGACATCACCACCCCTTTTTTCTTGTATTCTAACTACTTCCCATCACTCAAGCTCTTTGTCGAACACTCATTTTCATAGTGACCCATCTCATTGCACTTAGAACATTTCACTAATTGTAAATCAAATTTGGTCTTACCTTCACCTTGATCCTTTTCAGTGCAATCACGAGCTTTATGTCCCATCTTACCACATCGGTAGCACTTTCCGGAATTCAGAAGACATTCCCCAGCATGCCTTTTGCCACATTTATCACAAACTGGAAACTTAGTTTTCTTACCATCAGACTTTTTTGAAGAATTCTTACCTTTCTCCTGCCACCTCGGTCTCTTCTTCTTTTGGTTGTTAGAGAACACTTGATCATCGGAAAACTCCATTTCCACCTTCTCAGCACATCGAACAAGCTTTTCATTACTTTTAAACTCATGAGAAGCTAATTCCCTTCGATATTTTGGCTTTAATCCTGAGTAAAAACGATTGATTTTACTATCAAGGTCTCGGATAAAAATTGGAGCATACCTTGCCAATCGAGTGAACCTTTCTTCATAAGTAGCCACTGAGTCTTCCTCTTGCCTCATTTCCAATAATTGTTTTTCCATCCTAAGTCGAACAGCCTTAGGAAAATACTTCTCAAGAAACATACCTTTTAATTCATCCTAGTCGAGAGCATCAATCTCATCAGCGTCCCTGATATTTTTATCCATCGACCACCACTGATCTGCCTCACCCTCCAAACGGTAAATGGAAAGACTAACCTTTTGATTGTCTGAACACCCCATGACATAGAAAATCTTCTCCAGTGCTTTAATCCACCCTTCAGCTAACACAGGGTCAGATGATCCTCTGAATGATGGGGGATGTTGTCTCATGAAATGTTCCACCACTGACATGTTCCTCTGCGGTTGATCTGGCTGATCTCGTGTATGGATACCACCGCCATTTATCGCTTGAGTCAACTGCGCCATTACTACAACAAACTGTTCAGTTCCAATTATGACCATCTCAGGATGCTGATTCGGAAGGTTATTTCCTTCTGTATGCCTTCCTAGCACTGCTTCCCTATTTCCTCTGCGGAAAACCATTCTGAACAAACATGTCTTAGATGAAGCAACATGGTAATCTTTAAATGCTATATCACTTCAATTTGACCATCAAAAAAATATTTTTGGATAATCATTTAATATAATTATAACTCCTAAAGTTATCTAAACCGACCTTTGAAACCAACTATAAGGCCCCACCCTTAAACCTTACATAATCTTGAGTTATCATAAGATTACACATTGAGGATCTTTTCAGGTTTAGAGTTTTAGAGAATTAGATCATAAAACTTGCATTACATTCCACATATAAACAAAGTGGTTATATAAAGATAGTATTCTTCATTCCCATCAATGGAAACATATTTAAAATAAAACAAGGATTCTTTCTTGACACTTCCTTGACACTATCATCATATCATGTACCTTTCCCTTGACCTGTGAAAAACATTTCAAAAAAAACTTGTGATGAGCATAAAAAGCTCAGTAAGGGATATAAAAATATGGAAAGGAAACATGGGTACGTATATACATAAGAATGAGATCATACTTTACCCATAAAAAATAATCACTTTATCATACCTTATAAAATCATTAATAAATCATAGAAATCATAAGACATAAAGGTAACTTGAGGCATTCATAACATTCTTACGTAGGGAGTAACCCTCTTGGTTACGTTTGGAATACCCATCACAGTATATTCCCTAAATATCTTCGTAGAAACCTTAACGTTTCACTCCTTCGCGTTACCCAATGCATTGGAGAGCTATATCGGGCTCACCCGCCCTTAGTTTATCACGGAACCACCCATATTCATAATAATTCCCAAGATCCTCAACATAATCGTATCACATAAAACATGCATAAAGGAAACATAACATTTCCACCATTCAATCACAACATATCAATACCACACATTGATATAAAAATATTATTAAAACCATTTTCAATACCAAAATAAAATAAAAGTAAAACATGGTATTTATTTTTCTTTTAAAAAGAAGGTATGGCTTGTAGAGGAAGACGAAACTAAAATAATGGTTATGGCGGCGGAGAAGTCGTTGTCGCCGCATACGTACGATAAAAACATTCTCTTTTGTCGTTTTATAAAACGCTTCGTATAAAAAAGATTCATTTTGGATAAATGTAAAAGTCAAAGGGGTTTATACACCGTATAAAAGAAAGTTGTGTATAAAATAAAATATGCCTCAATGAAAGGAGATTGAGACGAAGTCCCATACCTCGTATCCGACTTGACCCGACCGTTCTTTAATCTTCTGAATAATAAACTTGAGTTAATCTCTAATTGATTAATAACATTTTTCAAGTTCATTATTCCTTTTATACCATGTTATGAACATCATGTAATCATTTAAGTTAATAATGTTCATTTTGTCGGTATTTGGTTCTTAAGTCAAAAATAGACTTCTGACACTTACATGTTGTTAATTTGGTCAAAGGTTCATTATATCCAGAATGATATTAATGATTTGGATAACATATATATCATATATATTCATCATATATATGTATTTATAATATTACATCACATTTATAGGTAAGAAATGAAATGCACCGTTCATGGAGACGGTAAGCCATACGTACGCATGAACGCTACTTCCATTTCTATTTCGTATTTTCTGGAATGGAATCATAATTATATAAGAGTATATTATAATTCCAGTATAATAAAATATATAATATCATTAACTTTATCCTTTACACATCCCACATATGGTATTAACAAATCAAATCACTTTCAGGGGGCGGTAGTCCGCAATTCCTAAAATGAAGATATCGTGTTTACCCATAATGGAAACAATAATGGTATTCCATAAATGAAAAATACAGAAGCTTAAGGAAAGAATAAACATATTATATATCATATATAAAAATAGTGACATCATAATGGCCACCTTTGAAGGTGTTAAATGAGTATTGAACAATCATCGTTTCGGGAGGCAGAATTTCGCCATCCACAGAAACCGTATGTTCTTTAACCATTTGATGTAGTTGTGTGAGAATGTAGCTCGAATAAATCTTCTAACAACATCCTAGTATATTTAAGATACTGGTGGTGTTACAAAAGAAGTAAATAATAGAGTTTAGGGGGTTGGAGAAGCAAAATCAAACAAATGAACATGAGAGAATGAATTACCTTTAAAAGTGTAACTCCTTTTGATTTGAGCCTAAAGGCTTCCTTTGAAAGGATTCTTCCCAAAGGGAATCCTCTAGTATGAGGAGAGGGATGTGGAGAGAGTAAATGGGCAGGGGTTGGCCGATCCAAAGGCTTGAGGAGTGTGTGAAATGAGGTAGAGGTGGGGGCCTTTTATAAGAGGAGAGGAGGGGCACTTTTGGAAATCATGACACTATTATTTTATTTTCAAAAGTGTTTCGAATTTATAAGGTCCCACATTGATATATTTCGAAGATAAGATGATAAGGCTTCGAAATATTCCCATCCAATAGTTTTTGAACAAGTCTAGATCTTAGATATTACATTATCTTTCCATTTTATTTTAATCGTTAAATAATGAGGTCATCGCTGCATCATCATGATGTCATAAATAATTTAATTTATTTAATGTCTAAAAATTATAAAAAAAATAATATGATGTAGGAACACTTTTTATATTTCTAATTAATATTTATAGACAAAAATATGATTAGTATAACCCCTTCTAAAAATTGTTTTAGTAAAATAATTTATGTTAGTGTCATTTTCACCTTTTTTTAAAAAAAAAGGCATTAAAGTCATTATCTCAACCATGTGGCTCCATGGGGTCCCCTAAATCGGCCCATGGGTTTTCTTGGTCAGCCATGACACAACCAATGAGGGTAGGACATGTGTCAAGCTCATCTCATTTTATTAAAGCATTATTTTTACCTTAAACTACACTAATTAACACTAATCGCGATTTAAAACTTAATAAGTTACTATTCACCAAAAAATTATTTTAATCTCATTGAACCACATTTTACATACTAATGACAACCATATATGTCGGATTTTCAAAATTCAATACAAATTAGTGGTAAACTTTCATTTAACTGAAAAATCAGTTTGCTTGATTACCACTTAGTGGTTTCACTATTCATCAAAAATTGGAGTTTTTCAGAAAAATACCAAAACATCACCCTAAGATATATTTGATATTCTGAATTCAAAAATGAAGTCTATTTTACAAAATTCAAAACATATAAGTCACATTAATTAATTTAATAATTAATTCCCGCTGTCAGAGAAAATAGCGTGTTTTTATAAAACAATAAGTATCAAAAGATTGACACCAGTTTAAGTCTAATTTCAAAGTTAAATTGATTCCGATGACCACCAGTGGATTAAATGGTAAAAATATATTCTAATTACACATTAAGACCAATTCAAAAGATAATATAATCATATAAATAAATAATATTAAGAAGCTATTTTGATGTAAAATGCAGTATTTTTTATTATTCATTAAAAAATGAACATTGTCAGAAAAATACCAAAAATTCACACAAAGTAAATTTTGATGTCCCAATCATAGAGAATAAGTATATTTTGACAAACATAGTTTATAAAATTGTCAAAATATAGATTCAAAAATGGTTTTCCATCAAAAGTCAGTAAAACAATCTTTTGAAAATATTAGTGTATTCCATGCTGAAGATTGGATTTATTTTCATTTTAAGCCTCTAAAGCACTATCTAATTCATTAATAGACATAGATAAAAATATCTATTATTCATTACTTACTTGGGATGTTACAATTCATGTAAACAATAAATATAACATGATAATGATTCTGTATATATGATATACCATCCAATTATATATTATTTTAATATCAAAAGAATGATATTGTCGCTCGTGCGTACGTACGGACTACCGTCTCCACGAACGCGATTAGATTCATTCTCCATCATATCCATTCAAGTCTAATTCTCATTCTATGATTAATAATAGTATCTAAGGACTTGATATAATTCTAGATATGATTAAGATACAACCTATCCATGAAAAACACATCTTACGTAACAAAACATATAAAAGAAAACGAGTAAGTTAACACCCGAAACAACGATAATACTAAGATATTATTAACAAATAAATGTTAAAAGATCATATATGATATCATATTAATATATATGATTCTTGTATAATTTAATAAAAATTATTTCACCATTATACAGGAGGTTAAACTACCCTCAACTAAGGAAAAGTACAAGGTAAGGGTTTATTTTGCAATCTCTTCATTATCTGAGGTTGTTTATACGTAATAATCTACAGGGATCTCTTTATCATCCACATACATGTTTCTTAAAAATGTATTTCAAGACATTTTTACTATTTACAAGAATATGGGTTAAAGTCATTTATACCCTTTTTTGACTTTTTATAACAGGTTTATAAAGGAATCTTTCCGTCGTTTTCAAAACAAGGTGCTTTTTAACCTTTTTGATAGAATTAAGGTAAGAATGTTTTTTTAACTTATACGGAGGGTGCGGCTATTTTCCACTATTATAAAATCGTCGAAGCTTCCCTTACAAGCTTATAAGAATATTTTCAAAGAAAATGTTTTATTTTATAAATATATGACCCTTAAATTATTTCAAAATAGAAAGATATATCTCTCTAAAAAGAGTTTTGATTTCATCTATGTCAGAATCCTTTGATGGACTTCACGCTTATTTGAAGATGATTTATTATGATACAAAACTTCTATATTGTATTGAAATTTTTTTGATATGTTTGACTATGGATGTGTTATTTTTATACCATTCATGGTTTATGGATGAAGTATTTACATTTCGTATGATAGTTTTAATACGAATGTTTATGTTATGTTTAAACCCTTTCATATGGGAATGCATTGGAATTAATATGTGATGGTTGGATCCCACTATAGCTCATCGATGCATCGGTAGGTCTCATGAGAAAAACTAGTGTCTTGACACAAGGCCTTGTCAAAATCTTATTTGTAGTCTTGGCACGAGGCCTTGGATATGTGGTTATGATAGTCTGGCATTATGCATTCCATCATTATGAAAGTGGTTATTGATATTTCATGTGATTATTCAATTATTAGAATATCCATGTGAATTAGTAAATAGCATTATTTCATTTTATTTTTTCCATACTATGTATAAGTTCAAGTTTAAAAGGATTTTTTTTAGTTATACATTTCATTAAATTTTTATTCTTATTTATGAAAGTTTCCACTATATTGTTATCCTTACTGGGCATTTGAGCTCACCCCTTTTAGATGTTTTATTTTTCCCAGGATGTGAAGAAGTAAATTATGAATGACCTACAGGGATATTATGATGGGATAAGAGTGTAGACTATGGAGACTATGTTGTTGTTGTGTTTATTTTTATGACGTAATGTAAAACTTTATGAATATATCAAGTGTTTCCAAGGCTACTAAAATAATTGGTCTTTCGAGATTTAATATTTCTTGTGATCATGCCAATGTTCTTTAATAATGCACCGACTCTAGGTAACTGGGGTTGAGGCATTATAGTTGGTATCGGAGTAAGTTTAGTAGAAACCTTGGAAGCTAGATTTAGATAAACTCTGATTAGAGCACATAGATTTAAGATGGACTTTGAGGATTAGTATAGAAGAACTTCATAGAATTTTGGTATTGTAGAGATTTTGTAATTTTTCTGAGCAATACATCCCTATCTGGATACGAGTAGGTAGATGAGGCTCTGGCACAGATGTACCTAGAGGTAAAACCCGAAAACACCGCTTTAAGCTAGACTCGAACTAGAACCGGTGCATGACAATGGGCCTTGCCGCACTCTTGGTTACGAAACTCCCGTGGGATATGCTTAGGAAACCTCTCATTTTATTTAAAAATAATTATGAAGGGTTTATGAGTATATACTTCCTCGAAGAAAAAATTTTAATGATTATGGATTATATCCATAAATAGTTCAATTTATGTTAAGTGTTTTATAAGTATGGAATTATGTATTTTGATTCATAAACTGATCTAGTTTATGCCATTGTTTAGAAAAGTGGAAGAAATGGAAACTGTATCAATGCAAGCACTCCATGTAGGGATTTCCCTCCTGCTCAAGATAATTATAGTGGAGCTGGTAATGCAACTGGTGTTGATCAGCTAGTCACCATACTGGGACAACTCACTTAGGTTATGAATAATAACCTTACCCATATGGAGCACCCTGATCCACAACATGGAGGATCAATATTAGATCGTTTTATGAGGAAAAAACCACCAACTTTCAATGGGAGTACAAATCCCTTAGTAGCTAAGCAATGGATAAATTCCCTAGAGAAAATATTTCAGGCTTTGGGGAGTAGTAAAAGGGAAAAAGTTATCATGGCAGTTTACCGCCTCACTTGAGATGCTGATCAATGGTGGTCATTGATTCAAAACACGAAGGAAGATGATGAAGTATCAAATATGGAATGGAGGGAGTTCAAAGATATATTTTTAGAAAAATACTTTCCTCATGACCATCGAGTAGATATGGAAAGACAATTTCTGAGTCCGAGACAAAAGGAGGATGAGAATGTCGCAAAGTATGAGGCTAACTTTACAAGGTTAACAAGGTATGCTGGAGATTATATACATAACCCAAGAAGTAAGATTGGTCATTTATTTGATGGGTTAAAACCATTTCTCCGTCGAGCATTAGTCTCACAATCCTTCTCATCGTATGAAGACATTGTCTCATGTGCTATCAAGACAGAGAAAGAATTATCAAAGTCTTATGAATTTATAGAAAAGAAAGAGAAGAATAGATCTGTTGATCAATCTAAGAATGGTAACAAAGGGAAGAAGGGAAAACTTGAATATCCATCCTGTAGTAAATGTGGGAAGAAACACCCCGGTACTTTCTTAAAAGGAACGGGAGTCTGTTGAAAGTGTGGTGAAAAAGGCCACCATGATCGTGATTGCAAGGGGAATAAGGAATGTACCGATGTTCAGTGCTACAATTTCAGGGAGATGGGACATTATGCAAATGAATGTCCTAAGCTTAAAGGTAACTTACCCCAAAAAAGTCCAAGGGATCAAGGCCAAGCTTATGTTATCACTACTGCTGAGGTAGAAGCTCCAAAAGACGTGGTGGCAGGTAATTCAATGGTTTCTTCAAGTTTAGAAAATGCATTATTTGATTCTGGATCATCGCATTGTTTCATATCTTCCCAGTTTGATAATAAAATTAGATATTTCCAATTTGATTTAACAAGGGAGTTGTCAGTTAAAACTCCTAAGGGAAGTATCATTGCAACAAAGTTTTGTGAATCAGTCCCCATTAGAGCACATAAATGTTCTTTATCTTCTGATCTCATTGTCATACCTATGATTGAGTTTGATATAATCCACGGTATATATTGGCTTTCAGACCATGATGTGAATATTTATTGTAAGAAGGAGGAGGTTATGATTTTTGATGATGATGATAAGGAACACCTTATCTTTAGAGCAGAATCGTCACCACCTAATTCTTATCTAGATCCACCCCCAATAGCTCAACTAAATTCAATTATTGGGGAGGAAGAGGATGAAATGTCTGTGGGTGAGGAAAGGAATGTTCAAATAGAGGATGTACCTATTGTGAAAGAATTTGTAGATGTGTTTCCAGAATATTTACCTGGACATCTTCCAGAACGAGAAGTTGAGTTTTCCATTGATTTAATTCCTGAATCAAGGCTTATATCGAAGACCCCTTATAGAATGGACACTGTAGAATTAGTTGAACTAAAGAAACAACTAGAGGAATTGAGTAATAAGGGATTTATTCTCCCTATTGTGTCTCCATAGGGAGCCCCTGTTCTTTTTGTTAAAAAGAAAGATGGATCTATGAGGTTATGTATCGACTACAGGGAGATAAATGCTATAACAATAAAGAACAAGTATCCCCTACCTCGCATTGATGATTTATTTGACCAACTGCATAGAGCTCAATACTTTTCAAAGATTTACCTTCGATCTGGATATCATCAGTTGTGTGTGAAGAAGGAATACATTCCAGAGACAGCATTTTGAACCAGGTACGGGCATTACAAGTTTACAGTAATGCCTTTTGGATTGACTAATTCACCCTCTATATTCATGGATCTCATGAATATATTTTTCAAGGAATATCGCGATGAATTTGTGGTGGTATTTATTGATGATATCTTGGTATACTCCAAAATCTACGAAGATCATGAAAATCACTTGCGCATTATCCTGAAGACTCTGAGAAGGCATTAATTATATGGGAAGTTTAGCAAGTGTGAATTCTGTATTGAGGAGATTTCTTTTCTTGGAAATATTGTCTCTAAATATGGAATCTATTTTGATCCTTCTAAGACAAAGGCAATCCAAGAATGGACAGCACCTACGAGTATAACTGAGGTACGCATTTTTATTGGTTTGGCAGGTTATTATCGATGTTTCGTCCAGAATTTTTCCCAATTGGCTAACTCATTAACGAAGCTCACATGTAAAGGGGTTAAATTTGTTTGGACAAAAGATTGTGAAGAATTTTTTGAAGAACTATAGAGAATATTAGTCAATGATCCTATATTGAATCTACCATCGGGGAATGATGGGTTCGTTATTTATAGTGATGCATCGAAGAAAGGACTTGGTAGTGTTCTTATGCAGAATGATAGGGTTATTGCCTACGCATCACGACAGTTGAAAATTCATGAACAAAACTATCTTACTCGTGATCTCGAGTTGGAAGTGGTGATCTTTTCTTTGAAGATATGGAGGCACTACCTCTATGGTGAAAAATGTGAGATTTATACTGATCACAAGAGTTTGAAGTATATTTTTTCTCACAAAAATAAATCAACATGAGGCAAAGAAGATGGCTTGAATTACTCAAGGATTATGATTGCACGATACACTACCACCCGGGGAAAGAAAACAAGGTGGTAGATGCTTTGACCAGAAAAGACCATGGAGTTTTGAACAATATGAGAATTGAAAGGGATCCAATTTTCATGGATCTAGTGAAGATGGACATGGGAATAACCAGGGAAGGTGAAACATAAATTCTTTTTCAAATGGTTGCCAAACCATCTTTACTAGAAAGGATTAAGAGTTCTCAGACCGATGAGGAAGAATTTCAAAAGAATATTAAAGCTGTGAATGATGGGAGATTGAGAGACTTTGTGTATGAAGATAGAATTTTGAAATTCGGGAAGAGGCTTTGTGTTCTCGATATACCTAATCTGAAAAGGGAATTGCTGGATGATGCTCATAGTTCCAATTTCTCTATACACCCTAGGAGAACCAAAATCTATAGAGATTTGAAGGAACATTTTTGGTGGGACAACATGAAGAGGGAGATTGCTGATTTTGTGTCAAGATGTATGGTTTGTCAACAAGTGAAAGCTGGAAGGCAACAGCATGGAGGAGTCATGCAACCTCTTCCCATACCGGAGTGGAAATGGGACAATATTACGATGGACTTTGTCATGGGGCTACCAAAGACTCCTAGAAGGAACGATGCAATATGGGTCATTGTTGATCGTCTTACCAAGTCAGCACATTTTCATGCTATAAGGGAAGATTTACTACTTGAATGACTAGTAAGACTATATATTAATGATGTTGTGAGACTTCATTGAGTACCCCTATCGATTGTTTCTTATCGTGATCCCCGTTTTACTTCATGATTCTGGAAAAGTCATCAAAAAGCCTTAGATACTGAACTTCATTTAAGCACTGCCTACCACCCTCAAACAGATGGACAATCATAACAAACTCTTCAAACCATATAATACATGTTGAGATCCTTCTCACTTGAATTTCAGGGTATGTGGGATCAATATTTACCTTTGGTAGAATTTTCATATAACAATAGCTTCCATTCAAGTATTCATATGGCACCATATGAGGTGTTATACGGAAATAGATGTCACACACCAACCTGTTGGGATGACGTTGGTGAAAGAAAACTTGTAGGCCCAAAACTGGTGGAGGAAACGATGGAAAAGGTGAATGTAATCCAGAACCATATCAAAGAAGCTCAAAGTAGGTAGAAGAGTTATGCTGATAATCGAAGGAAGGATTTAGAATTTCAAGTCAGTGATCATGTTTTATTGAAGGTATCTCAATGTAAGGGAGTCATACGTTTTGGTAA
The DNA here is from genome assembly GCA_963277665.1 of Viscum album. Taxonomy (NCBI): domain Eukaryota; kingdom Viridiplantae; phylum Streptophyta; class Magnoliopsida; order Santalales; family Viscaceae; genus Viscum; species Viscum album. The sequence continues at coordinate 1,124,326,869 of OY728147.1, read as the reverse complement.
GAAATGTAAATTGAGTCCCAGGTACATCGGACCTTTCGAAATTCTAGAACGAATTGCAGTTGTAGCTTACCGATTGGAAATCCCGCCAAGTCTCTCCAAAGTTCACGATGTGTTCCACGTATCTCTGTTGAGGAAATACATGCCTGACCCAACACATGTACTCACCTATGAGGAATTAGAACTAAAACCCGATTTGTATTATTGCAAAGAGCCCATCAAGATTCTTGATATGAGAGAACAACTACTGAGAAACCAGATGACTCGTCTGGTAAAAGTCTTGTGGAGAAACCATAAGATGGAAGAGGCAACGTGGGAACCCGAGGAACTTATGATGAAGAACCACCCGAGTCTTTTCATGCGGTAGTATTCTAGAAATTTTGAGGATGAAATTATTTTAAGGAGGGTAGAATGTAACACCCCAAGCTTCTACGGTACGCTTCTCTTTGAATAATGCAATAGCGTGTGTTGTAGGCAATATCAAGTTCTAACACACCACAACCAATCAAACTAGCCTTTATGAATAATAATACCCACTTTTTGGAATTTATAAATTTTATTTTTCAAAATGGACTTCATTTTTGGATTCGGAATATCGAAATTATCCTAGGGTGAATTTTTGGTATTTTTCTGAAAAACTTCATTTTTTGATGAATAGTAAAACCACTAAGTGGTAGTTAAAAAACTGAATTTTTCATAAAACTTAATTTTACCACTTCTGTGAGTGGAATTTCAAAAATCTGAGAGACAGGGTTAATATCAAGGACTAAAATGTGGTTCATTGAGATGAAAATAATTTTTGGTGAATAGTAACTTTTAAATTTTATTTACCACGGTTAAAAGTAAATATGGTAATTAAGGGTAAAAATGATATTAATATTACCCTAACACATGTCCTAATTCTATTGGATAATCTTAATTTGACCAAAACCAACCTTAGTAATAAAATATTATCATTTAGGTCCACTTGGATTAGATTAGGACATTTATTATTATTTAATTCAAAGAAGAGTTAAAATCAAAGTTTATTTACTAAATCATTTTTAATATAGGGTTATACATAAGATAAATTCAATTATAAATATTCATTAGAAATATAAAAAAAATTCCTACATAATGGTATTTTATTTATAATTTCTATACATTAAATAATTTAATTTATTTATGACCCAATGATGATGCAGTAATTACCATAATAGTGAAAAATTAGAATAATTGATATTATAAATACCCAAATAAATATAATTTGAGACTTTTATGAATTAATCTAATTTTCTAGGTTAATATGACATGTTATTAATGATTTAATTAACTTTTTTTGAAGTAATCATTCTGTTATGATTTTCAAAAAAATCAATTTTCCAAATAGTGTCAAAATTGACATAAAAGAGTTTTTAAAACAAATATTATATTATTAATTGATATTAAATTCCTAAAAATATACGGTTCGGCCAAGAGACTTAAATCATGATAGGTGTATCATTAATGGACCACTTGGGGGTCTCTTGGAGGTATATAGTAAGTTTATTAACTATATAATATAAAAATACAATGTGACATGGTAAGTGTCAAACTAATTAACTATGAGTAAAAACAAAAAGATAATGTTAATATAATGACCCAAACCTGTCTAAATTCTATTGGTTGAGTGTTTTTCGACCCATCATCACATTAACCTTTAAATAATCCACCTTTGAGCCATTAGAAACCAAATATGAATTTATTATAAAATAATATTTCTAGCTTTTCCAAAGGTGCCCCTCACCCCTCTTATAAAAGGGAACTCACCATTCTCATTAATTCACACCTTCAAATCCATTTGGCTCGGCCAAACTCTGACCAAATACTCTCTCAACTTACCTCACTTAATCCTATAGTCCTTCCTTTAGTCATAAAGCTAACCTATGGAGCCCTTTTGATCAAATAAAAAGGAAGAACCCGAAGAAGAGGTAATGATTTCACCACCCTTTTTCAAGTTCCTCTCTTCTTCCACTTCTTCTTTCTTGGTTATTAACATTATAAAATAATGAATTCAGTATCTTATATATATTTTGATGTTACTATAAATATGGTACAACCATATTCAGTATTCTATCCATCCCTTGAATTACATGTCACCATACGTGTGTACGTACGGCTTACCGTCTCCAGGTCGTGGTGTAATTGTTATTCAATAAATTATTATTTGGATGGGTATAATAATTATGTTTAATTAATGTAAAAAATTAATATAACATGATAATGATTCTTTATATATGATATACCATCCAATTATATGTTATTTTAATATCAAAAGAATGATATTGTCGCTCGTGCGTACGTACGGACTACCGTCTCCACAAACGCGATAAGATTCATTCTCCATCGTATCCATTCAAGTATAATTATCATTTGATTATTAATAAAAGTATCTAAGGACTTGATATCATTCTGGATATTATTAAGATACAACCTATCCATGACAAACACAACTTACATAACAAAACATATAAAATAAAATGAGTAAGTTAACACTCGAAACAGCGGTAATACTAAGATATTATTAACAAATCAATGTTAAAAGATCATATATGATATCATATTAATGTATATTATTATTGTATAATTTAATAACAATTATTTCACCATTATACAGGAGGTTAACCTACCCTCAACCAAGTAAAAGTACAAGTTAAGGGTTTATTTCGCATTCTCTTCATTATCTGAGGTTGTTTATACGTAATAATCTACTGGGAACTCTTTATCATCCACATCCATGTTTCTTAAAAATGTATTTCAAAACATTTTTATTATTTACAATAATATGGTTTAAAGTCATTTATACCCTTGTTTGACTTTTTATAAGAGGTTTATAAAGTAATCTTTCCGTCGTTTTCCAAACAAGGTGCTTTTTAACCTTTTCAACAGAATTAAGGTAAGAATGTTTTTTTTAACTTATACGGCGGGTGCAGCTATTTTCCACCATTATAAAATCATTGAAGCTTCCATTACAAGCTTATAAGAATATTTTAAAATAAAATGTTTTATTTTATAAATATATGACTCTTAAATGATTTCAAAATAGAAAGAGATATTTCTCTAAAAAGAGTTTTTATTTCATCTATGTCAACATCCTTTGATGGATTTTACGCTCATTTGAAGTTGATTTATTATGATACAAAACATCTATATTGTATTTAAGGTTTTGTGATATGTTTGACTATGGATGTGTTATTTTTATACCATTCTTGGTTTATGGATGAAGTATTTACATTTCGTATGATAGTTTTAATAATAATGTTTATTTTATGTTTAAACATTTTCATATGGGAATGCATTGGAATAAATATGTGACGGGTGGAGCCCGCTATAGCTCCTTGATGCATCGATAGGTCTCATGAGACAAACTAGTGTCTTGGCATAAGGCCTTGGCAAAATATTATTTGTAGTCTTGGAAGGCGGCCTTGGCTATGTGGTTATGATAGTCTGGCATTATGCATTCCATCATTATGAAAGTGGTTATTGATATTTCATGTGATTATTCTATTAGTAGAATATCCATGTGAATAAGTAAATTGCATTATTTCATTTTATTTTTGCCATACTATGTTGAAGTTCAAGTTTAAAAAGATTTTTTTTAGTTATACATTTCCTTAAATGTTTATTCTTATTTATGAAAGTTTCCTCTATATTGTTATCCTTACTGGGCATTTGATCTCACCCCTTTTCTATGTTTTATTTTTCCCAGGATGTGAAGAAGTAAATTATGAATGACCTACAGGGATAGTATGAGTGGATAAGTGTGTAGACTATGGATACCATGTTGTTGTAGTTTTCATTTTTATGATGTAATGTAAAACTTTATGAATATATCTATTGTTTCCAAGGCTACTAAACTAATTGGTCTTTAGATATTTGATCTTTCTTGTGATCATATCAATGTTGTGTAATAATGCACCAACTCTAGGTAACTGGGGTCGGGGAATTACACTTTAGGAAATCCCACATAATTCTAATGATAAAAAATCCTATAGGGTCACACACTAAGTTATTCTTTTGATTTTAATTAAATTATTTTTGAATTTAATTATTGGAAAAAAATATATAGTTCTCGGGACTGGGGAATAATTTTATTCAAGATTTATCGATCACAAATATTAATTATAAGGTAATAAATAATTATTTATTTGTTAATATTTAATATATTTAATTTTGAGAATATTTATTAAATATTTATTCTCCAGATTGTGAATAGAATTTTTTTATTTATTAAATATTTAATAATTATTTTTTCACAATACTATGAATAAAATATTTATTTTATGAATAAATATTTAATTAAGTATTTATTCAGGTATTTGACAAATGATGAGGAGGATGAACGGGCCAAGATTTTATCTAATGAAACATATTAATTTATATTCTGTTAAAAGAAAATATATTATTGTACTAGTTTGCACACACCATAAAAATAATAATGTTATTATTATATGGAATGGGTTCAGATGAGGTTTAATACATTATTTTAGGTTCATTGTGAAACTAAATAATATTTTAACTCTAAATATGTATCTATAAATTGAATATTATTTCTATTTATATAGGTTAATAAATATTGATCATAATTGAGAATTTTGGTACACAATGAAATCTAGAGATCTCTCTCAATATTTAAGAACACTATAGAGATTATCCTTCCTAAACTATCATCTTCTGAATGAGTTTTCAAGATTGATTCTTCAAGCCTGAATAAATAATCACATAGTCGTGACAAACACCAAAATAAGATTGATCTATTTCTCATGCACCAAGAAATCCATTAGTTTTTTAGGATATCAAAGGAGTATGTGTGAATCACCGCTAGATATATTCTACACATAGATCCTAAAAATTCAACTATGGTCAACTAAAAAATGTTTTTTATGATCAATGCCTTAATCGAAATAATATCTCAAGACTGGGGTATTCTTTCTTCTAGTCTATTTAAATTAATTATAAATTTAGTCTGAAAATATCTTCTCATGGTTTTGGAAATATTTATTGTTCATATTATTTGGAAAAAAAATCATGATATCTACATCTTGTACAATATAAGAATGATCCATTGAATCTGAAAATTTTTTAGTTGGGATCAACTGAAATAGGCACTTCTACCATGATCAAACCGTTAATTTCATCAATGATTCAAAAATATTCCTATAGATGTAATAAAGATCCACCTATGCTTTGTAACATGTTCATATTATCCTCTATAAATGTATTCTATCTCTATGCTCTATAATACAACTTTGGATTTAAAATAAATTAAGGATAACCTTACTAATAATGAGATAATGATATATTTATAACATATAAACTAGGACAACCAGACTAAGATTATTAATGTCTCCAGATAGGCCCGATCTAGTACCCAAAACCCAAGTAAATATTATACCTCTCCTATATAAAACCCCATGATTGGAACGCAAACACAGTGTAAAAATTTCTATCTTTGAATCCTTTTAGTAGATTTCCATGTTTTCATGCATGAGATAAATATTTATTTATTAAATAAATATTAAATATCCGTTAAAAATATACTAGATAAAAATCTCACAAAGACTCATCTATAGTGTAAACACCATGACTTGAGATCATTGGACATAAATAAATGAAAATTTAGATAATTTACTATGGTGTATTTACCTTTTTTGCCTCTTTATGGTTTGGGACTCCAAATCTCAATGATGATTTAAGTCCTATTTGAGGAAAAACTCAATTTATTACATTCACCCCACATTTAAATCTATTTTTCACCAAAATGGAAAACAAATAAATTTTATACCAATAAGATAACCTCATGTGAAAGGATAATCCAACTGATCATGTACTTCGTCTACATTTGGAAGTACAAATTTGATGTGAACCTAAAATATAAACCACACAAGAACTGAACATCCTATTTTCATCATTGGAAATCCATTATTTATAGAATAACTATCTTAAGATCGATCTAAATCAATTCCCCAAAAAAAATAATCTTTTATTATATGAATGTTTCTAATATTCTCCATTTCTCATCAACTAATCATCCATTTCTTTCACACAAATTGAAACTAAAAATATTTAAGATAAATTATGAAATGTTTTTTTAACAAGGTAACTCCTATGAGAGTATCAGACTCCCCAAATTTAAAGATTAATCTAAATGAATTTAATATAAAAACAATCAACCCATGTCAAACTTATTTTCTAATAACAATAACGGAAATTTTTTACTAACCCTAAAAGATCCTCAAAGTAACATATTTCTTGAGGTTTATTTATACTCCCAGTCATATTTCAAAAAAGTATATATACCATTATTTCTAGAAAAAAATCACAAGGAAAACACAAATCCTCCATATTAATCTTTTTTTCATCAATGGAAATCACAAATCCATACATCCACCTCTAAACAAGTTGGCATCCACCACCATAGAAAAAATGTTTTTATTTTCCTCACTCTTTAAAAAAAGTTACATTGGATCACATTTAAAAATTACACCATCATCTTTAAACTACCATTAAACTATTCTTTGATCATTGGGGACTCATTCTTCCACAATCCAAAGTGGATTCTCCCAACATGATCTGATAACCATACTCTAATGGATCCAAAACTTAGGATGACAATTTCTATAACATGATCAAAAAAACACCAATCTAGGGAACAAAATCATATACTATATAAATATAATCTACACATGATAGGGAAAAATAACTGCTCAATTAATCATACACCACTAGGTTCCCATGTTCCACTAGGATGAAACGTGCTCAAAGACATCCATTATGGTATCCAAAATAAACACCATGGTGATATCACTATAAAACCTTCACAGAGGATAATGTTCTTCCCGACTATTTAAAATCAATTTTATAAGAATATATGGTAATATAAGATTCCAAAGTCAATTTTTTCAAGATGGACCTCAATCACAATATGAATAGTATAGGGGACACCACCACTTATTAATGTTAAGATACATCTTTATCTCCCATAAAAAACTATTCCCACTAATTCTAGTTTCTTAAAAATATCATCATTCATCTTAGTATGAATGTTTACCTATTATGGGTATCAACTACCATGATACTATTTCACCACTCTGATCACATACGCCATCAAAACCGCAATATTTATAGAGGATTATTGGTAATTTACCCTTATAGATTTCATGAACTCAAACAATGGATCAATCAAATCCAAACCACACACTTTTCGTGTTCACTATATAGTTATTTATCTCGAAGTAAAAAAAAATAGAAAACATCAAAACTCATCATAATCAACCTATATCCAATATTAATTGAGGATTTTATCCACAAATACCACCACAACCATGTTTTTAAGTCTGATAAGAACAATAATGACATTTGTAAATACAAATGGAATCACTATGAACTGATAATGATCATAGTGATGCTTGAATGTTTTCTTCATGATTTCCACCTAAAAAACCTAAACATGATTATATCCAAACATTATATTGACCTTAACTAACCACTTTAATACTTATTTCTAGTATAATTGGTCACACATAATTTTATAAACCCTCTCTAAAAGATCCTTACATTAGTACCATCATCCCTCTAATCTTAGATGGTTCATTTGATAAACTATAGTATATATCAATGTCATATTGATATACAAGACAATGTAGAAAACAATACCTAAATAAGGTAAACCCTTGAATGATATAAAGATAAACGGTTCTATATTATACCAGCACAATATGAAACTAATCTTCTATATCATCCACAAAACATAAAGTTCTGGTGGGTAAACAGCCCAACCTCAAGAGGTTTGGACCTATTCATCTTGTTTGAGGTTCCCAGTTGCTATTAAAGGTAAATCATGACCCATTTGATCAATTTGATATTAAATTGAAATAATAATAATCTTCATAAACATGGAATATATATAACTAATCCACACCATGGATAATTCCATAGGGTCTCATTGTCACTCCTCGAGTTTCTCAAACATATCCTTCATCATCTCAGTATGAAATTTTTCCTACTATGGGTATTAACTAAAATGCTATTATTTCACCAATCTGATCACATATACCATCAAAACCTCAAAATTCACAAAGGATAAATGTTAATTCACCCATATATATTTCATGGACTTGGATGATGTATCTATCAAATACAAAACTCACTCTTCTAGAGTTCACTATAACATTTTTTATCTAAAATTAAACTAAGAAAAAAAATTAAAACTCATCATGCTCACCATAGATTAAATATAAAATGAGGATTTTATCTCAAAAGACCATTATAACTAAGTTATATAGTTCCCTAATAACAATAGTGGCATTTATAAATCCTAATGGAATCGCTAGGAACTAATAATTATTATAGTGATGATCGAATGTTTTCTTTGCGATGTCCTCCTCAAAAACATGAATATGATGACATCCAAACATGATTTTGACATTCAAGAACCCATTTAATTATTATTTATAGTCTAAGTGTTCACACAAGATTTTTATAAAACCTCTCTAAAATATATTTACAATAGTACCATCATCCCATGGAGCTTAGCCGGGTCATCTAATAAACTATAGTACATATCAATGTCATCTTGATATGGTGGCCAATGTAGAAACCAATCTCTCAATAAGGTAAACATTAAATTTCTTAAAGATAAATTCTTTTATATTCTACCACCACTATAATAAACCTTTCTTCCATATCATACATATAACATAAATTTAAACTCACCAACTCGGGGTTAATCTGCTACAACCTCCATAGGTTTGGCCCTATTCATCCTGTTTGAGGTTCCTAGCAGCTATTAAAGGTCAATCATGACCCATCTGGTCAATTTAATATTAACAAAATACAATGAAAATCTACATAAACATAGAATATAGATAAATAATCCATACCAAGTATAATTCTATAGGGTATCATCATCACAATGATCACATCTCATGAAAACTTCTATCTCAAGAGAGAATAATCTCACACAATCAAGATGCATAGGTGATAGGATGATAACTAATAGTAAGAGTTATAAGTCAAATCTTATTTTCTATGGGCTCCAATAAAATATATAACTCCTAAAAAAATTATGTGGATGAAAACAATGACTTTTACCAATTCCTAAAAGCACAAGTTCTAATGAACTAAAGGTATAGATCATACATCAAACCATATTTGGAACCGCCTAATCAAATCCATAAATCGGGTACATCTACTCATGTAACTAATAGTGATCACTATGTGTCTGGTTAGGACCACAATAAAGTGGTAGTGAAGGAAGTGAATTTATTCATTCACCACCTCAATTTGGTTTTCTAATACTATATATTCTATAGAAACCTCAAGCTAAAATGATTCTTTAACATAGAGGTATATTATAAAACTAGGGTGTATCTCTGCCAATAAAATCTCAATTTACAATACTCACTCAAGGATATCATTATAGGTAAGAATGTAAAAGAGAATAACCCTATTTTAAATACACCTAAATTCCTCACTCAAACTTCTTAGATAAATAAAATTCAACACAAACTGCATCCACATGAGGCCCATGAACCTCAATGCTTGCTCGGTAAAGGTCATACTATGCAGATGAAGGTCCAACATCCCCTAAGATCAAATCATTATTAACTCCATCAGATATAACTTCACTTCATCAAGTACTCAAAGACCAATTAAGGGATAATTTCTTTTTTTTGATTCTGAGGTAATAACATTAATTAATGGATCAACATAAAAAAAAATTAAACTCAATGAAAGAAACAAAATCTAGTCAATGGGTGCCCAAAATAGAGATAAAACAAAATCAAATGACATCAAATGATCCTATAATTTTTGAATTTTAGGATCAACTTGTAACATATAAATCCAATATTATTAAAACCTATAAAAACTCATCCAATAGTTAGTCTCATCTAACTCAATAGAAACTACCATCCACTCCATAAGAGAGTATGTTTATGCATAATGGGTATAGAATGTGATTTATTCCCAGTAGAAAAAGTGATGGGATATAAGGAATTAAAAACACTTATTAATTTAATGAAATACATAAAATAAAGCCTAAACCAATATCTCTTTGTTAAGAAACTGAAAACATGTTCACACAAATGTAGATAATATATGTTTACCTTATACTGAAGTTAATCATAGATCTTTTCTTAAAAAACGAGTTTTATGAAGATCCCTAATAAGTATCCAAATGAATCCTTACTTTGTTTTGTATCCACTGGATAACCTGAATCACCCAATATTTGGTTGGGATTCTCCTTCCAATCATGATATGCTAGTATCTTGTGTGGAAAAGGATTAAATAGAAAGAGAGTCTTTGGGGAGAATAGAAAAAATAATCTTGCACCACCATATAAATGTCTTCATCCTTTTTATATGGTACTTCTAATCCAATCATGTGTCTACTCATTTGTATATAACATATGATTAAATGGATTACAGTTAAAAAATTAACTATAATAATGGATTGATCAAACTATCCTTAACATTTCATCATATGAAGAATTATAATCAATTATAACCAAAGTGGAAACCCATTTGAATGTATTTAGTTAAACATAGAGTGTTATGTGAATCATATAATACGATTCCCCGCATAACACCACCTTACAACTTTCCTATGTCATAAACTCTGACTAGTAAATAAATATGGATGATATCTTATATTGTGCCATATGATATAACCTTTACCACGAAATATGGTATTCCATTGATTAAAATATATAATAACATAAAAATATATATTTATATATCATAAGCTATTACATCAGCCTAAATGCATTGTGTGTGTGTGTGTATAGGATTTAGGGAATATCTCCATCAATCTTCCACTTTCACTAAGGCCTCATAGACTTTATTTTATTACCATTATGTTTTATCATATATAAAAACTCATGAAACCATCTTGAGAAATCCTTTTGGGTATCATACAAAACAATTTAAAAAATTTATAATTAATTTCACTGGGTATCACATTATATGAAATAACTTATAAATATCCATACAAAACTTCTTTTATATAACCACTAAATACTTTTATAGTGTCTCTATATGTTTTTTAAAAATCAATACCGATTAAATCATCCATAAATTATAACCCCATGACCCATTGTAAAATTTATAATAAATATGAATTCCCAAATTTATAAATGTAAGAAAATTGTAGTCTCTAGAAAAGAATCATTTTTACTCAAGTAACAAAAGGATCAGACATAATATCCATCAAACACATGTATCTACATACATATTTCTATCAGTTGTGTCATATACAATCATATATAATAATATAATCCATTTATGTAAAACATCAAGTAATCTTGGGACATAAATTATTTCAATCCCACATATAAACTCATACATTCTTTATTATTTGAGTATAGATTGGCCATATAGATGATAACACCCATGTAATTTTCCAAAGAAGATGAGAACAACACATTCCCCTCAAAAAATATATAAGAATTTCACATGAAACCTTTCTATTTATGGTAATAAACTTACTCAATCTATCATGATTATTGTCCCAAATTCCATACTCATCATATGAGAGGACAAATCCTATCTTAATTAAACCTTAGTTGATGAAATGATTAGAAACATACCAAACCAACCCTGATTAAATCAACTTTGTGGTTGGAATAATAAAGGTATAAAAATATAAAATCTATTTTTCTATTTATATTTCTAACATTAGGTATGGGTATTAAATATTAAATATCTACCTGTAGTATACCAAAGACATAGTGTGTGAAACTTTGTGTGTTGTACTTAGTAGTATATTTAGTACTAATAACTCTTTTTTGTGTCTCATGAGTGTATTATATATCTCTATATGAAATCCTACCCATATTGACATTAACATTTCATCACAATATATAATACTTCTTGAAAAACCTCAATTAAGGATAACTCAATGTCTTACTTTGATAGGTAAATTATCATTTCACTACATGAAATATATAGATCCAACATGAAATTTGGTTAAATTGGAGAATAATTTATGTATAACATGATACATTTTATATTTTTAAACTCTATTAATAATATAAATATTCATACAAAAGTTACCATCTAATCATATCCCATATGATGGACCACCAAAGGGTCCTTGTGTTTGTTTCACTTTTAGGGTTTTTTAATTCATTACATCTCTATGTAATTCATTACGTATCACTATATGATAATTTTATAAAACCCTATAACTAAACTCATTTATTTAGTAACATATATAAAGGAATCTTCTTCGAAAAATTGTGGGACTTAGGAATCGTATTCCTAAAGTTAGACACCTTGAATAAGTATCTAAACCTCTTTAATTCACAACGTCATATGCTATTATTTTAATTATTTTTATCTAAAAATAACTCTTTCTAAGTTCATAATATTCTTATTTTACAACCTTTCCATACAAAATATTCTATAAAATCAATTTTAGTAATTAAATATAACACTTTACATTCATTTTTTACCAATATACTCTAAACTATTTTTGGATATTATGTGTAATTCACTTTGAACCTTGACTACTATAATATTAAATTTATTATAATTTAAATATATATATATTTAAACATACTATAACTAACCACTTAGAAACTATGTTATATATATAATATCATACTAAGATACAGAAACTCTTTTTTAGGAAATTAAAATCATTTTCCTTTAGTTGGAATATTTAACAAATAAACTAATAATAACCATATTTCATATGGTATTCTATTTATTTGTTCAAACATTATGAAAAATAATACCTTTTTATTTAATTTATGTCATTTATGGTTGGTTTAATCTTTATTTCTCATATTTTAACAAATATATTGGATAAAAATCTTTATTATTGATGAAAACACTTTTTTATTCTTATTTTATTTGTTAACCGTGTAATGTTTTTTTATGAATAATAAACCATTCATATCATTTTATTTTATTTTTAATATCTCATTTTCAAAAATTAAATTCTATTATCAAATAAGATAGATCAGATAACTATAGAAATTCTTTATTCAAATCAATCTAAGCTTAAAATATTCCTTTACATTCTAAATATTCATAATAAAAACCTTTTCTACTATAATTGAATTTAAAAAAACTCCATTGATTATTTCCTAAAATTTGAACTCATATATATTTACAACATTTTTAAAGTATACAGTTGGTATCATATACCCTTCATAATTGAAATTATTTTTTATAACATTAATACCTGATGTGAAATTTCCATGAATTTTCTCAAAACCTTAAGGATTCCTAGAAATTTCCATCCTTAAAAAAAGATTTCCCCATTTTCTTGATACCTTTTTTAGGTTTCAGTAACTATGATTATTTATTATAAGATTTATTTTTAGATCTTATAACTAACTTTTCTTCTTTTCATTTAAACTTTTACCCATTTTTATAATTAATACAACACTAAAAATAGAACATCACATGACTAATTTAGAAATCCTCCTCATTTTAAAAAAAATGGGTAAAATTTAATTGTACTTATCTATATTTTCAAAAACATACAACAATGATTTTAGAATGAATTCAATATCTAGAACAAGATATATAGGAAGCTTATAGTCTAAGTGATTCATGAAACCAAATTATATTAACTATAAAATAAGAGACTAAATTCCCTTATATTATTCTTCATATAATTCCTTTTAAACATTAAATAATTCCTTCTATAATTTTCATAAGAATCTAATTCCTATTATTAAATAAATCTATTTATTGGTTTCTCAATGAGGTATCAATTTTTATACATAGAATTTTCTTTCTTTCTTGATAATTATTCTTAAGTCTCTTTATTAGTTTAATAAGTTTCATTAATTAAGATTTTCATTCTCAATTATTGATCTCAAATTCATGTTTGATGATGATGATTCCATTTTTTCTACAATAGAAATTTTTTATCATATGGGTAACATGTTTTACATTCATTTATTAAAAACTATTATTAAATTTTCTCACAATAAAATTATTACCCCTTTTAAATCCAATATATAAATTAGTGGTCCAAGATCCATATTAAAATAATTAATGATCCAAATTTAATGTTCATATAAATGTTCAGTTATTTAGGTAATCCATCATGCCAATTATATCTTATAAAAATCTTGTATGGTTAAGGGAAAAAATTCGCATTTCATTATATGAATAATCTCAACTATATTCCTCTAGTTTCTTATCTCTAAGGGTTTCCCAGCTATGTGTGACCCAAATCACACAATATTAATTAATTAACTAATATTTATGGTTATTAATTTCCATTATTCCTTACACAAGATAATTTATGGGGACCCAGATTAAGAATGAATCTACACTATTGGATGTTTGAGGTGTTTACATTTATTTACTTTGAAGGAGTGTAAAACATAGTTTTTGTAAGGGTTTTTAAATCTCACTATCTTGTCTAATGTATTCCGTTTATATGTTTAAATTATTATTGTAACATAGTTTTGAATACCTATTCCATCCTCCAAATCAATATATCTAAACCATATTTTTATATATCTTTTTAAACAACCCATAGCTTTGGTTACTAACCCAAATTAAAATTTAGCTATGTTTACACATATCGAAATTCATCCCAAGAATAAGTCATGTAAAATAATTTCATGTAAAGGATTGGAATCATATGAAATAAATAATCCCCTATGAGATATAGGTAGAAAATCCATACTTTTATAGGAATAGCCTAAGATTCCCTTATTAGTGAGAAATCTGACCTAAAGCCCCTCTACCCATGGTAATTTACTCAAGAGAGTCCTTAATTACATCAAAATTAAAATAGATAATATGTAAAAATTATAATAAACTAATTAATTCTATATTATAACCCAAAAAACCCAAAGTCAATTTACAGAAATACAAAATCAATTATCATATGTTTCATGCAGCTACTTAAATGCTTGTATGATAATTTTATAAAATAATTTTAACTTTTTAAAATATATATATGTGATGACTAGGGTTTTTTGTGAATGGTTTTTAGTAAACTTTTATCTTTTCCATTTGTGTTTGGAAACCATTGAGTTATATAAGGGGTTACTGAAGCCTCAAGTGTTAGTTTTAAGAAGACGGTCCTGGTGTGGGATATCTTTCTTTGAAGATAGATTCCATCAGGTACTCAGTGGACAGTTGTTAGGTACCTCGTGTAACCAGGATGGATAGGGGAAGAATTGTGAGGTTTATTAACCACCTGATCAACTTTTGATTGGTACCCAGTGGGTATCGGGTACCCAATGGAGATATGTCGGGTATATAGTGGGTACCTTGGTTGTTTTTTAAAAATTAAATTAATTAGTTTTATAAATATTATAATAAATGATGGGAATCATAATTTAGTTCCCATGAATCAAAATATCTCTTACCCCTCTACCAGTTTTTCTCTTCCTCTATGGGAAGGATTCACTCCATTGTATACTACATAACACCACCTAACCCACTATGATACCACCTAAACTAGTGGAAATATGAGTGTTTCACCCCATGCTCACCTCTAATAGGTCAAGGGCTAATAAATAACACTGAGTAGGTATATCACACACATGGGAGGCCTTATCCTATCATAAAATATAACAAAAAATATCTCTTAGGGGGGGATAATATAGTAAATATAATCAAGATATATATTAATGATCAACTGACCTTAATGGAATACATTCACGAGAGATATAATAAAATCCAAAATTAATTAATGTGAAAAAAATGTAAAAAAGCTAGAAATACAAACCCAATATCCCAAAAAGGAAAACTAATAACCAGAAAATTTGAAGATTACATCATTATAATCTAGCTCCAAACACAAATATCTCTTGGTAACATCATCTTCTAGTACCATGAAAACTCTAACAACACCACATCCACTAAAGTCACTAAGTTTTATCTTCAAAAATCTATATAAACTTTACACCCATAAATCCATCTTTTATTTGTGTGTCACCTATACTGGCACATCACGTGTGGTCCTAAGGTTTTTGCAGATGTGGGTGTAAACATACTCAATAAGATGCCCCACAAAACCATAAGAAGAGAAATAATCAACATTGAACTCAACTTCTAGTATAGAAGGTGTCTATGATTATAAAAATAAAGAAAAATATAAAACCATATAAACTCAAGATTATCAACAATAAGGAAAATTTGAAAGGAATTCATAAATAATAATACAAATTTTCTCAAAACTAGAAAACTCATGGAGATTGATAAGTCCCAATCATCATAGCACTAATCCTCAAAAAATGACATGCATGGATAGTTACTAGTGATCAAAACTTTAAAGATTCCACAAGTCATAAAGTCAATAACTGACCACAACATTGTGTCTCAGGGGATACCACCAAGGTGTTGTGGATGAAAAAGTCTCATAGAAGCTAATATTACTTGAGCTTGTAATAGCCACACCACCTACAAAAAACTGATAAAGGGGGTATTCTCATCTCTAAATACCAATCACTCTCCAAGGTATTACATGCTACCTAAGGGTAAGGATAAACCCTTATATTCGAATAATGGTTCTAAATTTCCAAACTATATCCCCAAGAAACCTACACGGTCATTCCCTCATTTTATTTTAGAGGTTCCCTTCCCCCTTATAATGGGTGAAATCGTGATTCAAGTGAAGGATCCTTTTTCTATCAAAGAACTAATGATGGGGGGAAATACCAACTCCATAGAGAGAGAATCATTTACCTATAATGTGGATGAAATTATGACTCTATCTAAATTTATAGTTAGGGTATACCATACCCGCACTTATATGGGAAAAATATTGACTCTCTTGGAGGATTCCAACTCCAACATGTGAAATACCTACCCCGCATGTGAATAATGAGGTTGAAATCCAGGTCTGAATAAATTCTTTCAGGCCAAAGGGAAGTACATAGAGTGTCCTAGGACCACAAAACATGTTTACAAAAAAAACCTGGTAGTTTTTTTCATCTCACATGGAATTCCTCAGTACAAATACATGGTGGGTAAGTGCATCACATGGTGTACTGTGACATCATAGGTACTTATCATGTAACTTTTATGCTCGAGTCATATTTCTCTAAGGGTACATAGGGTGTATCCACGTAGACACAACATGTGGGCCCACATTGATCTATGGGTGTTTACTTTTAGTATATTCTAAGCCATCTGGATGTGGTCATAGGGAATTTGGATTAATAACATAGTTTTGTGATATTAAACGACATCCCAAAACCCTATCCCTATATAAAATAAGATAAATGGTGTATGTTATTATGAAAAACATGCTTATGAAACAGAATTACTTTCAGTATATATTTCCTCCACCACATCTACTAATTACACCAGAAATCTCATCATAATTCCCATGTCTGTATTGTCAAAGGATTATATCTTATTGAAAAATGGATTTTGATCATCCTCTATTAGAAAATGGATCATTATCATGGTCTCATTTCCATATGTGAATCCAGACATGGATATAAACATATCATTCATGCAATCATGTCATAAAATCCACCAAACACCTTAATATAGATCTAATTCCATCCACCATAAGTCAAAGGATCAATCTGTATCATGATTCCTTCACCATGTGCATCACTATTAAAGAAACACCTCGATTACATCACACCACCACATTTTATCTCAAACCAAAAACTTTCCTCACAAATATATCCTCAATACCAAATCCATAACATCAATTTTTGGAATAGAAAATAAAAAATACATGAGAATCATTCCATATAATATTTGAACAACCATCCCAAATCAATCATCATTGATGATCATGTGAAAATGAATGGGGAAATCTGAAAAACACAAGAATTGGTAACGACAAATTCAATGCATGACTGGACTTATTATACAATGGTAAAATACAAGAGAAAATTAATATAATCACAAGGTTTAACATCAAAAATATTAAATCAAAATTTAAAAAAATCATAATTTTATGGGTCCATGTGAAATCAAGTTTTCATAGATTAAATTTAGGAAAATTAAATTTATGCTTTCAGTAAGAAACAAAATTAGAATATGGAAAGAAAAACAAAACCTACTTTAAAAATGGATTGACCATTGATGAATACATATTTTATAGTAATTTTAGTGAATAGTATACTATGATTTTCATTTACTCTATTATGATCCATGATCTATTATATAAGAAGATAATTTCACATTGTTATCATTGGAAATTCCTTGATCCCAAGTCATCTTCCAAAATCTACGACCATTAGAACCTCTCTCTGAAACTATCTCACTATCTCTATGGTTATTTGGAAAACCCTTGGGATGTAGAATATATAGGTTTAAAAAGAAATATCTATATTAATGAAAATAAAAAATATATAAAATAAACTATTTAATTTATTCATTCTATTTTATCCCATGATTGCACATCATCCTGAAACATAATGCAAACAAAAATTAAGTTATTCCTAGGAAACAAATTTCATTATTGGTTTAAAGGAAGTATTTCTTTCCCTATCCAATAAAATATTCAATAGATATTAGTTTTTTAGTAAAAATAAAAAATCACACCTCAGAATAATATTATTTTTTTATTTTATTTATTTAAAATCTCCAAAATACCTATTATCCCATGTCAGCTTTACCTGGGTATAAGTAGCTTATTATAGATCAAATGGAACCATCTTAAAATGTTTATGAGATTTTTTTCTAGGGTAAAAATATTTTTTACCCATGGGAAGGTCCTGGGACTTCAAAATTAATAATCAAGTTGAGTTCTTTCCAGGTAAAAACATGAATCACTACATCCTCCCCACCTTAAAACCTTTTATCATTGAAAATAACAATCATAATTAAAGAATAAAAAATATTAGGTTTGAACTCATATGAAATCTACATGAAATCACATGAAATATATATACCTTCAAGTTATGGGATCTAAGAAAACTCATTATGACCTTGTTTATGAGGAAGGATTACTTCCTTAATTTTTAATGATATAGACCTCAGGATATCTTAAAGCAGGAAAAAATAGGGTCATGTATTCACCCAAGAAATTATTTAATCAACCTATACATTTCATTTTATAGTCTTCCCAACTTATGTGTTGAGATTAATCATATAAGTCTCTGACCATCACCCAAAAATTATTACTGAAATGATCAACCCTAGTGGGAGTGACGTACTCCCCACCTTTTAAAGAATGTTATAAGTGGTCTTCGTAGATGGAATCCCATATTTTTCACCCAAACACACTTAGAAAAAATCAAAATTTCCATGATAACACAAAGAAAATATGTAAGGTTATATGATTTTTATAATTCTTTTCAGCAACCTCCACCACCAACTGACAATAATGAGCACTCTCCATCATCACTTTCTTATATCCTAGGGAAAATAAAATCCATCCACTCAATCCTCGACCCCACTATTACTGAATTTTATTCATTTTCACATAATTGTATCCAAATTAATAATATAATAAGATAGGGATATCCATATAGGGTCATCATCCCTCATTTAAAAAATCTGTCGATGAGCACATCAGTCACAAAAACATCCTCAGTCGGCTAATCAATGCCACTCCATTACTCATAAAGAGACACAATCTACCACTATCATAGGTAGGTGGTCCTATCATTTAGAAAACCCTAATATTTCAAATATATACTTAAGTAAATAACTTTCTTAAGAAACAAAAATAAATATTCCCTATAAAGAAAATCACCTCCATAACAACTAGGTTTGAAAAGGGGATGGGTATGACCAAACATAACCATGGGTCCTGACTCAATAAGGACCATTCTTTAGAATAGTGGTTGGAAAATAGGGTTCCCATATCAATAATCATCACATTAATCAAGGAAAAATTTATTTCCACCTGAGGAAGTGGGTAATGTGACTCCCATGTTAAAGGAAATTCCTTCTAGTTTTCCATCTAAGAACATCTGATCACATAGAATCACTATGTTATCATCATTCCCCTAGGATAATTTTCACAAAAGGAGGTGTTATAACACATCCACTGATCGATGGTGAAAAACATGTCCCGTTTAAGGCTAGAATCCACTACCAAGATACAAGTTCTCACATCCTTAAATCATTTCATAGACATAAATTCCTTTTTAGAATAATGGAAATTACTACACCACAGTTTCACTACTCTAATATCCACAGCCTCTAACCCCTTAGTTCATGAATACACAAATCAATTCTTGAATTCAAGTTTCATACCACAAGAATACAATGTCCCAATAGAATAAATCAGGAATCATATCAAGGAGAGATCTAATTTACTACACCATAATTCTACAAATTCATTCATCATTCCTAGTATGTGGGTCAATGCATACACTGGTTTCTTACCAAGGGTTGTTCATAAGTCACCCCTCTAAATTATTCACACAATAATTGATATTAATAGGTATGGAGTGTATTTTCAAAAAAAATATAGAACATGAATCCATGGTCACAAACTAAGAAGAAACTAATTCAACATCCATTTTTTTGGCTCTACCTACCACACATAAGGGGTATTAATCAATATTGTAGATATAATTAACCTCATCCATGAAACAAAAACACCTTATGATGCCCATATATGGTAAGAAATTCATATTGAGGTGGGTACCATCACACCTTATCCATTTCAAGAAGTTATTTTTGAAAATGGGTATTCCTCCACTAAAGGTAAAATCACTCCACCCTAAGGATGAGTGGAGAACACTCACCATCAATAGAGGCTTTATCATTGTCCAAAATCTAGACCAAGTTTCCACTGTAATATATATATCCTATAAAAATAGTACATGGTGAATATAACATGCCTACACAAAATAGAATAAGGGTTCAAGAGGAAACATGCATGAGTCATACTTCAATTCACATTAGTTATTTCCAAATCATAGGCGTCCAATACAAGCATCGTCCCAATACTCAATCAAAAAACCCTATATATTTTCCATAATCCAACTTAAAGTTTGTGATCATAGGAAATAATAAATGCATCTCTCAATGCTAATGACTTCTGCACTACTGATACTCTACCAACAACATCTAGAAAATATATGGGTATATAACAAGGATATTCCTAGATCCACTATCCATGATGTAGATATCCCATACATAGAACCAATATATCTATATTTATGTGTAATAATAACCTACTTTTATATCCATGGTTCACTTTTTTCTTATATTACCAATCTACCAAGCCTCACTCGAGTAACTTCGGAACTATTGGTTTAACAAAAAAAGCTCAATCGTTAGCAAAAGACCCTTTATATGAATTCCTCGTGAATCATTTTTCTCAAAAAATTAATTCACAAAACATACCTAGAAAACCCCTTGAAAATATCATGTGCTCCTATGAGTATTTAAACATCGTCATTCTGCCTTGTGAAAGGTTCAAAATCCTCTAATGAGAGATCTAACCTAGAAAATATCTCAAAAATCAACAATGATAGAGTAGTTCCATATTGTGTTTAATGAATATAGTATCCACTAATAGATCATGGTACCTCTAACATACCTTTACCATACTAATAGGTATTCCTTAAATAATGTCATGGTTTTCTTTTTCATTTTTTTGGAAAAGGGTTGAGTTTTAATTAGAAGGTTACCTTTAATGGTTAATTTAAAGGTTTATTGGTTTTTCAGCCTTAATAATGATTTTCTGTAGACTTCTAGAGAATTACATGACTTGAAATAGCATTACATGCCTTGTAACATCATTACATGCTATGTAACAGCATTACATGTCATGTAATGGTTCTGAATGCAAGTTATGAACTACTTTACACTGTGATGGGTACATGTCATGAGTTGTCACTATGCATCATGATGATGTTAATGAATAGTTTTTTACTCAGAGTATTAGGTTTTAATGAAAATTAGTACATGTTTTGATTTTTACAAAACATAATAATTTCATGATGTGTATTGATGTTACATGTCACATAATTCCTGACTTTAAAGGGGCTTCATAGTTTCAACTCATCTACACTGTTATGGTATTTTAGTTTTTCACGGCTTGTAACTAGAGTACATGGCATGTAACACCCCAAAAAACCTATAAAATTATAAATTCTCTTGAAATTTTCTTCAATAACTCCTCTCCAATTCCACTTCCATTGAACCAAAGCCTTCCCCAATAATTCTTAGAGCCTTCCAACCCTTATAGATTCATTCCTTTGGCGTTCGATCATCATTTCCATGGAGGGTCATATTTGGGTAAGCATTATTCATTATTATTCAGGTTTCTCATTTTCTCTTCTCTTGAGACTTCAATGAATCAACCTAAAATTGATGGATATACCCCCTATGATGTTGTATCTCACATATAGGTTGAGTTTCGAAATATTATATGACATTATTCTCATTGATGGGTGTCATTGCGAGTGTTGGGTTTCGGGAAAGAGGTAGGTGGTTCTATCCTGAATTGACTTATTTACTATCTCTATATTGCTTCATTTATTTCAATTGTTGATTTAAATTCAATTTCTAATGTTTTATTTCAATTAAATTGAGAAAAACATTATTCCTTTGAATCGGGATATTTTAAATGGTTTTGGCATAGAAATTTGGAAACCCCCCTAATTCCATAGAATTGGGGTGTGTTTTTAGAAATTGTATGATTTAAATTATTGAATTTAAATTTAGGATTTTTTGGAAATATTTTCAATTTTAATTTTGAATTTAATTGTGTAAATTAATTTTTAAAAGGATAGTAATGGTTTTGAATGAATTTCAAACTTGTGAAAATTGATTAAAATGTTTTAATAGAAACCCAGTGGTTTTATCTTATGAAGCAGGCATGTTTGTTTCAACCCATTTTTGTTTTAATGGAAAGAAATTGGCATTTTGAAATGTAAAAATAGGATTTAATTTTATTTTAAGAAGTCTTAAAATAAATTTCCCATCTTGTAAGTGTGCATGCAAGTGTGAGGAAGTTGGTGAGTTATTTGGATACACTATATGATATTACAACATTATAAAACATACCTATAGCAAGTCACATCCCCAATGGGAGGGTTACAAGTCACCTATTTCCAGTGTTAGGGGGGAAGTGAGTATACTCATTTTTTGGATATCACTTAGAGAGTGTGGAATCCTATAGCTAGTCAATACTATCATACCTTTTGGAATATGACCATGGTGCTCTCTTGTTAATTTATATATAGGATATAAATGTATGTTGATGTTATGAAACTAATTTACATGAATTTTTTGTACTTCTATAAAGTATTTTATTTAATCCATTTCTTTAAAAATATTGAATCTCTTGTAAAGTAAAGACTATTATTTAAAATTATTTTCCATCATTTTTAAGTTGTATAGAATTTTTCATTTAATTATGCTATTGAATTTCCAAACTGATATATTTTCAAAATTGAAATATTTTCATTAGATAATCTATATTTGGATTTTTTTTATGTAAGCTTTGGTGGTATTCGATTGGTCTTAGTCTCACTCACTACTTTTTCATTTGGGTTTTTTTATACTTTATTATTCCAGGTTTGAGTAAGGGGAAAGGATATATTGGAGGGGGGTTCAGCTGTTGAACCTTGGTCATGGTGAGTAGTATAATTAGGGAATTTGGGGTTGTTTTCCCTATTTTCAGTACTTGGGTTATTGTACTTTGGGATTTATATGCCTTGTTGTATTCTGGTTCCTTAATCCATGTGAATTTTCTTTTATATTCATATTGACTTTCTTGTCTTACTTTTGATATTCCTTATAGCAAAAACTATTCCCACTTTCATTTTCTATTATTCTAGGTTCTGTTCACCAAGACATGGGTATCGAGAAATACCTTCATGCTATGTCAGGGATGGCTTGGTTATCGGGTTATCAAGGTACCCAAGCTAGTTCGTGAAAAAAGTGCTATCAGAGGAGGCTATTGAACTTTTTTCTTGAAGTTATTATACATTTTTTGGAATCTATTTAGGACTTATGAGGTATTTTTGATTGAGTGACTATCTATATCTCATCAAAATAAACCTAAATTCACCAGGGATAGTTAGGTAAAGATGTCTTGTTGACTAGTTCTAGACTTTCCCCTATTTTTTATTTGGGTGGAGTGAAATCCAAATCATTTTTTCATATCTATTGGGATTTATTTTTCCCTTGTTTCTATATTTGAGAGTTCACTAAAAGTTATCTATTGATGTTGTGTAGTATCATGCCTCTGAGAAGATATTCTAATCAGATCCTGGAGGAATTTTCTGCTAAACCATAGTAAGAGAATCCTCCAGTGGAACCAAATCTAGTTGAGGTGATCATGTGAACTTTAAAAGATCTGGGACAGGTGCGACCTTCAATTCTCATTCCAGCTTCATCTATGGATCCTCAAGTGGATGTTCTTATGAATCATTATTAAGAGTTCCTTCACCAAAATACACTAGTTTTGAAGGTCTCCATTGATCCTCAACATGATGGAGAATGGGTTGGTAGGATAGATTGTTTTTCTAATTCTTGGAGACATTAGACATTATCATGGCGAAGTGTTCCACCTTCAAGCTAGAGGGACCGAGCAAGAGATGGTGGGACATTATGGTGTTGGAAAAGAAACATGAGGGTTAGAGTGGAATTACCTCAAGGTTATTTTCACTATCTAGTTCTATCCAGATTCAATGGTGTTGGCCAAAGATGTGGAGTTTTTCAAGCTTGAGAAGGATGAAAAAACCATGACCAAGTATTCAAATAGCTTTTTTGTGTTGATACAGTTTTTACCTGAGATAGTATATAATGAAATGATGAAGACTCGAATGTTTGAGTTGGGGCTTTGATCAGATATTCATTCTCAGGTTTTCTTGCTGAAGCTTCCCACTTATGTTGATGTAGTGGATAGGGAGATGATGGACGAAATGGACATGTCTAGAAAGTCTGGGTTGATGGGAGTTCCTTTTTCTCTAAGTGTCAATATTGTTTCCTTCAAAGGAAAATGAATGCATGATGATTCTCATAGTGTTTATCAATGGTAGAGTTCTTCTAGACCTCCTACAGTTCCAGGAGTAAGTTCTTTGACTTTCTATTAGTGTGGAAATCCAAAACATTATAAGAGGGTTTATACTATGGAACCCAAGAACTATAGATCCTGTGGATGTTTAGAGAACTTACAGAGATTCTACCATAATTTCCTTACTCTTTGTAGTGGAACAAAATCATTAACTCTGCCTAAAATTGTGATTAAATAAAATTATTCCCTTAAAAAAGGTTTCCAGCCATAGAAATCCAGAATGAAGCTTCTTCACATAATGGAAGAGTCTCTAGAAAAAGTAGACATGGGTTCCGTGGTCATGAGAGGTACCATTAATATAGAATCATCATTAGTGACTACTCTATTGGATACCAAAGCATCTCATTAATTTATTTCAACCCATATTTTCAATATTCTTAATATTACTATGGATCAACTATCGTGTGCAATGGATATTATGAAACCACTTGGTACGAAGAGAGATCAAGGTCTTCTTAGTCTCACTTATTCCTTCTCTCTATCAAATGTTGATCTTTCTTGAAGTTTTCTAGTTCTCAACATAAAATATATTGATGTCATATTTGGGATGGATTGGCTCATTGCCAAAAAAGCCCGATTTGATTGTTAACATTGACGGGCCTTATTTACTACACCTAGTGGTGCATCTCTTGTATTTAAAAGATATTGGGACCTAAGGTTTAGAAGATTCATACCTTCTTATCCAGAGTTGGGAAAATTGATATCATTGTTTTTTTTTGATCTAGAGCGGGATTCAGGGATTGGGGATCTTACTTCCATCATCATCAATATTTCCAATGTGTTTTCTTTGGATTTCTCTACTCTACTACTAGTATGGGAAGTTTAGTTTTCCATTGACTTAATTCATGGTACTCATCTAGTTTTAATTCTATCATACTGAATAGCAATAGCTAAACTAAAATAGATGAAGTACCAGATGCATGATCCTTTTGAGAAAGAGTTTATGTTCCCTAGTGTGTCTCCTTGGGCGACACTGATTCTATTAACCAAGATGGCTGATGGTTCTCTTCACCTATGTGTTGACTATCAAAAAATAAATTGAGTTATGATAAAGAACACGTATATGTTTTCTCAAATTGATGATTTTTTTGATTAGTTGAAAGGTGATAAGTGGTTTTCAAAGATCATCCATTGATCTGGTTACCATGAGTTAAGGAGAAAAGAATCTGAAATTCAAAAAACTACCCTTCAAATTAGGTATGGTTATTATGAGTACCTAGTTATGCCCTTTGGTCTGAAAAATACTATTGCAGTTTTCATGGCTTTAATGAACAGGATTTTCCATGAGTATCTTGATTATTTTATGGTAGTCTTTTTCTATGAAATTATTCTCTACTCAAATTCTGAGGAGGATAATTTTAATCATCTAAGAATAGTTATGAGTTTTCTGAGAAACCACCTCCTTTATGAAAAGCTTTCAAAGTTTGATATGTTGATTCAGGAAGTGAAATTTTTGGGACATGTATTGTGTGAATAGGGTATATAAATTGATCCTAATAAGGTGAGGCTATTATGACTTGGTAGAAACCATTAAATATCTTCAAAATTCAAAGATTCTATGGATTATTTGTATATTACTATAGTTTCGTGAAGGACTTCTCAAATTTGGCTCCTCCAATGACTGCTCTAACTCAGAAGAGGGTGAAATTTTCTTGGAAGGAAAAATGTAAAAGTTCTTTTGATGAGATGAAACATATTTTTGACTACTTTTATAGTGGTTACTCTTATATATTTTGGGCAAGTCTATATGGTATTTTATGATGCATTGGGTTTGGGTTTGGTTGTGTTCTTCTTCAAGGTTTCCATGTTGTAGCCTATGGATCTCGTCATCTTAGACCACACAAGAAGATTTATCCTACCCATGACTTTGAACTCATAGTTTTGATACACATATATAAAAGTTGGTAGCCCTACCTTTATGGAAAAGGGTTTACTATTTATTCAGACCAGAAAATACTAAGTTATATCTTCTCTCAAAAATATTAGAATCTTCACTGAAGATGTTGGGTGCAATACTTATTGTATTTTGACTTTGACATCACCTATACCCTAGGGAAATATAATTTCATTGAAGATGAATTGAGAAGGAAACTTCCCACCAAGGTTGTGAAAGAATCTTTAGAGGATTAGTATCTCATGACTCTCCTTTCACTATTGCATATTATGGTTTATGAGAAAAGGGTTGAATTTTCTTTAGATAGAATTCAGTTGACATATTCTCTTATCTAATTGATTCTTCAGTAATAAGATATTTATGAAGAAATTTTTATCATTAGATACTCTCTTTATGGTGGGGATAGGGTGGCCCATTGTTTGTTCTCCAAAGAAGGTATTCTATACTATTGGAATTGCTCTGTTGTGCCTTTAGCGACAAGGAAAGATGTGATGGAGAATTTTTAAAATTCCTAGTGTGCAGTGAACCTAGGAACCAAAGAATTGTTCTATGATACACAATGGTAGTTATGGTGTCCAAGTATGAAGAGATAAATTTTTGAGTTTGACTAAAATTTATATACATGCCAACAGTTGAAATCTGAGGACCAAAAACCTTCAGGTTTACTTCAGACACTTCCAATCCCTAAATGGAATTGGAATGAGATCACTATGGATTTTTTGGTTGGGTTTACACATACCCAAATAAGGAAGAATTTGATTTGGGTTATGATCAATAGGATGACCATGTCGGATCACTTTATAACCATTCGAGATACAGCCAAAGTTGGGTAGTTGGGGAATCTCTATGTGAAAGAGATTGTTCATTTGAACGGATTTCTATCTGCTATAGTGTATGATATGGATCATTTTTTTACTTATCGCTTTTGGATAGGCCATTAAGAGGAATTGGGATCTTAGTTTCATTTGAGAATGTCCAACCATCCGTAGTTGGATGGTAGAATAGAAATAGATATAAAGATTCTTGAGGATATGATTTTTTTTATGTTATTGAATTTGGAGGGTCTTGGGATGATCACTTAAGACTAGTTGAGTTCTCTTATAACAATATTTACCAGTATATGATCAAGATGGCTCCTTTTGAGGCCTTATATGACTGACCATTTAAATATCTATTGTGTTGGTTAGAGGTTGGTTAAATATCTTTGGTTGGAGTAAGCTTGGTGAAGGAGACGATAGGTAAGATATATTTTATTTTTCAGAGGATTTTGACATCATAGTGCCAATATAAGTCTTATTCTGATCGACATTTTAGAGCTTTGGAGTTTTCATTTGCTGATCAAGTGTTATTGAAATGTTCACCCTGATTGGGTCATCGATGGCCTAGGAGGAAAGGGAAGCATTCTATTCATTTTGTGGGACCTTTATAGGTTTTTGTGTAGTTGGGTAAAGTTTATTACCATCTATCATTTCCACCATAGCTGGCGTCGATACATAATTTGTTCCGTATATCTCAACTGAGAAAATATATTTTTGTTCCATCTCACATCTTGAGCAAGAGTGATATTGAGACTGAGACTGATTTATCTTTGACTAAAAATCCTCTCAATATTGATGATTTTGAGACCAAGGTACTTCATGGGATGAAAATACATCTGGTTTTTGTGTTATGGAATCATGGTTCTGATAATCATGAGACATGGGAATGTGAGGCACTTATGAGAGTGTATTGGCCTCATCTCTTTGGCATGGAAGCTTCTTCTTAGGCTTTCTGGAGATATAAAGTTCTTATGGTGGGGAGTTTGTAACATCCCATTACTATCCTAATAGGTATCAATTAAATATTATCATCATTTTCCTTTTCATTTTTTTGGGAATGGGTTGATTTTTAACTGGGAGGATACCTTTAATGGTGAAGTCATAGGTTTGTTGGTTTTCAGCCTCAACAAATATTTTTTGCAGACTACCAGAGCATTACACACCGTGTAACAACATTACACACTATGTCACAGCATTACATGTCATGTAATGGTTCTGCATGCAATCTTGGAACTACTTCACAATATGATGGGTACACATCCTGATTTGTCACTACACGTCGTGATGAAGTTAATTAATGGGTTTTAACTTGGAATGTCAGGTTTTAATGAAAATTAGTATGAATTTAAATGGTTACAAAACATAATCATTTCATAATGTGTATTAGTTTTACATGTCATGTAATACCTGACTTGAAAGGGGTGTTACAGTTTTGACAAGTCATCACTGTTAGGGTATTTAAGTCCATCATGACATGTAACTAGAGTACATTTTGTGTAACGCCTCGACATTAGCCTATAAAAGAAGCAGTGCACTTGGAATTTTCTTCATTAACTCCACTCTAATTCCTTTTCCCTTGACCCAAAGCCTTCCCCAGTGATTATTGGATCCTTCCAACCCTTATGGATCTATTCCTTTGGTGTTTGATCATCATTTCTTTGGCGGGTGATATATGGGTAATTGTTCTTTATTGTTCTTCATGTTTCCCTTTTAATCCTCTCTTGTAATTTCAATGTATCATCTTAAAATTGATGGATCTTCCCCCCATGATTTTGGATCTCACTTATAGGTTGATTTTTGAAATCTTATATGTCTTCGTTCTCATTGATGGGTGTCATTATGAGTGTTGGGTTTCAGGAAAGTGGTAGGTGGTTCTGTCCCAAATTTCTAAATTGATTATCCTTGTATTTCTTGATTTATTTCAATTGTGGATTTATATTCAATTGCCCAAATTTTATTTCAATTTAATTGATAAAAACCTAATTCCAATGAATTGGGATATTTGAAATAGTTTTGGTACAGAAATTTGGAAAAACCCCAATTCCATTGAATTGGGGTGTGTTTATGGAAATTGGCTGATTAAAATTGTTAAAATTAAATTGGGGATTTTATTTAAATTTTTTCAATTAAATTGTTGAATTTAATTGTGGAAATTAATTTGTAAAAATATGTTATTGGTTTTGAATGTATTTCTAACATGTGAAAATGGATTAAAATGTTTTGATAGAAACCCTATGGTTTTATCTTGTGAAAGAGGCATGTTTTTATAAAACCCATTTTGGTTTTAAATGGAAATAAATTTTCTTTTTGAAATGGAATAATGGGTTTTAATTTTATATTAGGAAGTATTAAAATAAATTTCCCATCATGTAAGAGTGCATGAAATCCTTAGGTAGTTTGTGAGTTTTTTGGATACACACTACGCTATTACAATGTTCTAAAACATACCTACGTCGGGTCACATCACAGGTGGGAGGGTGACGAGTCACCTCAATCTAGTTTTAGGGGTAAGTGACTATAATCATTTTTATAATATCACTTTGAGAGTGAAAATACGATATCTAGTTAATAAAATCGTACCTTTTTAGTAGATGACCAAGTTGCATTCTTGTTTATTTATATATGAGATATAAATATATACCACTATTGTAAAACTACTTTACATGTTTTTGTTGGATTTACATAAACTATTTTATGTAACTATATTATTTAAGTAATTGTTTTAGAAATATTATATCTCTTGTAAAGTAAATAATGTGCTTTAATAGTATTTTACATCATTTTGAAACTGTCTATCATGTTTTCTTTAAATATGATCTTGATTTTCCAAACCTGTTTATTTTGAAAATTGAATGCTTTTATTTGGATAATCTATATTTGGAATATTTTATAGAATCTTTGGTGGTATCTTACTGGTCTTAGGATCAGACCCTACTTTTTCCTTTGGGTGCTTGTAGAATTTATTTTTCAATGTTCGAGCAAGGGGTAAGGATATCTTAAAAGAGGATCTAACTATTGAACCTTGGTTGTGGAGAATTGTGTTATTAGGGACATTGGGGATATTTTCCTTATTTTTAATAATTGGGTTGTTGTAATTTGGACTTTTTATGCCACATTGTTTTCTAGTACCTTACACACTATGGTGTTTATTTTATATTCATATTGACTTGCTAATCTTACTTCTATTATGTCTTGTGTCAAAAATCATTCCCACTTGTGCGTTGTAAGATTTCAAGTGCTAGTCTCCAACCTGTGGGGATTGGGAATGCCCTTCAGGCTATGCCAGGGTGGGTTTGGTTATCAGGTTACCAGGGTACCCAGGCTAGTTCATGACAATACCATATAGTAAGTTCAACACATGAACTAACATCTATAATTATAAGTCTTAATTAGATGAGGAAGTTATTCTTAGACTCTAGCTAATACCCTATAATAAAAAGGATAGGCTTGACTCACACACTCACGAGGATCGTTCCATCAAAAGCATGCATTGTAACCATTTTACTGGTAGTCTCATCCAACCCTGCAAAAATTACCATCCACTATATGAGAAATATATACATCAAGTGAAATGGAAGAGAGGCTTCCTCAAATAAAGGGGAAAGAACACCACTCAACCAATTATTAGGAAACAATGCCTCATCTCTCATTATATTATAGTGAGAAGACCAACCATGAGAAATATCCCACAACATTATTTCCTCCATAATCAAACTGGATATCAATAGGAGGTTCCCTAAAATCAATAGGTTTCACCCACAAGGTTTAGATCATATATGTATGAGTAAACACAATAAGGACATGGAAGATCATAGTTGGACACTATATAATGCATTTATTTACATACTTTTACCCTATGATCAATGTCTTTGGATTTTGTGTTGACTAATAGGTTATTAGGGTCCTGGTAAAAGGATACATTGGTTTCCACACCTATGTTGGTTTTATTGGTATGTTAACTACACTCAAGACCCCATTAATACTATTTCTCTAAATTCCTCATTTAGTTATCACATGAATAATAACTCTAATCACGATCTCTTGGATAGACCTGTCCTAATACCAATCTAAAATCATAATACCACTCTAACATGAATTGACCCATCAGTATCACCCTATCCTAGCGGTATGCCAAGTGTGCTACCCTAATCATAACACTAATAGTCCAAGGGCTGGTGGTTGGTATTGAGTAGACATATCACACACATAGTATGCCTTATCTTATCATAACCTAAAATATCCACATATCTCCTAGTGAAACATATATCATCAATATCAGTAGGATATATATATATATATCTGATAAAATGAATTGTATGTAACACATTCAAGATATATCTACTAAAATCCCCAATATAACCTATATGAAAAATTGAATGAAAAATTGAAAATATAAAAGCCTAGCAGGATAGAATGAAAAATTGAAAACTATACAAGGTTAATTGGTCATCATTCCAATATGTCTCCAAATATAACTATCTCTGGTACTATCAAATCTTAGTACCACCAAAACTCTACCAACACCACATCCTCCAATTTAACAAGGAATAAACTTCAAAAAAGCTACGCCAACCCCACACCAAGAAATTCATATTCAACATATGTTTAACCATAAATGGAAAAAAAAAATTGGGCCCAAGGTGTAACACCATGATATTTTATGTTATATATTCCTTTGAAACTAAATATGTTTGATAGTGTGTGATATACACAACATCATACCACAATGAACTGTGGAACAATATATAACCGTTAAAATTATTTCCTATAATTGGTTGAGTAAAAAAAGTGATAACATAGTTATAAAATATATATAAATATATATAAATGAAGTTATTTATTAAGACTGATGTATTGATAATATTTAGTTAGTATAGCTAAGTAACTAACAAGAGTGATTTATATTTTGAAATGTAACACTTCTATAATTTCTTTTTATGCGTATTATTTTAATATAATAAGTAAATTATGGATAAAATATATTATTTATATGAATAATATGTTATCACTGATTTTATTAGAAATTGATAGGAAATAAGAAAAAAATAGTTAGCATTTTAAAATTTTATTTTCCTATGAAAAAAATTTTATTATATATTTGTGATTTTATTTAAAAGTTAAATTATAAGATTTTATAATATGAATTTTTTGATATTGAAATAATTTTTTAATTTTAATAAAAATATTATCTTTAGATAAATTTTCAGTATTTTCTGGAATAATTGATGTTTAGGTAAATATTAAAAAAATTATTTTTTTACTAAACCCTTAGCATTTATGGATATATCAGGAAGTAAGTATAACTTAAATACTTATAAAACATTTTACATGATCAAATATATATTTAAGGAGTAAATATATACATTTAAAATTACTATTATGATTAATAAAACCTATCTTTGACATTTTATAAACTTAAGTAATATTTCCCAATAAAAGAAATTATTTTGGTATTTTATTTTAATTAAATATTATTGTGGTAAAATTGAGTTTTTTATTTCTTTTAAAGCCACATAAATTTTATTTTTTCAAAAATAAACATATTTATATTATAAAAATATAAAACCTAGATAATTTTATCAAACATATAAATTTTAATCTTAAAAATAAACTTTTTCTAAAAAAGGGTTTTTTGTTTGAAATGTGCTAATGTTAAAATTAATTTTCCATAAACATAAATTTATTATCAGATATAATGGATCTCAAATTTAGATTCAATATATATAAATTATTTAATAATAAAATTTTATTTTTAGGTATTAAAATTAAATTACTTAGGTAAGTATTAATTACCACAGTAAAAACCAAAAATGGTGAAAATGAACAATATAAGAGTAAAAGGATTGAGAAATGTTTAAAACATGTTTTAAAATTTATGGTAGAGTATTAATAACCCTTATCACTCCCCACACTTCATTATTTCCCACGTTTGGATCCTTTGACTCTTAAATAGTTATATACCATTATTGAAATGTAATTGGTGCTACTAAGATTACCCTTCTCTTCACTTATGAAAGGGGATCACTTATACCAATTCATGATACACATATTCCTTGTAATTTAATCCTAAAAATATTATTTTTTTATCCTACTATAATCCAATGTAAATTTTATAATAATTTTTTCACATTTATATTTTTTAATTCTTCCATTACCTAGGATATTTCCAATAGAAATCTTAAGTTCTCATTATTCGTATTTCTAACTCCTTAATATTTTCATCTTAATATTACACTTAAAAATATTTATATATGCCATAATATAATGAAACTAGTATTATTAATATAATTTAATGTTATTATTTTAATTTGAAAACCACTATTCAATCATTTCCATTCCCTAAGAAGAACAAAACAACATTGATCATGGGTAAATGCGGACTACCAACACTACGAAAGAATGTGGTTAATTTTTAATCATAACCTATCATGGTTAGAGACGAGGATTTATTTTATTAATTAATATTTTTACTATGTCAAAATTAAAATTAGGAAATTATAAATCATCATATAAATTTATTTCATCCAATTTGTTAAGAAATCGAATCATTAATCATGCATGTGTGTAGACTACTACCTCTGAAAACAATGAATTTCTTCTACCATCCCAACCCTATATATATTTTTCTAAGAATTAATTTGATTATTTTAAATTATATTTATTAAATTTTTAATCATATGAAAAAATTTACTAACATTATATAAAAATATAACTTTACTCGTTAAATCGTTATAACACGCTCGTGTTTGGGATGGTTATACCACCTATAAGAATCATGTTATAATATTTATTTTAATAATGATTAAGGAGTATTATATAATTATAATATTGTGTAATAATTATGTATTTAATTTTTTTAATTATTATAGAACGTTTTAATTGAAATTTTATATATTTATTAATACATCTCCTTTCGATTATTAAACAAGGTGAAACTAGTCCTTCCCAATTTCCATTTTCAAAAACCATACCTTTATCATTAACAAACTAAAAAATGGTATATGATTAATCATGGAAATTATATTGTTATAATATATTAGAGAATCTTAGAATGGTGAAAAAAATTTAATTATGAAGATTTAATAACACCATTACAAAAATAGTACGAAACATGAAATCCGAGTTTCTAGCATATAATGATTAAAATAAACCTCAATCAACTGTTATATTACTAATAAATAGTTATAATTTAAGAATATAAATGGAAATAAATATGAACCAGGTTCTGGAATGAGTGATTAATATAGATATTTTAATTATACTAGATGATATAGCATGTTTGAGTAAGCAATTATACAAGGTAAGGGGTTGTTTTCCTCAAATTTAATTTATTTAGACATAATTCTTATTATGCACCATGATATATTTAATATGGTTTGATTACTAAAAATTTAATTTTTTTTATAAAATTCAATCAATTCATGGGGTTTTAATATCCATATCATTTTTTTATTCAAATGGATTTCTATTAAAAATATTCCAAAGTTATAAGGGTTATTTGTCACTATTTTCTATTCCATGAGACAATCTTGATATTTCACACTATAATTTATTTTATACATTGTATTCGCTACCCTATTTACATAAAGTATAATGAATATATTTCAATTAATTATATTTAAATTTTTAGTTCATGGTAACCCTCTTATTTTCTTTTTATTCTAACATTACTATCACCCTAATGGTTTCTTCTTAAATATAAATTTTAAATAGGGATTATTTTTAAAGATAATCTATACAAGAAATTTGTAATACAGTTATTTCCTAAAACCACATCATTTTATTCCCATATGGTCATATTTTTTTCGATTGATAAATTTTATCTTCTATCATAGAAATGATTCATCAATGCATTTGTCTTGCCTAATCATTGAATGTTTATAAACATAATTTTTCTTTCAATGATTTTCCTTTATGAACACTTAATATTTTCTTTCTTTTAATAATGGGTGTTCACCTAGTTTTCATAAATCATTTTGTTGTTGAAATTATTGAATTAACTATATATCCCTTACTCTATACAATGTTGTTTTTAGGGATGATTACTTTAAAATCTATTTCATTTATTTATTAGGGATATATTAAAAATATGTATAATTTTTATTTCAAACTAGATGTTTATTTATTTTTATGTATTTTTTTATAAATTTTATATATTTTTCATTAATTAATATAATTAATTCATTGACAATAATTATTGATGATTAATGCCCATAATATCTCCTCGATGCATCGGTAGGTCTCAGGAGGAAAACAAACTTCGGTATTTTGGTGTATGTCTACCCAGAAAAAAATATTTCTTAGAAATAGGGACTTGATGGTAAGATCTTGATACCTAAAATAATTTAGTATTGTTTTATTTCATGGAAATATTTGCCTGAAAATATGCAATTTTTTTCTATGTAACTAGTTATTATTATACATGTGCTATATTAATTTAAATTTTTATCCATGGATATATTATGATTTTACTTTCATTATATTATAGAATTATTTATTATTATATATTATTTCTATATTATTTATCATTATATTATAAGCACTTATGATATATTATTTTCATCACTTACATTTACCCATGATGAGTTTTTGATCTCACCCTTATTAAGTTTCCATTTCCCTAGGTTATGAGTAAAATTATTGAATATGATATTTCTAGAAAAATATCATGTTTAGATAGTTTATAGTAGATATTAAATAATTTTTATAGATTAAATAGTTTATTATGTATTCAAAAAATTAATATTAGGTGAAAAATAGATGGTATTTATTATTTAATTATTTTTTTACAATTATCTAAATCTATAAACTTAAAAGGTTGTGGGAATGTATGCAACAAAATATTTACTATAAGACATGTAATTATTGGATACTTATGTATAAGGTGTCACAGTTAGTATCATATTAGGGTTCATATGACTTTATAGTTAGGATATTATTGGTTGAGTATATTTTAAGATTTTTAAATTTCATCATGCATTTATAATTTATTGTTGATCATAATTTAAAATGTATAGATAACCCCTTTGGTTGGATGAAAAAATGTTAAATATTTTATGTTGTATAGAGATTAGGATAAGAGAAATTTAATGAAAAACCAATGTATAATTATATATATAGTAAAACATCATAAATTTTAAAAAATTATCGAT
Source organism: Viscum album (assembly GCA_963277665.1). Lineage (NCBI taxonomy): Eukaryota > Viridiplantae > Streptophyta > Magnoliopsida > Santalales > Viscaceae > Viscum > Viscum album. The sequence goes on along the minus strand of OY728147.1, from coordinate 1,124,290,044 downwards.
TTTTTGGTCTCCCAAAAATTATATCCTGGTCTAGATTCTAGAATGTGGATGTAGTTGTGCCATATATACAACTAGGGGTAATCACCCTGAAAAAGATTGGTTTAGTATCAACTTGTAAGATCCCAACCTTTTATAAAGATTTACTTAGCTCATTTTTTCGTACTAATTTTTCTTTTTTGATTAAATCTTGATTGGTTTTTACCTTGGGGATTTTTGGGTAAAATTGGGGAATTTTGGAAGGATGTTGGTTGGTTTAGAGTTGGCATAGGGTTTTCCCAAACCGTGTTCCTAGGCCAGAAAATCATGTGAACCCAAACATAAGGGATTCAAATAGTTGGTGAAATTTTTTTCAAACTATGTGCCATATTAGTAAAAACCATGTGACACCCCAAGGTTAGGTGTAAGGTTAGGCACATAGTTAGTAAAAACTGTGCGCCCCATACAGGAAACCATTCATATAGAAAATTAGATCCCCACAAATTAGATTAAAAATCCTAGAAACCCTTGGACTTCAACCATAGTCAATCGAACATGATCCTAACTTGTTACTATAGTTTTTAGAGGCTTATTAATGAATTACTAGGGATATAGAACATCATTCATGATGAATGGAAGGATGGATTGATGGGTTTTCACCTCTCCAGATATGTGGTTTCTTCCTGATTAGGTTTCTCTCTATCTCCCCCATCTCTCTTCCCAGATTAAGAGTGGATGGTTTTAATTTGTTGGTAATGTTTATAGATCTAGGATTTATGGAAATTGATTCATTTAATATTAGATCTATATTTTGGATCTAGAACATATTCTTCGTCATGATCTTGGTGTTTCCACTTCAATTGGGAATTTTATGTTGGTTAGCGTTTGTCATCCATCATGAGGTAGGTGGTCTAAATTTAAAATCCCATAGTATTGATTTAATTATGTGTATATAATTTTGAAAATGAAACTTCCATGATTTAAAAATTTCATTGATTATTGAACCAATTTAATTTAATTATCATGTGATAATAATTTGAGTAAAATTAAAGAAATTGAAATTTTTGGAACTAGATTAATTAATTGTTCAATTAATTAATGGAATCTTTTGATTGTAAAATCAATGGGAATTTGGGATTATGTAATTGGTCAATTAATGTGATTAGGAATTAATTAACAATGGGGATTGTGAGATTTTTATCTTAACCAAAATGGTTTAATGGTGAGTTAGTTATATTTTTTCATGTGATTAAAGTGATGAACAAAGATTTAATTGGTAATTGAATTGGTTCCTCATCATGAGAATCTTTGAAAATAAGGTTAATAACTCCTGACCTTGATTTTATTGAAATTGTGATATGTGTGACACGTGTTATTTTTTTATATATGTGTGTGGGACATGGAATGATGCTTCAAAATACCATAATGATAAATGAGTTGTCGGACATGGAATGATGCTTCAAATACCCACAGGGTACTAGACATGGTGTCCCATGCACAAAAATTTAGGCATTGGGCTATGGTTTCAATTGGAAATAATATTAATTGAATTCAAATGAAAAATGATAACCATAGAATTATTTTATATTATATCCCATGGGGATAGTTTTGACTATAGCATGGGCCAAAGTAGGTATTGATGGTTTGGGTGTCCTTGGGAACCCGAGGGCTTATGTAGATAATTATAGAATAATGGAATGTGATAATTGTTTACTTTATGCATTATAATTTATTCTTTATACAACTTCATACACCGTTATTGACTGGAAATTTTTTAGTTGTCATTTGTAGTGGCCTATTATGTTGTACTCACACCCTACTCAGGTTTCATGATAAGTACTTGAATATACTTCATGTTTGTAGGATAGGATAATGGAAAGAGCCATATGTTATATAGTTGATTCATGATGGATCATAGATGAGGGAACTGGAATTAGTGTTGGGACCCACTTGGGAGTGTCAGTGTGTCTATATTTTGATTTTTCATTATACACAAGACAATTATTATGGAATGACATACATACTTTTTTGGTTTGAATAGTGTATTCATGTTTTGGTCATCATGTGATATTGGTATTATTCTGGTTATGGTTATTGTCATTGGGATATTTTCTATTTACTTATGTTGTTGTGCTACTTTTATAAAGAGGTTTTAGTCTCCAAATAATCTATAATAGACCTTTGCTACCAGTTGGTGTCCTATGGTATATGGGGAGGCACACCTGAGGTCACATAACTGATTAGATTAATTCACTGATATGTTCTACCTGGGTAGAGATGTTAGTGGTATCAAAGTGGTTTTATTTTCTTCTTTATTTTGTCATACTATTTTGGAAAGGTAGACAGGAGATAGGATGAGTCAAACCTTTATCAAGAGCTCGTGTATGGGGAGAGTATCTAACCCATGTATGAGGGTAATAGTCAAGTACCCATGGTGGGACTGTTGTTATTGATCTATGTTGTTACAGTTGGATGCTCTTTCATCTCAAGTAATTCAATAACTTTGTGATTTTATTGTTCTTTTTTATTTAGTTTTTTTTTGATATTTGACTCATCACCTAGTATGGAATGAGATGTGAGTATGTATGAATAGTTTTAGGCACTCAAGATTTATTTTGACTGGCATCAGATGATTTAGAGAGGATATGATACCTATTCAGTAAAATGGAATGGATTCCTCTTCCGCCCTGAAGAACGCACCTAACGCGCCACCTCTTGTTTCAAATTTTCATACCTTTGGTTTTCCCTCGTCTCATCCGTCGGAGGTCTTATATATCTTGGCATATTCTATTCCAATGGATAGTGGCGGCATTAGCCCTGTTCTGGCTCCTGCTTGGCATGGATCTTTTAAGGTTGTTCTCTGTGGGTCGTCAAGTGTGGCACCTCATTCTTGTTTCCCAGATGTGTGCATTCTGGATCTAAAGGTCTCAAATGAAGATGGTGGGATTTCTCTGGATTTCCCAGGGTCGGCTCTTATGGAGGCGGAGGCTTGTCTTAAATGGACGTTTGTGGCTCAGTTTGGCGCTGTGAAGCCCCCCTTAGCGTTTTTCATAAGGTTTGTTCTCTCTTGGGGTCTTCTATCTGGTGTCTAGATCTCAGCGATTCACAGGAATTACTTCTATCTTGTTCTTTCCTTAGAAGAATATTTCATTCGAGCTTGGTTTTTGGCCCCTCAGATGTTCGGTTGCTGGTCCTTCAATCTCTCACGTTGGTCCTGGAGTGCGCATAGTGGCAAGGAAATACTGATGGTTGCAGTTTGGGTTCATCTCCCAGTCCTTCTTTTTCCTTTCTAGAATGGTGGGTTTCTTAAGGCTATTGGTGATTCTTTGGGAGGTTTCTTATGCTATGATGCTAGCACGTCCAGTAGCAATGATATTTCGGTGGGCCGTATTTGTGTCGAATTGAATTCTTCTCTTACCCCACCATGCAAGATTCTGCTTTGTGATCAAGATGAAATCTCTTGGAATCAAGAGTTCCTTTACCCAGTGTTTCCTCAGTTTTTCTCTAATTGTATGTTGTAGGGTCATTCTCTTCCATTTTCTCACAAAAGCAGCCAAGCCTTTCAGAGGCTCTCTCATCAGGCTATGTCTTACAGGGATTCTATGTGGGATCAACCTCCTTCTAAGGACCTGCATATTATTTCCTTGGATGCTTTGGTTGTTCTCGAGGTGGCCTCTCCCTATGCTATGTAAGGGTTAGTGAGGTCCTCTGTTTCCACTCTTGAGGATGATGAGTTTCTCTTCAAGAATTTAGTTTTTTGTGCTTCGTCTATTGGGGTATCTCTTCAGGAAGATTTTTTCTCTATTTCACCTACTTGTTTGGATTCTCTCTTGAAGCATTTGTTGCTGGATGTCTTTCTGTATGGGGAAATATCTATTTCTCATGGCCTTCATATTCAGACTTATTTTAGCCTTGTTTTGCCTATGGTTTTGTTGGTAGTTCCAATGGAAGTTGCGGAGGTGTTTCGGTCTGCTAGCAGTTCTTGTCCGGAGAGACTCCCATGTGGCCTTCATCTAGAGCAGCAGTTTGTTTTCTATCAAGGGTAGTAGGTGGGTGGCCTTTCTTATCTTCCCTTGTTATTATAGGATCCTCCTATGTATGGATCATGTTCTGTTTATGAACCCAAATCATGTCCGAGGTACCCGGCTCTGTCATTTGAAGTGCAGAAATTTTTCAGTGAGGGTGTTCGTACCCGATCACAAGTTAGGTTACTCAAGGAGATGTCTGTCTCCCATTTCCAGTGGGCTACTAGTTCTAGGGACAATGCCAGATCACTCAACTTTCAATGATTCCTATACTTCTATGGAATGCTTGGGGTATCAGGGCTTAGGAGAAGACAGATTCCCTTGTTTCTATTATTAGGGAGCACAAGGTTGCGACTGTGGCTATTTTTGAACCAAAACAAAGTCATGCTAAGATCCGGGACTATATATGGAAGATTAAGATGTCGGGTTTTCTACAGGATGCCTCAAAAAACAATCATATTTGGATATTTTGGAATCAATCCATTTCTGTGGAGATGGTGAAATCTGGGGATCAATTCATTACATCTAAGGTGAACACAGGAGGTAATATTTTTTATGAACCTCTATTTATGGGAGTTGTGACCCTCTTCATAGGGTAAAGTTTTGGAGTCATCTGACTATTTTTAACCCGGGCACCGCTCCTTGGTTTTTTGGAGGGGACTTTAATGTTGTTTCTTCCCCAAAAGATAGGAAAGGTCAGGGTCTGTGTCAGAGGAATACCAGTAGGTATTTCAATAAGTTTATGGTAGGGAAAGGTTTCTCTGACTTGTGTTACTCAATGGATGACTTTACTTGGTGTAATAACTTAAGGGGATCTCACCGCTCGTGGAGCCGTCTTGATAGATGTCTGGCCAACATTGAAGTGATTTCTATTTTCTCTTCCACCAAAGTTCTTCATATAGCTCGAGGTATATCTGATAATTCCCCTCTTTTAGTTTTGGTTTCTTCAGGGCAGGACCATCGAGAGGGGTTTTTCTTTCAGCAACAATGGGTGTCTAACCTAGGTTATCAGGAGTTCGTCTGTGATATGTGGAGTGCTCAGGGTCAGGGTAATGCTTGGTCCTCTCTTCACGATATACTTTTTCATCTTAATAGCTGACTGATTTCATGGGCTAAAGACCTCCCATGAATTGATAATGAAATTGATGTAGTTTTTAGGGAGATTGAAAGTATTGAAGTGAGATTGGAAGAAGTTTGGGATGACTAATCCTTTGAGGAGCCCTCTATCAAAAATGATTATCTTGAGGAATTTCTTCTAGCTCAGGAAAGGCAGGCAAGGGAAGCTTCCAAGATTAAATGGCTCAGAAAAGGGGATATAAATACTTCTTTTTTCATGCCTGCATCATAGAAAGAAAGGGACCTATGAAGCCTAATATTTTTTTGGAAGATGGGTCTTATACGGATGACCGGGATGTGGTTGGAAGTATAGCCCACTCTTATTTCAAGGAATTGTTGTCCGGTCCTAATGTGTGTATGCCCAGTGGATACCCTAGAGGATACAATGGTTTCTTTAATTTGATTCCCAAAAGTTTTTAAACTCAGAATAATGAGAGGATGAGTTCTATTCCTGATGAAAAAAAAAATCTTTTTAGCCTCGATGAATCTCCATCAAGACAGTGCTCCCGGCCCGGATGGCTTCCCGGGATCATTCTATAGGGGATCTTGGGAGGTGGTGATATTAGATATTATTACAGGGATTCTGTATTTCTTCATGGGTGGTAACCTACCGAGGGTTTCTTGTGCTACGACTATGGTTCTGATTCCAAAGCACCAGAGTCCCTCTTCCATTTTGTAGTACAGACCAGTGAGTATGTAAAATTTCCTGTACAAAATCCTTGCATGTGTGATCAATGCTATATTGTCTACTTGTCTTCCTCGGTGGCTTTCTTTAGAGAAGCATGGTTTTGTGACAGGTATTTCCATATAAGGGGAAATTTCCCTTGCACATGAACTTATAAGGGATATCGACATTAAAACAAAGGGATTAAATATTGCTTTCTGTATATGAATAAAGCTTATGATCCTGTGGAGAGGGGTTTAATCAATACGGTGTTAAATAATATAGGTTTTTCTTCTCGGAATATTGACCGTTTTTTCTGGTGTTCAGTTCTATGTGGATGGTGGTTTCTTTTCTGGGGAAGTATTATGGTTTCTTTAAGGCTATCCGCAGCCTCCACCAAGGGGATCCTCTGTCCCCAAGTATCTTCATCCTCAATCAAGAAGTTTTGAGCAAGCTCATTTTCATAAGTATCCACAATGGGGAGATTCTTCCATATCGGAGGTCTGTGAGAGCTTAGGTTATCTCTCATCTAATTTTCGCTGAAGATACTCTTGTGTTTCTTAATGCTGGGAAAAAGTCTATTGGTGGATTGAATAGGCTTCTGGAGGAGTACTACCACTGGAGTGGTAAACTTATCAACAAAGATAAAAGCTCTTTTTTTATATCAAATAAATGCTCTCTCAGTCGGATATCTGATATCCAATGTAATCTTTCCATGCAACGAGGATGTTTTCTTTTGCATTACCTCAGGGCTTTGATTTCCCCTATTAGACTTCGGATTCGGGGTTTCGACTTCCTTATTAACAATATTGCGAACCATATTCATAACTAGAAAAATAGGTACTTGTCCTTCATATGGCGTATTGCACTCATTAATAGTGTGCTTTTGGAGACTCCAGTGCATGCTCTTTTGGTGGTTGTGGCTCCAACGGGTGTTATTTATAGCGTAGAAAATATTCTGGCCGGTTTCATTTGGGATCCTCAAGAAGAACAGAAAAACATTGGGCTTCTTGGAGTAAGGTGTCTAGGCATACTAGGGAAGGCGATATTATTGTGTGGAGTCTAGTTGATACTCTCAGTGGTATGTAGGAAAAATTGGCGTGGGAAATTGTGGATCAGACTACTCTTTGGGGCCAAACAATGCATTCTTTGTTTCATGGCCACCCTTTGGGGAAGAAAGGGTTTCCATGGTATGGCCTAATCTGGTGAATCTTGTCTCTGAGCTTCGTGACCACTCACAATGGGTTATACGAAGGGGTATCATTTCCTTCTGGCATCAAAACTGGGTAGGAAAAGTGTTGGGATTTCCAGGCTATCCAGTTCCTTCCATTTCTTTTCGAGAGGCAAGCCGACACCCGAGCTTTATTAATACGGTGCTGGATGTGGAGCAGAAGGCCTTATTTGATCTCATCACTCCTTCCTAGGTTCTTGATCGCTGCATTTTCACTTCTTCTTCTTCGGGGACATTTTCTTCTCGGGTTTTTCGAGGTATTAGAAGCTCCCAAGATCCGACAGATGGGTGGAATGGGCTTCTGTGGTCCAAAGTGGTGCCATTTAAATTCAATTTTCTTTTATGGAGGATTAGGCATCATGTCATTCCCACTGATGATAACGTTAAACATTGTGGCATCCCACTGGTTTCTAGGTTCTCTTGTTGTACAGCTTCACAGAAGGAAACTGCTGATCACCTTTTTTTCTTGGGGGAATGGGCGCAGGCAGTTTGGTGTTACTTTAGGGATCTTACAGGGCTTCAAGTTTCTTCTCTAGCAGGACTTCTATTCTTGGATAGATGGTTTCATGGTTCGGGAGATAGAGGTCCAGAAATAACGGCTCGTGTGATGATTTTATCTTCTAGTTGTTGGGAGATCTAGAAAGCCAGAAATAAGCTTAAATTCAAAGGGAATCATGCCTTGGGAAGATCGATCATATATAGGACAAAATGCATTCTTTAGGATCAGGTTTTCCTCTTCACCTCCGGGCACGATGCTCCATCTTTTAGCTGGATGGGATCTCACTCCCATCGAGCTCAGTCATCTGTTGGTAGAGGATCCTGGGTCTGCTGGTCTCCGCCCTCGGGAGTTCTCAAACTCAATACCGATGGGTCCTGTTCATCGGGTGCCCTGTGCAGAGGTGGTGTGGTGTGGGACTAGTGGGGTTCGGTCATTATGGCCTTTTCCTCTCGATTAGGGTATGTCTCATCCCTACAGGAAGAATCCAAGGCTATGTTTATAGGTACTACCCTTTTCCACCTGAAGGATCTTGATGTTGCTGAGGTTGAAACTGTTTCGAAAATTCTTCATGATACCCCCAATGATATTTCCCCCCCTCCTTGGTCCATCTTTTATATTATCAATAAGTGAAATGGTATGCTTTCTAATGGTACCAGAATCAGTCATGTATGGCGTGATGGTAACCAAGTGGCGAATCAACTTGCTTCTATGGATGTCCCGGGTCCTGACCCGGTCTGGCTGCATGATTTTTTCTCTCTGGAGCCCGAAGGGGTCAATTTCATTAGAGGGTATTCCCTTGGTTTGCACTACTTCAGAGCCCCATAGGTTGTTTGTTTTTGTGTTTTTTGTTTTTTTTTATGGACTGTGTTATTTTCTCAATAAAAAGTAACTTTGATGATGATGACTGGCATCATTTAAGGAAGGCATGAGAAAAAAGGTTTTAGGAAAGTTGTTAAATGAAATTTTTTTTTATTGTGTGATTTAAATGAAAATTTACCAAATATAAAATTGAAAATTTTAAATGATTCAAGTTGTGAATAAATGGTTTTATAATGAAAAACATGAATATGAGAATGAGTTTACCCTTTGAAACAGGCTCTCATTTCTAAGGGGAATCTGAAGGAGGATTATAGTGGAGGATAGGTGGCTTCTATTGGATAGTCATTAGGTACTAATTATGAGTGTAGGGTGTATCATTATGAGAATTTATACTAGAGTATTGGAAATCATAGTAGTTAGGGGGGAGGATCTATTACGCAGGATCTTACTGATTTGACCTGTCACTCATGTGGTAGGTTGGGTCACTTTCATATAAAATACCCCCAACCACTAGTAGAGTGTCCATCTTGTGGATGGATGGTACATCTATAGAGGTTTTTTATGAACCCACAACAAATGTGTAATGATGGAGGAGCTAGGAAGAATTAGAGTGATGGAAGGGGGTCTTTAACCCCATATAAGTTTGGTTGTTATAGTTATACTAGTCGTGGCGATTGAGGTAGTAAACATGGTAATTCCGGGAAAGAATGCCCATATCAGCAGAGTGGTTTAGCGTAGGTTAATCAGACTACATCACATTGGAGAGGGTTAGGATAGTTTTATTTCATTCATCTTACATTGGTGGATAGCGAGGCTATACCATCAACAGTTAGAGATACCATTCTTATAGATTCTAGACAAGATAGTGCCTTATTTGATATTGGTTCCTCTCATTCTTTTATATCTTCCAAACTTGTGAATGGGTTGAATCTGGAAATGTATTTTTTAATGGGGTAATGAGGATTGATAAACCAGTGTCAGTATGATCAAGAGACATTTATTTGTACAAGGTGTGTTCTCTTAAGGTTGGGGAGTATCATTTCTTTCGGGATCTCTATATTCTTTATATGTTAGTCTTTGACCAAATTATGGGTATGGAATGGTTAGTATAATACCAAACCCACATTAATTTCTATTGAAGGAGATTTAATTTTCAATCTTATGAGGGTAACAATAATATTCACCATGCAGAGTGGGGTATCAAGGAGGGTCGTGTAGGGATAATTTATTAGCAACTGGGGGATGTCACCACTCAAGTTTCTAGTAAGTTGTTGGTTGAAGGAGGTGTAATACTAGATGAATTTCATCATATAGCCCAAATGTCCCAAAGGCCTTCTTTTTTATTTTATTTAAGGATAATCCCCCTTTTAGGGGTTGAAGGGGAACCCGTACATGACCCGTAGGCCCAAGGCACAAGGCCCGACATGACTTGAAATACATGACCAAAAGGCCGAGAGGAATACCATGCCCGTAACATGACCAATAGGCCCAGCCCACTAGAACTTCCCCTTTCCAGCTTCTGCATCATTGATCACCTTTAGCTCCCCACCTTGCATTGATGATCGGCTAGCATTTCCCCATACAAAGTTGCACGGTTCTTGGTCCTGATGGCGGTTTTCATACCCTCTCATTCTTCCAATCTGATTAGCTCTTCTTCTGGTGACTGCTACTGCTGCTCTGATCCTCTTCTGGGGCCTGCTCTTTGTGAACTGGGCTACTCCATGGTCTTCTGTGGCCCGAAGTCCCTATTTCCCAAAGGCCTTTGATGGCCCGAAGTCCCTTGAGACCCGTAGGCCCAAACCAATGGCCCGAAGGCCCAAATAGGGTGAATAGTCCCGGCTGCTACAGTACTGAACAGCACCTGCTACAGTGCTACTACAGTACCTTCTACAGTGCTGCTACAGTACCCAGAAATTCACCTCCACCCGGTTTTGAACCCGGGTCTCTTGGATGCCAAGCATGAGCCCTTACCACTTGGGTAAGGGCTCATCGGCACTTTCCTCCTATATTGGATAGGTTCCAAGATGTGATTCTTGAAGAATTCTTAGGTCTACCACCTGAGAGATATTTGGAGTTCATGATTGAGCTCAGGTCAAGGGATAAACCAGCTTCTATTCCACCATTTATAATGGAACCGATAGAGCTTCAAGAGACCAAGACTCAGCTAGAAGAGTTGGTAGATAAGGTTTTTATCCATCCGAGTATGTCACCATGGAGTTCATTGGTCTTTTTTTCTCAGAAGTTTAAGCAAACTTTGTGCTTCTGTGTTGATTATTATAAGTTTAACTAGATGACAATGAAGAAATAGTATCCTCTTCCATGTATTGATGATCTTTTTGACCAGTTTAGTGGAGCTTGTGTCTTCTCAAAGATTGAATTGATATCAGGGTATCATCAGTTTAGAGTTTTATCCTTTAATATACCTCATACTTCTTTTAAAATTAGGTATGGATTTTATGTGTTCTTCATTGTAACGCCCTGGTTTTAGGTTCCACCCAAAGGTTCCACATACCTAGTTGGTCACATGGCATCAAGAGTATTTCCATGGATGCCAAAGGATGCCAACTAATATCAATGGCCTTGGGTGTAATAGTGGGAAAACTATCACACCCAAGTCTCTCACTCCTAGTCAGGAGCCTCTAGCATTCAGGGAAATGTTCTTCATTCCATGTGACCAACAAGGTACGGGGAACCTTTGGGCGGCCCCTAGAACCGGTGCATTATAAATTTGTCTCAGTGGGGTTATTTTTTTTGTATTACCATTTGGAGCCTATAAATAAGGTTAAGAAGGAATGGATAGTTGGTAATAAGTTTCTCACAGGATTAGCTTACTCGTGTACATAGAAAATCCAATTTACCTTGATATTTGTAATTTTCTAGTTTTGTAATTTTTATGGTTGATTTGATTTCGCCGTTGTGTGACAGACTTGTTTTTTTATTTTATGGTTGTTATCATTGTGTTTTTATTTCTATTGAAACCCAATGAGATGAGGGTATTCCATCTCATGCATCATATAGGCACTTTCTAGAGATCACATGTCATGCATTCTTGTCATTCCATTTTGGATGCATTACTGATTGCATGATATTGTGATAGATTTTGTGCTAGATATTCATGTTTTGTGATAGATGTTGTGATAGAATACTATCTATTTTGATAGGGCATTGGAAATTGTAAATTTTCATTTGTATAGATGCCAAACTTTGGTCTCTGAGGTGTTATGGCCCCTCTTGGATCAGAATTTTGTTGATCATGTTTGAATGTAAATTGGTGTTTTTCATGTTATGATGTGAATAAGGATTCCAAACATTGATTCCTGAGGTTATGGTCCCTCACGGGTCATAAATTCTCATGCCTTAGAAAAAATTCTATGTTTTTATGACTTCCAAAGAAGTTTTAGAGGATTACTATTTGGAAATCTAGACAACACGGCATGTGGTGTTATGAACACACACCATGTGTTCTTCTGTTCTATAAGAAACAACTTTACTTAAGAACACATTGTGTACTGTATGTACATTCCATGTAGTCTTTAACCATGTGAATGACTTTGTGAGCAGAGACACAGGGTTTGGAAACTTTGTTAGAACATACCATGTACCAAGAGTACACAATGTGCCATAAAGAACTATTTATCTAGCCATGTGACCAAAAACACAGGTGGATTAAACTTAGGTTATACACATCGTGTTTCCCTTATGCATGTTGTTTAGATTCAACCATGTATCTGGACATGTGACTAATGACACAGGTGGTTGGAACTTAAGTAGTACATGTCGTGTCTAGGGTGAACACTTTGTGTAATGTTACCCAGGAAATAATCATGTGGTTCGAGTCATTTAGAAGAACTTGTATAGGAAGAAAAATTGAAGTACATGCCGTGTCTCAGGATGAACATGTCATGTGTAGGGTTGTTACATGACCCGGTATGGAAGGGGTGCATGCCATGTAAAAAGCATAATGGAACACGCCGTGAATATTTTATACATGCCGTGTAACAATGTTTTATAAAGATTCAATGTTTCCATTCTTTTGTTCCTTTATTTCACTTATAAGTTTTAGTCATTGATAATATTAAACTAAGGTGTGAACTTGACATTTTAGATTCATGGTTCCAAGACGTCCTCTAGTTGTGCAATAGGTGCGGGGCGATGACCAGACACCAGAAAGAATAGATCAGGGACTACAAACAGATCCTCTCATTGTGTCTGTCTTAGAACCGGTTTTTATACCGGAAATAGCTATTGATGCATATTTATGTGAAGGCTTTCTAAGGATGATGAAAACTTTCAAGTGAGCACCACATTCTACCCCGAATATGGAAGAGTGGATGAGGGTGTTCCAGAAGTAGCATCCTCCCTCCTTTTCAGTGGATGGAGGACCACATGCTGTAGAGTCATGTTTAAAGGTCATACTTTCTATCTTTGAGCATCCAGATATGCCTCTGGAGAGGAGGTTGAATCTTGAGACTTATATGATGCATGATTCTTCCAAGATATGGTGGGATGTTATCACATAGGTAGGATGTCATCAGAATATGGATTAGGAAGAGTTTCATAAGAACGTCTATGACTATTACTATCTCGAGATGTTCAGGTCCAATCAAGCATGAGAGTTCATTCATTTGAAGCAGGGAAATCTTTCATTGATGGAGTACTCTTCTTCTTTCACAAAGCTTCAATGCTTCATACCTACTTTGGGTGGTGACTAGTTATCACTCTCTAATCGGTTTGATAATGGTCTTAGGTATGACATTTAATCCCAAGTGAATGTCTTCAGGATGACTTTGTTGATAGCTATAGTCAATCAGGCGCTGATTACCGAGTGAAATATGAGGGAGTTGGGAGCTGCGAGTTAGGTCAGTTCAGCATCCAGCATTGGTACTCCTTCGAATGATATCAAGAAGAGTTGTAGAGATCCTTCAAGTGGTGATTCTAGTATCAGGGATGTATCTACAGGTATCCAGGTATGGTTCTACTAGTGCAGGAAGAGTGTTCACATAAAACCTAAGTTCCCAAGAGACCCAGTTCAGTGCCAAGATTTCAGAAAGATGGGTCATCTTCATAATTTTTTCCTATTATTATCACTATTAGCTAGTGATCGGAGATTATCTATGACTCCACATTCAGAAGTAGGACCACCAGTTTCTCAGTAGTCATGGAATCAGAGTTCGTCTAGCCCTTTAGGCCAAGGAGAAGGTCATGGTAGTGGTATCCAGTTGGTAAGATTTTAGAGATAGCAGGGTGGGTCAGATCAGGGTATTCAGGCAAGGTCACAGGGTCATGGTATAGGTTAGACTTTTTTAGTGGAGCAGACCCAGCTAGAGCAAGATCCCAGAACCTCTACGATTATAGGTATGATTCTAGTTTTCTTAGTTTTATCTTCTTCTCTCTTTGATACAAGTGATTCCTATAGTTTTATATATTTTTCTATTATGGATAACCTCAGGCTATGTATCTTTGCTTCTGAGGATGTTTTGATGCTATACACTGTGTTAGAGATTAGTATTTCTAGTGTAGGTTAGTGCAAGGAGTTCCCTCTTGAGATTGGTGGGTGTCACTTCTTTTGGGACCTCTATGTATTAGATTTGATAGATTATGATGTCATTCTTGGAATGGACTGGTTAGTCTCAACTCAGGCCTTTATTGACTATTATTGCCATAGGGTGAGTTTGACATCACCTAAGGGTGGGTCTTTTCAACAAAAGGGAAAATGGGATGTCCAGGAAAGAAAATCTAGACCCAAGGATCATGGGATGGGAGTAATTACAGCCCATATTTCAAGTTTATATCTGGATGACCAGGGGACTTCATAGATGGACTTTCCTCCAGTGGTGGATTATTTCAGGGATGTCTTTCCAGATGACTTTTCAGGTTTACCTCTAGAGTGAGAGGTATATTTATCTATTGAGCTTGTGCCAAGAGTGGCACCGGTGTCCAATCCTCAATATAGGATGGCTAAACCAGATTTACATGAGCTCAAGAAGTAGTCATAAGAGTTTCTAGAAAATGGTTTCATCTTACCTAGTACTTCTCTTTGGGTTTTTCCTATCCTTTTCGCAAATAAGGCAGACGATACCCGCATACATTACGAGGATTATCGAAAGCTAAACTATTTGATGGTTAAGAACTAATATCCCTTACTAAGGGTTTATGATCTCTTTGAATAGCTTTGAGGAGCTCGAGTGTTCTTGAAGATTGACTTGAGAACCGGTTACCATCAATTGCACATTGGACCATAAAATATATCTCTTATAGCCTTTCAGAGCAGGTATTGTCTATATGAGTATTTGGTTATGTCATTCAGTCTCACAAAACAACCAGTATTTTTCATGGAACTGCTAAACTAAGTGTGCCATCCATACTTGGATTCTTTTGTGGTAGTCTTTGTGGACTATATCTTGGTGTACTCTCACACTTGAAACAACAATTCCATCCATCTTGAGATCATTTTGAGTACACTGAGAGATAATTATTTATATTCTAATCTCTCAAAATTTTACTTTTGGATGGATCAAATTCACTTCTTGGTTCATGCTATCACAGAGATTGGAGTATCAGTAGACCAAGAGAAAGTGAGAGTAGTAGTTTCCTGGGATCAGAGAAAGAACATCTTTGAGGTAAAAAGTTTTTTGGGGCTGTATTGTTACTACATGTGCATTATACAGGACTCTTCACACTTAGAACCACCACTAATGAGCCTGACTAAGAAGGGTGTGAAGTACTTGTGGACATATTCCAACAATGCAGCCTTTCAATTGCTGAAATAGAGATTGTCTAAAACACCGATACTGATTTTTTCAGAGCCGGGAAAGAGTTACACCATTTACTGTGATGCATCAGGTATTGGGTCGAGGGATGTTCTTATGCAAGGGGAAAAAGTCGTTGCGTATGGGTCTCAGCAGTTGAGGCCACATGAGAGGAACTACCTGACACGCAATCCCAAGTTAGCTGTCGTTGTACATGATTTACACAATTGGAGACATTATCTTTTAGGAGATCATTTTTTAGTTTACACTAACCATAAAGGCCTCTCGTATACCTTTACTCATCATGACCAAAATTTGAGACCACAAAGGTGGGTTGAGTACCTTCAGTCTTTTGACATTGAGATTTTATACACGCCTGGGAAGGGAAATGCAGTGGCTAATGTATTGAGCCGAAGAACTCAAATATAGGTAGTTTGAGAGGCTATTAGTGAGTGGAAGATCATGGATCTATTCTCTAAAATTCATTTGTAGGTTCATGACAGATAGAGTCATACACTTCTTTCTTCTATAGATGTTACCTCTACTCTACTGGTGCGAGTGTGAATGAGGCATCTATACGATTATAAAGGCCTAGTCATATGGGAGAGTGTGTTTGGAGAAGACCCTAATCCTAGGTGGACTGTAGGCGATGATGATATATTGCATTTCCATGGGCGTGTATGGGTGTTAGCAGACATACGTAAGGAGTTGATGCGAAATTTTCATTCCTAAATTTGGGTAGTTCACCTTATTGTCACTAAGATTTATTGATATCTACACTGTCAATATTGGTGGCTAGGTATCAATAGGGATGTTTCTGGTTTTTATGAGATGATCCACCTATCAGAAGGTGAAGGAGGATAATTAGTGATCGAAAAGGATTTTATAGCAGTTACCCATCCCCGAGTGGAAGTGGAATGAGGTTGTGATGGATTTTGTGATGGGTTTACCGAGGTCGCCTCAAGATGATGATTTAGTTTTGGTTGTTGTTGAAAGAATCCTGAATGTTTCACATATCTTTAAGATCAAGGAAACCTTTAGTTTTAATGAACTTGGAATGTTGTACATCTGAGAGATTGTACATTTTCATGGGGTTCTGCAATCTATCAATTTAGACAGGGATGCCTAGTTTACTTCTCGTGTCTAGAAGGGACTACATAGGGATTGGGGTACATAGGTATTTCTGAGTAAAAATTACCATCCCTAGACAGATGGCCAGTATGATCACATGATTCAGGTTTTGGAGTACATGCTTTGAGCATGCATCCAAGATTGCAAGGGTTCTTGGGAGAGACACATACCCCTAGTGGAGCTTGCATACAATAACAATTTTTAGGTGATGATTCAGATGAATCCTTATGAGGATTTTTACGATAGTCCATGCCGATCACCCCTATGTTGGATGGAGGCAAGAGAGGTAGCTATGCTGGGACCTCATCTTGTCCAGGAGACCACTGAGTAGGTGGAGTTGATTTGGAAGAGGATGGCTACTACACAGTCTCTCCAGAAATCTTATGATGATTGATGGAGACAAATTCTAGAGTTCAAGGTCAAAGATCAATATTTATTACGTGCCACACTGAGGATGGTACATAATAGTATTAGGAGATATGGGAATCTTTCACTGATATACATCGGGTTGTTTTAGGTTTTGGACAAAATCAGGCTAGTTGCCTATCAGTTTCAGTTACCTCTAAGCACTACCACAAAATAGGACAAGGGAAGTGCTTCCATTTATCAGTGCTAAATAGAAAGTGGTGATAAAGGTGTAACCTTTATTAGAGATTTTTTTAGTACTGATAAAGGGTACATTTATCAGTGCTATTATTAGAACTGATAAAAGTTTTTATTATTAATTTATATAAAATTATTATATTTATATTCATAAATAATTTTTTTTGAACACATTAACGATTATATACCAATATTTATAAATATTCGTTATTTATAGTTATAATTATTAATAAATATATATATATATATATATATATCCTATATATAATTTTAAATAAATATATAAGAATATAAAAAAATTAAAAAAAATTACTTTTATAAAATAATTATTTATCAGCGCTATAATTTGAGCGCTGATAAATAGGTGTTTTATCAGTGCTTTTTTAGCACTGATAAAGATAGACCTTTATCAGCGCTAAAAAAGCACTCAAAAAACACATTTTTATTAGTTCGAAAATTATAGAGCTGATAAAAAGATAATTTATCAGTGCTAAAAAAGTACTGATAAATATGTGTTTTATCAGTTCTAAAAAAGAACTAATAAAGGTATGTTTTATCAGAGCTTTTATTTTAGCACTGATAAAGAATACCATTATCAGCGCTTTTAACTAGCACTGATAAAGGTTCCGGACGTTTTTATAAAAGAACCATAATAAGACCATCCTCTATCACACATGTTCAAGCCTTTGTGGAAGCTGAACCTGACCCCTCATCCACCGCGACCCCTAATCCTCCACCTCCTCTACCTCCTTTGCTGCCGCTTCCTTTTCCTCCTCCTCTACCACGACCATCCTCCTCTTCTATTGTCAGTGCCTCCGCTGCTACCTCTTCCACCACTGCCTCTACTGCCACTACCTCTATTTCCATTACCTCCTCTACAAAGGTATATTATTTTAGTGTTTCGGTTATTATGGATGAGATTAAATGAGTTTTATAGAGGTAAAATATGTTCGGGGTTAGCCTAGGCTTGTGAATTATTTAAAACATGAAAAAAAATGTATATGATTTGAGTTTTGATCAGTATAAGTGGTGTCATACCAAGTATGGGATATATGAATGGTGATGCCTTAGACATTGGGAATGTGGAAGGTATGGGTAATCTCCTTG
Source organism: Viscum album (assembly GCA_963277665.1). Taxonomy (NCBI): domain Eukaryota; kingdom Viridiplantae; phylum Streptophyta; class Magnoliopsida; order Santalales; family Viscaceae; genus Viscum; species Viscum album. The sequence goes on along the minus strand of OY728147.1, from coordinate 1,124,272,124 downwards.
ACTTGAGATTGTATAAGAATTGAGATTCCATAGAATATTTTTGAGAAGGGTGCCTTGAGTGTCGATGTCTTTGGTATCAAGGTTTGTTTCGAGGGTAAAATTAGTGTGGTTCCTATCCCTGTATTTTTTTATGTGTTTCTTAGTGGAGTAGCTATTAGATTATGAATGGACACATGTGATTTTGAGATGATACCGGTTGAAAGGACTTAGTGCGGTTTTCATGCAAATTTTAAGAATGTTAATCTTGTTGGAAAGTAGCATGGTGGTTATTTGTTTTGATGATTGACATACCATAGAGCATGGTCATGGGTTTAGTCATTTGAGCCTAATATAGATGAGATAGGACTTAGGTTATTCCATGATGGGTGATAATTCATGGTATCACAGATATTTACACCTGTCTAGACTTTCATTACTTCGATAACGAGGGTTGTTGATCACTATTCTAGAGACCATCTTGTGCGGCTGCATGGGGTTTACATCGGCATGTTTATAGATCAGGTTAATTAGATTATCTCATGGAGATGGTATTTTAGTATAAAAAAATGGTGTTCAACTTGTGGGATCATGAGTCATGTAATTTGATTAGGTGGTACAATATTGTACACCCATTATATTGGATGATGTGAGAATGGTACACGTCAGTTATGTGTGGTACCAATTTAAACATTAAGTCATTGAGATGTAAATTGTGATCCGATGACCAATGGACTTGAATAAAATATTTTAGACTCAATTGCTTGGGGTTTTTGATGAAATAGAGAATTTCAATCTATGGTGGAGGATACGTCACAAATGGATCAAATATGGTGTCATGTTTGATCCGAGAGTTAATCTGAAACTGGTGTTTCTTTGGATAAATGATCATAGATCAGGATAAGAAACAAAAATTTGGTGATAGAACATGTTTAGGTGATGCTCAATAAGTGGTATAAGGTAAAAATGTAGTGGGGAGTGAACCAATGGTTGTTGAGGGTGTGACTTTCATTTCTGATGAATTTCAATGGGTGATGGGTATAATAATTTAGTGATTAGGGAATATTTGGAACTTGATATTTCACATTAGAGATTAGGTATGATAAATATGATCACATATATTAAATATGTATGATAATAGATGGATAATTCACTATGGAGGTGTGAACCTCATGTTACAAGGGTCTTTAGTGTAATGGGACTGGTTATTAGATGGTTGATATGGAATTTGTATGTTTTTCAGTTGGTGAATCTGATTTATCTGGTCCCAAATAAATACCATATTTAGATTTTAAATGATGAACTAGATAAATTTTATATGTTTACATAATGATCAAGATAATCTTGATGTGATCCAAAGGTGATTCATGAGGTAAATCATGATCCATCATGTGATTTAGGGGGTGAAACCCATTCATCGCATTATTTATGGGGTGAACCTATTTCTTCACATGATTCAATGATTGAATCATGTATAAACATGTATTGGTAGTGTTTTACCTGATATTATATTTTGTAGAAAATAGAGGGAAATGGTTACTTTATATTTGGTATGACAGGTTTATTTTGAGGTATGAATGGGACTTTTTGAGGGAAAATCAGCATGTTAGGGCCTTGTTCATAAGTAGAAGAGACTTGTTTGATTCTATTTGGGAAAAAATATGACAACTAGTACTTTATTTTTGAGGGATTTTCCATATGTTTTTTGGTTTGGTTTGTTGTAAACCACACCAAGTGGGTTGTTGGACTACTATATGATGTGTTACAATAGGTGTTTACGATGGTGGGGAGCACTTTGGATCAGGATCGTTATAGCAACCTGATCCTTTTCTTACATTACAATTACATCATTTTAAAGATAAACAACGTAATAGTATTACACATAGAGTATCCAAAGGTTTAGTGTCTTGGGAAAACTAGGACCATACATAACAAATACAATATCAAGCAGAAACATTTATTTAATTTCTTCTTCTCTAGCTTCTTATTGGCACTTGTCCTCTCCTTAGTACATGTAGCCACCTGAGGATATACCTCAAAAGGGGTGATCTATAATCCTAGTAAGAGTATATATAAGAACAATATAGAATCGGGTGAGAATAATCATAACATAGGCAAAAGATCATGAAAATGAGAGGAGCATAAATAAAAGACTTGAAATGTGGCAATGCATAAAAATGAAACATCATGTATTAGTGGTTAACTACCAAACATACTTTTGAACCAAGCTAGAATCTTGTTCACGCATCATTTCACATTTACGCATGAGATTCATCACATTACCCAATGCGTTGGAGCACTGTATAATTCCGGTTTCACCCATCATATTTAAACATTCATATTGCGATATATAATTTCGGGCGCACCCATCACATCACAACATTATCATTTATCATGCATGACACAATGAAAATATAACATAAATTAACAAAATGAACCCATAAAAATTAATGTTTTTAATCTCATAAGAACACATTCATAAAAATTGGGTTCCCAAAAGAATGAGGGAACAACATACAGGTTAAACGAACTGTCAATCTTGAATAAGAAGTAAAAGGTGTGTTCTTGAAAGAATAGTTATTTTGGAAAACATTTGGTTTTTCATAAATACCAGTGAAAAACATTAATATCCCAGAAAAGGAAATACAATAATGAACAAATGATATTTAGGGAGTGACCATATCAAAAATGGAGTGAAAGAGGGAGAACCCAAAGGATAAAAGTTGGGTTTGATATTTTCCCCTTACCTTGTATCTGAATGATTACTTCTCTTTAATGCCCTATATAATGACATTATATTAATTAATTATAAATTACATAACCTTTTAGAAATGAATAAGGTTCATTCTGGTTTCATTATGTCATTTTATGTTCCTTTAGATGACTTATAGAGTTTAAAAACTTTGTTTGGGGATGTTCGTTTTTATGGTTTTTCTTGGGTGGTTCACTTGTATTCATAAATTGAAGTTCGGGTAGAACATGGGTAAACATACAGAAATGATATTAAATGTCATTAATGATATTAAATTATTTTTAATGATCTTATAATGAATTATATTAGATCCATTTGGATGAATCATTAGATAATAATTAAATGAAGATTGTTAGGGTTATTTTGGGCGGATTTTCGATCACAATGAAGTTGTTTTAATTTATCACTTATTAATATGTTCATAAGTCCATTACAGAACATTAAATAGGACATAATACATATAAAAAATTCTGTTTAAATCATAAAAATATTTTAATGACCAGATCTGAAGGTATAAATGGAAGAAGAAAGCGTGTCGTTCTTGAAGGTGATAAAGTAACACCTCACGAACAACATTCTCTTTAATAAAATAAATGGAAGATGAAAAGGGGGTTGTATGATATAATATCCCATTATAATAATAAAATTAAATTATATGTATAATACTAGTGTTACAATACCATTTGGATGAATATAGGTGGGGAGATATTAAGAAATGAACTTGAACTTTAAAGGAAATTAAAGGAGAAGAGGGAGAGAAATTACCTCTTGAATCCTTCTCTTGAGAACCCTAAGATTGGTATTTTGATGAGACCAGAAGCTCTTGGACGAGGGGGAGGGGATATGGAAGGTGTTTGGTCATATTTTAGAGAAGTATTGGATCTTGAGAGGTGTGAGGAAATGAAGGTGTGAAGGGTGGATTTTAAAGTGGAGCGGAGAGGGGTTTTCTTAATATAAAATTCATTAGTTAATTAATTTACCCTAAGATAAGTAATAGTGAGTCTTAAATAACCAATAATAGTAATTTTAACATGGGATACCGAACCAAGTGGGCTTACATCAGCAGAGCATCATCGATGACTCAATTAATCCATTATTTAGCATTTATTGTAAATTATCAGATTCTACTATTCATCAAAAATTCAAGTATCTCAAAAAAATCCCAAAAATTTACCCCAACCATTTTTCAACGTGTAGAATAAAAAAATGAATTCCATTTTTCAACAATAATTTTCTAAATATTATTAATTTATTATTTAATTAAAATCATAATTTACTTAAAAACAGTTTTTAAGATTAAAACTGATTTTATAGTGCTTTCAAAAATTACGTTGGGTCTTAAAAAATTATCTAAAAAATATAAGACATTGATTTGATAAATAATGAATACATTTTAAGAAAATACATTTTCCTTTAAATTAATTAATTAGTTATAATTAATTATTAATGGCTTACAAAATTCTAAAATATTTACTAAGGTCAAATTGTCACTTTCTAAGATGTCTAAATTTAATTAACTATTCATGGGTAAGGTTACTCTTATGTTGGATGATTTACTATTCATAAGGGTCATATTACTATTCATAAGGGTATGTTACTATTCCTAAGGGTACTTTACTATTCATCGAAAATTATTTTTGTTTCATTTGACTCCAAAAATCATCTTGATCACAACCGTGTATGTCGGATTTTCAAAATTTCAAACACAGAAGTTACAAACTTATGTTTAATGGTAACTTATCACTTATAAGTTCATTATGTTGTGTTTTCATGTTATTTTATGACATAAATATAAGAAGGGAATTTCCATTGAAAAATCAGTGGTTCGTTACATTCTTCACCCCTTAAGAAATTTTGCCCCCAAAATTTCACTTTACACAAACAGGTGAGGGTGTTTCTCTTTCATTACCTCTTCTGGTTCCCAAGTTGCTTCCCCAAACTTATGGTTCCTCCACAACCCTTGGACAAGATGGGTTGTCTTGTTGCGTAGAACCTTATCTCTCCAATCCAGAATCTTTACTGGCTGCTCTTCATTGGAGAGATCATCTTCCAGCTGCACCACCTCTGAGTTTAGTACATGTGAGGGGTCTGGTATGTACTTCCTTATTAGTGATACATGAAACACATCATGAACTTGAGCCATATTTGGTGGAAGTGAAAGACGATAGGCCATGGATCCTATATGTTCAAGGATCTCAAAGGGTCCAATATACCTTGGGATTAGATTCCCTTTCATCCCGAATCACATTACTCTCTTCCATGGAGATATTCGAAGGAAGACTTTATCTCCAACGTTGAACTCCAAGACCCTTTGATGGTTGTCAGCAAATCTCTTTTTCCGACTTTGAGCAGCTTTGATGTGTTTCAGGATGACGTGAACCTTCTCTGTCATCTCTTGAACAAGATCAGGTCCATGTAGCTTCCTTTTCTCCAACTTCATCCCAACAGGTTGGAGTTCTACATCGCTTTCCATGCAGATCTTCATATGGAACCATCTGGATACATGAGTGGAAGCTATTGTTGTATGAGAACTCAACCAATGGGAGATGTTGATCCCAATCACCTTTGAATCCAATAGAGCAGGATCTAAGAATCAAGTGTATAAATATTCCTTTCAGACTGGCCATCATTTTAGGGGTGATAGGTCGTACTGAAATTTAATTCAGTACTCAAAGCATATTGAAGGTTCCTCTAGAACTTAGATGTGAACCTTGGATCACGGTTAGAGACAATTAAGAGTGGAACACCGTGCAGTCTCACCACTTCCTTCACATATATCTTTTAAAGTTTTTCAAGAGAGAGGTCTTCTAGAATAGCGATAAAATGGGCAGTCTTGGTTTGTCGGTCAACCACAACCCATATCACATTATTTACCTTTGACGTCTTCGGGAGACCCATGACAAAGTCCATAGTAACATTTTCCCATTTCCACATGGGTATAGGAAATGGCTACATCATACCCTTAGACTTTTGTTTCTCATATTTAACTTGCTGAAATACCAAGCACCTTGATATATATTCTGCAATCTCCTTCTTCATGTTATCCCACCAGAAGTGTTCTCGGAGATCACGGTACATCTTGGTACTCCCAGGATTGATAGAGAAAGTTGAGCTATGTGCATTATCCAATATCTCCTTCTTTATCCTGGGTGATGAAGCCACACAAATCCATGTTCCAAACTGAATCACACCATCATCATCGATATGGAACTCTTGCAACTTCCCTTCCTTTACTGTATTCACCCTATTTTGTATCTCCACATCATCCCTTTGTGATTCTTTAATCTTCTCCTAGATGGATGGTTGCACAATCATTTTGGAAAGGTAAGATGTATCCCCTACCCATATGATTTCCAAATCCATCCTTTGCATATCTAAGAAGATAGGGTCTTTCTAAATCTGCAACATGGATAGAGTAGCAGGTTCTTTTCTTCTTAGAGCATTAGCTACCTTTTTCACCTTTCTAGGATGACAGTGAATAGAGTAATTGTAATCCTTGATTAGCTCTAACCATCTCCTTTGATGCATGTTGAGCTCCTTTTGTGTGAATATATACTTTAGGCTCTTTTGGTCGGTGTATATGTCACACTTCTCACCATAAAGGTAGTGTCGCTAGATTTTCAAGGAAAAAATCACAGCTGCCAGCTCTAGATCATGCGTCGAGCAGTTCTGCTCATGGATCTTCAACTGTCGTGAGGCATAGGCTTTCACATTGTCATTTTTCATGAGTACACATCCCAAGCATTTCTTTGAAGCATCACTGTATATCAAAAAACATCCTTCACTTTTCGGTAGTATGAGTACAGGTGTGGTGATCAGCCTTCTCTTTAGCTCCTTGAATCTTCCCTCACATTCTTCCGTCCAGACATAATTTTAACCCTTTCCTTGTTAACTTAGTTAGTGGTCTTGACAATCATGATAATTTTCTCACAAAACATCGGTAGTACCCAGCTAATCCAAGAAAACTATGGATTTCTGTGACACTAGAGGTCTTGGTCCATTCCTCAATCGACTTTGTCTTTGAATGATCCACATAAATTCCATCACTTGTGATCACATGTCCCAAGAATGTGACTTGATTCATCCAAAAGCCACACTTTCTGAACATGGCGTACAACTTATCCTTTCTTAATGTCCCCAACACAAGTCTTAGATGTTCTTTATGTTCCTCCTTGCTCTTGGAGTAGATGAGAATATCATCGATAAACACTACCACAAATTTTTCAAGGTAATGTCTGAAGACTCTATTCATCAAATCCATGAAGATTGCTGGGGAATTAGTAAGTCCAAAGGGCATCACCAAAAACTCATAGTGTCCATACCTTGTATGGAAGGCAGTCTTCTGAATATCTTCCTTCTTCACCTTTACCTGATGATATCCAGAATGAAGATCCGCCTTCGAAAAGTATTGAGATCCTCTTAACTGATAGAACAAGTCAGAAATCCTTGGGAGAGGATACTTGTTCTTTATGGTGATTTTGTTGATTTCCCAATAATCGATACATATCCACATTGTTCCATCCTTCTTCTTCACAAAGAGCAGCGGTGCACCCCAAGGTGATGTACTAGGTCGTATGAACCCTTTGTCTAGATGCTCTTGTAGCTGCTTCTTTAACTCCTCCAATTCGATAGGATCCATCCTATAGGGACACTTTGAGATTCGATTAGCTCCAGGAATGAGTCCAATTGAGAACTCTACCTCATGATCTGGGGGAATTCAGGTAACTCTTCAGGAAATACATCATCGTATTCCCTCATGATGGGAATTTCCTCAAGGTTGGAACTTCCCTTCGACTCAACCATTTGTACGAGGTATGCTTCTTCATAGGGAATCAACACCCACACCATTGAAGGATTTTTCAAAGGAGATTCATGATCTTCCTTGCATTTGTAGAGGAGAATGGGATGGTTCAGAATATTAAAAGATATTTCCTTTTCTCGATAGTTGATATGTGCTCTATATAACGAGATCCAATCCATTCCCATTATAGCGTTGAATTCCACCAAGGGAAGTAATATTAGATTTTCCAGAAGAATCATCCCATATACGCCAATGGGAGAAGATTCAAACACTTGGGTTGCAATGATTGCACAACTCGGTGTTTTTACAGATATCTTTACTTCAAGGTTTCAGGATTCAATTCTATAGTTCTAGAAAACTTTCAAGATATAAAGGAATGCGTAGAACCAAAATCAAATAAGACTTTTTCCATTCTTGAGTGAATAGGAAGTGTACATTGTACGACTTCATTATGATGCTCCACCTATGAAATAGTGATGGAATAAGCCTTCTATTGTTCCTTTGGCTTTGGTGGCTGCTGACACTGATTACCCTAGAGAGCTCGAGGTTTAGTGCACTGGTTTGCGTAGTGCCCTAGATCCCTATAGTTGTAGCATTGAACCATGAGTGGTTCTCCCTTTTCATCAGCTACATTCTACTTCATTTTTGTGTCTTTTTGACACTCTTGAGCATGGTTTCCTTCTTTCCCACACTTGAAGCATTTCCCTGTCCCTTTGAGGCAGTTCCCATGGTGTAACTTCCCACATTTTTGGCATGTGGGTTGTTGATTTTTCTTCCCGTATTTGTCATTAAATCCACCAGCTTGAAACTCCATCTTTCTTTTCTTATCACTATATTCATGGAACCATTCTCCAAACTCCATCTTTACTTTGAGATCACATTGAACAACTTCTTCATAACTCCCAAAGTATCTAATTGCAAGAGCCTTTCGAAGGTGTGGTTTTAATCCACTAAATAATCTATCAATTTTGTTGTCATTGTTGATAACAAAACCCGAATCGTACTTTGAAAGCCTTGTGAAATTAGCTTCATAGGTTGTGACAGATTCTCCTTCTTTTTTCTTGAGCTCTATAAATTCTCTATGCATCTTTGTACGAAGAGTTCGTGGGATGTACTTATTAAGAAACATTATCTTAAATTATTTCCATTCTATCTCTTCAATTTCCTCCCTTGGCTTGGTGTTCTTAATCAAATCCCACCATTGATCGGCTTCTCCATCTAGATGATAAATGGCTAGGGTCACCTTCTACATATCAAAACAATGAAGAACAGAAAATATCATCTCCATGGAGTTGACCCACTGTTCCACAACTTGTGGATCAGAAGATCCACTAAACATCGGTGGTCGTTGCCGCATAAAACATTCAATAGCTAGTTTCTCCCTCTTTGGTGAAGGAGTAAGTTCCCCATTTAATGGTTATTGTTCATAACCTAAGATAATTGGGTAAGAATCTCCATGAAGTTTTTAACTCCACCTCCCAAATCATTGGGGATGTCGTTTGGGCAATCGTTGGATTGGCCCTCGCAAGAGTTGTTGGCCTGATTTCTCTTGGTTCCCACCATTTTCTAAAATAGAAAAGGCTAGAACAAAACATAAGTAAATAAGTCATGAATACAAAAATTATTCATTTGAAATAATTATACTAAAATCATAACATATGGGATCCCTATGTAAATACTCTTGTGTGCATATTTGTACTTAACCTCATGCTAGAGGTTTTCTCTAGGGTTCACTAATCATAATTCCAAAATTAACTAAACCTTGCCTCTGATACCAACAATAGCGACCCGAGCCTTTTCTTACATTACTATTACATCATTTTAAATATAAACAACATAATAGTATTACACATAGAGGATCAAAAAGTTTAGTGTCTTTGGAAAACTAGGACCATACATAACAAATACAACATCAAGCATAAACATTTATTTAATTTATTCTTCTCTAGCTTCTTATTGGAACTTGTCCTCTCCTTAGTACATGTAGCCACCTGAGAATATACATCAAAATGGGTGGTCTAGAATCCCATTAAGAGGATAGATAAGAACAATATAGCATGGGGTGAGCATAATCATAACATAGGCAAAATATCATGAACATGATAGGAGCATAAATAAAAGACTTGAAATGTGTCAATGCATAAAAATGAAACATCATGTATTAGTGGTTAACAACCACACATACTTGTGAACCAAGCTAGAATCTTGTTCAAAAATAATTTCACATTTAAAAATTAGATTCATCACTTTACCCAATGAATTGGAGCGCTGTATAATTCTGGGTGCACCCGTCATATTTAAACATTCATATTGCGCTATATAATTCTCAGCGCACCCGTCACATCACAACATTATCATTTATCATGCATGAAACAATGAAAATATAACATAAATTAACATAATGAACCCATGAAATGGAATGTGTTTCATCTCATAAGAACACATTCATAAACATTGGGTTCCCAAAGGAATGAGGTAACAACATACATGTTACAAGACTTGTCAATCTTGAATGAGAAGTAAAAGGTGTGTTCTTGAAAGAAGAGTTCTTTTGGAAAACATTTGGTTTTTCATAAATACCAGTGAAAAAAATGTATATCCCAGAAAAGGAAATAAAATTATGAAAAAATGATATTTATGGAGTGACCATATAAAAAATGGAGTGAAAGAGGGAGAACCCGAAGGATGAAAGTTGGGTTCGATATTTTCCCCTTACCTTGTATCTGAATGCTTCCTTCTATTTAATGTCATGTATAATGACATTATATTCATTAATTATAATTTACAGAAATTTTTATACATTAATAGGGTTTGTTATGGTTTCATTATGTCATTTTATGTTCCTTTTGATGACTTATTGAGTTTAAAAACATTGTTCGGGGATGTTCGTTTTTATGGTTTTTCTTGGGTGGTTCACTTGTATTCATAAATTGAGGTTCGGGTAGAACATGGGTAAACATCCAGAAATGAATTAAATTTCATTAATGATATTATAGTATTTTTAATGATCTTATAATTAATTATATTAGATCCATGTGGATGAATCATTAGATAATAATTAAATGAAGATTGTTTGGGTTAATTTGTGTGGTTTTTCAATCACAATAAAGTTGTTTTAATTTATCACTTAGTAATATGTTCATAAGTTAGTTCCAAAATTTTAAATAAGACATAATACATATAAAATATTCTGTTTCAACCCTAAAAATGGTTTCATGACCCGATCTGAAGGTAGAAATGGAAGAAGAAAGCATGTCGTTCTTGAAGGTGATAAATTAACACTAAACGAACAACGTTCTCTTTAATAAAATAAAAGGAAGAGGGAAATGGGTTTGGATGATATAATATCCAATTAGAATCATAAAATAACATTATATGTATAATAATGGAGTTAAAATACCATTTTTATGAATATAGGTGGGGAGAGATCAAGAAATGAACTTGAACTTGAAAGGAAATTAAAGGAGAAGAGGGAGAGAAATTACCTCTTGAATCCTTCTCTTGAGAACCTCCTTGAGGGCCTAAGCATGGTCTTTTTATGATACCAACAACTCTTGTACGTGGGGGAGGGACTAGGGAAGGTGTTTGGTTAGATTTTAGGGAAGGCCTGGATCTTGAGAGGTGTGAGGAAATGAAGGTGTGAAGGGTGGCTTTTATAGTGGAGGGGAGAGGGGTTTCCTTAATATAAAATTCATTAGTTTATTAATTTCCCATAAGACAAGGAATAGGTAGTCTTGAATAACCGAGAATAGTAATTTTATCATGTGATCCCGAACCAAGTGGTCTTACATCATCATATAATCATCGATGACTCCATTAATCCATTATTTAGCTTTTATTGTAAATTATCGGATTCTACTATTCATCAAATATTCAAGTATCTCAGAAAAATCCCAAAAATTTACCCCAAACATTTTTATATGTGTAGAATCCAAAAATGATTTCCATTTTTCAAAAATAATTTTCTAAATATTGTTAGTTTAATATTTAATTAAAATCATAATTTATTTAAAAAATCTGTTTTTAATATTAAAACTAATTTTATAGTGCTTTCAAAAATTACGTTGGGTCTTATAAAATTATCTAAAAACTATAAGACATTGATTTGATAAATAATGAATACATTTTATGAAAATAAATTTTCCTTTAAATTAATTTATTAGTTATAATTAATTATTTATGACTTACAAAATTCCAAAACGTTTACTAAGGTCAAATTGTCACTTTCAAAGATGTGTAAATTTTATTTAATTATTCATGGGTAAGGTTACTCTTATGTTGGATGATTTACTATTCATAAGGGTCATATTAATATTAATAAGGGTATTTTACTATTCCTAAGGGTACGTTACTATTCCCCAAAAATTATTTTTGTTTCATTAGACTCCAAAAATCATCTTGAGCACAACCGTGTATGTCGGATTTTTAAAATTCCAAACATAGAAGTGAAAAACTTATGTTTAAAGGTCACTTGTCACTTAGTAGTTCATTATGTTGTTTTTTTCATGTTATTTTATGACATAAATATAAGAAGGGAATTTCCATCAAAAAATATTAGGTCGTTACAATCGTGGTGGGTATCACCATGAAACCGGTGATGTGTTTAGTGAAAAAAAAATTCCTTGAACGTATGGGATTCATGGATTATCATATATAGGTTTCAATGATGTTTAAATAGACATGTATCATTCTTAAATTTAATTGGACCTATTTTGGATAGGTATATCATATTAGTTCTCATTTTATGTTTTCTTTTCAGTTGGAAATCTCCTCTACAGTGCGCCTCTCCTTTGCCACGAATGCACCTATTTCGCGCACTGAACGGCACCTTCACGATGAGTTTTCTCCTATTACTCATTGTTTTCCTATTTTTATCATGTTATTACTATTTTATATTGATGGTTATAATGTGAAATGTATAGGCTAAATTCCCAACTGAAAATTGTGGTTGTTGGTGGTCCTTGTTTGCACACTAAATGAATTGCATGTTGGTTGGTTCCTGTTGAACATTTGAATGTAAAAATTGGTAATTTATGTATACTTGACTTATGAATTTATGCCCTAGGATGTTAAAAATTCATTGATAACCCCTGAATTAACAAACAAAATTGAATAAGGTATGATTTGTAAAATCTAAAATTGTGATTATTTGGTTTGTATGGTGTTGCAATTGTGAGCATGATTGTGTGTTTTTATGGTGTTGTGGTTGTTGGAATGATTGGTATGCCATTTTTTCATGTTTTAGTTATTCCAACATTTAATGTCAATCCAAAAATTAAGCATTTCAATGGCGCCACCACTTTGTTACTAGTGCAATTCCATTGAATCCTAGAAAACCACTTCACTAGAGGACTCTATGAGACACTTTATAGACACCCTAGTCAAATAACCATAAAAACACATGTAATTAATCCTTCCACATACAAAAAATCTATTGAAAATTATACCATATATTAGTTTAGTACCATAGTTATTGACTGGAGACATTATGTTTCTAGAGAAACACTGAAAAACTGGTTTACAACAATGCATATAGATCACATGTAGGATACTAAAACATTCTAGTGAAAGGGATTCTCATAGATGGTTGAACATATTTTGTGTAATTATTTTTTTATAAATTAATATTACTATATCAAATAGGATGAATATGAATAAAGAATGGATGAATGCCAATGCTTTGACAAAAGGGTATGAAGATGGAATGAAAGAGTTTATCATGTTTTTAAAATATCACGCATATAACCCTTCTCAAATCCTTTGTTCGTCTTTACTTTGTTGTTATTCAATAAAAATTATTCCAAAGGAGTTGGAAGAACACCTGATCTGTCATGGAATAGGTTGAAGTTATACATGTTGGAATAAACACGGGGAAAATCCAATGTTATCCTTATATGATCATTGATATCTACCTTGTTTACACTTTTTGAACTTATATGATCACCCTTTACTATGTTTTGTATCCTTAGGTTATGAATAATGGTTTTAGAAATTATTTTTCTTTCTATTAAATCATAACTTAATTAGAGACGCTTATGAACTAGTTCTTCAAGTTTCTATGTTTCCAAAATCACTGGACCTAAACTATTTTAGCATGGATCATTTATATTCTGTATTTTGGTCATTTATGCAGTTGTTTCTACTGATGTAGTGTCTTGTAAGAATATTGGTCGTGCATAACTCACAAATTTAATAACAAAACTAAGGATTCTTCACTACTGTTGGTTAACTACCACTTAGCATAACATCTGATCTGAACTTCTGATCTGGCATCCCTGTGATGCACTCATCTGACACCATCTCGATGATATCATCATGGATCATTCACTTTTCCTTATCTTCCTATACCCATTAACTAAATGGGTGTAGGAATATAAGGAAAAGTGAACACTAAATGATGATATCATATATATGGTGTCGGATGAGGGCATCACGGGGAAGCCAGATCGGATGTTCAGATCATATGATATGGTAATAAGTAGTTAACCAACAGTAGTAAAGTGCACTAAGAATCATTAGTATTGTTATTAGCTTATATTTGGACCAAAAAACCCATTTGGAATGATTTAAAGGTAATGTTACGATATAATATGTCTATTTTAATGAAAAATTATATAATGAAACATTGATTTTATTTTCATTATTCCTTGTAGGGTTTGTTTATTTTATAATATTTATATACATGTGACATGCCTTTGAAGGAAGAGTAACAACATTGTATCTTCTCAATCAAAGAGGTAATGGGAAAAATATTTCACTGATGACTCAATATTTCATAGATCTATGAGAACTCTAAGATTTTTGTTATACTTCACATAATTCTCTTCACATGATCGTGTCGCATAAGCTTCTTTGTATTAATGCTTCATTTGAATAGATCGTGTGATCTGATCACATGATCAAATCACATAAAAAAATAACATAATCAATTAAGGTAATTCACTTGAGCCCTGATTCGTGTATTCTTTTCTTATTTACATGATCGGATAAAGATTCAAGGGTCGTGTAATCATATAAATCTCCTAGGTTCATTTGATCACATGATCCTATTATGGTCATGTGATCACGTGAATCTGAACAATTCATGCACTTAATATGATATTTCTAATTAGTCATGTTCCCCTTTCTTAATCATGTCCATTTTTAACCCAAAATTCCCCATTTTCATAATTAATCGAAATTTTATTTCTTATGATACAAATGAATTCTATAATTGAAGTTGAGGAGGTTGTAGTTCATTGGACTATAATGGTCGATAGTGTGGATGTCGACCAATGAATAGTCATTCAGTCCACTCATGAGCATCTTAAAATCTTGATTGGAACCAATATCTTGGATTTTCAATTTTCTAATTTGTTTCCCTTATATGTTGGTGGTGGTGTCCAAGAGGGAGGGGGTGTCCATGAGGAGAGGGATTTGTCCAAGAGGGAGAGGGTTTCCAGGGATGTCCATGAGTGGGGTGTCTAGGAGGGGAGGGAGGGGGTGTGTTCAGAAGGGAGGGGTGGCCTAGAGGGAGGGGGTGTCCTAGGGGTGTCCATGAGTGGGGTATCTAGGAGGGGAGGGAGAGGTGTCCAGGGGGAGGGGCATCCAGCTGTGAGAGTGGGTGGGGTGTGTCCGGGAGTGGGGTGGGGGTTTCTAGGAGGGGAGGGAGGTATACAAGAGGGGGGTTTCTTGGAGGGAGGGGTCTCCAGGTGGGTAGGGGGTGTCCAGGAGGGAGGGGTCTCCAGGAGTGGTGGTTTCCAAAAGGTAGGGGTGTCCAGGGATGTGTACAAGAGTGGGGTGTCCAGGAGGGGAGGGAGGGGTGTGTTTAGAAGGGAGGGGGTATCCATGAGGTAGGGGTGTCCAGGTGTGAGGGTGGGTGGGGGTGTCCAAGAGTAATGGATGTCCAGGAGGAGAGTGAGGTGTCCAAGAGGGAGGGGGTGTCTAGGATGTAGGGGTTCTATTGGTGGGAGGGGTTTTCCAGGTGGGTGGGGGTGTCCAAGAAGGAGGGGGTGTCTAGAAGAGAGGTGGTGTCCAGGAGTGGGGGAGTCTAAAAGGGAGGGGTGTCTAGGGGGGTTTCCATGAGTGGGGTATCTAGGAGGGGAGGGAGGGGTGTGTCCTGAATATAGGGGGTGTCCAGGTAGAGATCCATTCAATTCTATTCAATGCTGATAATATTCAATGGATAGATCACTTCTAGAGTATCCTGAAGTGGGTCCGTAGGGAGGCATCAAAAGTTTCAACCAACCAAACCAATTCCAAGACCATGTAAAGACCCCAGAATTATATTAGAGTTCAATTTGAGTCCCAATATATCTTATTTAATGACATAAAGACCAAACATATGAATAATTTACCCTACTCACATTAGATTTCTAAGAAGAACACTTTTTCTCTACACCAATGTTGTAGTAGAATACATCTGCTAGAAAAATAATTGATGATATATGATTTTGATGGATGGAATAATTTCTAATCAAGAAGAGTTTCGAGGACACTCTCAACTAAATCAATTTTGACTCTCAATTATGGAAGGTGGATGAAATCTATAGAATGAGATGTTTTTTACCAAAAACTGAATTCCAGAAGATGTATCCCTACTGCATATATATATATCCTTTCTCCCAATTTCCATAGGATTGGTGTCCTCTGATTGTGTCATAGGATCTCTATGTTTCCAATTTATGTATTTTTAAATTATATTTCTGATAATGTTATGTGAAATTTTGTTCCTATTCCTCTAATATTTTTTTTGTGTTTTTCCTATATTTTTTGAAGTATATCTCTTCAAAATATATATGATTTTATAATTAATATTAGTGAATGATGGTGTATGAATAATATTTATTGCATTATAAAATAGTTTATGAAAATATAGTTGGATAAATAAGGTTATTAATGGGTATACACTAAAGAACTATGTGGGAGGGGGTGTCAAGAAGGGTGGGTGTCCAGGTGGGAGGGTGGGTGGGGGTGTCCAGGAAGGAGGGGGTGTTAATGAGGGAGGGGGTGTTCAAGAGTGGGGGGTGTCCTGGAAGGGAGGGGGCTATCTAGGGGGTGGTAAGGGGGTTGTCTAGGGAAAGGGAGGGGCTGCAGGGGGATGGGGTTGTCCAGGACGGAGGGGGTGTCCAAAAGTGGAGGGGGTGTCTAGGAGGGGAGGGAGTTGTACATGAGGGTAGGGGGTTGTTTAGGGGGTGGGAAGGGTTTGTCCAGCGAAAGGGAGGGGGTTGTAGGGGAGGGGGGTTGTCTAGGAGGAGGGAGGGGGCTATAGGTGGAGTGGTGGTGGGGCTATCCAAGGGTTGGGAGGGGGTTGTCCAGGGGGGGTTGTCTCAGGGAGTAGAGGTAGGGGGTTTGGCTAATCACACTAAAGAACTAGGAGATCAAGATAAAAGTGAACTGGTATGATCATGGCCTATATAATTGTGTATTTTCTCATTAGTACCCATCTAAAACTGAAAAATACATTCCTTCCTTACCATTAATGGGACCTTAGATATTGTATTGGGTCCTTGGAGAGGCATAAGTGGTATGGGTCCAAGAAGGGTTGGACCCAATGTCTGATGCGGACGTGCTATCACTCATTCCCTTTGACCCAGCATGAGATATTACACTCTTAGAGGCTCCTGATATATGTAACTATTAGTTTTATAACCTATCTAGGATTCTAGTATTGCTAGTAAAATGTTAGAATTTATTATAAAATTGAATACTCTTATAAAATTGAATACACCATCATGTATGTGTCATATTGTATAACATGTGGAGATCCAACCCTTTTTTTATTGTTAATAAATGAAAAAATTTGGATTCCATGTTGTTGTTGAAATTTCTTCATTTTCTTTTATCATCCATGTAATCTTAACAAAACAATATTTATAAGTCAATGAATCATGTTGAGCCTCTTCTAAAATATTAATTCAATACAGGGAAATATGGACATGTAAAGGTTGTAATAGGTAAAAATTGACATTTTATTAATGAATTCTTTCATATTAATGTTTAATTTATTTCATTATTGTATTACAAACATAATATATGTTTTCTTATATAGGTGAAATTTTTTTCTGAGTTCGAATGCTTTGTTCGGCAACTAATACCGTGGACGACAATTTTTTAGAGCGGATCACAGATGCAAAAAAGGATGAAACATTAATGTTTTAACTGTTTTTTGGATAATTGTAATTGTAACTATATAAAAAATTGTTGGAAATGAATATTGCAGTGTGCTTTTTTGTATTCATAATTTCATATAGATGTATATAGCATTTTTTTCTCCTATTCTTTGTGTGTTGGTGTTGTTTTTGTTGTCTGTGCAGGTGTTTTATCAGGTGTGTAGGTGTTGTTCAGGTGTTAGGTTTGATTAAGAATCATGGCCTTTATCAGATATAATTAAGTGCTGATAAATTTATAATATATCATCACTTTTTTAGCACTAATAAATTTGGTCTTTATTAGTGCTTTTTTGAGCGTTGATAAATTACACATTTATCGGTGCTCAAAATAGCACTGATAAAGATGACCCTTTATCATCACTTTTTTTAGCACAGATAAAGGTGACCCTTTATTAGTGCTATTTTTAGTGATGATAAAAGGGACCCACCCTATCTTCTCCGTGATTAACATCACTTTTATATGGCTGCTAAAGGTATTTTTTAGCGCTATTAAAATCCCTATTTGTATTAGTGTTATAGGTACCGATCTATGTACGAATTCTTCCATGTTTCTCAGCTATGATGTTAATTTTCAGACCCATCTCACATTTTTCATCCCAAGGAGGTTGATTTAGGGGTGGATGCATCCTTTTAGGAGAACCCTATATGGATTATGGATCACAACACAAAGGTTCTTTATGGTCGGTAAGTTCCTATGGTACAGGTGCTATGGAAGCACGAGTGAGTACAAGACGAGAATTGGGAGAGGGAGGCTGATGTACAATCACAGTGTCCAAATTTGTTTTATGTTTCTTATTCACCACCATTGTAAGGGAAATTCAGGGAAAAATTTCTTTAAGGGGGATGTTTTTAAGAACATGGGTCTTCATTTTAGGTATGGATCTTTATTTTGGGTTATTTTTTAGAAAAAAGGAATAATTTGATAATTTTGTAAGTACACGCCCTGTAATCTTGAGTACACACTGTGTACCCTGTTGTCATGCATAACCATGTACTAACCATATAACGACCAAGTAAATGGCCATGTTGGAGACCTAGTAGACTGCCTAAAGCAGAAGCTGATCGACGCTAATACAGGGCGTGTTCATTTAATGTACGTGCCATGTACTTTTATTTTTATTTGATTAATTGGACCAAGGTTATGTCTAATATCCATAATCATATTCTTCTTCCTATGTCTCATATAGGAGAGCAACATATGGCTGAAGATCTTTGAGCTTCTCTCATTCCTCCATCTGAGCTCTGATAGATATGTCATCGGTTGTGTTGTATTCCCACCAATGAGTTCTCTCTTTCCCTAGAGCCTCTCTTTCTGATTTTTCCTCTCTCTTGAGTTATTCAAGGTCTAAAAAATTTGACCTTTTTGTAGATCTACAATGTTTTAGGACGATTCAAGGGCCTACGTTCGAGAGTGTTCATCGTACAACATCAATGTAGGAGGTTTGTTCCTTTCTTCAATTGTTTTTGGAATATATATGCTTCTTTTGGCTGAATACCCATGTTGGGGTATTTCGTATTTTGGATTTTGACCCTATTTAATACCTGATATGTGTTGGTTGATTGGTTAAGGGTTTTTTTCCTATGAATAAGATTGTATACCCATTTTTATGGGACATCCCATGGGAGTGTTCCCTTGTTTGATTGTTATCGTCCATTTGGAATAGGTTGCCTATGAAGCATACCATATTTTTTTTCCATGCCTTGAGTTGTTTATGATGGATTTTTTTGGTTATATATGATTTCTATTTTATTCTTGAGTAAATTTTATCGATTTAATAGTTAGAATTGTATATAGAGCCTTTAATGAAAGTTGTAGGCACACTGATCTTCCTTGGACCGTGAGATCCTTGGACTAGGAAAACTATGGGGGTTCCATGTTTGTTTACACAGGACCATGAGATCCTTGGTGTAGACTTTGACCCAGAAGTATTGACTATGAGAGCTACCCAGGAGGTTGTTTATGATTTTTTATATGATGTTGACCCAGGTGGTATTGACTGTGACAGCTACTATTAGGTCATGTATATTTTATTGATTCCATGTGGACCTAGGGGTATTGACCATGAGATCTGCCCAAATGGTCATTTTTTCATGATTAGTGCTATGTTAAACAAAATGGGTTATATCATGAGAGATTTCCCAGAGGTTTTTTGTGAATAAATAAATGATTGTGATGAGTCTTCCAAGCTAAACCAGAATCATGGACTCGATTTTACTTGTTTTTTTATATGGTCTTCTGAGATGTTTGTTGTTACTATTAAACAAGGGATACAGATCCTAGACTAAATCCTGAGTATATATTATTCAATGGTTTGAATAATTAATAAATGTAAATGAAGTAATTGGAAATTTTAAGATTATTTACTTCTGATTACTCCCTAGTTTATTGTCTCATTTTACATATTAACTACAATATACATTCACTAACAGTTAGGCACAGATCTTTTGGTGGTTACCAACTAGAATTCATCTCTCACCCTGTTTGGGTCATGCTTTTGGAGGCAAATATAATATATGGTTGCAGTTTTAGATAAGGGAAAGCACCTTTCTTTATCAGGTACTTGATTGATGTTGGAGTTAGAGAGCATTGGACCAAGATGAGCCTTTAGATGTTTTCATATTTTAGTTACTTTTCATTAAATGGTTTTAGTATTGTATTTCCATCATTGTGACTAGTTTGGATGCTTTCCTAGATGCATTTGACATGAATCATTTACTTATATATATGTTGTATTTTTTTATACTATTATATTCTAATGTGTTACTCTTCCAATGAGGGAATAGTTTTCCCACTATCACACCTAAGGCTCCACTGCTAGTCGGTAGCCTCTGGAGTTCAAGTAATTATTCTTGAGGCCATGTGACCAATCGGGTATCGGTCACCTTTGGGAGGCACCAAAAATTGGGGTGTTATATTCATGATGTTTTTGGATTAATATATTCTCTTTTAGTGTTTATGGCCTTGATGAACAGATTCTTCCACCTATAATTGGATCATTTTGTTGTAGTATTTATAAATTAAATCTTAGTGTACTCCAAGGCTCATTATGATCATGACCAATATCTTTAAATCAACCTATGTACACTAAGAGGGAATCAAATATATGGAAATCTATCTAGGTGAAAACTATGGATTGATCAATTTAATTTATTAGGTCACATCATCTTTGACTATGGTTTTTCAACAGATCCAAAAAAAAGTTCAGGTAGTATTTTCTTTGGGGAAACCCAAGAATTTTTTCGATATCTATAGTTTTTTGGGATTAATGATTTATTATCAGAGGTTCATCTAGGACTTTTCTCACTTGGAAGAACCACTTTTGGGCTTGAACATAAAGGGGATAAAGTTTTAATGGTTCAAATCATGTGAGAATGATTTCTAAGAGTTGAAGAATCATTTGACTATGATACTGATCTTGATTCCACTTGAGCCAAGTGAGGATTATATGCTGTTTTGTGACACTTCATGGATCGATCATGTAGCAGTGTCGATTCAAGGAGATCTAGTTATGGAATATGGGTCTTGGACGTTGATGTCACATGAACTGAATTACCCTATGCATGACCTTTATTTAGTTTTAGTTGTTTATGCCTTGAAGTGTTGGTGTCTTTATCTTTATTAGTTCCAAAAGGGTCTTAGATACCCTGAGAAGGGGGTGAATCAGGGTATGGATATTCTTTTCAAAATTCTTCCTACCCCACTAGATATTGACCTCTTTATTACAAGTATCACTTATTTTTCTCATTGACGTTAATTTTTATTGTGTCCTTTACAATTTTGTCGGATAGTAATGCACTAAAATTAAATAACCAAATCTTGCATAGGGACACAAATATTTTTTACTTGGTTCACCCTCATTGGGATACATCCAAATAGAATACAAAAACAAAGTGATGATTGTACCAAATTCACTTAGTCTCACTTCAAATAATGATGATCAATATAGATCACTTCTATGCCCAAGCTCATTTTATTTACAAGATTCAGGGACTGCTCACTGCATTCCCAAGGGCCACTCCCTATATCTCTTTCTTTGTCTCACTGCCGGAGGAAAGGATCATTTTATTCCTCTTTCTTTCCTTACAAATCTTGGAAGTGATCCACTCATATTTTATGGAATTTTAGGTCCCTTAATTTTCATAAAATAATATATACTCCACTAATGGTATATGCTTTGTTGATGTCCCTTTTTCACCTATAGATTAAATCCACTTTTCTGCGTACTGTTAGGTTAGCAAAAATTTCTTTCGTGAACTATTTTTTGAGCTTTTTTAATCTTACATAAGTCCTCCTCAAAACACCTATCTTCTTCCACATACCCCTTTGCTTCCTCCGCATACTATGTAGTGGGTATGTTTTGCATATCACCTCTCCTCCGAAAAGTGTATCTCCTCAGTGTACTATCCCTAATTTGTGGAATGTCTCCGCTTCCATGAATTGTCTCTCATCCACATACTACCATTACTTATGTGGACCATCTCTCCTCTACATACCAGGTCTTCCTCCTCCGCGTAACGCATCCCTTGAGGGATATAGTTCCCCTAAAAAACCTTCGGTGAAATTTATTCAGTGAAAACCAATTCACAATTCATTAAATTCTCTCTCATGAACCACTTTTAGACTTAGCTTAATTCTCAGAGTGATGGTTTTCTTAATGGAATTCACTCTAAGTAAATAATGGGATTATCTCTCTTAATATAGGAAAGTAATTATGCAAAATACTCTAATCCATGATTTACCAAATCTTCAATGTGGCGCCACCTCCATCGCATATAGCTTCACCCACAAACCATTATTTCTTATATGGTATGTGTATTGTTGTTCCCGTATTTAGGAAATCCTAATAACCATAATGTTTTTTAAAACAACACCCTTTTTGGATTCTCAAATCACCACTTCTTTTCCAAAAATGGTACTCTATTCCATGTAATGAAACCCTTTTGCGTACCGCATGACTTCACCGTAAACTTAATGTCATCCCATAAACTGCTTCTGTGAACCTCCTTTGTAATTTGTGAACATCATTTCCAATCCTTGAACCAGTATTATTGGTCCGTGAACCATTCCCATTACTCGGTGCATGGTTCATGTCCCATGCAATGTAATTCCCTTTGCTGATTTCCTTTTCCATTATTCATCTTGTTCACACCTATGCAAAAATCCATCATTTTCCAAAAAAAACCCCATTTTGAGGCCCAAAAATTTGGAAAACATTAGGAAATTGCAATACCTAAAAAAACTGCTTTGACAAACACCAACCATACTCATCCATGGTCATCTGGATTTTTCAAAAAACACAATCACACTCAAAACATACTGAGAGGACACCTTGAGGGATTTTTTCTGAACAATATATTAGGAGATAAGTTTACTATGTATAATGATCATAATATCTTAATGTATATATTTTAACAATGATATATAAATCTCTTCCAATATATATGGGTTGAGTGTATATAGTAATTTAATTTTGAGCTGACGTATATGCTCCAGAAGGGGAATAGTGTTACAGACATTGTATGTGGGAAAACTATGAATTGGAGATTTCAGGAATCTAGTGTTGAGTGGAAAATGATGACCTTACTAGATAAGATGAATGTTGTGTTTCAGGAAGGCTATTAGTAGATAAAACTCAATATTAGATTTAGTATAGTTTACACTTTTGAGATAGATTAGAAATAGATGGTTTGAGGATCCGAAATGTTTTTCATTGAGGGAAATCCTTGAATGTGGGGAATCACCTTCATATTGGATCATGGATGATATCATCTATGCCCGGAATCATGTTTTTACTCCTGGAAGTGTACATGAGGGGATGATGCATGAATTTCATGCCTCAATGTGGGTGGTAGATACATGTTTTACTAAAATATATCATGACCTATGTCGATAATATTAGTGTTCAGGCATGAAAAGAGGATTGCAGGGTTTGTGACACGATGCTCCACCTATCAATAGGTTAAGACTGAGCATCAATGACTTTTTAGTTTATAATCATCATTGTCTATTCTGGAATGTAAGTGAGATGATGTTACCATAGACTTTATAGTGGGTATCTTGAGGATGCCTTGAAAGAATGATTCTATTCGGGTGGTTGTGGATTGACTGATGAAATTTGTGAATTTATTACCTATATAGAAGACATTCTACATGGATTGGTTGGGAGATTTGTTTGTTTGGGAGATAGTTATTCTATACTGGGTTCCACAAAGCATAGTTTAAGACTACAAATTACAATTTACTTCACCCTTTTGAAAGGGTTTTCACAAGGCAATTTGTATATAGGTTTTATAGAGTACAACTTTCCACCCACAGACATATGGGAAGTCGGAATGTACTATGAAGGTTCATGGGGATATGCTTTAGGAATGTGTCAAAGACTTTGGTGGGTATTAGGAAATCACTTAGAATTTTTGGAGTATACCTATAACAATAGTTATCAAGAAACTATTTATATGGAACTATATGAGGCTCTTTATGAAAGTCCATGCAGATCACCTCTATATTAGATGGAGGCATGTGGGTCAGAGTAGTTGGGACTGAGTCTCATGTAGGAGGCATCAGAACAGGTTCTACTAATTTAAAAGATTATGGATACGGCTCATAGTAGGAAGAGGTTGTATGATAATAGATGACAATGACCCCTTGAATTTGAAGTGGGTGATCATGTGTTCCTTTGGGTGTCTCCTAGATTGGGTCACTGTATGATTAATAGATAGGGAATTTTTTCACACAATTTTGTTGGACCGTTTGATGTTGTTGAGAGAATCAGGTTAGTGATATATCAACTGGAACATTTTTTGGAACTATATGAGATTCTTTAAGGTACAATTATTTGAATGATATTTTCCATGTGTGAAAACTTCGGCAGTATCACCCTGACCCTTATCATGTGATTGACGTGGATGATTTTGATCATGAGACTGATGCGTCCTTTGAGGAGAATTTGATATGAGTTGTGGATTTTAGTGAGAAATTATTACAGAGAAATACTGTTATGGTAGTTTATGTATTGTGACAACATGTTCATTTTTTTGGAGGAAACATGGGAGAGATAAATAGATATGTGGTCTTAGTACCCTTCTCTTTTTACCTTGGAATCTCAGAGATGGTTAGGCGTATATAATGAGTACAAGCTATTAAAAATTGGGATATTGTAAAATCCTAACCTTTTTGTAGATTTTTTGAGCTCATTTTCATATACTCTTTTTCCCTATTTTGAGTATATCTTGTTTGGGTTTTACCTTGGGGTTTTTTAGTGAAATTGGGGAATTTTGGATGGTATATGGGAAGTGTAAGTTTGATACACAATTTTCCCAAACCGTACACCCATGCTAGAAAAACATTTGAAACCAAATAAAGAGGATTTGCATGGATGGTTCATGGTTTGTCAAACCATGATCCATATTAGCAATAACCATGGGACACCCCTAGTTGAGGTGCACAATTAGGTTCATGATTAGGTAAAACTGTGTTCCTCATACAAGAAATCGTGCATGCATAAAATTAAACCCCTGAAAATCAGATTAAAATTTTAAAAAACCCTCTAATTTCATCCAATGTTGACCCAAATCGACCCTAACTAATTCCACAAATTTTTTTAGGCTTCCAAAAGAATTACTTGGGATATTTAACATCATATATGATGAATCAAAGGTCATATTTATGTACCTAAACCTCTTCAAGTATGTGGTTTCTTCTCAATTAGGATTTTATCTATCATCTATCTTCCCAGATAAAAAGGGGATGATTTTCTATTATTGCTAATGGTTATAGATCTACATCTGATTAATTTTTTATTCTATTAGTCTTTGGTCTAGGTTTTGGATATATATCTTATTCTTCATCATGATCTTGGTTGCTCAACTTCGATTAGAAATTTTCTTTTGGTGAGCCTTCATCATTAATATTGAGTTAGGTGGTATAAATTACAAATCCCATATTCTTGATTTAATTACATGTATGTAATTTTGAAATTTAAACTACCATAATTAAGAAATTTCATTAATGATTGAATCAATTTAATTTTATTTTCATGTGATAATAAGTTGGGTTAAATTGTGGAAATTAAAATGGATGGAATTTTATTAATTAATTGTTTAATTAATTAATTGAATATTGTTATTTTTAAATTGATGGGATATTGGGATTATTTAATATTCCAATTAATGTGATTAGGAATTAATTTTCAATGAGTATTGTGAGATTTTTGTATTAACCTAAATGGTTTAATGGTGAATTGGTTATGTTTCGTACATGTGATTAAAGTGATGAACCAAGATTTAATTGATAATTGAATTGGTACCCCATGATGATAATGTTTAAAAATAATGTTAATGATTACTAACCTTTATGTTTAGGACATTTTTATATGTGGGGTATTGTGATACATGTTATTTTGTGATATACATGTGTGGGACATGGACTGATGCTTCAAAATCTTATTTGTGATTGATTGATATGTGTGTGTGGGACATGGGATAATTCTTTGAAATTCTATAGTGATAAATGAGTTGTGAGATATGGATTGATTCTTCAAATACCCACGGGGTACTAGAATATAGCATAGGCTAAAGTTGGAGTTGATGGTTTGGTTATCCTCAAGAACCTAGAGGCTTATGTGGTTAATTAAATAATAATTAAATGTGATAAATGTAAGATTTGGTGTCCTAGAACCAACTTTTTGTACTTTTATTACATGTATATTTAATTTATTTAAATATTAAACATCTTATAACATGTTGTTCATTTCTCTACATTACTATGATGTAATAATGTTCTAGAGTATTTGTCGCATTGATAAGGTCATGGCAGTTCCCCACTATGATGAGAACCTCGAAATTTTATAACAATATTCTTAAATATAGTTGTACAGTTGGATTCCATACTATGATGGGACACATATAATGAATACTGTCATGTGATATTACTCATAAGAGGATGATACTTCCTCTCATGATGTTCACACATGGTAATCTCCAATACAAAAGATTATGAGAATAGACCCGCTAGAAAAAATTCTCCATATTCTGGTGTCATCGGATATAACTATATGCGATTATGTGTAATGATCCTTAGACTTTAATATTATCATTAATACATGTCATGACTATCGGACTTTGATTTACTAATGAAAAATGTCTTGCGTAGTTGGTGGGAAGTAGGGTACATTGGGTGCATCAAAAGTGGTGTGTTATTAATATATAAGTTGAGGAAGGATTTTTTTCGTTTCATTTATGGAAGTTGATATCTCATCCCTTTGATTGAAATAGAACGTTTGCACTAAATTCTATGACCATGGTGTAACGACGAGTTTATTTCAGGTAGTCAAAGAATGACGTACCAAGCACAATGGTTGATGATACTATCATGGAACCTCCTTGATGAGATATTGAGACGTAAGGATTATATTACACAGTGAGTGTTCATATGTGGATGTCATTTTTGCAACTTTAAGTTCTTTCTCATTGGTTTTTTGACCTATTTCTAGACAGTACTCTTGGACTTTAGGAAAACCCACTTAATTGCAACGAGAACTAATCCTAGAAGGTCACACACTAAGTGTTTCTGGTGGTCTCGATTAAATTCTATTTGAATTTAATTAATAAATATTATTATAAAGATAGAGAAATAAGTTTATGATTTCATAAATTAAATAAATATTTATTCACCAGATTTTGGTTAAAATATATTTGTTTATTTTATTGAACATTTAACAAATATTTATTTAATAGTTTGTAAACAATATATTTATTTAATATAATAAATTATTTATTTATTTATTCTGGTGTTCAATAAATGGAAGTGGATGTCGAGAAGACCAAGTCTGGTCCAATAGTAAAATAATTATTTTCAAGATGATAAATAATTATTTAACTAGTTTTCATAAATTAAAATAATGATGTTATTATTTTGTGATGCAGAATTTTATTTATAATTCTGTTTTGCACAAGTTGGCCCACCATAAATAATTACGTGGTATTATTTTCTTAGCATGTGTTTTCTCTAAGTTTATGAATGTATTTAATTATTGTTACACAATTAAATATTGTAACCAAAGCCCCATGTCAATTAATAGACACATAGGTCTATTGTACCATGTACTGAACTACACACCTAGTGAATTGAGAGTTGTTGAGCTAAACAGTTTCTCTCTTGAATCCTCTTCCCACCCCTCTCAAGAACGAAATATGTTCTTCAAGGCCAAAGAACAAGGGATCAACAACAACTGACAGAAGACACTCGCTTCACCGCACTAGCACTCAGAGAATGAGCGGTGCTGATTAGAGGCTATCGGAGCACGTGTGGATCACCATGAGAGGGATTCTAGTTTTAGATCTTTTCAAGCACAAAAAGATAATTCGGAAGGGTCATTCTAGATGATCAACATCATCAATGAAGAAAATAAAAAATATCTAGGTATTATTTTATTTATTAAATTAATTAAATTAATTATAAACATGATGTGAAAGATCCTCTCTAAATGTTTCAGGACTCTTTTTTCTTTATCTAAATCTTTGATTCTATTTCATGGAGATTTGCATTCATCGTCGTATTGATACCTGAATAATCATTGATCGTGGTAAAAAATCAAAGTTGGGTGTTCGCCCAACCAGGCTTCTATTGCGCCCAGAACCTACAAGTGGTATCAGAGCGGTTACATCTTAGTTTATAATTATTTAAATTTTTTATTGATGTTTTACACATTTAATAATTTAGTTATTTATTTTCAAGTTAATAGTTTTTCATATCTGAAACTTGAGATTTGTTACTCCTATTTTTTTTCTCATTCACCTTACAGAAATAATATTTTCTTTTAATTTTGATTAAAATAAAATAAAAGATCTCATCTGGAGGTTCCAAAGCTTTCTAGTCGTATAACACTATAACACATGACATGTATTCGGAAGTACATACTGTGTAGTCAAGATTAAATGCATTGGACCAGTATTCCAAACCATTCCATGAGTTGGAGTCTTTATAAGACTTAAATGACTTCTTGTGTGGAATAGGAATAGGTTACACACGGTTTTTGGATTACATGTTGTGTAGTCCATTGGGCACGGCATGTAATCCCTTCAGGTTAGGGTTGGACAGTGTACCCCGTACATGGCTTGCCTGACTGGAAACCATGTAACACGGATACTACACAACATGTGGCCCACTAAAAACATTGTGTCCTCTGAATATTTCTAAAGTACATCTACACACCATGTCCAAAGGCATGTACTTTGAATGTATGGTGAATGATAGTACATGTCGTGTAGTCTCAACTACATGTTGTGTACTTATCCAAATTATACATATTTATTAAAATTTATTATTAGATTATACAACCCCTTGAGACATGTACCATATTGTGGGCATAAATTTGAGTCACAACATGTGATAGGTTGTTTATATATATGTTCATAATTTAACATATGTGTAATGTTCATTTCAACTCATTGGGTATTTATGAATAGAAATTCAATGGGTTTCCTCTAAGGTACAAGTTACATAAAAAGATAATTTTTAATGAATTTATTTGTTTAAAATTATTATGGATGAGAATCTCAAGAAAATTCTAGAAAGGGTTTAAGATAAAATTATTGATTAATTAAAGATGATAATGAATTGATTCAAGAATTATTTAATTTAAACATGAACGATTAAAGAATTGAATGCCATTTTTATTTATGCATAATTATTGTTTCTTGTATGGATGATCATGATATAGACCAAGACCTTTGTATGTGGATGGTTTCTTTTAATTTATTTATTTAATTTAAATTTGTTGATATACGACCCTTGTCCTCATTAATAAGTCGGGCATGCGTGCCCAAGGTTTCTTTTGTGTAAAACCTTTTTTTACCCCTAACCTATATGTGAGTTTAAAAAAATCCATATGTAATGGATGTAACTCTCAAACTATTGGAGGCGGTCCAAGATGGATCTGAGGTAAAACCAATCCCAAGAGATACCGAGGTGGAGAGGTGGAAATTTGTAAACACGAACCCAAAGGGTTCAAGATGTTTCTCCCCTAGGTCAGGTTTAGTTTATCAACGGGTAGATAAAATAACCATTAGAAAATATCATGATCATTCCCTTTACTTTATTTTTTTCTATCAATTTCATGGTTTTTCATTATGGTTGTGTTGTCATGATCACATAATTAATGAATTAAACAAGCATGAAAGAAGGAAAAAAAATAAACCAGACTTACGCATAAATATTATCAAGACATGGTTACTCACATAAGTAAGTTCCACTTATTATTAACAATCATTTGATAATGGTAATAATAAATTCATTCATAAGAGATAAAAATCCATTAAATATAATATTAAGTCAGACCAAGCCTTCCGTTACTTGATTAATGGAAAAAATTAATAAAACAATGTGTTTGACCAACCCTTGATGGGACAATTACTTTTATATAGGAAGACATTATGAAAGGTTTTGGGATGACTTAAATATATTACATCAAGAGGAGTATCCCTCGATAGAATTTTTTTAATATTGGAGGTAAGGGTTGAGGAAATAATAAGTCATGATTTCAGGATTGCAGAGTCTACTCAACATATCAAATAGTTGAAAGTCTGCAGTTGGCAAAGACCTGCCAACCTAAATACATTCTAATAGCTTGTCCAACCCTTGTTGGGGTTATTTGAAGGGGAATATGGATCCTTTCCACTATAATTTCTTGGAAACCGAACATTACGAGTTCAATGGTGAGGGCCATTGGGAATTGAATAAAATAGTGGGAGACTTAGTAAAATTTATTATTTATCATAAAATGTAATCAAGAAAGTACTAATGATCTGCTCTTTTAATTGTAGAATAACAATTTCAAGCTCATCAACCACATTATCCCTATAATAAATTTTGGATAAAGACCACATCCTCACTGATAGTAACTTCAAGGAATGGTTTAGATGCCTTCGTGTTATCATACGCTATAAACGGAAGTCTTATGTGATGGAGTCACCATTACCTGATCCACCTTCCAAAGAGGTGAATGATGAGGATTTCCTGGTCTATGAGAAACATATAAACGATGTGGTCAATGTTAAATATTTGATTCTATCATCAATGTATAGTGATCTCATGAAGTCTCATTAAACATGCATGCTTATAGAATGCTCAAGAACATATGTGATCTTCACCAGTAGAGATCAAGACATGAAAGGTTTTGAGATCTCTAAGGCACTCTTTCAGAGTAATCTGGGAGAAGGTACCCTAGCTAGGCCTCATGTAGTCAAGCTCATTGGCTATATTGAGTGCCATGAGGTCATAGGGTTTAAACTCACCAAATAATTGGGAACTCGTCTCACTCTCGCATCTCTCCCTCAATGCTTCTTGAACATTTCTATCAATTTCAAAATGAACAACATTGAGAAGTCTCTATATGAACTTCTTATCCTCATTATCCAAGTGGAAAACTATATAAAGCATGAAAATCATTTTGTACTTATGGTGAATAAGATGAAAGGGAAGGAGAATATATTTAATCCTAAAGCTTATTCACGACCTTCTAAGAAAATGAAGATCAAAGGGGAGGCAAGGGAACATGAGGTTGTTGGTTTCACATGTTGCAAGAAGGTCCACTAGAATAATAACTACACCCACCCTAAGAATCAAGGGGAAGCGTTAGGTTCATTTATTATTGAATGAAATCAATCTTTTCTACAAATTGGGTATTAGATACAGCTTATGGTGCTCAAATATGTATCCAAATATAGAAACCAAGTAGATTCATACAGATTGACCAAGGGAAGGTAGATCTACCCGCATCCAATGGAGCCAGACTTATTGTTGTAGCTTTGGGGGATTACCACCTCACGTTTCCAACTAGGATGATATTGGTGTCAAAAGGGTTATTAGTATGTGTTTTCTATTACTAAAAACATTATTTATGTATCCAAATTAGATACATATGGATTTGTTTTCATGTTTGGAAATGAATGTTTATTCATTTACAATGATAGAATTTGTTTTGGTAGGGAATACAATAGTCTTTACATGTTAGATTACACAAACCAAGTAATGGAAATTGATAACAAAGATAATTTACATGACTCATACCACACCCAACTATGGAATCACCATATAGGCCATGTAAATGAGAAATGATTGAAAAAATTACATCAAGATAGATATTTAGATTCTTTCAAAATAAAATCACTTGGTGTATGTCATGCATGTTTACAAGGCAAAATGATCAAATCCCCATTTAGTGGGAAATGTGAAAGGGACAAATAACTTATTGAATTGGTTCATTATGATGTGTGTGGAACATTTCTAGTTGATTTAAGGGAAGGGTAATCATACTTCATAACATTTACTGATAATTTTAGTATATATGGATATATCTACTTAATGAGGTATAAGTCAAATTCTTTTGATAAGTTCAAAGAATACAAGAAAGATTTTGAGAACCATCTTCGTAAGAAGATTAAGAAACTCCACTCAGCCCGAGGTGGAGAATATCTTAATCAAGACTTTATTGATTACTTATGGGAGTTTGGGATTCTATCCCGACACACTCTTCCATACATGCCCCAGTGGAATGGTGTGAGTGAAAGGAGGAACCACACCCTATTGGACATTATGATATCAATGATGAGTCATGTGAGTCTTCCATTATCTTTTGGGGATATGCATAACAAATAATGGTGCACACACTAAACCAAGTACTAACTAACTTGATAAATGGTATTCCATGTGAGTTATAGAGTGGAAAGAAAGCCATATTATCGAATTTACATGTTTGGGGAATCGATGCATTTGTTAAGGCCTCTTCATGTAACAAACTCCCCCCCCCCCCCCCCGAGGCATAAAGTGTACCTTTATATGATACCCCAAGGAAACAAGGGGATATTTACAATACAACCCCTCTGGAAAAAAATTTATTATGGAAAGACACACCATATTCTTTTAGAGGTATTACATCTCCAAAATAGAAAGTGGGAATGAGATATACTTCGATGAAGTTGTGGATCAAGGTACACAAGAGTTGGTACATGAACTGATTCCACAAAGCCCCGTGGAAGAAAGAACTATTCCAAATACACAAGAGTTGTGTAAGATTTCAAGAGAGGATAGTGAATTGGAATGGTATAGTTTTCTAGTTACTAAAGATGGCGAATCATTATTATTTGATAATAATGACCCTATAACCTTCAAGAAAGTAGTAAGTGGCACAGATCTTTCCAAGTGGCAAGAATCCAAGAATTCTAAAATGGATTCCATGTACCAAAACCATGTATGGATTTTGGTAGATCTTCTACTTGATATAAATACTATTGGATACAAATGGGTATTCAAGAAGAAACTGGACATGGAAGGACAAGTCAGTAACTATAAAGAATGACTAGTTGCAAAAGGGTTCAAACAGCGTCAAGGAATTGACTTAGATGAAACCTTTTCACTAGTTACAATGCTAAAATCCATCAAAATTCTATTGTCCATTGCCACTTACCATGACTATAATATTTGGAAAATGGATGTCAAAACAATATTCCTTAACGGGAACCTTCAAGAAGATATATACATGGCACAACATAAAGAATTTATGACCCCAAAGGATGCCAATAATGTATAAAAGTTGCAGAAATCCATTTATGGATTAAAGCAAGAATCCAAGTCATGGAACATTCGTTTTGATGAAGCCATCATGAAATTTGGTTTTATCAAGATAGAATTTGAGCCTTGTATATACAAATGGTTTAGTGGGAGTGGAGTCATTTTCATAATAGTATATGTTGATGACATATTACTTGTTGGAAATGAGATACCATTATAACAGTTTGGTAAGGCATGGTTGAATCAATGATTATCCATGAAGGACATGGGAAAGGCAGCATATATTCTTAGGATCAAGATCCATCATGATAGATCCAAGTGATTTCTAGGCCTAAGTAAAAGTACATACATTGATAAGATATTGAATACATTAAGTATGAAACAATCCAAGAGAGAATTGTTTCAACCATCACATGGTATTCATATTTCAATGAAAATTTGTCCCCAGACACATGATGAAAGAATGATAATGGCGAGGAATCCATATTCATCAGTGATTGGATCAGTCATATATCCAATGCTAAGTAATAGGATGGATGTCGTATATGCATTAAGTGTGGTAGGCAGATATCAAGCTGACACCGGTGACCGCCATTTGATGGCAGTCATGACCAACCTAAATTATCTGAGTCATACAAAGGATATGTTTCTATTTTATGAAGTTGATGAGGAAATAGTCATCATAGGATATGAATATACTAGTTTCCTGACTGATCAAGATGACATGAAGTCACAGACAGGATACATCTCCACTTTAAATGGAGGAGTAGTGAGCTGGAAGAGCTCAAAGCAGAGTGTGTTCGTAGATTCTATAGTAGATTTTGAGTATATCGCAGATTTTGAGGCATCTAAAGAATCATATTGGATGCAAAGCTTCATCAGAGAGTAGGATGTGATACCTAACAATGAAGATCCCATCACACTTTATTGTGATAATACTGCAGTAGTGGCTCTCGCAAAAGAGTCAGGCTCACATCAGTGGACAAATCACATACTTCATATTTATCATCTCTTGAGTGATTTTTCTTAGAGAGGTGAAGTTGCAATGAGTTTTATTTCTACAGAAGACAACATGTCAGACCCCTTGACTAAATCATTGACTCATTAGAAACATGATCATCATGTGATGTCTAGTGGACTGAAAGTCGTAGGTAGTTGGATATAGTCCAAGTGGGAGTTTGTAAGAGTTGGTGTCCTAGAACCAACTGGTTGTACTTTGATTACATATAAATCTAATGTATTTAAATATTAAACATATTATTACATATTATTCATTGTTCTTCATGACTATGATGTAATAATGTCTTAGATTATTTTTTGCATTGATAAGGTCATGGAAGTTCCCCGCTATGATGAGAACCTTGAAATTCTATAACAATATTCTTAAATATAGTTCTACAGTTGGATTACATATTATGATGGGGCACATAGAATGCAGACCATCAGGTGGGAGTACTCATAAGAATATGAGACTTCCTCTCATGAAGTTCGCACTTGTTAATCTCTAAGACATGAGATTATGAGAACAGAGCCCCAAGTAGAAGTTCCGCATGTTTTTTTGTCATCAGATATTTCTATCAATGAGCATTTGTAATGATCCTTATAATTTAATATTATCATTATTAAGTGTCACAACTCATTCACATTTACTTACTGATGAAAACTGTCATGCAGACAGTTGGTGGGAAGTAGGGTGTGTTGGGTGCATCACGAATGGCATGTTATTACTGAATAAGTCGAGGAAGGATTTTTCCCATCCATTTGGGGAAGTTGATATCTCGGCCCTTTGATTGAAATAGAACCATCGAGCAAAATTCCATGTCCATGGTGTAACGACAAGTTTATTTCAGGTAGTCAAATAACGACGTATCAAGAACTAAGTTTGATGAAACAATAATGAAACCTGCTTGATGAGATATTGATACACATGGATTATATTACATAGTGAGCGTTCATATGTGGATGTCATTGTTATGAATTTAAGTTCTTTCTCTTGGCTTCCTTGGCCCATTTCTAGATAGTACTCTTAGACTTTAGGAAAACCCGCCTAATGCCAACGTGAAATAATCCTAGAGGCTCACACACTAAGTGTTTCTGGGGGTCTTGGTTAAATTCTATTTGAATTTAATTAATAAATATTATTCTCAAGACAATGGAATAATTTTATGATTTCATAAATTAAATATATATATATTCACCGGATTGTGGGGAAATATATTTATTTATTTTATTGAACATTTAAAAAATATTTATTTACTAGTTTGTAAATAAAATATTTATTTAATAGAATAAATTATTTATTTATTTATTCAGTTGTTCAATAAATGGAAGTAGAGTTCAAGTGGACCAAGGCTGGTCCAATAGTGAAATATTTATTTGCAAGATGATAAATAATTATTTAACTAGTTGGGACAAATTAAAATAATGCTGCTATTATTTTGTGATGTGTAATTTTATTTAAAATTCTATTTTTCACATGTTGGTGCCCCATAAATAATGATGCGGTATTATTTTTTTGCCTGGATTTTCTCTAAGGTTATGAATGTATTTAATTATTGTTACGCAATTAAATATTGTAACTAAAGCCCCATGTCAATAAATAGACACATATGTATGTCTTCCCATGTACCAAACCACACTCCTAGTGAATTAAGAATTGTTGAGCTAAACAATTTCTCTCTTGAATCCACTTTGTGCCCAAATCAATAACAAGAGACGTTCATCAAGGCCGAAGAACAATCGATCAATAACAACCGACACGAGACACTATATTTTCCACACTATCACCTAGATAATGATTTGTGCCGATCGAAGACTATCGGAGCATGTGTGGATCACTGGTAGAGGTATTCTAGTTTGGATCTTTGGAAGCACAATAAGATAATCCTGAAGGGTCATTCCGGATGATCAACATCCCCAATGAAGAAAATACCAAAGATCCAGGTATTATATTCTTTGTGAAATTTGTTAAATTAATTAAAAATATGATGTGAAGGATCCTATTAAAAAGTTTTGGGACTCTTCCTTGCTTATCTAAATATTTTATTTTATTCTGTGGAGACTGAATTTCAACATCGTATTGATCTCGGAATAAGAATTGATCATGGTAAAAATCAAAGTAGGGTGTCAGCCCAACCATGCTTCTACTATTCCCAAAACATTCAATAATTGTTTACTTTATGCATTGTAATTTATTCTTTATACAACTACAGACACTATTATTGACTGGATATTGTTTTTGATGTTGTTGGTGGTGGCCTACTGCATTATACTCACACCCTACTCGAGGTTCATGATCAGTACTTGAATAGAATTCATGTTTTTAGGATATGATAATGGAATGATTACTATGTTAGATGGATCATTAGTGCTGGAGTATGAATTAGGGAACTATACTTGGTGTCAGGACCCAATTGGGAGTTCCATTGTGTTTTTATTTTGGTTTTTCAGTATACAAATGACACTTATTATGGAATGAAATACCTACTATTTTGGTTTGGATATTGTATTCCTATTTTGGTCATCATGTGATACCGGTACTATCTTGGTTATGGTTATTTTCATTTGGATATTGTTTATTTACCTCCACTATTGTGATACTTTGATAAAGAGTGTATACTCTCCCTGTGATCAATAATAGACCCTCACTACTAGTTGGCTACCTCTAGCCTATGGAGTGGAGTGCCTGAGTTAATTTGATTGATCGGCTCGAGGAATCAGTATGTGGAACCCTGGTTGGGATGTTACTAAATCAATCTTTACTCAGTTCTTGATGAGGGGGTCTAAGAGTGGATGCCTGGATAAACACTCCTAGGGGATATTCTTTATAAATTCACATTCCCTTTATGAACCATTATGATGGATTTTAGATTATTAAGGGTAAAGAACCTAATAGTAAAATGAACAAGGACAAGTTAGGAAAAACTAAATGAGTTATAAGATGATCAAGTTATATCATAGTTTAATTGAAAGTGTTATAGGTTGAAATAAAGGTGTCATAGGGGAAGTAATCATAGGACTGACTTTTAATATTCATGTGATAATTTATTATGATTTTATGGGGTATTATCATAAACATTTTAGTTTTAGTATTTGGTTGGAATCTGGATCATAAGAACGATGTTGTAGAAGATATGTCTCTAGAAACCCCTATGTCATGTCATGAAACTAAGGAAACATATTTGATATAAATTTATTTTACAAATGATAATCTATAAATAGGATTATTAAGATGTATAATATGTGTTTTCTAGTAATACCTACGATATTAATATAAACACACTATCTAAAATTATATATTCATATATGTCTATATTTTAGATACCATTGAAAAAATTTATTAGTAAGTGATCATTAAAATTGTGAGGATATAAAATATTTAAGGGGGGATAATGAAACACCCAAATATTTTAAGTTTTATATTCCTTTAAAACCCAATATGTTCAATAGTGTGAGATATATATAACACCAATCCACAAAAAACCATGAAATTTTATATAACTATAGAAAACCTATAATTTTACGCATAACATTATATTATTTTATGCATAATTATACATCATAATACAAGCCAAGAATCGTCAAGTCTAGTGTCTTTGAATACCAGGTACATAAAACTGAAAACATTAAACATTTATTTATTTAATCTTCATATTGTGCTCATAAATTCCATTGTTCACGTACATCATCCTAGGATAACCTATGGATAACATGAACAAAGAGGTGAGCTAAAAATACTATTAAAGGAATAATCATAAGAATAGATCTTTATAATGTGTTAGAAGGCATGACATAATGAAAATAAAAGGCATGGAACATATGGAATCATAACCTATAAACATGGGATAAAATAAACATGGATTCAAAGTAATGTGGAAGAAACCTAAAACATAAATTTAGAATGATTCATTAATCATTTCACATAGAGGATCCCAAATCAAGGTTAACCACCAATACCATTGCACATGGTAGAATGAGTCAAGGCTAACCGCCAAGATCGTTGCACATAATGTCTCATGAGACTCAACTATACCCAATCCATTAGATAATTATATGGGTATACACATCATAAAATGTCCATGAATTTTTCCCACATATATAATTTTACAAAATCATTCATACATAAATATAAGGGAACCCTTAGAAAGAAATGGGTATCATAATCACCTCATAAAGCATAATTTAATGGGCGTATCATATAAGTTTCCATGAAAGAAAGGAATTATATCATACATGGACGTTAATAAGGAAAAATTGGCATATATCATGGTAAGTGATGTCAAATATAAGTGATAACATGTAAAAAGAGTATTTTGGGAATTTTAGTATTAAAACATTTTAGTGCGGTTTTAAGGAAAATACTAAAGCGCATGTTAGATCGAAAAGGGAATAATATTTTATATGATACCAAAAGTTAAACAATAAGGTTTTCATAATAAAAATAATGATTTTATAAAAATACTTTTGGCATAAAATAGATGGCAGAGTGTCACAAACCAGCTCGAGTTGACCCTAAACCAGTCATCCGAGTCGGCCCGCAACATGTCCCGGAGGGCGTTCCCTATCCCTCTGAGATGTCAACTAGTGTCAGGTATCAAAAAATAACTATTTTTAATAATTTGAGAGCACTCAAGACAATACCCACACATGGGGGGGGGGTTTCCGACCCCTCCCCCCATAAAGCGACTTTTATACATTTCTATTTATCCCACCAGGAGACATCAACATTGACGAGGATATATACTGAGGGGTTGAGACGACCTAGATGGAAACACAGTGCCCATGAACAAAAGGTAACCAAGTAAATAAATACTTATGATAAAAATAAAACTAGTAGTTGGAAGAAAACCAAATTATACATACCTCTTTGTGACCTTTTAGGTCACCACACAACTTAGAACCTAGCATACTCCAACATTGAGTAGCTGAACTATGAACCTAAACAAGAAACTTAACCTGCAACTAGAAAGATATAATAGGAATGAGCATCGAGATACTTAGTAGGGATGCTAAGAATAAACCATTGAATCCAAAAGTTCTCTTTTTAAAAGTAGTCCATAAACACCAATTTGAAATATAGTTATAAAATAGTGTTTTTATATTTTAATATAAGCAACACGTTTTTATTATTTAAAAGAAAAATCCAACACACACTAAATAGAATTTCCAAAACCATTTTCCATTTTATAAAAAAACCAAGAAAAAAAGACTAAGTTCATGTGAAAATAAATAAACAAATAGTACAAACTAAAAATAAACTAAAAGGTATAGCTGAAAGTAAACAAGAAATTTAAATAACTAAGTAACCATGGGTGATCCTAAACATCCTTATAAGACCGATGAATGTAGTCAGTTCAGAACTACCTTCCGGCATATGGTGAAGCTCCTAAGTATTTAACCAATGGGCCACCCAAAATAGACCAAATCCAGTGGAAAATCCCACCTAGCCTAACAAAAAATCCAGGGGGTACCAACCCATCTAATCATGGTTGATCAGAAACTATCACTCGATCATCTACAATACTCATATAAAACCATGGTTTTTATATCATTGTGTAAGTAGGAGGCCCTCGCATGTATGAATCAACTCACAAGTCATCACCGCACTTGTCTACCCCAAACACGGATGCTTCCTATGCATTCACCCATAATGGTTTACGCTAGATAGTATCACCCCATATACCACTATATATATAAATACATATCAAACTTACAAAGTGCCAACTGAGCCATCACATCATTTTATTATCAATACCACTTTATAAAACACTTGAAGTTGTCAACCGGACCTTTAATCTTAGATAATCAAATGCCTTTATGAAAATATTGCACAAGCACTTTTAAAATAGCTCTAGACACCAATTTTTTATTTAACAATCCAAAAGGTCCTTTAGGTTCCATGTTTCAAATCATTACTATAAAATTATTTAGTAATACTATGTACAATTTTGTAAAGACAAACCAAGCGACCCCTTACACCACATACTCAACAAAATATACACCAAAATACAAATGGTAATATACTCATGGATTTCTTTTCAAACTGATTTAAAGAGCCACGTGAAGAGACAAAAAACATTTATAAAACAAGAACCACTTAGAAAACTAAGGTTTTGAGAAAAATACCCATTCAAAGTACCATGTTCATTTGAGGGAACGTCCATGTGTGCACCTAGTGCACCCATGGATGATTAAACATCTAATGGCATGTCGAACCACCAAGGATACATGCGAAATCATTTTCACAAAAACACTGAGTTCCATAAAACCAACCAATTCAGGTCAAAAAAGTTTTATAAAATGTTTCTAAATGCGAACACCACCCAAGACATCCAACGATACCATTTTAAGATAAAGGTATTTAGTTCCAACCAAGTTGGGAAGGCATAAACATGTGCCTAGATGATCATCCTAAAATCCATTTTTAATCAAATATTTCAACAAGAAAACACTACCTTAAGTTAATTATAAACATAATAGAGGTGTAAAATATAATATAATATTTTATTAAGAAAAAACAAGCATTAAATGGATTAAAAATGGGAGAAAGGGCATGGAAACAACAACACATAACCAAGGAACTATTTAAAAGTAGTTTTTAACAATTCTAACCATCATAAAAACACAGCAATGAATTAACTGTGATTCTTATAAAAGTGAGAATAATATTTATTAATTAAATTAAATCATCAAAGTGCCTATGAAAATATACAGAAAGAGGGAAAGGATGGAAACGCCTATATCAAAGAGGAACTAGTCATGCCAAACACGTTGGCACTTGACAAAATAGGCGACGACCACTCATAACCGGACTGCACTCGCTTTCACATACCTATATATATACATATATTCATAATCCAATGCACGTATTCCCCATGCCATGAGGGAATAAATACATGGAGGATATATATATATATATATATATATTATGTATATACATACCTTAATCATATGCATGTGCACCCTCTATCGTTGACCAAAAATTTACTATAACATCAAAAGGTACCCAAAATTAAGGTGGAAAAGACCAACGCACGACCAAAAAAGTACCAGGGACTCACATAAACCAAATTCAAAAGTCATGAAACATAACCAAACATTACCAAAAGGATTTATATCCAAAACTTACCTCGTTTCACACAATAATTAAATAAAAACTAATTCTAACAAATTTCACCAACAAGAATATATGGTCACAGCATAATTAAACACAGCGGTTTGTAAAATCCATAATTTTATCATATAAGTGAAAAGGAATTTTATCAAATATTTTGGGTTTATAAACACATAAAAATATTTTTTTGAAACAAGCATTATCAAAATTTCAATCCATATACAAAAATTTATTGAAACAAAAATGGAATTAATAAAACTCCCTTCGCATTGGTGTGGATAGGCATACTTAAAAAACGCACTAAAAATTTATTTTAACAACTTATAACAATTTAAAACACTATAGATGACCCTTTAAAAAAATAAAATTGAAAATCAGATAAAATAAATAATTTGAAGAATGCAAATTTCAAAGGAATGCATCGGAAAGGATAAACACGAATTCACCTACCTCAAACATATGTGAATGTGATGCCTCTTCAGCAAAAAGAATAACTGAGCATTGTGGTCCTTCCGTACACCCCAAGACTAAGATAAAATGCACAAACAAACCCTACTATTAGGGTTTTTCCAAAATGAAGGAAAACTCCCAAAATATTGAAATAAAAAAATACTGATGGAGGATACCTGCGAGGGAGGTGGCGGCTGCCAGAGATGTTGGCCAGAGCGTCGGTGAAGACAGGGCAAGGCTGGGAGTGTGGCGATTGGGGGGAGGAGAGGCTGGCATAAGGAGGAGGTGAGGCAGGTCGACATGTGGAGGGGTGAGACTAGAAGCATAGAGGGTTGAGGCCGAATGTGGAAAGGGATCTAGTTAGCGTAAGGAGGAGGTGGGGTCCAGAGGGAAGGTCGCTGGCCAGGGTAGTCGCGCATTCATGGGGTAGGGTAGGGGGCGCTACGTGTAGTGGGTAAGGGGGTAGGGGTGCCAGTTTTCATTAGGTCTTCTTTTTTTATATTATTATTATTATTATTATATTGACAATAAAAATAAAAAAATCATAATAATAATTTTAATCATTTTCTTTTAAATAATAACATTAATTTAAACATTTTAAAGAAATTTATTTATATAAAATTTTATTTGTTTTAAATGTTCAGTAATTTCACGACACTTGAGCTAATAGTGCGGCTACCACCAACCGTGTGGTGACTATGCGTGAGTCTGAAACCCAGTAAAATTATTAAATGACAAAATTTTAGTCTTGTGTTTAACCTTCACCTTGAAGAGGTTAACCAAAGACATGAAATAATAAAATAAATCAATTTAAGAGGGTTAGAGGTGTGATAGTTATCACTACCATAATACTTTCTTCCCCTAGAAAGTCACCAACCCAACAGTTTACACTACTCGAGTCTATGCTCAGACAAACCCAAAGGGAATCGAGTGCCTCGGGGTGACCATTCCCAAAAAACATCAGTCCAGACCAATTCAAGAAGAGACCACGATAGAAGGATGAGGGGATAACACAAGAGGGTTCTACCCACAATAATCATTCACTAACATGGAAACCTTGATACCCGAACACACTACCTACGGGGGGCCAAAGTGGGAGCTCCCAAACCGAACTCATTAAATTTCACCACATAGAGCAGTCAACACCCCAGAGACTTAAACAAAAATCTTACTAGGAAAAAATCTAGCAACCTGAGGATGAGAAATAAACTCAAAAATATCCCACACCGACCGAATAAAATCCTCACCGCAATTTGAGACTAGGGAATTCCTAGGCCAAACTCAACCCACTTTATCAACGCTAACAGAAAATCTCCACCATTATAATTAAAACCATTGCAGGGAAAACCCAAACACCAGGACACTAGGATGGAGGAACCCCCCTAAAAATAGAAACACACAAAAGGAAACCCCACGGAGAGTCGTCCAAACTAATAAAGGGCCCAGAACCACCACCCCTTTATTTCATGAAACCAGAAACCCCCTAACTAACACAGTAGAGACCAACTCAAAATCAGAATGGGTCCATTTATTCATGGGCCCCACACCCTTCAATGAATCTGAATGATTTAGAAACCACACTAAGAGAAAATAAGGCCACTTCGATTATGGTAGAAAGAGATCATCACACCACCACAACAAGTATGAGATTACAATGGTGAAAAGAATAGAACAAGGAAACAGTAGATATTTCCATCCCAAATATGAAACCATGATTGAGACCGAGGATCCACACAGCATCGGTTGTTCTAGACTATGCGCAAGCATCACCCCAAGACTTTTGGTTGGGGATCAGATGAAGGAAGCATCTTATGCCTTATAGTAAATCATTTTTATCCCCCGAATAGAACTCCTTCTTCCTCTCGATGATTAAAATGACCACAATGGTGATAATGCTTTAATGGGATGCAACGTGATGGCTTAGAATTCCCGAACTGGCCATACTAGTGGCACACAGGAGAAAGGATTGACAAACTAGGAGCTAGCATCGACGAAGATAGCTTCTTAGAGACAAGTTCTTCCAGCATGCACTCCTCACCAGATATTGAACCCTAGAGAAAAATGACTACCCTTTGACCACACCCCAAATCCTAACAACGATGAGGCACCCAACCTCCACTAGTCCCAAATCGAATCCTCCATTAAACTAGAAAGAATATGAACTCACAAAAACTTGGGAGTTCCCAATAACCTGAAGATATGCTCTGATCCTATCACACCACCTCTCTACTTCTAACAGACCCCAGACGCCTTGAAGGACAAGCATCTCCCAATATGAACCAAAAACTAGGCATGTCTCACTGGTAACATTAGTGACCTTTTTGGGAGGCATAGTCAAAACAACATGAAAAACACAATTGAAATTAGCATCTATCCAGAACTCAATCAAGGAAACATCCCAAGCCAGGGGAAATGGTATCAGAAGCCAAAAATATACAAACACAGACCACAATTACTTTTCCCAAAACTTCCATTTCATGTTAAATTTTAAAACTCACATAAGGAACCTTACAAACTATCATATGTGTGTTCATAAAATCGTGCTTACAATATCTATAAACAAGTTCCCCCACACACTCTTCATATATCCCCACACACATGTGAGGTCCAAACATTTATTTTCCTTACCAAATCCAAAAACATATCAAATTTTCCAAATCAGAACACTTCCTCTGTTAAAAAACAACATAACCAATTTTAAAACAATTGGAAAGAAAATATTTTCTATTTCAAAACCACTTTAATTTTTAACAAACAAACACATCAATCGAAATAAAAACAAAACACATCCAACAAATAACTATCAGAATGTGAAACTAGTGTTTATTCCTAACCTGGTGACATGATGGTGAGCCATGCCCCAAGTAAGGAATAACACTAAGAGGAATTTGAAATAACACTTAGACTTCACATGGGTCACCACCCCATGTGAGGATGCAACATATCCCAATTCACCTCTATTGTCACCCCTCAATCCAAAATAAACCAATACCAAAGACTCAAATCTTAGACTACCCATGGTAGTTCAAGTCTCATTACGAGTAGTGGTGATCAGGCACTGACCCATAACCTACCTCCTCAACCCCGAAAATTCTAATC
Source organism: Viscum album (assembly GCA_963277665.1). NCBI lineage: Eukaryota > Viridiplantae > Streptophyta > Magnoliopsida > Santalales > Viscaceae > Viscum > Viscum album. The sequence goes on along the minus strand of OY728147.1, from coordinate 1,124,227,214 downwards.
TCTTTCTAGTGAACACCCCAAATAATAAGGGCCTCCACTGATACCATTTTTTCATGAACCAGCCTAAGTCGACCCTGAATCGGTCACCCAAGCTAGCCAGTGACATGGCCCGAAGGGCGTTCCCAATCCCTCTGGGATGAAAAATAGTGTTGAGAATCAAAAACTAACCTTTGGGAACAATTTGGACCATGAAAAAAAGGTGACCAAATAAATAAATACTGAAGATAAAAATAAAACTAGAGGTGGAAAGAAAAAACAAATTGTACATACCTCTTTGTGACCATTTATGTCACTAACCAACTTAGAACCAAGCCTACTCCAAAATTGAGCCGCTAAACCTGGAACCTAAAAAAGAAACTGAACTTGAAACTAGAAAGATATAATAGGTGAGAGCACTAACATACTCAGTAGGGATTCCACTAATAAACCACTAAATCCAAAAGTTCTCTTTTCTGAAGACGTCCATAAACACCAATTTGAAACACAGCTATAAAATAGGGTTTTCACATTTTAATATAAGAAACATGTTTTTTTATTTAAATAAAAATCCAACATACACTACATACCATTTCCAAAACCATTTTCCATTTTATAAACAAAACCAATATAAGGAGACCAAGGCTGTGTGAAAATAAATAAACAAACAGTACAAACTGGAAATAAACTAATAGGTATAGATAAAAGTAAACAAGAAATATAAATAATTAAGTAACCATGGGTGACCCTAAAAATCCTTATAATACCCCTATATATAATCGTTTTGGAACCACATGTTGTCATATGGTGAATCTCTTAAGTCTATAAACAACTAGTTTCCCAAAACTGACCAAGTCCATTGGAAAAGCCCGCCTAGCCTAACAACAAATCCAGGGGGTACCAACATGTCTAATCGGGGTTGATTAGCAACCATCACTCAATAATCTAAAATATTCTCAGGAAACCATGGTGGTTATATCACTATGTAAGTACGAGGCCCTCGCATGTGTGAATCAACTCATAAGTCATCATCGCACTTACCTACCCAAAACAAGAATGCTTCTTATGCATTCACCCATAAAGGGTTACCGTAGATAGAAGTTCCCCATATAATTATAAATATATATTCATACATTTAATACATAAAAAGTTCCAACCGTTCATCACATCATTTGATTATCAAAACCACTTTAAAAATCACTAGAATTTGTCAATTGGTCCTTTAAGTTTACATAATCAAATGCCATTACGAAAATATTGCACAAGTTATTTTAAAACAACTATAGAAACAAATTTTGTATTTAAAAAGAAAAATGGGGATTTAGGTTACATGTTTCAAATAATTACCATAACACCCTTTAGTAATACCATTTAAAATTTTGAAAAAACCAACAAAATGACCCCTTACACCACACAAGCAACAAAATATACACCAAAATTCAAACAGGCATATACTCATGGATTTCATTTCAAACTAATTTAAAGAGACACATGAAGATACCAAAAATATTTAGAAAACAATAACTTCATAAAAAACTAAGGTTTCAAGAAAAATAACGATCCAAAGTACCATCTTAATTTGAGGTCACATCCATGTGTGCACCTAGTGAACCCATAGATGTGCCAACATCTAATGGCGCATCAAACCTCTAAAGAGACATGAAAAATAATTTCCACAAAAACATTGAATTCCCTAAAACCAACCCATACAAGACAAACAAGTTCTATAAAATTTTTCTACAATAAAACACCACTTAGGACATCCAATAATACAATATGAAGATGAAAGCATTTAGTTCCAACCAAGTTGGAATGGCATGAACATGTGCATAGAGGAGAATCCTAAAATACATTTTTAATCAAATATTTAAACAATAAAACACTAACATATGTTAACTATAAACATAATTGAGTTAAGAAACATAATCTAATATTTAATTAATAAAAAAGCATTAAATGGATTAAAAATGGGAGCAAGGGCATGGAAACATCTACACATAACCAAGGAACTATTTCAAATATGTTTTTAACAATTCTTACCATCATAAAAACTCTATAATGAATTAACTATCATGCTTATAAAGTTGTGAATAACATTTATAAATTAAATGAAATCATGAAAGTGCCTATGGAAAGATCTGGAAAGAGGGAAATGATAGAAATTCCTACCTCAAAGACAATTTGATCATGCCGAACACTTTAGCACTTAACAAAATAGGTAGAGACCACTTGTAACCGGCCTGGACTCACACACACATACCTATATATATATATATTCATAATCCAATGCATGTATTCCTCATTCCATGATGGACTACATACATAGAGGACATATATATTATATATATACATACCTTAAGCATATGTGTGTGCACCCTATTTTGTTGACCAAAGATTCACTATAACATCAAAAGGTACCCAAAATTAAGGCAGCAAAGACCAACGCATGACCAAAAGATTCACATGAGAATGACTTAAAAACTAATTATAAAAAATTTCAAAAACAAGAAGATACTCTCAAAACATAATTAAACCTAACGATCTGTAAAATCCATAATTTCACCTTACAAGTGCAAAGGAATTGTATCAAATATTTTGGGATCCTAAACACATAAAAAGATTTTTTGAATCAAGCATTATAAAAACTAAAATCCGAAACAAAAATTTTTTAAAACAATAATGGCATTAATCAATCTTTCTTTTCATTTTTACTGATACGAATACTTAAAGAAATGCACCAAAACAATTATTCTAACAACTTCTAACAATTTAAAACACCATTGTATACCATTTAAGAGAAAAATAAAATAGTGAATCAGATAAAATAAATTATTTGAAGAATTAAAATGTCAAAGGACTTCATTAGAAAGGATAAACCCAGATTCACCTACCTCAAACTTGTGTGAAAGTGACATCGCTTCAGTGGAAAGAAGAACCAAGAATTGTGGTCCCTTCACACACCCCAAAACTGAGAGAAAATGCACAAAAAAACCATACTATTAGGTTTTTCCCAAAATTAAGGAAAACCCCCCAAAATTTTGAAATAAAAATCACTGAAGGAGGATACGAGTGAGGTGGGCGGTGGATTCTAGAGTTGTTGTCCATAGCTTCAGCGAAGAAAGGGCGGGGCCCAGAGTGTAGTGAGGGGGGTTTGTTAGACCGGAGAGGATGGTGCGGCAAGGCTAGTGTAAGGAAGAGGTGAGGATACTCAGCAGGTAGAGGGGTGAGACCGGAAGTGGTGAGGGGTGAGGCTGAATGTGGTGAGGGGTGAGGCTAATGCAAGGAGGAGGCGAGGTCTGAAGGGAAGGTCGCCTGCCAAGGCGGTCACGCGCACAAGGGGTATGGCAGGGGGTGCCACTATGCATAGTGGGTAAGGGGGGAAGTGGGTTTCAGGTAGCATTAGGTATTATTTTTTTATATAATAATAATAATAGTAATAATAAAAATTATAATAATAAAAATAAAAATATTAATAATAACAATGATAATAAAAATCAAAAAATAATGATAATCATAATTTTAATCATTTCATTTTAAATAATAAAATTAATTTAAACATTTCAAAAAAAATATTTACATAATTTTTTTAATGATTGGAAATTTCACAACACCTAAGCAGACTGTGTGGCTACTGCCAACCATACGGTGATCGCGTACGGGTCGGAAACCCAGTAAAATTATTAAAGGACAAAATTTTAGTCCTGTGATCAGCACAAACCTTGAAGAGTTTAACCAAATCAATTAAATAATAAAATAAATTAATTTAAAAGGGGGTTTGGGGTGACATATAGTTCACTAGAAATTTGGTAAAAAATTGGGAAGTTCCCTTAAAATGAGTTTGCCTATCGGAAAGTATTGAGGTGGGAATAACATAAAAGACCATATATATATAAAAGAGAATTATTAATAGATATTGATACATGAGTTTAGACATATAAATAGTGATTATAAGATATACATAAATGGAATATATTATATCATTTGGGTGAATAGAGAGTAAGAATAACCCGAAGGAATAATGGAGGTTCGGGTAGAATCCCTTACCTTAAGTCTGATGGTGTTCTCCACATGATATTAATGACATGAATAATCAAATTAGGTTTATTAATTAATTATATCAGAACATATTTTACATTTAATTGATTTATTATATCCTTTTTTAGTTCATTCATAACCTTTTTGATTGGTTATGCGGTTCAATTTCATTGTCTGTGTCTGTTTGTTTCATGATCAGTTTACTTATATACATGAATGGATAATCATGTAAAATGAAGATGGTTTTCTAGAATTGGAGTTATATTTTATTATTTAACATATATAAGGTTAAATGGTTGTAAATTTAATTTGGTTACTTGGAGTGAATATGAGTCATTATATAAAACTTTAGTGACAACCTTTTGGGTTAATTGGCGGAATTTGATCACAACAAACACATTATGTTTTATAAATCAAAACCATGTGTTAAAAAATATTATAGAACCATAGATGAGACATAATACATAGATTATAGTCTGGTTCAACCATAATACTGGTTTTATGACCATAATTGAAGACATTAATGGAAATTGAAAACCCATCGTCCTTGAATGTGGTAAATTAACACATCTCAGATGGTGTTTTTACTACTAGTATAAAATAAATGTAAAAAAGAGATGATAATATTTCATTACATTATAATACCTGCATTAAATTAAATAAAAGGTACTAGATATTTTACATCATTTGGATGAGGAAAAGTAAGGATAGAAAATAAAACAAAGTAACTTGAAAGGAAAGTAAAAGAATTGAAATGAGGTATTTTCCTCTTAAATTAATCTTCCTTGAGAGCTTCTTAAGGAGAGAGGATTTTGTCTCTTGAAGAGAAAAGGGATTATAGGTGTGGGGGAGGATATTGGGGAAATATTTGAGTATAATTTATCTAAGTAACAAGGCTTGAGATGATTGAAGAGAATAGGGGAGTGTGGGTGGTTTTTATAGTTGATGGGATGAGGGTGTTCTCAATATTTTAGTCATAATTGTTTTTTCATAAGACAACAAATAGTAATGATTCCATGGCCAAAAATAGTAATTTGTGCATGTGAGTTAAAAAATGGTGATTAAATCAGCTATGATGCTATGAATAGTGTATTTATCTTATAATGTATATATATACAGTAAATTATAGTATTTTACTATTTATAAAAAAATAAAGTATTTTAGAAAAATCCCAAAAATTCACCCTAACCATTTTCTAATGAGTACAATCCAAAAATGAAATCCTTTTTTAAAAAATAATTTTTTAAATTGGATTAATTTAATTTCTAATTAAAATCATAATTTTCATGAAAAATACAAATTTTAGAACTATAACTGATTTTATAATGTTTTCAAAAATTGCAAAAGTTCTTATAAAATTATCTTAAAACTAGAATACATATAATTGTTAATTTATGAAACCCTTTTAGAAAAATAAATTTTCTTTTAAATTAATTAATTAATTGTAATTACTTAATTTTAATTAATTAATTAATTGTAATTAATTATTTATAACTTACAAAAACACCAAAACGTTTACTATGGTCATATTATCACTTATAAGATGCCTAAATTTTATTTATACATTCAAGGGTGAGGTTACTATTATTTTTCATTTTTTAAATTCATAAAAGTAGGTTACATTTCATAAGGTTAGGTTATTATTTATAAGCATAGGTTACTATTCAACAAAAAATAACTTTGTTTCATCAAACCCCAAAAATCACCCTGAACGCAACTGTGTATATCCGATTTTCGAAATTCAAATCATAGAAGTGAAAATATTATGTTTAAAGGTCACATGGTACTTAGTAGTTCATTTTTTTGTGATTTAATGTGATTATAGGACATAATTATATGATGGTAATTTACATTGATAAAACATTGGGTCGTTACATTCTTCCCCCTTATGAAATTTTTCCCTTGAAATTTCATTTTACATTATAGGCCATAAATAGGTGTGGGTACTTTTCCTTTATTCCCTCTTCCAGTTCCCATGTTTCCTCTTCATACTTATGGTCTTGCCATAGTACTTTTACCAGGTGAGTAGTCTTGTTATGTAGAACTATATCTCTACGATCAAAGATCTTCACTGGATTCTCCTCATAAGAAAGATAATTCTCCAACTATACCACCTCTGAAGAGAGTACATGTGAAGGATCTAGTATGTACTTTCTTAAGAGGGATACATGGAAGACATCATGTACTTTAAACATGATAGGTGGAAGTTCCAGTCGATAGTCCACAGCCTCGACATGATTTAGAATCTCAAAGGGGATGATGTACCTGAGACTTAGCTTTACTTTCTTCCCAACCCTCATGAACTTATTATATGGATATATGAAGAGGAATTCCATTTCTCCAACTTTGAACTCAAGGTACCATCAATAATTTTCCATATAACTCTTCTGTGGACTTTGGGATGCCTTTATGTACTGCAAAATGGTTTTCACCTTCTCTACCATTTCATCGACCATTTTTGGTCCTAGCAGCTTATTCTCATTTACTTCATTCCAACACAATGATGTTTTGCACCTTTTCCCTAAAATGGATTTTTATGGTTCATTCAGATGATCGATTGGAAACTATTGTACTCCTTGAAGCCTTTCCGCATCTTTGATATATATCTGTGAATTTTGATCCAATGAGATTTCCTCTAAAATTGTGATAATTTGAGACATCTTTGTAAGACGATCTACAATGACCCATATAGAATTATTTCCTCTAGATGTACTTGTAAGTCTAGTGACAAAGTCCATGGTGATGTTTTCCCACTTCCATGTCGGTATGGGTAGTGTTTTCATCATCCCATTATACCTTTTCCTTTTAGACTTCACTAGAAGAAGTGTTGACATTGGGTTCTATGGAATTCAAAGGATGGTGGGAGAAACATCTTCCACTAGTTGAATTCTAATACAACAACATTTTCCACTCAATCATTTGAATGAACCATACAAATAGATAGTGGTACTCCTTGCATCCTTTCCACCTCTTTGATATGTATCTATGAATGTTGATCCAACGAGAAGTCCTCTCAAATTGTGATAATTTGAGACATCTTTGTTTGACGATCCACAATGTCCCATATAGAATTATTTCCTCTAGATTTCCTTAGAAGTCCAATGACAAAGTCCATGGTGGTGTTCTCCCACTTTCATGTTGGTATGGGTAGGGGTTTCATCATCCCCTTATAACTATTCCTTTTATACTTCATTGGAAGACATGTTGACATTAGGTTCTATGGAATTCAAAGGAGGGTGGGAGCAATATCTTCCACTAGTGTAATTCTCCTACAACAACGGTTTCCAATCGATCATCTGAATGAACCATACAAATAGATAGTGGTACTCCTTTCATCCTTTCCACCTCTTTGATATATATCTATGAATGTTGATCCAATGAAAATTCCTCTCAAATTGTGATAATTCTATACATATTTGTTAGACGATCCACAATGACCCATATAGAATTATTTCCTCTAGATGTCCTTGGAAGTCCAGTGACAAAGTCCATGGTAGCAGATTTTGGTCAGGGTCATTCTTTAATTACCTTTGTCTTGGAAGGGTCCACAGATATCCCTTTTACAGTGATAACATGCCCCCAGAATGATACTTCCTCCATACATAACTCACATTTACTATACCTTTCATATATTTTCTCTCTTTACAAGGTCTTTACCATAGTATTCCAATACTCCTCGTGTTCCCCATTTCTATTGGAGTATATTAGAATATCATTGATAAAGACTACCACAAATTTTTCTAGGTAATATCTAATGACCTTATTCATTAAATCCATGAAAATTGATGGATAATTAGTGAGTCTTAAGGGAATCACTATGAACCCATAGTTTACATAACTCATTCAAAAGTTAGTCTTGGGAATATCTTTCTTCCTCGCCATTAATTGGTGATATCTCGACCGAATGTCCACCTCAGAGAAATAACTAGGCCCATTAACCTGATCAAACAAGTCATCTATCTATGGAAAAGGATACTTATTATTTATCATTATTTTATTAATCTCATGATAATAAATGTAGAGGAACATTGATATATTCTTCTTCTTGACAAAGAGGACTGGAACACCCCATTATAAAGCACTCGAGCGTATAAAACCCTTCTCCAAATTCTCATGTAACTACTTTTTTAGCTCTTCCATATCTATAGTGGCCATTCTATAAGGTGTATTTGATATAAGTATATATCCATAAATAAGTTCAATTGAGAACTAAACCACTCAATCATGAGTAATACCAAGAAACTCTTCATGGAATACATCAGTTTAATCCCTCACAATGGGCATATATTCTAGAAGTAACATATCCTTTGTCTCAATAATTTAATCTATACGTTATTTCTTGAAAGGAAGTAATATCCACACTTAATACAATGATTCTAAAGGATTCAAACACTTGTAAAGAATTGGAGGATGCTTCAATATGTGAAGTGTGGTATCTCTTTCCCGAAAGTTGGTGTTGTATTTGTATAAGGATATTCAATCCATGCCCAAGATAACATCAAAATCTACTAAATGAAGTATGAAAATATTTTCTTGGAGGTTCATTCCACAAAAATTTACTAGGAAGAAGTTATAAACCTTGGATTCAATAATTTCTCCATTAAATGTTCTCATAGATAATTTAACCTCAATATTTTAGGTGGTGTTTTAATAGTCTTACTAAACTTGAAAAATATGAAATAATGAGTATATCTAGAATCCAATAGTACATTCTCTATTCTTGATTGAATAACTAGAATACCTATCACCACATCATTCTATGGATCTACCTCAGCAGTAGTGATAGCATAAGCCCTTCCTTGTTTCCTTAGAGGTTATTGTTGATTTACTCCAATAAACATTGGCTTAGGGAAATTTTTCGAATAATTCCCATGCTCCTTATAATTGTAACACTGCTCCACTGGATGAGAATTTATCTAAACCTTCCTTTCTTCTTCCATATTAGAGGGATTATCTATATCCCTTCATCATTTTTTAGATAGATGTCCCATTCTTTCACATTTGAAGCAATTCTGGGTTCCCATTAAATAGTTCCCAGGATACTTCTTCCCACCATTTTCACATGTGGAATGTTTTATCTTCTTTCTATCATAGGATTTATTTATCGAAACACCCATATTAGACTCCATCTTATTCTTTTTTCCACCAGGACCATGAGACCACTGGGAGTCTCTGATCTCCATTTCAACCTTGAGGGAACAACAGACATTCTCCTCATAATTTTCAAATTCTATAATCACCAAGGATTTTCATAGACATGGATTTAGTCCTCTAAATAAGTGATCCACCTTTATTTTAGTGTTCATGAAAAAGACAGAGGCGTATCTTGCAAGCCTTGTGAAGTTTTCTTCATACGCCATGACAGACTCATCTTCCTTCTTCTTGAGTCTGAGGAACTATCTTTCCATCATAATGTGGAAGGTTTGGGGAAAATTTTGTTGAAAAAAAAATCTTGAATTCCTATCAATACATGGAATATAATTCCTATTGGGACTTAATATTATTGATCATTTTCTACCACTGATCATCTTCTCCATCAAAATGATAAAGTACTGATATGACTTTCTCTTCTTCTGAGCATCGGATGACAGAGAATGTCTTTTCAATGGAGGCGATCCACTATTTTGCAAGGAGGGGATCAGAAGATCCACTAAATATGGGAGGACTTTATTACATTAAGTATAAAATGGAAACTTTCTCTTTCCTTAAGGGATGATGGTGTTCCATGTGATTCAAGTTGTTATTTATAACTTGATCCATCTAAGTAAGTATTGTCATGAAGTTTTGAGCACCCATTCCCATTATATTTGGCATATCATTAAGGAAATATTCACATTAACTATCACATTGATTGTTGTAACATGTTATACTATTTACCACCATTATCTAAGAAAAAGAACGTACAATTAGAGGGCTTGAATACTTAGATATTAAGCGTAAAAAAGGAAACTTTGAACATAAAAGGATAAACTTGTAATGAAGAATTATATTCTAATTTTTGATTCCCTAGGTTTAAATCTAGGTTATACTTGATTGATTTCTTAACCTATATTCTTATGGGATCTTTTTTTATTCCCTTAATAATGGTTTGTACCAAGATCTTGAATTTACCAAAGCATATCCCCCGGGAGTATCAATCCAAGAGTGCAGTAAGGCCCATTGTACTACACCAGTTACCATTCAAGTCTAGATCAAATCTGTGTTTTAATGTTTTACCCCTAGATAAATCTATGATAGATACACCTCTACCTATTTATATCCATATAGGGATGTATTTTCTTGATAAATCACTTACACTATACTAACCAAAATTTTGGGATGATTTCTTATACATCCTTAAGGTTTTTATTAAAGTGATCTATTTCTAATCTCCAAAAATAACTATACCATACAGTAATTCCAACTATAGTGACCCTATACTTTTACATATAACATTAAATGATTTTATTCATAATTATACATTGAAATACAATCTAAGGATCTTGAAGTATAGTTCCTTTTAATACTAGGTACATAAAACTGAAAAAAATAAAACATTTCTTTATTTAATATTCATATTGATCTCCTAAATTCCTTTTTTCTTGTACATTTTCATAGGATAACCTAGGTATAACATGAAAAAATTTGTGAGCTAAAAAACCTAGTAAGGGAATAAGAATAAGAATAGAGTTTTATCGCGTGGGTTAGAAGGCATGACATAATAAAAATAAAAGACCCGGAACCTGTGGAATCATAACATATAAACATGGGATCATATAAACATGGAGTCATAGAAATGTTGTAGAAACATAAAACATGAATTTATCATGATTAGAGTCACATTTCCAAGGATCAGAAGTCAAGGGTAACCACCAAGACTGTTTCACATGGTAGCACGAGTCAAGGCTAACCGCCAAGACCGTTGCACATAATGTCTCATGAGACTCAACTTTACCCAATGAATTGGAGATCTATATGGGGTTACCCATCATAAAATGTTTGATAATATGATTTCCACATATATAATCATACATAATCAATTGAACATAAACATAAGGTAACCCATGGAAATAAATGGGTTTCATAATCATGTCATAAAGCATAATTTAATGGGTGTATCATACAAGTGTCCATGAAAGAAAGAAATTAGAACATAAATAGAAATTAATAAGGTAAAATAGGCATATATCATGGTAAGTTATTTAAAATAGAAGTTATAACATGTAAAAATGGTATTTAAGAAATTTTATAATTAAAACATTTTTGAGAGGTTTTAAGGAAAATACTAAAGAGAATTTAAGATCGAAAAGGGAATAATATTTTATATAAAACCATAAGTTAAACAATAAGGTTTTAATAATAAAGATACTTATTTTATAAAAAATGGTTCCTCAAAATATATGGTAGATTTCACTTTAATTTGGGTAAAACATTGGGAAGTTCCTTTAAAACATGTTTGCTTATCGAGAAGTATTGAGGTGGGAATCACTTAAAAGCTTATATATCCCTGAAAGATAATGATTAATGGATCTTGAAACATGAGTTTGGACATATAAACATAAATTATAATATGTACATAAATATAATATTGTATTTCATTTTCATAAAAATAGAGTAAAAATAACTCGAAGGAATAATGGAGGTTCAGCTAGAATCTTTTACCTTAAGTCTGATAGTGTTCTCAACTTGATATTAATGACTTGAATGAAAAAATTAGGTTCATTAATTGATAATAACATAAAAAAATTTAAATTTACTTTAGTTATTATAAACTTTTTGAGTTCATTCATAACCATGTTGATTGGTTATGAGGTTCAATTTTATTGTTCAGGTCTGTTTGTTTCATAATCGGTTTACTTATATACATGAATGGATAACCCGGTAAAATGAGGATGGTTGTACATAATTGGAGTTATATTTTTTAACATATATAAGGTTACATGGTTTTAAATTTAATTTGGGTACTTGGAGAGAAGAATAATCATTATATAAATCTTTAGTTATAACCTTTTGGGTTAATTAGCGGTATTTGATCACAATAAACACTTTTTTTTATAAATCAAAACCATGTGTAAAAAAAGATTCTAGAACCATATATGAGAAATAATACAAATATTATAGTCTTATTTAACCATATTAATGGTTTCATAACCATAATTGAAGATGGTAATGGAAATTGAAAACCCATTGTCCTTGAATGTGGTAAATTATCACATCTCAGATGGCATTTTTACTACTAGTATAAAATAAGGGTAAATGAGAGATAATAATAACTTATTCCATTATCATAACAAAATTAAAATATATATACGGTACTATATATGTAATAACATTTGGATAATTATAGGTAAAGACATAAAATAAAACAAAGAAACTTGAAATTAAAGTAAAATAATTGAAAATAGGAATATACCTCTTAAATTAATCTTCTTGAGAGCCTCTTGAGGGGAGAGGATTTGGTATTTTGAAGTGAAAAAGTTCTAATGGATGTGTGTTAGGATATTGGGGAGATATTTGAGTATAATTTAGGCAAGGCACAAGTCTTTAGAGGAGTGAAGATAAGAGGGGAGTGTGGGTGGTTTTTATAGTGGAGGGGAGAAGGGTTTTCTCAATATTTTAATCATAAGTTTATTATTTTTCCATAAGATAAGCAATAGTGATGATTTCATGACCAAAAATAGTAATATGTTCATGTGAGTTTGAACTAGTGGTTCTTATCTCAGTTATGATTCAAATAACAGTATATTAAACTTATAATGCATATATACGGTAAATTACCGTATTTTACTATTCATAAAAAATCAGGTATTTTAGAAAAATACAAATAAATTACCCTAACCATTTTTAGATGTGTAGAATAAAAAAATGAAATCCATTTTTCAAAAACCATTTTCTAAATATGAAAATTTTAATTTTTAATTAAAATCATAATTTACTTGAAAATTATAGATTTTAAAACTATAACTGATTTTATAATATTTTCAAAAATTAAATAAGGCCTTGTAAAATTATCTTAAAACTAAAAGACATAAAATTTTTAATTTGTGAACACATTTTAGGAAAATAAATATTTTTTAAAATTAATTAATTAATTGTAATTAATTATTTATGACCTTAAAAAATACCAATACTTTTACTATGACCATATTATCACTTATAAGATGCATAAATTTGATTTATAATTTCAAGGGTGAGGTTACTATTATTCTGGATGATTTAATATTCATAAGGTTCATATTACTATTCATAAGGGTATGTTACAATTCATAAGGGTAGGTTTCTATTCACCAAAAATTAAGTTTCTTCAACCAGACCCCAAAAATCACCCTGAACGGAACTGTGTATATCATATTTTTGAAATTCAAATCACAAAAGTGATAATATTATGTTAAAATAACACATAGTACTTATTATTTCATTGTGTTTTGATTTCATGTGATTATATGACATAATTATAAGAAGGTAATTTCCATTGATAAAACATTGGGTCGTTATAATAACTGTAAAAATGTAGTTTTAGAATAGGGGGGAATATAGGTTGCCAAATTATAAAATATATAAATAAATAAAAATGAATCCCATTATTAATAATAATTCATTGATAAAATTATGTTATTTTAGCTAATTAAATAATAAGATTGATTTATGCTTTAAAATGTAACTCTTTTACAATTTTATTTTATATACTTTATTTTAAGATACAAAATATATTACGGATAAAAGATATTATTTATATGAATAATATTTTAATAGAAAATTTGAATCTTAATTCATAGGTAATAATAATAATAATAATAAGATATCCTTATGATGCAATTTCAAGGGTGAAATTTACAAAAAATGATGTGATTAAATTTTACAAGAATCCTAGAACAGTTATTCCTCAATCAGCTCTAGAATTTCATGCATCTAGGCACATATTATAGACCCATAACCCAAATTGAACATTTATTCATCAAGTAAATTCCCATCCTTGTATATTTGAGACACTATAAAATCAATTTTATTATAATATAACATTCAATTCTCCCTTGTTGCAACAAGTCTCCAAGAGGGAGAGGAAGAACCTGGATTTATAGAGTCCACAATGAATAAATAATCTAGTTCAATCTAGATTTTATTTCAGTTGTTGAATTATGAAATATGTATTACCATGACCACCCCCTCCGTCTCTTCCTCACATAAAATCATCATTCCATAATCCTTGAGTAATCATGAGATAGATCCCCCATTAGCATCCCTAAAAATACCTCCACATCCTATAAAACCAAGATTACCCTTGGAATCTCCATTCATTTTGATTTTTATCCAACCAATAATTGGGAGTTTCCATAAAATTATAATAAAACCATTATAATTCTTAAAGTTACCCAAATTCCCAATCTATTGAAAATATTCAGTTCTCTAATTGTATTCGTAACCAGGCTGATTTTCTTGGAGGTGGAAGTTTAGATTGCTAAGAAAATTTTCTTCATGGACACATTAATCTCAAAATCATTCCCATGTTGCATTTCCATATTATTATTCCACCAAAAAATATATTATTCTTCAGTAACTTCATGTCAAATCATATTTCTAAACTAGGTAGATCCTCTACCGATATTGCATAAAATCAAAAGGGATCATAGATCAGTGATGCTGTTGTAGTATATTACAAAGAAGATAGAAACAATACCCCATATCATCCTATAATATGAGTAGTGTATGAAAATATGGGTGATATATTCCCCCTCAAACTTACAAACACTTAATATTGAGCACAAAATTAGCCTGTTTTAATAGAATAATCATTTTTCAGGAGTTTTTTTGGGGATTCATTCCATATTAGAAAGAATATAGAGGGGGAATTTATGCCTTTCAGAAGTGGTCCATCTGATTGGAAAATTATAGAGGACTACCTATACCAAAGCTATTATATATCTAACAATTGGGAGTATCATGCCTAGATGACTCCCAAAAAATAGCATCTTTTCTTTCCATGAAATAATATTGGAGAAAAGAATCCCTAACAGATGTAGGAAATTGATTTAAAGACATAAATATTTTACCCCTGATAGAGATTTTAATGTCCTTAATATGATCCCGAAGATCATTACCCATAGGAGGATAAAACCACATGTCTTTACAAAATATGAGATTAGAATTGATATTGGGTAACCATCTGTAGTGCCACATTATAGCTTCATATGACCTTTTGAAGTAAGGCCAGATGGAGGAGTAAAGATATTAAGTTTTCCAGAGGCAAGTCTCTTATAGAATCTAGACTTTAAAAAATATTATTTCTAGAATTAGTCATAATTCTTCATATAGACTATTATTTAAGAGACTTATTTAATAAGGAAATGTTTTTAATTCCCATCACTCTATACTTTAAGGGATTATAGAAAAACTCCATTACAAAGTGAAGGTTTTACACTTGACGACATATCCACTCCAAATAATATTACTGAAGCATTTATTCCTATTTTTGATAAGGTAGAGAGGAAATTTATATACCATCATAGAGTAGATAATCTAGGCATATAAATACCCTTCACAAGGGAGATCCTTCCATCTAATGAAAGATAATTTCTTTTACTCACACTAATATGATTTATAATTCTATCAAAAATAGATCTAAAATGGGAATCCATTGGTCTTCCCTAAAATAAAGGAATTCCCAGGTAAGAAAAGATTAAGTTACCCTATTTTATACTCAATTTATACTTAATTAAGATCCTTCAATGGAAATTAGAATTTTGGTTAAAAATATAATGTTACTTGTTCCATTTAACATGTTGATTAGATAGACCCCTATAATTCTCAAGAACCACCTAAAATAGTTTAATATTTTGAATGTTCCCCAGAAGAAATGGAATGGATTCATTAGTATAAATAATATGTGATGGGAAATTAACCACTCTTCTAGCTTGTACTATCCTCAAATTACCATTTTCTACCTTGTACAGGATGAATCTACTTTAGTATTCTTCTATAATTTTAAAATGGATAGCAGAAAAAGGATCCCTTTTCTAAATTCTATAAGAGAAACAAAATTCACACAAGGTTTCCATTAATTATAATGGATATTATCACCTCATTGAAAAAATAAAGAATCATATTTATAAAAAATGTATAAAAATAAAATTTATAAAGAACACCTATCATTAAATCCCAATCCATTATGTCAAAAAACTTCCTAATATAAATATTGAGATAAATACTCTTGTTTCATCTAGGTTTACTAATTAGATTAATAAATTCAAAAGTAGTTAGATGTTATTATTGAATTATCCTTCCCTAAAAAAATACAAATTGATAAGGGTAAACCACCTTACCTATTATTATATATAATCTGGTAGCCAAAATCTTTCTCATAATTTTATAAACTATGTTATCAACATCCATAGTTCTATAATTAATAAGATTGTCTATAACTTCATTCTTGGGATTAAAGACCAGAAATTTGGAGTTAAGACCCTTTGGAAAAACCCCATTTTTGAAAAAAAAAATAATATCATATTCCGATGATATTTATGAATAAAATATGAAAATTTCTTGAAGAAAAAATTCATAAAACCATCCAAGACTAGAGAACATTCATGATTAAGAGATAAGGTAGTATTCTTGTGTTCCACTAATTCTTTTAGTCTGGTAAGAATGTCATTATCCTATTGATTAACTATCCTCAGAATAATATCCTAGAGGTTATCACTATTTAAAATAGAACCACTGATAGATAGGTCCTGAAATAATTGGATAGTCTGATCACCTATGTTCTTCCTACTAGTGACTATAACACTATCAGTCCTCTTATAGGTAATTATATTTGAATATATCCTTACACTTTGAATATTATTGAAGAAGTCGGTGCTTCTATCACCCTATTTTATCCATTTACTCCTAAAATTTTCTTTTAGGATATCCTCTTTTAAAGATATATTCTAATTTAGCTTAGAAGAATGATCTATCTCTTTATTAAAATAAGAAATATTAAAAACATAATCAAGGATTTTTTTTAAGACCATCTAGTTCCATTTATAGAAACATAATATCCTCATCCAGATTAGATAAAACCTACTTGATCCAAGTTCTCAATTTAGTTTTAATATTATTATGTTTGGTCACATGGACATGTATATCATTAGATACATAAGAGATACCCCATACCTTTTGAACAATAATTCTTTAATCTGGGTGTTTAACCCATTAGTTATTAAATCTTATAGGTAAGGGGGCCTTTAATTCATTGAAATGATGTAATTCAAAATGCAGTAATGATCAAAATTATTCTTCACAAGGTTCCTCGATTGATCTTCCTCTAATTAGTCCAGGGCATTAGAAGTTAAAAATATATGATCATTATTTTTTCCCAATATCTAGTTAATTTATTTCATATACCATGTATATTTATACCTATAAATTGTAACCTCCACCAAATCATTCAATTCAATGAACTCTCCAAAATATCTATTAGAAATAGTGATATTAGTCTACCCTATTATTTCATGTGAAGAATGAACTATATTTAATTCTCTAATTAAAACCCATAGACCTTGAATATTATTCTTTTGGTTCCCAATTTCCTCTCATAAGGCTCTTATCTCTTGATAATTGTAGATATAATAGACAATAGAGTAAAAAAATCTTCTACCATCTATTGTTATCATATATTTGACCATCTATTTTCTAATGTGAAATAGGGATAACTTAGAGACTATCCTAAAATCTAAAACCCATAGGGTTTCCATATATATAGTGTTAAAGGTGATCCAAATAGTATTATATCCTAAGGATTCTAAATTAAGGCCCTCTAAAAGATAGAGGTGAGTTTTAGGTTTAGGAATACCTATAATGATTGGATTTTTCTTTAAAATAAACCTTGTTATTGTACTAATAGTGGCTGAATTTTTCATCCCCTAACAATTATATTAGAGTATATCCATTTCATACTATCCTTAGATTTTGAACCATTTCCATCTGAGGTTTCCTTCTTAGCACTGAGAGCTTCCTTTGTTAAACCCTTCTTGATTATATCTTATGCTGGTATATAGGGAAATATACCCGAAATTTTCCATTTATGATCCTCAATGGGGTATGTAAAATAGGTACTTAGAACCATCATGTCATGAATTTTGTAGGAATCATCATGTTCATGGTCTATAGAATCAGCAGATTGATAGTTTTATAGATTATAAGGTCTAGTATCTTTGGAAGAAGATCCATCCAGAGTGGGTGGAGCTTTCTACTCAAATAGTTGGATCTGTTTCCTTCCATCAATATCATTATCCCTCATAATAATTTCATTATTTGGATTGAATTTTTCCTTTTTCAAATGGGTTTTTTCATGTTCCCCAAATTCAAGAGGTGGTAGTACATCCCCAACCACATCTTTGTCTTTTATTATGGTTCAATGATATCTATTAATCATTTCCATTGTTATTAAGGATCAATTATTTATCCTATGAGTTTCATCCAAGAGAACCTCAGTATCCTTCCCTTATTATGGTATCTCTTCATCTTTCCCTTTATCAACCAATTTAATGGATCCTTTCTTTGGGACCTTGGAGGGTACCTCTTTATTTTGAATCTTATGGACATGTCTGTAGTTAGAAATCCAATGAACAAACAACTTGAAAAAAGTATAGTATGTAGGTATGTATTTATACTCAAATTCTGCCTTTATTTTCTCCCCATTAATAATGAGACTAGCACTATCATGATAGGATATTTTAATATCTATATCTACAAGAATTTTGGATTGTTAGTCAAATTTACCTTCAATAATGTTGTTATATTTTTTGTGAGGATCCTAAATGAAGGTTTCAATGTCCTTGAGGATTTACATATTTCATGAGACCCAGCTAAGAACATGGATACTCACCCAGATCTAGGCATTTGAGTGCTTCTGGTTGTGAGGATTAATATTCAAATCCAAATCTAAGATCCCAAAAATTTTAGGATTGATATTATAAAGGCTAAAGTTCCAAGATGTGGAATGTTAAGCTTAATAAAGTAAAAAAATATATGAAAGTATCCCTTTACTAAAGGAGTGATTATCAAGTTTTAAATATTTATATCTTGGTAAGACTCAGTTTGAGTTCCTCAACCCTTAGGGGTTTATCCACATTTTCAAAGATCAATCGCTCTATGAGAAAAAAATAAAAAACATCGTGCCTTTCATTGAGATACCTTGGATCAATAGTAATAGAGTATTTACCATCATCAGATATATAAATACAAGAATATTTTAGAAAAATAATATCTTTATCAACACTTGAATTTCTTCTCAAGACCTTTGTAAAAGAGACTCCTTGAATCTACAGCCTGGCTTTCCCCTTATAAGAAAACTCTTTAGAAGTTGAAGATATAATTGAGGAACTCTTTAATCAAAGAGGAAATTATTATTAACCATAAGGTATATATATTCATTCTTCTTATGGATATCCATATCCTTCTATAATAATTAATAATAATAATTTCTAATATTTTAAACATGTTTTTCAACTAAAATAGTTTTCATTATATATTTTTATTTTAATTTAAAAGTTAAATTCTAAAATTTTAGCATTTTAATTTTAAAAAATTAATTTAATTTTCTCAATTAATATTAATAATATTAGGTTAAGATAATTTTTTTTTATTTTTATGAAATAATTTATTTTTAAGTTAATAGTGAGAAATATAGCTTTTTACTTAAGTCATAGTGTTTATAGATATATTAAGAAGTAAGTATAACATAAATAATTATAAAACATTTTCCATGGTAAAATATTTATTTAAGTAGAAAAAATATACATTTTAAAAAACTATTATGATTTATAAAATATATGTTTAACATTTTATAAACATAGTTAATGTTTCATAATAAAAGAAACTTTTTTGATAAAATGGGGTCTTACATGTGAAATGTGATAATGTTAAAATTAATTTGTCTTACACATAGAAATATTATTTTATAAAATATGTATAATATTATAAATATTTAATTATAAATTATTTAATAAGTAAAATTTTATTTTCAAACATTAAAATAAAATTTTTTAGGTAAAAATTAATTACCATAGTAAAAACCAAAAATATTAATAGTGAAAATTCTTGGATTAAATGGCTTGATACATGTTTAAAACATGTATAAAATTGAATGGTAGAGGATTTATCAACCTTATAATATCACACACTCCATTTTGTCCAAATTTTTGATCCTTTGACCCTTGAATAGTGACATACCAATATTGAAATGTAATGTGTGCTTCAAAAATTACCCTTCACTTCACTAATGAAGGGAGATCATTTACACCACATCATTATACACCTATACATTTTTATGTCATCCTAAAATTATTCTATTTTTTACATACTACAATCCTCTCTCCTTTTCATAATCTTATATTCTCAATTAGATATCCTAAGGAATCTATTTCCAAGGATATTTCAAAGAGATATATTAAGTTCCCAAAGTGAGTATTTGTTACTTATTATACCTTTCTCCTTAATATTACTCTTCCAAAAAATTATATCCACCATAATATAATGAAACAAGTATTATCAATATAATTAAATGTTATTATATTAATTTATAAACCATTATTCGATCCTTTCTATACACTATGAAAAACAAAACAGCATTGACCATGTCTACATGTGGACTACCATCTCCACAAAATGATATGGTTCTTTTTACATAAATACCTATCATTTCTTTGAAAATAGTGGATTTTATAAATTAATATATTTATTTTTTCAAAAAATTTATTATTAAATGAAAAAAATTTATATACCTTCATTCTATCCCATTTGTTGAGAAATAGAATCGTTAATCGTGCGTACATACGGACTACCACCTCTATGAATGATGAATTTCATTTATCATCACCACCCTTAAAATATGGGTATTATAATGAATTTAATGAAGTAAAATGATATTTATTAATGTTTAATCTCATAAAAATTTATATTAACATGATATAAAAACATTTCCTTACTCATTAAATCATTATAACAAGATCTCGTTTGGGTCGATTTTACCACCTATAATAATGGTGTTATAATATTTATTCCATGAATATTTGAAGGATTTTATATAATTATAATATCATGTAATAATTATTTATTGAATAAATTTTAATTATTCTAGAATTTTTCTACTAATATTTAATATATTTACTATTATATCACCTTTCAATCATTAAAGATGTCTAAACTAGTTCTTTAGAATTCCCATTTTTGGAAAAATCATACCTTTATCATTAACCAAATTAAAACTGGATATAATGAAACATTAAAACACCATGATTCTATTATCTTGGATGATATAGGAATGATACAAAATTAATTATTAAAAAAAATAAAAAACACCATTACAAAACTAGTATGAAACATTTAATCAGAGTTTCTAGCATCTGCTGATGAATATAAATTCTAATAGACTAATATATTAATAAAAAAATTATAAATTATGTGTATAAATAGAAATATATATATATGAATAATGTTTTGAAATAAGTTATTAAGATAGTTTTTTTATTATACCTAAGGTTAGAGCACACTCAAGTAAGAAGGAATTCAAGGTAAGGGGTTCTTTGTCTCAGATATAATTTTATTAGACATAATTCTTATTATGCACCATGATATCTTTAATATGGTGTGATTAAAAAATAATGAATTTATTTTATATTATCTATGTAATTCATGGGGTCGAAATAGCCCTATCATTTTATTTATTCAAATGAATTTCAATTCAAAAGGTATCAAATTGGTAAGGTTTATTTGTCTCTATTTTTAATTCCATGAGACATTTTTGATATTTCAGACCATAATTTTTTTATATGGTGAATTAAATACTCTATTATTTTCAATTAAGATGAATTTATTTCAATTAATTATATTTTAATCTACATTTCATAGTGTCCATATTATGTTCTATTGATTCTTATGTTAACATCACCATAATGGTTTCTTCTTTAATACGAATTTCTGATCAGGACTGTTTTTGAAAGATAATCCATCTCAGGAATTAGTATGTCATTTCTTTCTAAAACCCAAAATAATTTTATTCCCATATATCTATTTTTTTAAGGTTTGTGTAATGGTATTTTATTCTCATATAGAATTTTCATATAATTTATGGGAGATTTTGAAGGCCTATTATTGATTAAATAGTTTCTTATGTTGTGGGAAAAATATCCATTAGTTGAGAAAGACGTGGGATTTATTAGTTAATGATTTATCCTAATTCTCTAATTCTATAAATATAAATGGTCATGGGAATGTATTTAATTAAATGTTATCTAAAATTCACATAATTATGGGATAGTAATATATGCATTGTTTTAGTTAGTATCAATGAAGGTTTTAGATTACTTTATATATTAGGATATTGTTGCATGAGGATAATTTTGGGGTTGGGAATTTCATCAAGGTTTGATAAGTTAAGGTTTATTATAATTTCAAAGTTATTGATAACCCCTTTATTTAATTAAATTAACATTTAATATTTTATGTATTTTAGGGATTAGGATAATAGAACATTATTAAAACCCCTAGGGAAATTCAAAGTACAGAAAAATATCCTAAATTTTAGAAAATTATGGATTTTATAGTCACTAGAAAATTATATACATGTATGGATACTATAAAGTGGATTTGTTTGTGGCATTGATACACTTGGGGGTAATCATTCTAAAAATATATTTTTTAATATCAACTCAATCTTCACCTAGTAGACAATGAGGGGGGATAAGACTATATAGTTGGACTGGCACTCCTCGGGGTATGATTTGTAAATTAACATGCTCTTTATGATACAATAGATGGATTTGAGTATATTTAGGTTAGAGAAACTAATTATAAAATGACCATAGACATCCTAGGTTAAACTAAAGTAGTTATATATTGAACCAATAATATCATAGTTGAGATAAAAGTTTTATAGGTTGAAATAATGGTTTCATTAGAGAATACATCATATAATTGAGTTTTAATATTCCTATGATGATTTACTCTGATTTTATGAGATATTATCCTAACCACTTTGGTTTTAGTATTTAGTTGTAATTAGGATCATGATAATGGGCATGTGAATGGAATGTTTCTAGAAGCCTCAGTGTCATATTACCCAACTAAAGAAACATATTTTTCATAAATTTTATTGAAATATTAAAATCAATATATAGGCTTATTATGAGGGGAAATATTTATCTCCTCGTGATACCAAAGATATTATGGTACACAACGCATTTACAATTATATATTTAGTTATGAATATCTATTCGATACCCTTGAATAATTTTATTAATAAGTTATAATTAAAATTATGATGACATAATTTATTTAAGAGGGAGAATGGGGAGAATATAAAACCATGATATTTTAAGTTATATATTCCTATAAAACCTAACATGTTTTATAACATGTGATATAAGAAACTCCAAAGCATAACAAAAAAAGTAATATTATAAAACTATTAAAAAGTATCCATATAATTTTTTGGTAAAAAAGAGGTAATCGGTTTATAAAATATAAGTATAAATATAAAACCGTTATTAATATTAATGCCTTAATAAAATTCAATTATTGTAGCTAAGTAACTAATAATACATATTTATGATTTAAAATATAACCCTTATAAAATTGGATTTTATATGCTTTATTTTAAGATACTAAATTTATTATTTATAAAAAATATTATTCATATGAATAATATTTTAATAGTAAATTTGATTAGTAATGGATATGTAAGAAAAATAATGATATTTCATATTTTAAAAATGTTATTTTCCAATGAAAATGGTTTTCATTGTATATTTACGATTTTATTTAAAAACTAAATTCTAAAATTTTTGAATTTTTAATTTGAAAATTTTGATTTCATTTTTTTAGTTATAATAACTATATTATCTTAAGCCAAATGTTTTGTTATTTTTTTTAAATAATTTACTTTTAGGTAAATAATTAAAAATACAATTTTTTACAAAAGTTGCAGCATTCATGGATATATCAAGAAGTAAGTATAACTTAAATACTTATAAAACATTTTCCATGATCATTGATTTATTTAAGGATTAAAAATAAATTTAAAATGCTATTTTGGTTTATAAAGCCTATGTTTCACAATTTATAATCTTATGTAATTTTTTCCGATAAAATAAACTATTTTGGTCTTTTTTCATAATTAAATATTATTATGAAAAGAATATTTTTTTATATATTTAAAATTAAAATAAAATTTATTTTATTCATAAAAAACTTGGTTATAATATGAAAAAAAAATTACTGATAATTTTATCCTACACAAAAAATTTAAGCTTTCAATCACTTTTTTAAAAAATGAGTTTTTACGTGTGAAATGCTCTAATGATAAAATTTTATTTTATTATTCATATAAATATTATTTGATAAAATAAATTTCATATTAAGAATAATTATATAAAAATATGTAATAAGGATCATTATCTTTTTAGGCATTAAAAGTAAATTACTTAGGTAAAAAATAATTACCATGGTAAAAACCAAAAATGTTAAAAATATAAATTATAAGAGTAAATGGCTTGATAAATGTTTGAAACATGTGTGAAAAATAATATTAGAGTATTTTTTCACCTTATATCATCCTAAAATTCATTATTTCCCACTTTTTGATCCTTTGACTCTTGAATAGTGAAATACCATTATTGAAATGTAATGGGTACTTACAAAATTACCCTTAACTTTACTTATGAAAGGGGATCACTTACACCACTTCATTATATAGAATTCTATTTTAATTTCATCCCAAAACTCTAAATATTTTCCACTTATAATACTATCTCAATATCATAATCATTTTTTCTTGATTAGATAGCCTAATGACTCCATTTCTTAGTAGATTTCCAAGATAAATTTTAAGTTCTCAATGTGAGTATTTCTTACCCATTTTCTTTTTCTCCTTAATATTGATTTTAAAAAACTTTATATATACCAAAATATAAAGACAAAAGTTTTACTAATATACTATAATTTTATTATATTAATGTAAAAACTATTATTCAATTCTTTCCATGCACTCGTAAAAACAATGAAACATCAATCATATGTATGTGTGGACTACCAGCTCTGTGAAATGAAGTTGTTCGGTTTTCATCACCACCTCTCATGGATGGTGATAAATATGAATTTTATCAATTAATAATTTTCAAATATTATAATTAAAATTTATCAAATACCTTTATTTCATCTCCTTTTTTGAGAAATGGAAACTTTAATTTGTGTATGTGCATACTACCACCTCTAAAAATGATGAATTTCATTTGTCACCACCAAACTTCCTGGATGATTCAAAGAATAAATTTAAAGAAGATTAATGATATTTATAGAAAATTTAAGATTTTTTGAAAATAATATTATTATTATATAAAAATATGTACATACTCATTAAAACATTATAACATGTTCTCGTTTGGGTTGGTTTTACCACCAATGAGAACAATGGTAAAATATTTATTACATGAATGATTATAGAAAATTATATAATGATAATATTATATAATATTTATTTATTAAATATATTTTAATTATTATAAATATTAATTATTTATATCTGATATATTTATTAATATATCTCCTTTTGGTCATTTTACCTAACAAAACTAGTTTTCACAATTTCCATTTTCACAAACCATAACATTATCATTCACTAAATGAAAATGGGATATGATGAATCATTGAAACACCATGATTATATTATATTGGATAATATAGTAATGTTGATATTTTTTTAATAAACTAGAATCATTAATTCCACTACAAAACAAGTATGAAATAATTAATTGGAGTTTCTAGTGTTCCATAGTGAAAATAATCCATAATGGACTAACATATTTGTAATAAATGGTTATAAATGATGTGTATAAATATAAATATATTTTAATAAGTTTATGAAATATGTTATTAATATATTTATGATTATTATACAAGAGGTAATAGAATGTTTGAGTTAATGGGGAATACAATGTAATGGGTTTTGTGAAAGCATCAGGAGTCACAGTTACATAATTCTTTACAGATGAATAAAAGAATGAACAAAAGAAAATAAAAGGAGGTTGAAAATGGGAAAAAGTGATTTATATAGTCTGAGAAATGATCCCAATGTCCATAGAGAGGTATAAATATCAATATGACTTAGGAGAAAAATTACAAGGATATTTCATAGAGTATCACATGCCAAAACCCTAGCTCAAATGAGCACATAAAGAACATAGTGAAATTGTGAAACGGACCACATAGTAAGTCCATTATGCTATAGTGGGCAATTTTTAGAAGTCTATGAAGATATAATATCATTGTCTCTAAAGTAAAATTTGATATACAGTAACAATTTCAAAGTCCAAAATGTGGTATGGTGTGTAGTCTAGGCCACTAGCATTCTTCACAACTTCATTTGAATGGATAATGCTACATTATTCCAATAAAATATCACTTGGAGCCTTATCCTATATATTGATTTTAGTGACTTAGATAAATTACTTAATATGATATCCTCCACTTCATCACTCATCATTGCATGCTTCCATTCAAATATTCAATTTCAAGATTATAATTCATGAAGTACCGATTGCTTTCCCTTCTATTATCTCATAGTGTTATCACATATTTTTTAGCTCATCCTACATTAACCTATGAAGACCAATAGTGGAAAAAATCATCAATTTTTCTATCACCATTAAAATCATCAACATGTATACTATATTATTGTTTTTCTTGAATCTTATATAATTTAAGCAACACATCATGTATCAAGCCTCTGATAAAATGGAACTTCTACTAAATATGATTTATCATGGTATGAAATACTTTGTTCTTTTCAATATGTATAGAACTTTGACTATCGTAGTGCAATAAATTTTTTTATCACTTTCTACCCAAATCATCCAATAATTTCATCATTCAACCATCTCTTTTTTATATTATATTATGGTAAGGTATAATGCCTCTTTGTTGGATAATTCCACCACATTCTATAATTGAGATATCAACCTCACTACAATTACTCAATTGGTAAATAAATAACCAATTACACTCCTAATATTTTCAATATCACATCCAATGTCGGTATCCACATACCCCTTTAAGTTATTTGCTTTCACGAAGCACATATATATTTCCTTGATTCCCTTAAAATACCTTAATATCAACTTCATAGCTTCCTAATGTCACTTTCCATTTTTATCCATGTACCTTTTCACAACTCCCACTATAGGATCAATATCAAGATAGGTTAAACCCATGGAATGCATCAGGATTCTAATAGAGGATGTATATAAAACATTTTCTATATACTCAATAACTTATATTGTCCTTGATGATTTCTTCTTTGAAAATTTGAAATCTCCTTCTAGGGGAATAGAAACTGACTTTATTTCTAGAATACTTAATATTCTAACAAAATTACAATGTAGTCATCCAATGATGACATAAAATATCTATATATATTGTATCTCATGATCTTCATCCCTAAAATTTTGTCAAATTATCCAAGATCTTTCATCTCAAACTCCATAACTAGATACCCTTTTTTCTCATCAATCCTCTACATATATGATCCTACAATGAGCATTCTATCCACATAAAAAAGTAATATAATTCTTCTATCACTAAAATACTTGAAATAACATCATTGATCCATTTCACATCATTTATATGCATTTTTTCTCATGAATACAATAAACATATTATTCCACTATCCAGGTTTCTGATTTAACCCATATAAGTTATTCTAGAGTTTTCACATAAGTTCTTCTTTCCTTGACTCAAAAAATAACATTGGGTGTTGTATCTAAATATCCTCCACAATAAATATATGAAGTTAATCTATCTTTACATCGAGCTTCTCAATATGAAAGTATCTTGATGCAACAATACAAAAACCGCCTAGATAGTGGTAAGCTTAACTATAGGTTACAAAATTTCAATAAATTCCAAACCATTTTTCTATTAAAATCATTTCACAACAAGTCTTGCCTTATACCACCTATTACCATCATATTCTTATATGAAAATATACACCCATTTATTATTAAATTATTTCTTTCCATGTGGAAAATGTCTCAACTCCCATGTATTTCTTTCATGAAATGAATAAATTTCCTCCCACATTTCCATCTACAACTTGTTTGGGTCCTTCAACTATATTGGTTATTCCAAATATTATGTTTCTCTATCATTAGTTAATAATATATAATGTAAGGATGATGGGTACCATTTCACAGGCCTTATCACCCTTATTGATCTCCTAAACTCCACTTGAGGAGTGAGATCCACTATTTTTAGTGTCAATTTATCTGGTACACCTTCAATCTCCAATTTCTCATGGAACTATAATTATTTATTCACACTATAAACTTCATGTTCATGATGGTACTTGTACATGAAAACTTAATTAAATATCATGTTCTGTATTTTGATGGAAATATTTTTCTAATCATCCCAATAGAAATAATAAGACTCTAAAACACCTTATGTAATAAGGGAACATTATTTTTACTTAACATAATTCTTTTCTCTTGTATTAATATCTATATGTATATATAAAAAATATCCAAATACTAGTAAATGTGAGTCTTACCTAATTTATAGACCAAATCTCCTTAGTTATACATTTTACCATTAGTACAGATAGACTCTTTTTTATTAGATATGTTTACATGTTCACTACCTAAGCCTATAAAGTGTTAGGTTTTGTATCCACATACTCCTATCATGTTCATTCAGTGTCTTATTCATCCTTTCAGATACACTATTCTGTTGTGGTAAACCTAGATAAGTATTCTCCCATCAAATTCCATTATAAGTATAGAATTCCATGACCTTTATTCGCATAACCCAATTATTTCATCTTTGACCCTAACTAATTCTCTACCATGGTCTTCCACTTCTAAAAAATATTAAATGCATCAAATTTTCTTTTTAGAAAGTAATCCCATACCTTCCTTGTTGATTCACTGATAAATGTCAAATAATATTACGACCCTACAATGGAATATTTTATTATAGTCCCCCAAACATCAGTGTGTTCCAGGTCTAGCTTCCTATACCATGGTGTTCTTCCTCCTTTTACAAATTATACCTTCTTATTCTTTCCAAGGATACAATATTCACACAAGAAAACTTCCACCAACTTTAAATCTGAGAGTAATATTTTTTTTTACATTTCTTTCATCCCCTTCTCACTTATGTGGCCTAACTTTTAGTTACTAATTTTTTAATCCTTAGTATAATTTATCAATACAAGTATGCATGTAAAAGTATATTTCATGTTATAATGGGTTCCATTCTTTACTCAATGGGTTATGACCACAGTTCCCTTTGTAATCTTACATGCACCACCAATGAAAGTGGTACTAAAACATACATCATAAAGCTGCTTGAAAAAATAATAATATTTCTTATTAATACATGGATATATCTCAAATTTTCCAAAACTAGAAAACTCCCAATATTGGTTTTTATATGTTAATATCCCTTATCCACAATCTATAAGTGTTCATCATCATCAAGATATACCATGACAAAATTTATAAGAACATAATTTCTCAGAAAACCATTTTCTGAAGTGGAATGGAAGGATTCCCTTGAGTCAAAAATAAAAAACTTTATATGGCTATACGCACTTAGAAGTAACACATCATCGGTTCCATTAGCCTTTGTGTTTTCTATATTGGTTTTCAGTTCCTTACATTTTTCTCTATACTCCTTCTTAATGTGTCCTTTCTTCCCATAAATTCAGTAGGTTGGACTAGTCCCCTTTTCCTTGTCTCAACTATTTACCCTAGATTTTGATCATCCTGTATGATTATTTTACTATATGAATTTTCATATTCCTTAAAAATTTAGAGAAAAACTATAAAATGTTCCTGATTTTCTTGTTTGAATATCATTACTAAGGATCAGGTCTTTCACATCATTCAGAATCTACTTTGTATTAGCTTATGAAAAAATCATGGCTATTACAGTCACATCCCAACTATTAGGTAATAAAGACAATACAACTAGTGAACATATATTATCATAAAGAATAATTCCAAATAATGAAAACATACTTGTGATGGTTTTGAATTCATTAACGTGATCTGTAATAATATTCCTCTCAATCATTTTCAGATTAAACATTCATCTAATAAAGTACACTTTGTTCAACATAGAAGGTTTCTCATACATATTCATGAGAGATTTTATCAACCTAGTCATCATATTATCCACTTAGATGTTAAATTCCACATTATTTTAAAAATTTAAGGGGAAAATCCCTTAACCTATTGATCTAGTATCTCCGACTTTGTCTTCTCAATATATTTTGGTTTTTCACCAAAAATAAATAAGTGAAACTTTTTCTAATAAAGATAATCCTTGATCTTTAACCTTCAGTAAATTAAATCAGTTTCACCAAAGGGATAAATCATTACCTTTCCTTCTTCCATAGAAATCTTTCATTTATAGAAAACTAAAACTAGATCTTCTGAACTCAACCTTTGATATTAGTTGATGCATAAGCATCTGGATTCATAAGGAAATAATGGTTTGTATATGAATAAAATAAGGAAACATTACAATAAGAAGATAAAAAATGGATATAATGATATATGTGGTCCAGGAAATGATTCCTATGTTTAGAGAGAGGCAAAAATATCACTATGTCTTGGGAGAAAAATTATAAGGCAATTTCAAGGAGTACCACATGTATAAACCCTACTTAAATGATCTCATAAAGAATATGATGAAACTATTCCACCAACCACATAGTAATTCTATTATTATATTGTGACTGGTGGTTAGAATTCTATAGAGCTATAGTAACTCTATCTCTAAATTCTATGATTTTACTACAAACATGTTGATATTTTAATTACTATAGTTCCATATCAGTGTCACCTAATTATCTCTATTATAAACTATTTAGAGTTACTATAGTTCCTAATCAATGAGAACCATGTGAGTTTTGGTCTATTGTGTAGTCTGATCCACTAGCATTTGGCCCAACTTCTTCTAAATAGATCAGGCTACACCATTTAAACAAGGGGTTTCCAATCTCAATTTCTTGAGACATAATTCTTATTATAAACCATGATATCTTTAATAAGATATGATTACTAACTAATGAATGTCTTTTAGAATATCCATTTAATTCATGGGGTATAAAGATCCATATCATTATGATTCTTCAAATGGATTTTGAATCAAAATATACCAATGGTTTAAGTGTTATTTTTCTCTATTTTTAATTCCATGATACTTGTTTGATATTTCACACCATAATTTCTTTCATATGGTGTATTAACTTAACTATTAACTTCAATTATAGTGAATATATTTCATTGCATGATATTATAATTCACCTTTCAGGCTGCCATATTATTTTATTTAGATTCCTATATTACCATCACAGTATGGGTTTCTTCTTCAATCTTAATTTCAAATCAGAATTTTTTTAAAAGATAATACATATAGGGAATTTTTATTCTCTCTATTTATAAAACCGCCCATCATTTTATTCCCATATAGTTATATTTTTTGGGATTATTAAATGTTATTTTCTATCATTGATATGATTCATCATTTCTTTTTCTTTCCTAATCATTGAATATTTAAAAACATAATTTTTCTTCCAATTATTTTCCTCAGTAAACACTCTATATTTCCTTCCTTTGATTAAAGGGTTTTCACCTAGATTCCATATGTTTATTTATTTGGAAAATTAATAACTAAACAATAAACCCTTAACTATATATAGTGTAATTTTATGTATTCTTAAATATAAATCTATTTCATTTATCGAATAGGGAAATATTGAAAATTTATATACTTTTTATTCTAATAGGGATATTTATAAATTAATAAGGATCATTGGATATGTATTATATATATTATTAATTCCTTCATATTATGAATTAGTTAGACTTAATTATTTATGGTTGGGGCCCCCAATAGCCCCTATATGCATCAGTAGGTCTCATGAGACCAACAATAATAGGTATTTTGGTGTATTATGGCCCAGAATAAAATGTTTCCTAGACACATGACCTTGAAAATAAGATCATGATGTCTAAAATCATGATGTATTGGATTAGGGAATGGAATTAGAAATCAGAAATTATGATATTCATAACTAAGGAATTAGTTATTATTATCCATGAGATCTATTTAGTTTAATTGTTACACATGGATAGATTATGATTTTGGTTTCATTATATTATGGAATTATTTTTTATTATCTATTATTTATATATTATTTATTCTCATATTATTATAACTTATGGTATATTATTGTTATCACTTATGTTTACCCTTACTGATAATTTTATCTAACCCTTATTATGTTCCCATTTCCCTAGGTTGTTAAGAAAAGGATTACACATGATATGTCTAAAAGAATATCATGTGTGGATAATTTACAGGAGATGTTGAAGACTTATTATGGATTAAATAGTTTCTTATGTAGTGGGTAAAATTTTCATTTGTTGATAACAGCATGGGATTTATTAGTTAATGATTTTTCCAAATTCTATAAAACTTTAAATTGAAAACATTTTGGGAATGTATATAATGAAATATTTTTTATAAGACATGAATTACGGGAAAGTTGCATCTTGATCATCACACAAGGATTGTGTAGGGGGGTATAATCATTGTAACTCCCCAACCCTAGAAGCCTGGATCCGATGCATTATTTTAATATATTTTCATGATTACAATGATTCAAGTCCCGAAAGTTCGATT
Organism: Viscum album; assembly: GCA_963277665.1. Taxonomy (NCBI): domain Eukaryota; kingdom Viridiplantae; phylum Streptophyta; class Magnoliopsida; order Santalales; family Viscaceae; genus Viscum; species Viscum album. Next base: position 1,124,194,496 of record OY728147.1, on the reverse strand, counting down.
AGTTTAGTAGTCTTGGAAAATAGATTACATACATGAACGTTACATTACACATTCAAACATAAAACACAAAATAAATAATCCATTTATAATTACATTATTCCCCAAGCTTAACCCTACATATCAAACATAATAAACTTCTTGGAATCCTAGGAAAACAAAACATACAAAAGGGGTGATCTCAGATGCTCAGTAAGGGTAAATAATTTAGTGGAAATTATAAACTTTTATGGAAAGATGTGTAAAAAAACAACATCCTTTTAAACATAAACTTGAATATAATATATAGAAAATAAATAAAGCATTACCATATAAACATGCACATGTATATTTTACTAGTCGAACAATCACATGTAATAATTAATTTTAAAATGAGGGAATACCCAATGTTAGACATCATTACCACATAGTCAAGGCCTCATGCCAAGACTATAAATAAAAGTTTTGTCAAGGCCTTGTGCTAAGACATTAATTTTTCTCATGATCCTTACTGATGCATCGAGGGGCAATAGTGGGCCCCACCCATCACTTACTAAGTCCACTGCATTCCTCATATGAAAATGTTGAAACATAACATAAACATTCATATGAGAACTAGCATACAAAATTTTAATACTTAAACCATAAACCAAGAAGGGTATAAAAATATAACATCCACAGTCAAACATATCATAACTCATTAAATACAATATGGAAGATTGTATTGTAATAAATCAACCTTAATCAATAATAATATCTTGTAACGGATTTTGACATAGTTGAAAATGATATGTAAAACATTTTGAGAGAAATAACCCTATTTGTGAAATAATTTAAAAGTCACACATTTATAAAGGAAGTAATTTAGAAGATATTTTTAATCAAAGTGATCCATACCACTTTGAAACTTTTTAAAGGAATTAACATTTTTTAAAAATCATGTCCATATAAATAAATCTCTAAAACCATTTTGAAAACATGGACATTAATGAGAGATATTTAGAATAATAAATATTTAAAACCTTTGAAATAATGTTTTAGTTAAATATTACCTTAAAAGAATCATTTTGAAATTTATTTTATGAAACATGTACTTATATAATAAATAGGTCCCATAAAATACATAAACCGTCTTGGATAATAATGAGATTGAGGAATTAACCCTTACCTTACACTTTTCTTTGGTCGAGGGTATGTTTAACCACCTATATAATGAACATAGTATGTTATTAAATCATAATAGAACCATATTCATATTTATTATATCATACATGATTCATTTATGACTTTATACTTCCCTTTTAATAATGAAATCCATGTTAAATTAACATTTCGGGTAATAATTGTTTTCTTTATCATACGTGTTTTAACTTTTTATTCTTGATCGTATCATTTAGATCATGATTTAAATACATCCAGAATATAAATCATGATTTATATATCATATATATCTGGAATGTAAATATAAATAATATATAGATATATGAAATTTAAAACACCATTTATGGAGACTATAGGTCATATGTACGCATAAACGCTTTTTCTGTTTTCATATCATATTGAACGAAAGTAAGTGAATAAGATATATGTAATTACATAAATATATATATATATATATACAATAGTATTATTATTTCATATATTACATACTAATTAATAATATATATATTTTTATAATCATCATTGAATGATGAATGTGGAAATAAATCTCATCGCGTCGTGGAGACGGTAAGCCGTACATGCACACGAGCGAAGTTATCATTTCCTTAATGATTAAAAGGTGTGTAATTAGATGGTATATTAATTTTATAGATAAATTATAAAGTTATTTTAATTATTTATATACATATTAATCATCATAATATCTATCCAAATAACATAGTGTTGAATAACAAATTACATCACGGTGTGGAGACGGTAAGCTGTACGTACGCACACATGGTGACATTATCATTCATAGGATGGATAGAATAATGAGTATGGTTGTACCATATTTATGATAACATCATAGTATGTATAAGGTACTGGAGTTATTATTTTGTTATAGAAATAATAAATAAAGATAAAGTGGAAGAAGAAAAGAACTTTGAAAGAGGTGATAAAATAATTACCTCTTCTTTGGGTGTTTCCTTTTGATTTGAACAAAAGGGCTCCTTAGGTTGGATTTTTTCTCAAGTTAATTCCTCTAGGTTTAATTGAGGGAATTTGGGAGGAGATTTGGGTAAGTTTTGTCCAAGACAAATTTCTTTGGAGGTTTTATTTTGAGAGAAGGGGAAGTACCCTTTTATAAGAGAGGTGAGGGTCACTTTAGGAAAAGTTTGAAATATTAATTTATTATATTATAATTTTCGGTTTCTAATGACTCAAAATTAATTTATTTCGAAGAAAAGGTGGGTATGGGTATAAATCCTCTCAAAAGATAGGTTTTAGATAGGTTTAGGTCACCACATTAACCTTATCTTTTAGATTTAACTCTTAGTTAAATAGTTTAACTTTTACCATGTATTCTTGTATTATTATAATAAATGTTTAATAAACTTACAATAAAAAGACAATAGAACCCCAAGTGGTTCATTATTGATATATATAACCTTATATAAGTCCTTTGGATGAACGTTATATTTTTATGAATATTATATCAATTACTAGTATAGTATTTGTTTTAAATACTCATTTATGTCTATTTTGACACTATTTGGTATTTTGTTTTTGTGAAAGTCATAAAAACATTATCACTTCAAAAAAATTATTTAATAAACCCTAACATGTCATATTAACCTATAAAATTAGTTTTATTCATCATAATTTTCAATTTACATTTATTTTAATATTTATAATATCAATTATTTTAATCTTTCAATAATAAGGTAATTACTAGATCATAATTGTGTCATAAATAAATTTAATTATTTAATGTCTAAAAATTATAAATAAAATACCATTATGTAGGAAATATTTTTATATTTATAATTAATATTTATAGTTTAATTTATCTTATGTATAAACCTATATTATAAATGGTTTAGTTATTAATCTTTGAATTTATCACTTTAACTCTTCTTTAAATTAAATAATAATAAATGTCCTAATCTAATTCAAGTGGACCAAAATGATCATATTTTAATCATAAAGTTGATTTTGGTCTAAATACACTTATCCAATATAATTAGAAAATGTGATAGGGTAATTATAATATCATTTTTACCTTTAATTACCCTATTTACTTTTAACCGTGGTAAATAAATGTCAAAAGTTACTATTCACCAAAAATTATTTTTATATTATTGAACCAAATTTTACTTACTGATTTCAACCATGTCTCTTTAATTTTTTAAATTAAATTCATAGAAGTTGTAAAATTATGTTTAATGCAAATTTACAAATGCGCCTAGAAGATGTGTAAAAGACTCTTAAAAGTTCAATAAAATTTTATATTTCTAAACTTATTATAAAATGTCTCTAATAAATTAAATTATACTTATATAGGTATTGTGTATATATTTTGACTTAAAATAAATTCAAATAAAATAATTAATTATTTAAATAAAAAGTCAGTCTTAAACAGTAACGCAGTGTTTTTTACTATTCATCAAAAATTGAAAGTTTTCCGAAAAATACCCAAAATTCACCCTAAGATAATTTTGATATTATAAATCCAAAAATTATGTCTATTTTACCAAATTAAAAACATATAATTTTCATTAATTAATTTAAAATTAATTATCATCTTCAAAACCAAAAAGCGGATTTTAGAGAAGTAAAAAACTATCAAAATATTGATATGTGTTTATGTCCAATTTAAAGTTGAAATTACTTACAATGAACAACAATGGATTAAATGATAGAAATATAATCTAATTATACTTCAAAACCATTCAAATTTATAATTTAACACTATCAATTATTTAAATTAAAAAAGTTGTTTTCAATTAAGATTCAGTATCTTTCACTATTGATCAAAATATGAAAGTTATCATAAATACCAAAAAATTATATAAACTAAATTTTTGTTTCTTGATTATAAATAAGAATTTAATTTAATCAAATTGAAAATATAAAAGTTTCACATTTAGGATTTAAAATGGGTTCGCCATTAAAAGGCAGAAAACTGCATTTTTGAAAAATACTTCTTTTATCTGAAAAATTGAATTTGTCCTTATATTATGTCTAAGAAACACAAAATATGAATGTTAAAATTATACGAGATATATATAAAATTACAAATTAATAGTCATAATCTTTTTTTAGATAGCTAGTTTTATAGGTTGTGGTGAACTTGAACTTGGTGTTGCGTACATCGCACGCTATTGTATTATTTAAAGAGAAACATACCATGGAAGATTGGGGTGTTACAATCATACTCATTAGGACTCCCCAAAGACCATAAAGGGAGAAGTAAGAAACAATTAAATTTATTCCTAGAATGGGAGCTTTCCTTGAGGAGGAAAATAATGAAAAATATAAAACCACATCATCTCAAGATTCCTAGAAATAAGGAGTAGCTGAAAGGGATTCAAGAAGAATAATATAGATATGATTAACACTAGAAGACTTAGGGATGCTTATAATTTCTGATCATCATGGATCTAATCCCAAAAAACTACCACACACATGTAGCCAGTGTTTCTCAAAACATTGAAGAGTCTACAGATCCTAAAGTCAATATCCAGTCGTAACATCATGTTTCAAGAAAAACCCATAGGGTTTTGAAGAAACAAAAGTCTCACAAAATATTGCACCACACAGGCCTGCAATAACCATGGAACCTTATAAATATAGGAAGGAGATTCAACTCAACCATAAATCTCACACACCCATCAAGGTATCACGCACTATATGTTGGTAAGGAAAAAACCTAAATATGATGATATAGACTCTGAGGTTTTAGATTACAACCTCTGGTAACTTACACAATCATGCCCTTAGATAATTCTAGAGGATCTCTTCCCCATGATAATTAATGAAATAACAACTCCAATATATGATCATTATCCCATTATATCATTATAGAGGGGATAAATAGAAACTCCATGTGTAGAAGATCTCTTCCCAATAATGTGGGTGAAATATTGACCATGGATAACCCAGGTTAAACCTATGGTATTGTTGATTGAAGGGAACAGTGTCATAAAGTAGGAAATTTAAAATTTATTTAGATGTTAACTCTAATATCTCTGATACAATTACTGGTTATTAACTCAAAAATTTAGTTTATCATGGTAAAATATGTTTTATAATATGGAAGTATAGAAATCAAACACGACCCTCCTTTCTCTACTAAATCAATAACTTTTAATAATGATTGAAAAAGAAAGCTCAAGTAGCCCAAAAACTTTTTCTAAAATTCAACTTGAAATAAAAAACACTTTATAATATATCACAATCCTCTTATATTATTTGATTTCATAATAGACCAAGAGATACTTTTGAATATGTTATGAAAAATCAACATTCCCATCTTACTCACTTTGGGAAATAGAATATGGTATGTTATAGAGTTTTTACAATGGATGATATGCAAGTCCTTTATTCAACTAAAAAATATAGTGATCTTAGAGAAGCATATACCTTTATTTTATTTTCTAAATTTTTTTATTATCATAGGTTCTATCAATTTTTTAAAACCTCAAATTAAAAAATATCTCAAGTTATTAATGATTACTTTTTAGGGAGGATGTTTCATATATATATATATGTGTTAAATCCAAATATTTTTTATAATTATTTGTCTCTAACAACATCCATTTCAACCAAGGTGAAACATTTGACATCTTATTACTATCTTTTATGTACTTATTAACACTTTATTTGATTCTATTTTTGGTTTGGGTGTGTTTCGATCCTTTTAGGGATAGATATTATATGTTGGAGAAAATGAGATAAAGTCAAGGGATGTATGTTTTTTTGAATCAATTGATTTGATGTATAACTATGGAAAAGTATTTCTTGGGTTTTGGGATATTATTAAGAGTTTTCAATTATGGTTTTCATTTGGTATTTATTATAAAATATACGTATGGCGTAAATATCTGAATTACGGTGTAAGTATAGCATTGGGCACAAGCTATAAAAATTCTTTGATCCATAAAACCTTTTAGGATGAAAATTTTTTTACACTATAAAACTCATTCTTATTACATAAAATCTTCACTTAAGAAAATTTAATATAAAGAGACATGTTTTTTAGTATATGTGAGTTATGGGAAATTTACTATGTAATATTGATATTTACATCTTAAATCCCATGTTCCCGGTGGGTTTTATTTGACACTTACATAAATCCATACTATTTCATGGTAAGTAATCTCCCTCAATACCTATGCCTCTCCCCAATGTATTTGGAGTGATTCATTCTCTCTAAATAGTATAACTTGGTGTGGTTGATCTCTAGTGTAGTGTGTTTTCTTCCTTTATGTATGTGAGATCTCCCTATCTCTGTTTAGCTATGTTGATCTCAATTTCACAATGGTTTGTGTATTTTATTTTTCAAGGACTAATAACCTGGATGTGATCTTTTTTTATCCTTTATAATTTTCCTTCATTCCTTGTCTTTCGGAAGTCGATCTATATATTTCTATTCTTTATTTTCAAAGGCGATTATGTTTTCTCAAATATTGATGTAGGTGTTTCTATACAAGGGGTTAATTCTTCAATTTATATATTTTTTATCAATTCCTTTGTATTATTAAAATAAAATACATGATCTAACATTAGAATGGTTTTTTAGATGAGATTCGTGTTTTTAAAGTGGTTCTATTTAAAAGGGGATTTATTTACATCAAGTGTTTGATTAAATGATTTAATTGGAGGTTTGGGTTTTAAAATTTCTTTAATCCTAAAAGTGGAATGGATTTGATGTGAATTTTTTTTACTAAATGTTGTAATGGTTTTGAAATGGCTTTTTAAAAACTTAGTGCATTAGGTAACCTTGGTTTCATCAGGAAATATACATGTCACTATTTGTGTGTGTGATTCCATAAGAGGTTTTATATCACTTAAGTGTGTGTAATTACACCATAGGTTATATTGATAGGATCCACCATAGAGTTTTATTAGGGATTTTCTTTTATTTCCAGCATGCATACCCGTAGGTTAGAGCCCAAATGGGGTTATTTTTCATTTATGATTGGTCCATTACAGGATGGTTTTCATGGTTATTTTCGCACATTATTATCTTATGGTGTATCCATGGTTTATTACCAATTTTCTCACACACTTGAAATATTCATAGATTTTGTGAATATGGTATGAATTTATGAAAACCAAAAGAACATTTTAAAAAAAGGTTTACCTTTATGAAAATTCATTGTAAATTAGATTTTTTAAAAGATATATCTTGTGAATTATTGATATTAGTACTTTTATAGATTCATTTGTGGTATCCCATTGGGATTTTTTTTATCACACCCTACTTTTTCATTTGGGAAGTTGTAGATGTTTTTTTGTAGGATTTAGGTAAAGGGAAGAGAATTATATAGAATTTTGGATTCTCTTGTTTTCGTCGTATATATAGTGGGATGGTTTTTTGGTGACAAGTGGTCATGTAGGGACTTAATTATACTTATAATGTCTTATATTTCTAGTTTTTTCAATTTATATTGAGTTTTTATGTCTCACGGGTATTTTTTATTTTTTCCATGTTTTACCCTAATGGTTTTCCTTGTTCAGGTTTATCATGAGACAATTTGCTTCTACTTTTTTTGTTCTTCACCATGTGTCAGACCACCTTGGGTGACATTTCTAATCAACCTTAGTTGGTTCATTACAAAATTGGTATCAGAACCATTACCTTGCATAATATTTTATGAAACTCCATGGGTTTGGTTTAGTGTCTTGGTAAATGGGAGTTATGGCCATCAGAATCTAGATATAAAGATTGGGAAAGAGGCCTATCCAGTTCACTCCCATTACTAATTCTCTGTTCTCATGGGTGGTTAGAGACTTTTTCCAAGTTTTATACTTTTGGTTAAAGTTATTTTAATGAAATCAATATTGTGTTTATTTAAATGGAATTATAATTTTTTTGGTATTTTGTTTGTAACATTCATAACTGCTTTAAATTATTTTTTTTTCAAAGAAATGATATTGATATCTGAAGTTAGTCTTATTATTTTGGAATTTTATTGTAAGATAATTGGTTTTTTATTGTGATTATTAAAAAATTACTCCAAGAAGATATCTTCTAAATCTGATTGAGGAAGCTGCAATATAGGTTCCATAGGTGGGCCCTTCTTTAGTAAAATCTATAATCATCGCTATTCAGACTCTAAGTCAAATAGGTTTTAGAAACCTAGGATGAGAAGTGGACATTGGATTAGAATTTACAAAAATATAATCCACCCACCTTCCATGGTTACAAAGGTACCCATTAATTTGAGGAGTAGCTTGAGTGAGTTGAGGGGATCCTTAACTTTCTTAATACTCTAGAGGAATCTAAGGTGGGTTTTTTCATGTATATGATTAAGGGGTCAAGAAAGGGATAGTGGGACTCTGTTATGCAATCTATGTTGCATGAGGATATTACATGGGATTCCTGTAAGAAATAAATCAACCAAATTTTTTATTCAGAGGCATTACATGTGATAAATTCCTAGGATTATATAACCTTAGAGTAAAGGGAACAAACCATTTTAGATTATTCCACTTGTTTTTATGAGTTGGTGTATTTGGAACCAGAGCTAGTCACCAATGATTACCTAAAGTCTCGATAGTTTGAGTTGGGATTGAGGTATGATATTTGGTCAATGATAATTATCATGTTTCTTCAAACCTTTTTATAGGTAATCATTAAGGTTTATTTGGTATATGAATACAAAGTTGCCAAAATAGGTTTGGGTGAAGCTTCAATTGGTGTTATTGTTATACTAGGTGTATCTTATGGATAGAAAAATAACCAAAAAGGTTGTAAGTTTTCTTCAAGATTAGTTTCTAGAAATTTGAAAGAATGGTAGTAGGTTTTTTGATATCAATGTGGAAATCCTGGTCATAACAAGCCTAACTATATGGAGGATCCCAACACTTTTCATCATTATGGACAATCTTTCCAGCTTAGGAATTTTTGTGAAAGGATTTCCCAAGGAATTAAAGAGGTATCCACCCACACCAAGGGTTTTAAAGTTCATATTGATGCTTCCAAGGGTGGTGGATCATATCCTCAATCCAATGGGGATGTTCATATGGATAATAAATCCAAGGGAGGATTCAAGACCAGACATAATTATGTTTTGAATTATGCACCAAATGAATCTGAAGCAACTTCATATATTGTTAGAGGATTGGGGTTTGTTTTGTCTTATATAGTACTATATTTTTTTTGATACATGTGTTACTCATTCATTTATATCATCAAAGTTAGTTTACATTTTTGGATTGTGTTCGGTGCTTATGTCATTCTTGTTGGATATTTCAATGCCTTTAGGAAAGCATTTTGAAAAAGGTTTCGAGTGTCCTGTATTTCGGGTGATGATAGATAAGATTGAGGTTGAGTATGATTTCATGGTTTTTGATCTTGATATCTTCAATCTAATTATTGGCATGGATTGGATGATCAACATTAAGTCTCAGATCAACTATTATCATGGTTGAGTTTTATTTTTTATATCCATATGGATTCACTCATGTCTTTCAGGGTGAGTGGTATTCTAGGACTGGGAGAGAAAGGATGGTTGTTCCATATGGTAAGGTGATCTCATGTCAATTTTTAGATATGTTCCTAGATGTAGTTGATCATTTTTTGAGTATCCCACTTCCTACGTTTGTGTGTGCGTACCCCGACATCTTTTAAGATGTTTTTTCTATTACATCACCACTGAGAGAGATTTAATTCATCATTGACCTGCATCCCAGTATGATGCCCATTTCAATTCCATAATATCATATGTAACCTTCTATGTTTTTTGAACTTAAGTTTCATCTTGAGTAACTTGAGGCTGATGGATTTATTTTTCCAAGTCAGTCATGGTGGGCTTTGTATGTCCTCTTTTCTAAGAAGTCGGATAGAAGCCTTATACTTTATGTGGATTATCAAATGTAAAATTAGGTGATGGTTAAGAGTAGATATCCCTTAATAAGTATTTATGATCTCTTTTATCATCTTAGAAAGGATTTTTTGTTTTCAAATGTTGACCTTAGGTTAAGGTACCACTAGTTGAGAGTCTCAGAAGTATATATACCTAATACATCATTTAGGAGATGGTATGTGCATTTATATTTTCTAGTTATTCCATTTAGTATCACCAATTTTATGGATGTATTTATATATTTAATTAATTGTATATTTCATCGATTCCTAGACTCTTTTGTTTTTGTTTTCATGGATGATATTTTTGTGTACTACATGTTAGAGGAGGAGCACATGGACCATTTTGATATCATTATCAGAACCTTAAGGGAAGATCACTTGTATAGTAATCCTTACAAATGTGAGTTCTTGAATAAAGAAGTAAAGTTTTTAGGTCATGTTAAATCTAATATGGTAATATTAGTTGATCCTAAAAATATATAGGTGGTTATTTCCTGGGAGTAGCCTAGAAATTTGTTTGAGATTCATAGTTTCTTAGGGTTACCTAGTTATTATAGGAATTGTTTTTTATAAATTCACTAATATTACATCTCTGATGAAAGATTTAACCTATAAAAGTATAAATTTTGAGTAGAACAAAAAAATTTGGTGATATTTTTAGGAACTGAAGAAGAGGTTGACTTTAGCACCGATTTTGATTATTCCAAAACCAAGTTCGGTTTATGGTGTTTTCTTTGATTCTTATGGTAAGTTTTGGGGTATATCTTGATGTAGGGAAAAAATTGGTGGCCTATAGATCTCTCTAGTTAAACCATCATGGTAAGAACTATCCTACCCATGATCTTGAGTTGATGGTAGTCATGCATGCACTCAAATTTGACATCACTACCTTTTTTGGATCACATTATAGTATGTTCTAATAAAAAAATCCTAAAGGATTTTTTTCACTCAGAGGGATATGAACTTGTGACAGGGATTTTGGGTTGAGTATCTCTATATTATTTATTTTTATATTTCATATTCTCCCTGGAAAGGGAATTTGGTCATTAATGCATTGAGAAGGAAATTATCGATGCAAGTAGTGACGGAATCAATGGAAGAATGGTATATGATGAGTTTGTTTTTTAAGATGATCTTGGGAGTGGAATAATCCAATGGGTAGGTGTGTTTGGATTTAAAAAAAGGTTGACTCAGCATTTTTTGAGTATTTTAGAATTGAGAAAGTGCATAACATTGAGTTGTAATGTTTTTTGTGAAATCCTAAATGGTGGGGAGACCTCAGGTGAGTTGTCTCAGTATCCTAATAGCTCTTTGTGTTTTAGAAAAAGGTTAGTTGTTACATTTTCTCAAAGGAAAGAGTTGATGGATAGTGAACTCCATTCTTGTTGGTCCATGCACCCTAGGACTACCAAGCTATATCATTAATTGAGACGTTATCATTGGAGGTTGGGGATGAGATGATCAGTTGTATATTTATTATCGTGGTGTCTTACATGCCAGAGGATTAAGTCAGAGTACCAGAGACCTACTGGTTTGTTGCAACACATACCCATTCTATTATGGAAGTGGGATGAGATTTATATGCACTTAATTATCTGGTTTACCGTGAAATCATAGTGTGATGGATGTGATTTGGGTGATCATTGATCTACTCATGAATTAGGCTTATTTCTTCCCTATGAAGGAGACAATGAAAGTGGAGAATCTCAGGGAATTTTGTCATGACCTGACTCGACGAGGCTCAAGATGAAACTACCCTAATCCCACCTCTAATAGGCCATGGGCTGGTGACTAGCACCAAGAATTCATATCACACACATGGGAGGAATTTTTCATATATACATGTATGCACACACAAATATCATAGCCCCTACAATATTTAAATATAAAACAAATGAAATCAATTCATACATACATCTATAATCCCACAACCATAGTATGAAAAAAAGTATTAAAAATCATAAATAGGGGAAAAATACAAGCCTAAGAAAAATTGTAAAGTAAATTTTGGCCTTCTTAGAAGGAGGGAACAAATTTCAAATGAATCATTGGTATACACCTAGGTCTCTCTAGCCCAAACTATCTACACCTTCTTCTAGTCTACCAACGACTCAACAAAATGATCCATTGTATATATAAGACGTGATACATGTGGGAAGACCCCATGCATGGGTGAGTATAAAAATACCCAGTAGGACACCCCGAAACCAAAAAGTATATATCAAAATAATAACAGTCATCTCTACATAGATATATCTCTATAAAATATATAACAAGAATATCCAAATATACTCAAGAAATACACGAAACCTTAAGGTAAAGTCACCACCATAAATTCATTCTAGGATTCCTACTCAAAGGTTCCTTATAACACTCATCCGGGAGAACACACTCCACAAGATAAACTTCCAGTGACAATAATCATCCAAGAGATCATACTCATTGGGTCTAGTCATGAATGAAACTGAGAGAGTTCATCTAAGATACAAAATTGACCATAATACACCTCATAGAAAATATCATATCTTGATACACAGATAGGGGTTCAATTCCTTGGATTAATGGGGGTAAACTAGACCCTACTAGAAACATACTCCTAGATAGGGGATTGACGTCGTGTAGTGTTGGTCACGTCAATTCAAACAAACCCCATCTTAGGTATCACAAAGGGAAATGAGGATCGGTCCGAGCACCTTATAGGGATACATGCTCCAAGATGTTGGGTCAGTGGTATAAGTAGTCTGATACAACACACTCTAAAATAAGGTAATTTCCATCACTGTACAGATAATCAAGAAATTGCATAGGGGTCACCCTCTATGATGGGAACGTGATGTCACAATAAACCCTCACAATAATGGACCAATGTAATACTCTAAAATGATAATAGTCCAAGGAAGTTCAAAAAAATTTATGACCAAACTAAACTAAGGAGAAATATGTCTCCAACCAGTCTTCAAAGGATTATACAACATCTCTCTGGGGTACACGACATGTCTCACCAAATCTGGTACTACCTATGTTTGGGTCTAGAAAAAGTATGGAGAACATATAGGGATCATTATCGGCCTAAAGGGCTCAAAATATAAATCCATTGATATTCCACCGAAAACTACAATGAATGACCAAATGGATCATGTTGTTACAATCCTTATGGAAAAAAAATCAGGATAGGATATTCACTTTCCCCAAACGAACACTCAGGTAAAAGGTCATATTTCACCGTATAAGGCATGAGAAGTGCTTCATTGGCCCCACTCATGAGTCTAAATTAAACACCTGATATTAGTCTCAAAACTTCCACCTTAATATCAGGTTCATTATTCCCCTTACAATTTTTCAATCAAACATTGTATGAAGAAGATACGTCAGATAAAAGATTCTATAACAACAACAACAATATTATTATTGTTGTTGTTATTATTATTATTGTTGTTGTTGTTGTTGTACACTTCATGGACCAGAGATATGAGCCAGAATTAAATATTGAACATTGGTACTGAAATTACAATCTCAAAGTTAGGATCACACTACTACTGATGGTTCGTCAATCCAAAATCACACAGAGAAGTTATGGCCAAAAAGATATTTGATGATAATAATAATAGTAAAAATAATAACAATAATCATAATAAAATTATTATTATTATTATTATTATTATTATTATTTCCCCTAGGGGTGTAGCCTAGTGGTTACTCCTTTGAGGGATCTTGTGGGAGGTCTCAGGGTCGAGTCTCCCTGAGTACTTGAATAGATGATAGATTTCTTTATTTCTTTGTATTCCCCCTACCTAAACCGTTGTGAAAATAATAATAATAATAACATTATTAATAATCTCTCTCCAATAACAAAGTTTCATCCACTTTCATTCCTCTCATGCATAGCACATGCCCTCCTTGTTATCTCATGATTTTTTTCTCTTTTATTCTGTTAATATGACTCATTATTCATTTAATTACCGTTATTTCTTTGTTTTTTCTTTCCGTTTTGTTTACTAATACATTGTAGCACTTATTCTATAAGTCCCACATGAACTAAAATAATTTCATCTCTGCCTTCACCAGACAGCAACCACTCATTCTTCCATGCTCATCCATACCCCCTCTAATTATTTATAATATTATTAAATAATCATAAATAATTATTATAAAAGGGGTGGTTTTAATGAATTTACTTAGATACCTCAAACATGTGGGTGGAACCTAAATTTAATTAATTTAAATGATAAAGATTTATACATCCATATTATTATTATTATTATTATTAAAAATAATAATAATAACACACACTGTACTTCACGGTCTCCCAAAAATTAGATTCTGACTTTTCTTACCTGGAAAACCATTAAACAGGTATCTCTAAATCCACACCTAATCATGTTCTATATTCACATACTATATTTTCATCACCAATTATAAACTTATATCTGCAGAAAAAAAATCTTTTGTGCAAAAGATCAAACCCGTAATGATCAGTTTCTGAGTAAACATCAAACCATCGACCAAAAATAATTTAAAAACGAATGAATATAGAATGGAGATAGAAAATAAAAAAAAGAAAAAACAATATTAATGGACCTTGACCATTGTTTTTGTTAGCATCGATTCATTGTCGTAGTAATAATAACGAAGATAAAGAAGTAAACTAAAGAAATATCAATTCTAAGACCACATGAAGATAAATCAATTACCTGAATCAAATGACTGATCCATGAACTGATTTGTTAGGTAATTAATTTGTGTTTATCATGTGTAAAGAAAATAAGGATAAATAAAAAAACAAATTTCATACCTTTATTTGGATAAATCTCTGAAAAAGAATGAATTTATATCATTTCCATTAATGAGATCCTCGATTTCTGTTGGGATGCCAATTTCCAAAGCTCGGTCCAAAGAGATTCATCTATAGAAGCTCCTACATCATCTCCTCTCTCAAACAACAAGGTTATGAGGTCGATCCTAAAATTTGGTTATAATTGGGTTTATATATAATTATATTAGGTTACTACATCATAAAATAAAAAAAATATTTATTTAATATATTTATTATTTACGACTGTGGTAACTTTTTAACAAACATGTCAAGATGAAAAAATTTATGTTACTCCGAGTGTAAAACCCACATTCTTAACTCAATGATGCCCTATGATTTATAATTCAGGCCCTTGTTTAATAATTATTCCACTTCTTCTGAAAAAATACACATGCATTATATTTAATATATTTAATATATTTCCAAAATTAATTTCTAGTACACTGGCCCTCAGAATCTAACGTCGTCTCAACACTTGGCTCTAGAAATATTTATAGAAGTATTCCAAAGTTTTACACAGTAAAAATCTAGGACATTTCATTATTCCATCTATAAAATAATTTTATCCCTAAAAATCTTAAGTAAGAAAAATATAAGGATATTGATCCCTCAACTGGGTCTCCCACTCCGATAATATCTCCCAATGATTTTCTATATTATCAAAAAACACGCACCTAAGGAAAACACTCACCCACAATGGCCTTTCTGTCAAGACATAGGTAAAGGAAAAGTATCTTAATTATTTAGTGATTTTTCTGGATACCATGGGTTTAGAATGTGGAGTTAGATCTTGGAGAGGGTGGGGTGTTTCTGGTTGCGTCACTTCATATATTTGAGTTTTCATGTCTTTTGATTCTTCTCAAGTATGTCTTTTTATTTCTGTTTGTACACTGATATGGTCTATTGGTTTGGTTATGTTGTGAGTTGTATTTTTTACTCATTCTTCATATAGAGTTTTGGGTGGTTTTATTTATATAGTTGGTATGTTTTATATTCCAAATGTAAAATCATCCCCCTAATGTTCTAGAGAGCCTTGGCATTCATTTCCCACCTTTGGTGTCTTGGGGATGCCACCTAAGGCCTAGTAGCACACCCATAACATCTGAAGCCAATGAGTATTGGTGGGATGTTACAATTTTGGATTAGTTTTAAATTTTAATTAGTTAGTTTTGATTAAAAAATACAATTATAGACTTTGGAATTAGTTTTATTCTTGAATTTAGTATAAAAACATTTTTGTTCTTAAAAAATCATTTTTCTAGAGAACTGTTTTTCATTGAATTTTATGGATTTAATTTTAAATTAAATTCTACTATTTATGTGTGTTGAATTCTGAAAAATTGATTCCATATTTTTAATTAGGAAGTAAAAATTTGGTAAATATTTTACTTTTATTTTTATTCATTATGAATAGTAATCATAGTAAATTTTGTTACCTAGGTAAAGTTAAAATGGGTTAATTAAGGGTAAAAATAATGTGATAAATACTAAAAAGTAACCCTAAAACTTTTCTTATTTTTATTGTATGGGTATATTTCATCCACAATCATCTAAAATTATAATATATGACTTTTTTTATAAAACCATGATTTTTTCCTTTATAATATTTTAATTTAAGAAAAGTCAAAAATGATATTCTCTTTGTTTTATTAACTATAAATTTTTAAAAGAAGGATAAAAATAATGAATGTTAGATAATAAATATTAATTTTAAATATAAATTATTATTTTTTATCAGGGTAATTTATTTCTAATTATTAGTGATAAAATAATTACTTTAAATGCTGATACAATATGTATTCAAATTATATAAAAATAAACTAACTGATTTTAAAAATAATAAAAGTAATATTATTTGAATGAATTATTGTTTTACACAAATTTTGTTATAAAATGAAATATTAAATATTTTTTAATGTCTTATATTCAAATTTCATTTTTCTATTGTAGTTTTAAAAGTCAAATTAAATGAATAGTTCCAAAATCAACATTAATGTTATTTTATAATAAATAATATTCTATTAAATGATTTAAAACTCCAATAAAATCCTATTTCAAGAAAATTTATTGGGGTATGGTTGAAAATATAAACCATATTCCATTTATGGTCTAATTTACCTTATATAGTAACTTTTTTGACCACTAAATAGTAAAATCTTTAATATTGCAGTAATTATCAAAAAGTGTTAATACTGGCTAAAAATGATAAGGATGCAAACATCACCAAAATTTATCCTATTTTTATAATATATAAATATTTCAACATTTAATCATATTATCTTTAAATATTATCAATTTTTATTCATTTAACATGAAAATTAATTTATAATAATATAATACTTTAAATTTTTTGAAAAGTGCCCCTCGTCACTCTTATAAAAGGGAACCTCGTCTCCTCTTTTATTCATAATTTGAAAACATTTTGGTTCACCCAAAATCTACCCATATATATTACTTACATCCATACTCGTTTTATATAGGAATTTTTATCATAAAATCAATATATGAATGATTTTTTCATAAACCTTAAGAGGTTGTCGGAAGAAGAGTTATAGTTCTTACTCAATCATCTTCATTTTATTTATTCTTATACCTCCATAAAAATTTCATCAAACATGCTGAAATATTACCACCATTATCTCTCATATATGGTGTTTTTATTATGTTAATGTCACAACCTATATTCATCTTTTTTTCTATCGAATGGGAAATGAAAACATCGTTAATGTGTACAACGGACTACCGCCTTGTGAACCGATGTAATTTGTATTACATAAAATCCTCTTATGAATGGTTGTGATAATTTATTTAAGGTATATATGTAATATTCAATAAATATTTATCATTATTAAAATATAATATATCATTTATTTTCATTCATTTCCATTCACTGAAAAATGATAACGTTATTTGTGTGTATGTGTGGACTACCACCTCCACGAAGCGATGTGATTCATTTTTATCACCACAACACATGGATGGTATATATAAATGTATTTATAGAATTAATTTGTTATTAATGATATAATTTTCATTATTTTAAGATAACAAAATTCTTAACTTCTTTCCATAATGATCGTTGATAAATGGAAATGTTAATCATGCCTACGTATGGTCTTTCGTCTCTATGATTGTAGTGTGGTTCATTTTTTAGAACTATATTTCATGGTTAGTTTTTAAGGTCTAATTGATATATAAAAATGATAATTATTTTATAATTATTATGCTTAAAATTGTTTAATAATGAATTATTTGACCATATTGAAATAACTCTTTTAATTTTGGACATATGATTTTAATTTCATCAAAACTCCCAACATTAACTTAAATGATTAAATAATTGAATATAATAAAGTAATAAATAAAATAAAAGGAATAATAAACATGAAAAATGTTCTAAATCAAGTAAATAATTAACATAATTTTATTATTTAGAAACATAAATAACATATGTGATGATTCAAACACGTGGTGAATGACTTTATCTTAAAAATTCCCTTTTAAAGTTACCTTCCAACTCTTTTTATTCCATGCCCATATTTTGAAAAATATCTTATTAATGTATTTATATGGAAATAAAATAATTTTAAAGGAAATGTTATGTCAATTTTTAATTTCTTTTAATGGTTTTCAAAAGTAATATTTTTAGAGAATATTTTAAATTTCATTATAAAATATAAAAGGAATGTTCTATTTTAACATATATAGCAACAATTACTTTTACCATCATTATAACCATTATTTAATATATTAATTCATTTATAATATTTTATGTTTTATTAAAAAAAACTCATTCACTTACAATCGGTAATTTATGTTTTGAAAATGAGATTTTAAAAATGAAAGGGTATTTCAATATCCAAAAAGTGTCTCGAATACAAGTTTAAAAGATGTTTTTAAGGGTTTTATTCATGATATGGTCCTTGGAAATTGTTTTTGATAATGGGTGAACTTGATATAGCTCATTATGTTGGATGAACTTTGTATTTATTATATATTGGTTTCACCTATATGGAATGTAAAGACCCAGAATTTCCATGTAATTTTTTTCAAAAAAATAAATGGGAATTTTAAGAGTCTGTGAAAATTGACGTCATGTGATTATGAGGCCCGATATGCCAAGAATCAATTTCTGAAGTTTTGTTTGGGTATGTTCAGTAAACGTACAAGCGGGTTTTTATAACTTTTGAACCGGTGCTCGAAATTGAAATTTGAGGGCACCATTGAACTTGCAGTGCCGGTATTCGCTTAAGAAGATTTTCACCTTGATGGCATTTGGTCGAGGGTGGAAGTTAGTTTTTTTTGGTTTTTCGTGGAAATAATAAAATAAAATAAAATTATGTTTTATTTTATTTTATCTGTTGTAACCACCCATGTGGAAGTTGGAAGTGGGTACCACCAGACCTAAACCTCCCATGAGAGATTATGGTGGTGGGGACCACCACAACTTAACCTCCCATGAGAGTTTGTGGTGGAGGGGACCATCCGAGGCCTAAAACCTCTCAATTTGAATTTGGGAGCAGGGACCACCCGACCCCCCTAATAATGGTGAGAGAGGAAAACCTCTCAACTCCCCTCATTAATGAGGGAGAGCCTCTTGACCTCCTCTACCATTAATGGTTCCACTACCTCCCTAATTTAATTTTTCCAATCCACTCTAATTAATATTTCCAACCTAGGTGTTTAATTAGGCTAATTTGAAATTTGTGCCAATGACTTAATAAGATATTTCAACCTATTATCTTGGATTTCAATTTTCATTTTGGTAGAAAATGGGAGAAATATTTGGAGAGGAGAGAGCTTGGGCGAAATAATGTTCTCCAATGAAGAACGCTCAACCGATAAAGAATGTCCTCGGCTCCTACCTTCTTCCTCGGAACCTCCATTGATGTAGGACGTGTTCGTCTAAAACGAAATTACGTCCACCTTCTCATACCAACGTTGATGAACAATGATCAAGGTAGAGTTTTTTATTAAGTATGATTTTTATTCCCTTGATTATTTCCTTTTAAAAAAAAGAATGTGGATCAACTTATTTTCAAGTTGATCTGCGGATGTTTTCCTTGCGGGTTGGGAATACATTGTTGTCGGAAGGTTTGTTGGGCTTCATTTTTGTGAGCCAAATGATACCACCCTAAATGCGGAGGGTGCGGACCCAACCAACATGGCCCGACCCCTCCACTGTTCTCTTTTGTGGTGTTCTTCGAGACGGAGGAAGGTGACAATGGTGATGAAGGTGACGAAGGCAATGGTCGTGCCACCCGATGGCCCTCGTGACCCGCACCGCCCCTATGGCGCCCTGGCCGAACCGGCTCTGCCACCCCGGGCTGAACCGTGCCTCCTGCCGGCTTTCGAACCACCCCCACAGTCTCTGCCCTTCCCGCCGAGCCGCCCTGTGCTGGTCCGAGACGCCCTGGCTATATCGTCCGCCGTCCGAGAAGGCCCCAGCCACCCCGGCCCCGCGACGCCCTTCCGAGCCACCCCAGTCGTGCCAGCCGCCAGCCTCCTGAGCCCTCGGCCGAACCCGCACCCTCGCGGTGCCCCGACCGAGTCGGCCTCCCACACCCCACGCGGTGCCTTGGCCGAGCCAGCCTCTCATGCCCCATGCGGTGCCCTGGCCGATCCAGCCCCATGCGCCCCTCACGGCGCCCTGGCCAAACCAGCCATGCCCCTCATGGTGCCTCGGCCGCACTGGCCTCCTGCGACTCTCACGGCACCCTGGCTGAGTCGGCCTCCCGTTTCCCTCATAGTGCCCCAACCGAACCGGCGCATGCCCTCGCGGTATCCTCCAGGACACATTGCACACACAACGCCCTCCAGGCCGATCCGCCCTTGCGTCGACATGCAGTCGGTCCATGCCCTCACGGCTCTCCACGACCCCTCGCGGCCAGCTGGGCTGGACCCAGCGGGCTGGGCTGAACCTAATGGGCTGGCCCGCCCAACGATTTGGGCCAGACACAACAGGTTAGTCCAGGTCGACTCGAACCGGGTCGGCCCAGATTGGGTCGGTCTGGCTGGGTCGGACCGGACCCGGGCCCACTACGGACCTTTACTATCTTTTGGCCATATCTTTGGCACCAAACGTCTGTTTGACGAACCGTCAGTGGTGCTGGTAATCTTGGAGAATGATGGTCCCTTTGAGTATATCCCACTAGAGTTTGGGATATAGTTGAGATACGACCAGATTGGATCATGCATGAATACAATTGGGCCCCAGAGAATAAAAGTCTAATAACTCACTGACCAGTCATCTGATTGATGCGTCGTCTGTTGTGTTGATACCCCTATGATGTGGCGGATCATTGAGATACTTCTTCATGGGACTTCTTGAAAGTTGGAGTATCAGCCATCAGCTCGTGGAGTGGATCCTTCTAGTGAAGAGCGAGAAGAGTGTGGAGACCTAGTAGTTGGCTGAGACTTGATGACTGCTAACCGTTTGACTATGAGTGATTTTACTAGCCCAGTGGGGAGCGCCTAGTTGTGGTGGCAGACCCATGGTGGAGGAGTGCCTAGTTGTGGCGGCAGATTCACAATACTCGATAGAAGGATTACCTCAACATGCTATGAGGGGGAGCGGCTGGTGTGGCTGCAGACCCGAGGTAGGGAGCACTTCTGTGTGATGCAGTATACCCATGGTACTCGATAGGAGGAGTACCTCAGCAGTCCAAGGTTTGTGGGAATCACACTGGGTATCACGGCAGGCCCACTGTACTCGATTGAGCAGAAGTTCTATAGCATCTAAGGTTTCTATAATGTGAATAAAATCATGGTTTGAGCTAAGTCTGTACTTTATTGTTTTTCCTCATGATTAAGATGGATTACTTAATAACTTAGGTATATGTATGGTCATATACCTAAGTAGGGTTATCTGTTGATTACTTACCTTATGGTTTATCCTTGGTGCATTTGTGAGACCTTGAGGGCCTCGGTGTCCTTACTGAGTATCGTTATACTCACCCATGCATGGGATATTCTCACACCTTGCTGTGTTGGATGCAGATGATGGACAGCGCTGACTGAGGCTGAGAGTACCAGGACTGGACGGTACGCGGAGGTGGACCTTACGATGAGTCGGTACATGGAGGATACTGATGAATGTGAAGTGCTGAGGAGTCAATTTATACCTACCCTTCAGGTAGTAATCCTGTAGGATGACCCAGCAGCTATTTTTATTTTCTTCAGTTGTACTTGTACTTCTAGTTCCTTGTACATTACAGTTGGGCTTGTATTTCTTGCCCCTTTTACTCTTCAGCACTCTTTTGTTATACAGTTTACTTAGTGTTTTGTATCCGTTTTCATGCTCTATTGTGTGTGTTTACAGGATATAAAGGCAATGCATTCCCAGTTTTAGGGAATTACACCTTTGGTGTTAGTCTCCAGCCCCTGGCCTATGGAAGGTGGGATTGGGGTAGTCACAGCACGGGCCCCGGGGGACGGGTCTTAACATGGAACTCCAATGCATTGGGTAATTATTACATTATCTAGAGAATTTTGTTGGAATTCAACCATATTGTTATTCCAATTTTAATGGCTCTATAAGGGTTCTATGAATATGATCTCCGAAGGAATATACATGAAATTTTTATGCTTCTTAATGAGTTCTTTATGGAAATCATTTAATTTCAAAAGTTAATCTAATAACAATTTTTTTTTTTAAAATGATTATTCCCATTTATAGTTAAAAGATATTTTTTAAGAAAAAAAATCATTGGTTCTCATGTTTTCAAAGAAAACCTCATGATTATTATTTTTCCTTTATAAATTTATATAAAGTGTTTTTACAGAAATTTTGTTTCATGTGTAATTAAATTGTTTTTTGGGATTAAGTTTTATTAATTTAAAGGTAAAAATTATTGTTGATATAATGGTTTTAAAATGGACTAATGAGTTCCTTTTTTTCTTTTTATTTCAGATATAGAGATTTTTTTGTTGATCCCACATTTTAAAAAAAAATCATAGGGTTTAAATATGGGAAATAATAAATAAGAAGTGAAGTTGAAAGTATAAATGATATTTCATGAAAATAAAACATGTTTCTTATTAAATGTTTTGTTTTGTGGGAAAAATGGATAATGAATCGAAGTGTCCACTTTTTAATATATGGGTTTGTTATGTAAGTGTTATGACCTAACTCTCTAAAACTCTAAAACATAATGATATTTTGGAATGAAATAAGATTAATTCTAGTCTAAACACACTTGAATATGTAATGTTTAAGGTTGGTTCATTATACATGGTATAAAATAAAAGGTTGAAATAGTATTAGAGACTAGGATTAGATAATTTTGTTAAAACCTTGTGGATAAGTATAAGTATAGAATAACATCCTAATAATTTTTTATGGTAGTGATTATATGGTTTTCCTATAAATACATCTATGTTTGGATACTATAAGTGGAATTAGTTTTTTCACAGATGTATATAGGGGTAGTAATCCTGAAAATATTCAGTCGAGTATATCTTGGACTTCATTCTAGTGAACGATGAATTTTACCTTACAGTGAACCTGGCTTAACACTCTTGGGGAATATTCTTGGATTAATTTACATGTTTTTATTAAATGTTATGAAATATTTAAACATAAGTATATAGAATTGAATAATAACTAAGGATAACTTAGTTTAAGGCTGAGGTGCTATAGATTTAAAGAAAGGGTGTAATAGAGTGTGTCATTTAAAATTTATTTAGATGTAAAATATGATTTCCTTATGAAAATTATTATTTTTTGACACAAAAATTTATTTCATAGGGGTAAAGGATCGTTTATAAGACTAAATGATGGAAATCAAACACAAAACTCATTTTTTAATCAAAATATTCACGTGCAATAATTATTGAAAAAGATATCTCAAGTAACCTATAAACGTTTTCTAACATTCAAATTTCAAGAAAAATAAATTATAATATATAAAAAATATCTTCTATTATTTAATATCTTGATGTACCGTGGGATATATTTTAATATTTTATGAAAAATAAACTTTCCCATCTTAATCATTATTAGAAATATTATATGGTACTTTATCCAGTTTTTAAAACGGATGATCTTGAAACATGGATGCAAGTCCTCTATTTAACTACAAAAGAAGGTGATATTAGATCAACATATATCTTTATTTTATTATCCATTTTTTTATTATCATAGGCACTATACCCTTTCCAAAAACTAAAACTATACCATATTCTGAGGTATTATAAAAAACAAGTTAGGGAGGATGTCTCACAAATTTATGTTAAAAACCCAATATTGTTTAAAAATTTGATATATGTCAACCTCCATTTACACAAAGATGTAAAAATTGTGCATGGATAAAAGAAGTAAAGGAACTTGGAATGGTTTTTTGGTATTCAAATAATATAGGGACTTTATCATGGGACCTCAGACTTTGAAATTAGGACTATAATGAATGGTGGTCTATATTTAAAACGTTTGAATTGTGTTAACATTTTTTAAAAAATAATAATTTGGGATCGTGATTGAATTATTATTGTTTAATCTTAGTGAATGATTTATATTTTAGATTATACAAGCTAATTATTAAGGAATAATTATATAAAACATGGTTAAAGGTTTAAGATTAAGTTAAATAAAGGATGTGTTTGTGTAATTAGTTTTTATAATTATAATGTAATGGTATTTTTTCAATGATATTCTAATATATTCTAATTATATTGAGAATTATAAAATATTATACAATAGATTTTTTTTCAAAATTTGGAAACATATTTTATGTTGAATAAATACCTTTGAAAAGTTGTGTATATAAAAGGTGATAATTTTTTGTGATATTTACTTAAGAAAATATGACAAAATGATAAATAAACCTTTGGGTTAATATGTTCTTGATGTTATGGAAATAATTAGACTTTAATATTATTTTATTTTTTGGGAAAATAATTTGAATTTAATATTATTTAATTTTGTGGAGAAATAAATTGTATAGTAAATAATAGAAGTTATAAAGTGATTTGATGATTAATGATATTTTTTTAGTATTTTTATGATATTTTTCGAAACAATATTGGAATTATAAAAAGGATAGCCTATAAAATCAGGCTAGGTCATAGGGATTGAACCCACAAATGAATGGAAACAAAGGTGGAATACCTACCATTTACCTATGTAATGTCTTAGTTAGTATGTAAATGACTTGTAGATAAAGATTATTGAGATTTTGGGAACATATGTTTTATCTTATAAATAACCATGGTGATAAAAATTGATGAGGTGATAAAAGTTATTTTGGAAGAAGTTCACAATTTTTGGAACCTTATTTGATTTAGGTAAACATAATCTTATGGGATTTGATTTGAAGATTAAATATTGAATTATATTTTTGAAGAATATGTGATTTTAATGTTGATTTATGGATATTCGAGTAATTTAAGGAAATTATTAGCATATCTTAGAGATTATATGACTATGACATATACATTTGTGCGATGAGACTTTAAGGGTGGTTAACATGATTTGGAGATAAATGTTAGAAGAATATGTAATCAAATAATTCTATTCTTTTGGTTTCAATATTAGTCCAGAATATATTAAAGATTTTTCAAGATAGTTATTTACAAAATTATTTAGTTTTAACTTTGGATATTACTATTGAATTTTAGATATTAATGTATTATTTATTCATATAAAGGTTTATTAATTTTGGTAATTATCATAAATTTCTCAAACCATTTTGGTTTTGGTTAATGTGTAAATATAGAAGAAATAGTTTGTTATAATTTTTTAGAATTTTATGATCTAACTTGAGTTTATTTTAGTAATTTAGTCATAAAATATTATCTTGAATACTCATAATTTAGAGAAAAAGAGGATATTGTGGTGTAAATTAATTAAAGGATAAAATTATACTTGTTAAGTGAGTATATTTATGTATATTATTTATATATATGTTAATAAAAGTACTAGACACTAGGAAAATGAACTTTAAATAAAAACAATTTTCTATTAACTTCATTTCTGGTGAATCTATGTCCTTTTTCAAACCAATTTGGTTTATAGTTTTTTAGTCATTAACTTTCTCATGATCATTCACTTTCTTGTGATCAATGATCTCTATCACTCTCTATAATTATTTGGGAATTAATATTTTTCTCTCTATCCATATTTTTACTACCCACTAATGTTTTCCTATTATTAAACCTAGTTATGTGTTATTCCAAATGACCTTCGTATTTCTCTTTCCCTCTTTTCAAGAAGAATTTTTATTAAACCATTTTAAGATATGATATTTCAAAAAAGTTATATTAAGAAGGAAAAACATTGATTACTAAGAAAAAGTTCAAATTTTTGGGATGAAATTTATTTAAGTGTGGAGAATGTAATATCCCAAGATTTTTAAATAATGACTATGTTCAATAGTGTATAAAATATACAACACTGATTGAAAATAAACCACAAAATACTATTATTTAAATATGACCATTATAACCTAACTATTTAATTACTAGAAATGAACAAGATTAACTGAATTATAATGTATATATATATAATGTTCCTAATCAATTCATATTTATTGATTAATTATTATGAAATTCACACTCTATTTTTTTGAAGTCATTTTAAGCTTCAAAAATGCATTTTCCATAAAAAGGGTATTTATGATTTTTTAAAATTAATTTTATAATTAATTTATGAAAATTTTAAAAATTTTAAATGAAAAAAATTATATCATTTTTGAAATCATCATATCAAAATTATCTTTTGGTGAATTGTTGAGATTTTTCTAAAAAATGTAATTTTCCAATGTATAAGGAAAAATGCTAAATTTTATTTAAAATTGTGTTTTATTTTAGAGTATTTATAAAGTAAAATTAAATTTATATTAATAATAATTTAGTTATATTCTTTGTAATGAATTATATACTTTAATTTAGTATAAAAACATCTTTGTACTTATTAATACATTTTTCAAAAAAAAACTATTTTTCATCACGTTTTAAAGATTTAATTTTGTATTAAATACCTTCACTTATATGTTTTGAATATTGAAAAATATATTCCATATTTTGAATAAAGCTGAATTTTTTTTAAAAATATTTCCATTTTATTTTTATTCATTTTGAATAGTAACCATTATAAATTTTGTTACCTCGGTAATGGTAATATAGGTTAGTTAAGGGTAAAAATAATGTAATAAAGAATATAAAGTAACCCTAACACTTAAATTAATTTTATTGGATGATCATATTTCTTCCATAATCATCTAAAATTCTAAAATATGACCTTTTTTGTCATATGACCATAATTTTGACCTTTATAATATTTTATGTAAAGAAAAGTGAAAAATGTCATTCACTTTGTTTTATTATATTTAAATTTTTGACATAATTATGAAAATAATCTATGTTTGGTTATAAATATTAATTTGAAATATATATATATTATTATTATTATTTATCATGATAATTTATTTCTAATTTTTAGTAATGAAATAATTACCATAAATTCTTATGCAACACTGATACAGTATTTATTCAATTAATGGAAAAGTAGAATAAAAGATTTTTAAATTTTTAAAAGTAATATTATTTTAATGAATTTTGGATTTAAATTATTTTTTTAGATAAATATTATATATTATAGAATTTTAAATTCCTTATATTTTAATTCCATTATTATATTTTAGTTTTTTAAAAGTCAAATTAAATGTATAGTTCCAGAATTGGCATTAAAGTTATTTTATAATGAATAATTATTTATTAAATGATTTAAAACTCCAAAAAATCCTATTTTTAGAAAATCTATTTTTATATATATTTAAATATCAACCATTTTCCATTTATAGTCCAATTTTTTTATAGTAAATTTCTTGACCCATAATGAGTAAAATCATTAATATTTTTGGTAATTGTCAAAAAGGGTTAATAGAGGTTAAAACAAAAACATAAGGGTAAAAAATAACCTAAACTTTTCCAATTTATTTTTTATGTTATAATTTATACTAATAAACATATTATATTTTAATATTTTCAATTTGGATCTATTTGAGCATTAAAATTAATTTATATTAATTCAAAACTATAAGAAATTCCAAGAGTTCCCCTCCCCTCTTTTATAAAAGGAAATATCCTCTCATCTTTTATTCGGACTTAAATAAATTTTTGTTTCAGGAAATTCCTACCCAAATTATTTCCTTAAATCCCTCCTCATTTTCTAGAGACCTTGTTTTCATCATGAAACTATCCTACGAAATATTTTGGTGTAAAACTTAAGAAGATGTTTGAAAACGATGTATCGTTCGTAATCAAGTTTTTTTTTATTATTTCTTATTATAACTACTTAAAGGTCTATTCAAAAATTATGAAATTATAACACCATTATCTTACATATTTTTATATTTTTTATGTTAATTTAATAACCAATATCCATCTCTTTTTCCATCAAATGGAAAACGAAACCATCATTCATGTGTACGGCGGACTACCGTCTCGCTTACCTATGTAATTCATTTTATATCACCTTATATTAAATCTGGTTGTAATGATAGATTTAATATATAAATATATATGTGTGTGTGTGATATTCATGACATATTTATAATTTTGAAAATAGAATATATCATTTAATTTATTACCTTTCCATTCACTAAAAAATCATAATGTCGTTTGTGTGTACATGTGGACTACCACCTCTATGATGTGATGTGATTAATTTTTCATCACCAAATCACACGTATGGTCTATATAAGTTTATTGAAATAAATAATATGTTATTAATTATATAATTATCATTATTTAAATATAAAACAATTATTCCCTTCTTTCAATAATGATCGTTGAAAAATGGAAATGTTAGTCATGCATAGGTATGGACTACCGTCTCCATGATTGTAGCGTAGTTCATTTTTCATAACCGTATTTTACAATTGGTTTTAAATTTATAATTTATGTATAAAAATAATAATTATTTCATGATTATTATTATTTTATATTATGTAATTATGACCTCTTTGACCATAGTCAAGCTACTGATGTTCATTTCATTACTTTAAAACGGTTTAGATGTGTTGATTGTGGTCAACAAGGTCATTTTTTTAAGATATACAAAATAATAGTCATGAAATGTTTATCATTTTTATAAATAATTTTTCTTTTAAAAACTATCATTAAATATGGTTATTAAAAATTAACTACGTTATGATCATGGTGACGGTAGGTCGTACGTACACATGAGTAATGTTTCTATTTTTCAATGACCATTATGGAAAGAAGGTAAGTAATATTTTATATTTATAGAATGATAATTTTATAATAAATATCATATTATTTAATTAAATATTATTATATATATCATCTATTTATTTTGGTGATGAAAAAATAATTGCATCACTTCGTGGAGGCAGTAGTCCACATGTACACACGAACGACATTATCATTTTTCAATGTAAGTAAGAAATTGATATATTAACTTTTTAGAATGATAAATAAGTCATGAATATAATAATTATGTAATTTATAAAACATATATTGATAAAATTTATCCTAATTACCTTATTTTTAAAGCGTTAGTGAAAAAAATAACATCGCTTCATGAGATGGTAGTTCTCCATACACATGAGCGACGTTATCATATCCCCCATTTAATGAAAAGTATGAAGGTATATGTGATATCATAACTCAATAAGTACAAATATATTAAAAATATCATATATATATATATATACTTTAAATTCATCATTATAAAAAGACTTTATAGGTGGTGATGGAAAATAATTGATATATGTATGCAAGGTAGTAGTTCTCTATACACACGAATGATGATTTTGTCTCCCATTTTATGGAAGAGGATATGGATATAGGTTATTACATTAATATAATAACTTTTAATTATATATTTTATACTATTTTTATTACATAAAAATAATGTGAATAATATTTTAATGAGGTGGAAGAATAAATAAAATAAAAACACACGGTTATACACAATACCTCTTTTTTTTTACAACCTCCTTAGGTTAGTACCAAAATGTCACGACCCGTCCTCAGGGCCTGTGTCGTGACTACCCCAAGCCCACCTTCCATAGGCCATGGGCTGGCAACTAGCATCAAGGCGTAAATCCCGGAAAAAGGGAAGGCATTGCCTTTGAAAAGTAAACAAGCACCACAGAGTAAGCAAGCGGAAAAGTAAACACTAAGTAAAAACTATAACAACTGTGCTGAAAGTAAAGGGGGCCAGAAATACAAGCCCAACTGTAAAG
The DNA here is from genome assembly GCA_963277665.1 of Viscum album. Classification (NCBI taxonomy): domain Eukaryota; kingdom Viridiplantae; phylum Streptophyta; class Magnoliopsida; order Santalales; family Viscaceae; genus Viscum; species Viscum album. The sequence goes on along the minus strand of OY728147.1, from coordinate 1,124,164,474 downwards.
TACAAATGAAAGGGGAAAACATCAACTGAAAGGAAAAGCCGCAGCATCAAGCCGTCCTCTGGAAGTCCCACCTGAAGGGTGAGCACATATATCCTCCACAGCTCCTCGGTCCACCTGACCGCTCCGAGTACGTCCCGCCCAATGGTCCACCTCCAAGTATCGTCCTGCTCCGCAAGCCTCCACCACGATCAGCACTGTCCGTCGTCTGCAACCAACATAATGTAGTGCGGGCATAGCCCGTGAAGGGGTGAGTATAAGCTACTCAGTGGGGACCTCGAGACCCCCGAAGGTCTCCCGAAATCCACAAAGGATAAACCACAACGGAAAGATACAATCACAAAGTAACAACCGACACTGCTTAGGTATATGCCCATACATATACCTAATTCATCAATCCCCTTTCGGCTCCAACATCCGAGCCCAAGCACAACCCAGTCCACACAGGAAAGCAAACGTATACCCACACAGGATAGATCAACACAATCCACAAAGGAGAGTAAACCGTAAATCCACACAGGATAGTTCAACACAATCCACAAAGGAGAGTGACACAAGATTCAGCTCACACAGGTATACATCTTCGTATGACGATAAAGATGATCACTGATCCATCTAAGTCGTCGGACTCACAAAGGATCGAAATGTACTAACCCCCGCAATGACCCACACAGGATTGGACCCACACAGGATCAATAGATAACTAACCCCCGCAAAGACCCACATAGGATCGGGTCCACACAGGACCTGTAGGCGCTGGCTCACACAGAACCGCTGAGCGCTGACCCACACAGGATCGGATCCACACAGGATCTGTAGCACTGATCCACGTAGGATCGCTGAGTGCAGTAGTCGTCGCAGCCCACTGAGGATCTCTGCACAGTCGTCGTCGCAGTCCACTGAGGATCTCTGCACAGTCGTCGTCGCAGTCCACTGAGGATCTCTGCACAGTCGTCGTCGCAGTCCACTGAGGATCTCTACACAGTCGTCGGAGTCGCAGCCAGCACTAGGGTTCCCTCACACAGCAAGCTCGTTCGGGAGGGTCCGCTCCACGAGCCGAGAGGCTGATACATCAACTGACACAAAGTCCAAAGTTTATGTATCCAAAAGTTCCGTATTGTCAACGGGAACTCAACATCGCAGACGGCGCGTCAATCAGACGCATGGTCTGAGAGTTATTGGCTTTTTCGTCCTAGGGGCCCGGTTGGTTTTTAAGGCAAAACCAACCCGACCGTACTCCACCTACATCCAAACCTCGGGAGGAGTATGCCAAAAGATCCGTCTTACTTAGAGGAATCCACCAAAGCCGACGGCACGTTAATCGGACGTCCGTAGCTCAAGATATGAGCGTTTTCACTCTGAGGGCCTGGTTGGTTTCGTGTACGAACCAACCCGGCCGAACCCAAAGTATTCCGAAACCATGAGTGCGATATACCGAAACGACCGTCTCGATCCAAGGATCATGTTTCCGCTAACGGCGCGTCGTTTAGAGGCATGTAGATCATGTTACGGGCAAGAGAACAAAAACGGTCTGAAGACGGGGGTCTGGGCCCGGGCCGACCCGGCCTGACCCCCCCCCCCCCTGGGTCGGCCGAACCGGGTCGACCCGACCCGGTCCCACCCGGCCGGACCCAGTCCGGCCAAGCCAGGGCGTGGCCCGGCTCGGTCGGCCGGTCCGGCTCGGCTCGTCCGAGCTGCCGAGCAGCGCGGATGCCACGGGGCGCTGCCCCCGCGGGTTGGAGGTGTCACGGTCCGGCATGGTGCCGCGCTGGATCAGTGGACGCAGCTTCTGCCGCATCCCGTGCGGGCGAGCCGAACCCGCGCGGCCGCGGGTCCGCTGGCCGCCGCCACCGCGGCTTCAGCCGCGTCGGCCCTATCCGGCGGCACGCCAGTGACCTGCGCCGCCGGAGACTTCCGCGGGCCACCGGAGTTGCTCTGGTGGTCCGTTTTTCTTCCTCTCTGCGCCGCTGCTCCTCCCGGGACCCGTTCTTCTCTGCGGAATCATCAAATTGCCTTTGCGGCACGCTTTTTCATCACCCGCCAAATCTGCACAACAACGAAGAGCGGCGGAGGGTTGTCGGGCCGTGTTTGTTTGGCCCGCACCCTCCGCGTTAGACGGTATCAATCGGGAGGATAAATCAACACATGAAAAACGTATCAAAAAATTTTAATAATTTAAAATTGCACTTGATCTAGGTTCTTGTTTTAAAAGAAACAATCACGGGGATATAAAAAGGTATTTCCAAAATAAAATCCCTACCTCGACAAGTCGTCGCACGCGCGTTCTTCACGGAAATTGATCGTCGCGGAAGGTGGGGACTGTCGCGTCATCGCGGTATTCGTCATTGCGTCGAAGAACTCCAAGGACCAAGAAACAACATATTTAATTATAAATAATTAAATCCGTGTTTTGTTAAAAAACCACAAAGGAGATTAAAGAATCGAAAACTCTCACCTCAACGGATTATCGAAGATCGGGGTGGGGAAGAACGTCTCGGATGAAGTGTCGTCAATCTCCGAGGGTGACGGTGTTCTTCGCGTTCTTCGTGAAGGTGGGTGAAGGCACAAGAATTTCTGTCAAAAGTCTCTCAACGTGTAATCCTCAAGATGTCGGCGTTTGTCTTATTTTAGTATTACGCCAACAGATTTCAAAAAGGTTAAGAAACGAATGAAATTAATTCATAGAATTAATTTCAATGAATAAACCGCCCATTTAATTCAACGAAGAAAACCACCCAATTAATTGGTGCGTTAAGAAAATAAGAAAACGCATCAGTTGACTTTCATAATGACGGGTTTTCGCGGGTGCGTAACTTAGCGGAAAAGAAACGGTGGGGCTCGTGTGGGTCCCACCTCACAAATATCCTACCAAGAGGGTAGGATATTTTTGGATAGCACCCTATCCGCATCAACTCAGCTTAAGCCACTTTAAGTGGCTTCAAGTGGCTTCCAAGTAGCTTAAGTGAAATAAAATAAAGTTTATCGTACAATTATTTTATTTCTTAACTTTATGCCCGAAAATTAAAGAACCACACCCGAGCAAACGCAACTCTGGAAGAGGCGTTTCTAAGCAAGTACCGGCACTAAGATTCCATCGGTGCCCTCCGAATTCGATTCCGGGCACTGGTTCAAAAGTTAGAAAAACCCGCTCGTCTGTTCACTGAACGTATCCGAGCCAAAATTTGGAAAATGATTCCGGGCACACCGGGCCTCGGAATAAGGTGCCGTCAGAAACTGCGCTCTTTTAAAATTCCAATGAAAATTAAGAAAAAAAATTTCCTTGAAATTTACGAGTCTTTACATTACTCCCACCTCAAGGATTTACGTCCCCGTAAAGATACATCATACACTAGGGAAACAAATGTGGGTACTGAGCACACATCTGAGCCTCCCGCTCCCATGTGCTCTCCTGGAGGTTCCCGTGCTGCCATCTGATGCGCACAAGAGGAATTGATCGCCCACGTAGGACCCACTCCTGTCGATCCTCTATCTCCACTAAGACCTCTGTAAAAGTCGCCCCATCATCAACATCTAGCTCCTCATGGTCAATGATGTGTGTCGGGTCGTGCATGTATCTCCTCAGCTGAGATATGTGGAAGACGTCGTGCACCCGGTGCAACTGAGGTGGTAGAGCCAGGCGATAAGCCACCTCACCAATCCTGCTGAGGACCTAGAATGGTCCAATGAAGAGTGGAGACAACTTTCCGCCTCGGAAAAATCTCCGCAAACCATGTCAAGGTGAGACACGCAAGAAGACATGGTCGCCATATTCAAACTCTAGTGGCCTCTGCCTCCTCTCAGCATAAGACTTCTTCCAGCTCTGAGTTGTCCTCATCCGCTCCTGGATGACCTGGACCTTCTCTGTCGTGGCCCAGACCATCTCTGGTCCCACAAGTGCTGACTCCCCAGGGTCTTTCCAGCACAAAGAAGATCTGCAAGGTCTGTCGTACAACGCCTCGTATGGTGTCATCCCGATGGTGGAGTGGTATCTGTTGTTGTACTCGAACTCCACTAAGGGTAGATGATCCTCCCAGCTACGACCAAAGTCGAGGACACATGCGTGGAGCATGTCCTAGAGAGTCTGAATGGTCCTCTCCATCTGACCATCCGTCGGAGGGTGAAAGGTGGTGCTCAGACGTAGCCGCGTCCCGAACGGCTCCTGCAACCCCTTCCAAAGCCGGGAAGTAAAGCGAGCGTCTCGATCGGAGATGATAGACGATGGCACACCGTGAAGCAGTACAATATCCTGAATGTAGAGACGCCCCAAGCTCTCCACTGAGCCCTACTCTCGGATGGGTAAAAAGTGTGCCGACTTGGTGAGTCAGTCAACAATCACCCAAATGGAGTCGTGACCTCTGGAAGTGCGTAGAAGTCCAGTCCCGAAATCCATATATATCTCGTCCCACTTCCACTCCGGGACCTCCAAGGGCTGTACCAACCCTGCTGGTACCTGATGCTCTGCCTTCACCTGCTGGAAGGTGAGGCATCGAGAAACGAACTCTGCCACAGCCTTCTTCATGCCCGGCCACCAGTGTTGTCATCTGAGATCCTGGTACATCTTCGCCACTCTAGAATGTACCGCCAAAGGAGAAGTGTAAAACTCTCTCAGCACCTCCTCTCATAAAGCGACTGGTACCAAGGTACGTCCTCTGAAAAGGATATCGTGTTCTGCTCCAAGGGAGAAACCATCAGGTGCCTGTCCGGAGGATATCTGTGCACACCGTCTCTCACAGTCAGTGTCCCCACGCTGTGCCTCTCTGACCCGCTGTAGAAGTGGAGGAGAGACTATGAGAGACTGAAGGAAGGATGCTCTGTCCCAATCCACAAAGGATATCTACAAGATGGATAGATGCTCTGTCGCCTCCTCAAGTAGATGAATGCCCGTCCTCCTGCAGAGGGCATCGGCTACTACGTTCCCCTTCCCAGGAGTATAGACTATCTCAAAGTCATAGTCCTGGAGGAACTCGAGCCATCTCTGCTATCTCAGGTTCAGGTCCTTCTGAGAGAAGATGTACCTGAGACTCTGGTGGTCAGAAAAGACTGTAAAGCGCTCGCCCATCAGATAGTGCCTCCATGTCTTCGGAGCGAAGACCACTGCTGCTAACTCCAGGTCATGGGTGGCGTAGTTCTGCTCATGCGGCGTCAACTGACGTGATCCATAGGCAATCACGGCCCGCTCCTACATCAGGACACATCTGAGTCCGGTCCCTAATGCATCGCAGTAGACTACGTATCCAACTCCCTCCTCATGCAACCTCAAGATAGGTGCGCTGGTCAATCTCTGTCTCAGCTCCTAGAAGCTCTACTAAAATCTGTCTGACCACACAAAGGGTTTCCCCTTCTTCTTCAAAGCTGAGAGTGGCACCGCAACTCTGGAGAAGTCCGGCACAAATCTTCGATAGTATCCAGCTAGTCCCAAGAAACTCTGCACCTCTGACACGCTCCTGAGTGGCTCCCAAGCTAGCACTGCTTCAATCTTCGCGGGATCCACCGCAACTCCCACCTTAGAAATGACGTGCCCCAAGAAGTGGACCTCACGCAACCAGAACTGACACTTCGAGAGCTTGCCATAAAGCTGATGCTCTCGGAGTGTGTCTAGCACAACCCGCAAGTGGTAGGCGTGCCCCTCCTCCGTGGTCGAGTATATCAAAATGTCGTCGATGAAGACCATGACAAATCGATCGAGGTATGGCTGGAAGATCCTGTTCATGAGGCTCATTAACACTGCTGGAGCATTGGTTACGCCGAAAGGCATAACCAAGAACTCATAGTGGCCATACCGACACCTGAAGGTCGTCTTCTACACGTCCTCGTCTCGAACTCTGAGCCGATGATAGCCTGACCTGAGGTCTATCTTCGAGAACCACCGAGCTCCCTTGAGCTGATCGAATAGGTCATCAATCAACGGTAGAAGATACTTGTTCCTCACGGTCACCTAGTTCAGGCGATGATAGTCGACACACAGTTTCAAGCTCCCGTCCGCCTTCTTGGCGAACAAAATCGTGGAAGCCCAGGGTGAAACACTGGGTCGGATGAACCCCTTTCCCTGCAAGTCCTCCAACTATACCCGCAGCTCTCGAAGCTCAGCAGGGGACATATGATACGCTGGAGTAGATATCGGGGCTGTCTCGGGGTATAGATCAATATAAAAGTCTACCTCCCTACGAGGAGGTATCCCTGGAACGTCATCGGGAAAGACGTCCGCGTACTGATCCACCACTGCAGGAAAACTAGGACTCTGCACATCAACTGCTCCAAGGATGAGGCTAGCCAACTGATGAGTGATGGGCTGTCCTCTCCTCTACGTGAGTCCATCCTGTGCTATAGAGGCTCCCTTCTCGCCGGTGAAGTTGAACCTGCTCCCGTCGGTGCGTACACATCGCACCTTGCGCCTAAAACAGTCAATCTGAGTATGGACTGTAGATAACCAATCCATGCCCAAGATGACGTCGTAAGGCCTCGACGCCGCTACAAGAAGATCCCAGCTGAAGCTCTCGCCTCCTAGAGTAAGCTTACACTGCCGTCACTAGTGCGTAATCATCGATTCTGCTCCCGTAGGAGTCTCTAGCCGTAAGGATCGAGCCAATGGCTCTGTCGGAATCTCCGAGCTCCGAACAAGGGCAGCGGCTATGAAAGAGTGACTCGCTCCTGTGTCTATAAGAACTGCAGAAAGGGTGGAATAGACATAGATTGTACCTCGAATCATCTCTGGTGCGTCATGGTCGTAGGCCTCCGCTTCCTGGAGCTGTGCCTGTCTCTTCCCGCCAGCTCCCTATGGTCGGGGCGGACCTCCTGGTGGTGGTGGGGTAGAGCCTCAAAGCGTCTCCCACCACCCGCTGCTCGGCTAGCTCCTCTGCCTCTTCCGCCTCCTCCCTGCGGACCGCCACAGTCAACCCTCTGCCTCTTCCTAGGTGGCCCCTCCACCGTCTTCTACTCCTTGGTACGGAGGGTCAGGCAGTCAAGAGTCATGTGGCCCTGCCCGCCGAAGGCGTAGCACTGCCTGCCTCTCGGAAGACTGGCTCTGCGCTGTGTTCCCCGCACTACTGAGCCAGTGTCCTGAGGTCTTCTACGAGAGGGTCTGGTCTGCCTAGAACCCTGAGTCATCCATCGGCTACCTGCTGCCGAAGACTCCGCTACCTTCCGCCCTGTGGTAGGTCTCGCTGTGGACTCAGCCAGAAAGCTCTCGATCAGAAGGGCTCACTCCAGTACTCCTGCCTGGGTCAGGATACTGAGGGAGATCAGTGATGCCCTGATCTCGTGTCTCAATCCCTGCTCGAAGGTCCGGGCCCGGAAGAAGGGGTCCCGTACCATGTCGGTCGAGTAGCGAGAAAGATCGGTGAATCTCGCCGAGTACTGGGCGACCGTCAAGCTGCCCTGCCGCAGCTGAAGAAGCTCCTGGATGCGCACTGCACGGAGGGTGGCCGGGACGAACTCTGAGCCGAAGAGGCCCTCAATGTCTGTCCAGATGAGAGAGGCCTCATCGTGCACCTGGAGCATCAAGCTCCACCATCGTCCTGCTGTTGTGTGTAGTAGGCTCGCCGCGAGGATCACCATGAGGTCTGCTGGTGTCCTCACTAGCCTGAAAACTCGAACGACCTCCTCCAGCCAGTCCTCGGCTTCCTGGGGGTCTGTCTCCCCATGAAACCTGGGTGGTCGTTGGCGCTGGAACTCGTGCAGAGCTCCGAGGCTATGTGCATCGTCAGCGGTCGGTGCTGGAAGCATCGGGGGCTCGACGGGTAAAGGTATCGTCGGTGCCTCTGCTGTCAACGGGCCCTGTACCGAGGCCTCGTTGCTCAGCGGGCTGTCATCGCGCTCTACTCTCGGAACCCTAGCTGGCTGCCGTCGTGGGGCCATCCTCGAAAGAAAACAAGTGCGCCACGGTTAGAATAGTGTACCTGGTGAGCTGACACAAGTAATCACAAAGAGAACTTGAAACACACATGCAATCAATGTTTTCGTGCATTAAGTCGAATCAGAAGTCAGGGTCCTGGTGTATGGATACGTCGGCCGCCGCACCAACACTGGACTCCCTGGACTGATAACCACACTCAACACGCTAAACGCTATTGCTTCACATAAAAGAAAGATCAGAGTCTGCGGTAGAACCGACCACCTCTGATGCCAATTTGTCACGACCCGTCCCCGGGGCCCGTGCTGTGACTACCCCAAGCCCGCCTTCCATATGCCAGGGGATGGCGACTAGAACCAAGGCGTAAATCCCGGAAAAAGGGAAGGCATTGCCTTTGAAAAGTAAACAAGCACCACAGAGTAAGCAAACGGAAAAGTAAACACTAAGTAAAAACTGTAACAATTGTGCTGAAAGTAAAGGGGGCTGGAAATACAAGCCCAACTGTAAAGTACAACTGAAAGGGGAAAACAGCAACTGAAAGGAAAAGCCGCAGCGTCGAGCCGTCCTCGGGAAGTCCCACCTGAAGGGTGAGCACAGATAGCCTCCACAACTCCTCGGTCCACCTGACCGCTCCGACTACGTCCTGCCCAGTGGTCCACCTCTAGGTATCGTCCTGCTCCGCAAGCCTCCACCACGATCAGCGTTGTCTGTCGTCTGCAACCAACAGAACGTAGTGCGGGCATAGCCCGTGCAGGGGTGAGTATAAGCTACTCAGTAGGGACCCTGAGACCCCCGAAGGTCTCCCGAAATCCACAAAGGATAAACCACAAAGGAAAGATACAATCACGAAGTAACAACCGACACTGCTTAGGTATATGCCCATACATATACCTAAGTCATCAATCCCCGTTCGGCTCCAACATCTGATCCCAAGCACAACCCAGTCCACACAGGAAAGCAAACGTATACCCACACAGGATAGCTCAACACAATCCACAAAGGACAGTAAACCGTAAATCCACACAGGATAGTTCAACACAATCTACAAAGGAGAGTAACACAAGATTCATCTCACACAGGTATACATCTTCGTATGACGATAAAGATGATCACTGATCCATCTAAGTCGTCGGACCCACAAAGGATCGAAAGGTACTAACCCCCGCAATGACCCACATAGGATCGGACCCACACAGGATTAATAGGTAACTAAACCCCGCAAAGACCTACACAGGATCGGGCCCACACAGGACCTGTAGGCGCTGGCTCACACAGAACCGCTGAGCGCTGACCCACACAGGATCGGATCCACACAGGATCTGTAGCACTGATCCACGTAGGATCGCTGAGTGCAGTAGTCGTCACAGTCCACTGAGGATCTCTGCACAGTTGTCGTCAAAGTCCACTGAGGATCTCTGCACAGTCGTCGTCACAGTCCACTGAGGATCTCTACACAGTCGTCGTCGCAGTCCACTGAGGATCTCTGCACAGTCGTCGGAGTCGCAGTCAGCACTAGGGTTCCCGCACACAGCAAGCTCGTTCGGAAGGGTCCGCTCCATGAGCAGAGAGTCTGATACATCAACTGACACAAAGTCCAAAGTTGATGTATCCAAAAGTTCCATATCGTCAACAGGAACTCAACGTCGCAGACGGCGCGTCAATCGGACACCTGGTCTGAGAGTTATTTGCTTTTTCGTCCCAGGGGCCCGGTTGGTTTTTAAGGAAAAACCAACCCGACCATACTCCACCTGCATCCAACCCGCGGGTGGAGTATGCCAAAAGATCCGTCTTACTTAGAGTAATCCACCAATGCTGACGGCACGTCAATCGGACGTCCGTAGCTCAAGATATGAGTGTTTCCGCTCCGAGGGCCCGGTTGGTTTCGTGTACGAACCAACCCGGCCGAACCCAAAGTATTCCGAAACCTTGAGTGCGATATACCGAAACGACCGTCTCGATCCAAGGATCGCGTTGCCTCTAACAGCGCGTCGTTCGGAGGCCCGTAGCTCAAGTTACAGGCAAGAGACCGAAAACGGTCCGAAGACGGGGGTCTGGGCCCGGGCCCGAACCCCCCCCCCCCCCCCCCCCCCCGGGTCGGCAGAACCGGGTCGACCCGAACCGGGTCGACCCGACCCGGTCCAACCCGGCCGGACCTGGTCCTGCCGGGCCAGGGCGTGGCCCGGCGTGGCCGAGCAGCGCAGAGGCCGCGGGGCGCTGCCCCCGCGGGTTGGAGGTGTCACGGCCCCGCATGGGGCCGCGCTGGATCAGCGGACGCGGCTTCTGCCGCGTCCCGTACGGGCGAGCCGGACCTGCGTGGTCACGGGTCCGCTGGCCACCGCCGCCGCGACTTCAGCCGCGGTGGCCCTGACCGGCGGCGCACCGGGGCGCCGCTGCCTCCAGCCGCCGGTGCTGGTGACCCGCGCCGCCGGAGACTTCCACGGGCCACCAGAATTGCTCCGGTGGTCCGTTTTCCTTCCTGTCTGCGCCGCTGCTCCTCCTGGGACCCGTTCTTCTCTGCGGAATCATCAAATTGCCTTTGCGGAACGCTTTTTCGTCGCTCTCCAAATCCGCACAACAACGAAGAGCGGCGGAGGGTTGTCGGGCCGTGTTTGTTTGGCCCGCACCCTCCGCGTTAGACGGTATCAATCGGGAGGATAAATCAACACATGACAAACGTATCAAACAATTTTAATAATTTAAAATTGCACTTGATCCAGGTTCTTGTTTTAAAATAAACAATCACGCGGATATAAAAAGGTATTTCCAAAATAAAATCCCTACCTCGACAAGTCGTCGCACGCGCGTTCTTCGCGGAAATTGATCGTCGCGGAAGGAGGGGACCGTCGCGTCGTCGCGGTATCCGGCGTTGCGTCGACGAACTCTGAGGACCAAGAAACAACAGATTTAATTATAAATAATTAAATCTGTGTTTTGTTAAAAAACCACAAAGGAGATTAAAGAATCGAAAACTCTCACCTCAACAGATGATCGAAGACCCGGGCGGGGAAGAATGTCTCGGATGAAGCGTCGTCAATCTCCGAGGGTGACGGCGTTCTTCGCGTTCTTCGCGTTCTTCGCGTTCTTCGCGTTCTTCGCGAAGGTGGGTGAAGGCACAAGAATTTCTGTCAAAAGTCTCTCAACGTGTAATCCTCAAGATGTCGTCGTTGGTCTTATTTTATTATTATCCCAACGGATTTCAAAATGGTTAAGAAATGAATGAAATTAATTCATAGAATTAATTTCAACGAATAAACCGCTCATTTAATTCAACGAAGAAAACTGCCCAATTAATTGGTACATTAGGAAAATAAGAAAACGCGTCAGTTGACTTTCATAATGACAGGTTTTCGCGGGTGCGTAACTTAGCAAAAAAGAAACGGTGGGGCTCGTGCGGGTCCGACCTCACAAATATCCTACCAAGAGGGTAGGATATTTTTGGATATCACCTTATCCGCATCAACTCAGATTAAGCCGCTTTAAGTGGCTTCAAGTGGCTTCCAAGTGGCTTAAGTGAAATAAAATAAAGTTTATCGTATAATTATTTTATTTCTTAACTTTAAGCCCGAAAATTAAAAAAACCACACCCGAGCAAACGCAACTCCAGAAGAGGCGTTTCTAAGCAAGTACCGGCGCTGCGATTCCATCGGTGCCCTCAGAATTTGATTCCGGGCACCGGTTCAAAATTTAGAAAAACCCGCTCGTCCGTTCACTGAACGTACCCGAGCCAAACTTCGGAAAATGATTCCGGGCACACCGGGCCTCGGAATCAGGTGCCGTCAGAAATTGCGCTCTTGTAAAATTCCAAAGAAAATTAAGAAAAAAAATTTCCTTGAAATTTATGGGTCTTTACACAAAATCCTTCTTAGAATGGATTTATAATAAAAATGAGGATTCTATGATATAGGATAGGAATTAATAAATATATTTATTTAGGTATTAGGTTATCCAAAATGATTTTAAGTTTTGAATATAATATGATATCAAGTGACCTTTTATAAGTGAGGTGAGTGGCACACATGTAATTTTTGAAAAGAAAATGGTGTACCGACATTTTTCATATAAAAAAGGATCCAAAATGGACCATTATAATACCTTATACATGATATGGTCTAACTATATCCATTAAATCGGTTTTCTTCAAGATTCTAGGCCATTGTACCCATTATATTGTTTAGTTTAACCCCCGATAAACTTATTTTAACCTTAACAATGATAAAAGATGTTTATTTTTTTACTATTCATTAAGACCAAAAATTAAGTTTAAATTATTATATAATATAAATTTTGATTATTCACAATATTTAATACGTTTTACCAAATTCAATTCACAAAATTGGAAGAATTAAATTTAAAATTAAACCTGTAGATACAATGAAAAAGTGGGTTTTCAAGAAGTGTATTTATAAAGAAAATGATGAATTTAAATTAAATATATGACCATTAATAATAATAATATGAATTTAAAATAATATTTATAGATATATAATATATAAATTTCATTTAACTAAGTACTCATGATGGTTTTTTATAATTAATTAAAATGTAGATACATTATGCACTTTAAAATAGTTTTCATAAAAACCGATTTTTAAACCCAAAAATAAACATATAAAAAAAATAAAATATAAACTTTATTAATAAGAAATTAAGAATATTAAATATATCTAATGAATATTTATGTTAATTCAAATCATATTAAAAAATATTAATTTTAAATTACTTTATTTATTGAAAATAAATGACTTTAAAAAATCAGTATTTTTAACTATTCCCCAAAAAATCAATCTTTTTGAAAAAAATCCCAAAAATTCACCCTATGTTAATTTTGATATGATTTTTTAAAAAATGAGTTTCAATATTTCAAATTAATTTTATAAATGTTCTAAAAATTAAATATATTGTTTTCTCATAAAAATAAATAAAAATCATTTTTGAAGAAAACATATATTAATGAATAAAACAACTTTACTAAAAATTGATTAATTAATTAATAATAATTTATAAATAAATTTGAGTATAAAATTTATATATATTTCATAAATTATTTAATACTACTCATAGCCACCAATACAATATCTAGTTTATAACTATCATTTATTTCATGGGCCATTTATGCATGGTGTTGTGTGTCGAATAAGATATCAAATATAATATTCCTCTTTTAAAATCTTGAGGTGTTATATCCTCACCCGAATAAATTTCATCCTCACAATTTTAAAATTATCTCAATAATAAAAAAATTTACATTTTAAAATACCTTTCTTGAAGTCCCACATCATAAAAATGGTTAATACAACTTTTTCTTACAATGAAAGAAAAGGAAGCATGAAGGTTATCTAAAATAAAAAAACTAGGACTCCATATAAATAGAAAATTGGTGGGAATTGAAAGATTTTTTTTGGAAATAATATCTATTTAGAAGGTAATGTTAATTTTTTTGGCGTTAGAAGAGTCCATCAATTTATTTAAAACTATTTCTATTTTAAGATCCTTTTCCAAGAGTTGAGGAATTCCTTTACTATCTTGAAAAATAACATAATAAAATATAATTGACTAGTATTATTTCATCCTTTAATCAATTTAAACAACAATATCATATTTTATTCTAATGATGATTATTAAATATGATTTTTTTTATGCCTGAATCAATAAAATAAACATTTAATAGATCATATAATAAGTTATTCCTCCTATATTTAGACATTAAACAAACCAAAAATGTTTTGAGAAAGTTAATATAATTTCCAAAAATCAATATAACTTCATATAATTAAATAATACATGCAACTCCAAAATTCAACAGTAATACCCAAAGTTAAAACATAATAATTCCATAAATAAATAACCATATATCCCAAATAATCTCAATAATATCAACATTACAGAGTGTTTTAACCTAAAAGGTTATCTCATAACTTTAATCTTAAAAACCCAAAAAAAAATTGATCTTCATCTAAAATGTAATTAATCACTTAGTCACAAAACCAATTTTCAATCTCATTATTATCTATATGATAAAACTTGTGTTTCCATAATTACATCAATATCCAAGATCATAAAAACTCTAAAAATTATCAATTACTTAAAAAAATAAACAATAATATAAATTCATACATCACATTAAACCAAAGATCTTCATATAATTAAACCCAATAAATATTCACCTAAAATGTAATTAATCACTTTAATATCTGATCGCTTAAAACATAAAAATGGGTATCTAAGACTTTGAACTTATGATTAACCCTAAACTTGTAAACCCATGATATAATCCATAACACTAAAGATAACCTCAAATTAGAACTCCCTAATCTATAAAGTTATCTTAACCCTCATTTGATACTAACTATTACAACCCTAAATAATCACTCCCAGATCATGTGCTAAAATAATAAATATTACTTTTTTGGATTTTATACTGATGAAGATGACCCATTTTTTGTCATCCAAAACTTACAACATCAAAATACAATATTTAATCACTTATATACCCAATGACCTTTTAGTGTTAGAGTATTATAGAATTAGGAAAAACTCTTACATAAACAATACCCATGTTATTAAATGAAAATATATCCCACTTAACCAAGATTTTATTATTTCACATTAAGTCATCATCCTCATCCATATGAAACCCTTCTAGAAATAAATCATTCAACATAATTCTTGATAACCTGGGGGAAAAGAAACATAATAAGGGTGATATGAGATGCTTAGTAAGGGTAAACATAAGAATTAAAAATTTAATGTCATCTGTGAAGTATAATTATCACAGTTTATGATGATATAATCAAGTTGAATGAGTGTAATAAACCAACCTCAAACATCCATTCATCAGATTCCCAAGCCCGATCTCCATATACCCTAGGAGCATCCCTGATCCCCCTGAGATGATGAAAAGTGTCAAGGGTATCAAACATAGTTTTTGGGGATGGTTTCACCCTCAAAATAAAAATTTAAACATCCAAACATGGAATAATAATAAATATACAAGATAAAATCTAGAGTACATATCATATAAAAAATCATATAATACAATATTACAAAACTACAATGAAATCTAAATAAAGGAAGAAAAAATATTATAGATACCAGTACAAAACTTGACCCAACTAGTTTTATGAAATTAAAGGTCTTATAACCATGTCCATGTTAATCACAAGTCACCACCATGATCCCAACAACCATCCACTTCCCAAGGAATACAACACTGGAAACCAACCCGAAAGCCCAAACCTAAAGAAAACTATACGAGACATGAAGTTTACATTCCCAACAATATGATTATATAGGGTGTGTGATGAAGCTAGTAGGATTGCACCATGAATCTAATTTATTCCTTTTATAAAAGAAAAAATTCTCACTATTTTGGAAATAATAGATAAATATATATTTTATATTACCTTTACATAATATAGGAATAAACTAAACATGGATCATGAACTTTTTCAAAGTACCACTTTTATTAAACAATATATAAAAAGGTTTTACCACAAACCAATCCATTTAAAATTTCCAACAAGGGCATAACCATGCCTTCACTTCTATCATATAAATTTTTAAATACCTTTTTAAAACAATTTTTAGTTCAAAAAAATAAAAAATAAATCATAAACACTTCTAATAATAACCACATAAGTCAAAAGAAACTCCATTTTCACTTTATAAAACCAAACAACCCTTTAAAACATTGAAACCCTTTAAACACAAAAAATGGATCCCACTTTGAAAAACCCAATTAGGTTAAATCCTAAAGAACAAGTAAATTTAAAAATGAAAACGTACTATGGAATTTTATCAAACAATAAAAATACATAAAACACCATTTTAAAACCAATATCCATTGAACTAAGAAAATAATTCACTTTTCCCAAAGGAACCCCACCCAAGTATGGAAAACCTTTGAAAATCCAAACTAGTTATCATATAAATCACTAATTTAAAACTAAAACTCATTTAAAACATCAATAAATCATGTAACTCTTAAATAAAAGGAAATAAATTAGAGACTAATACCTCAAGTGGTGGAACCTTTTCACCTTTTTATGAAAACAAATTGAAAGAGACTCCAACCATGGCTCAAAACCAATACAAAACCAAATCCCCAATTTCTATCAACCGTAAAAAATAATTTTATCCAATAATTACCATTAGGGTTATATAAGAAGAGTAAAATGGAAGAAAACCAAATAAAAAAAATAAGATCCCTACCTCTTGAACCAAGTGAAGAACCTCCGAGAAAGCATCACAAAAACCACCTTAGAGGGCTTGTAAGGAGACAAGGGGGCTAAGAAAGACATTAAAGTTGTGGGGTTCAAATGGGGAATCTAAGGCGAGAAATACCAATTAAAAAATAAGTATAAAGAACCAAAATAACCCTTTTAATAGGGTCACAAATTTTACCCACATGGTTATACAAACTATGTTATAACTATGAAGATCCCCTCTTTCAAGAGCTTCAAAAGTTATATGCATAGGCTTTATGATTAAAAAAACTGTGATCCTTAACCGTAAAACCTGAAAAAAGTCTATAAATTTCACAATTTTAATCCCAAAACGCCTCTAACTTGAGGTGATAAACTATCTATCAAATATACCCACATAAAATTGACATTAGGGGTGTCACAAACTACCCACCATGTAACTTTCTTCCCCAAAACTTTCTGAGTCAAGACAGAAGTATAAAAAGAGAAACCTATAACCCATCCTCTTCAAAGTGAGGAAATTTGGATGATGAACCACTAGAGAGGTCCCTAATAAGTAACTATGTATTAATGATGATTCCTAACTAAACCACTTAATATACAAGGCTACCTAGTGTTTCCAAGATAAACATAACCACAATCAGTGATAAAAGAACCAAAAGTAAATGGATATCGGGCATAATTATCAATAATTTATAGAAATATCTTAAATGGTGTCATTGAAAGATTAAACATTGAATAAAGACCTATATTATGGTAAAAATCTCCAAAAATTCTCCAGATAACACTTAGAACCAAACTCTCACTTCCTAAAAGGAAAAAATAACCTTAAAGAACTCAACACCTACATGGTTGATCCATCAACAAGACTAACACTCACCACCATAAGAGATAACTTTCAAGGCATTATATAATGATAAATGACATGGTATCTTGACCCAGGTCACCATACTCTAGAGTTAATCTAGGAACTCAACTTAGAACCACATCCCATAGTGAACTCCACAAAACTAGAACCATCAGATGCTCTAAGTCCTAAAGGAAACATTCATCTTAAGTACCCATATACCGAACCAAAGGTCACTTACACCCAAATCAATAATAAATTGACCTTAAAATAGGACATAGATAAATAATAAACCAAAGGATTAAAAAAAATACAAAAAAATAATAAGGCATGCACTCAAGATCAAAAACCAAGATGACATGTGATCCAGAAGGTAATAAAAAAACTACATGAATTAAAAAGTTAAAACACACATTATAATATCACAACAGTACTCCCATTTGGACTAAATAAAAAAATACTTAAAATACAATTATAGGACTCATCCCATGTTTCAAAACATTAAATTAGGAATTTTTCCAAGAAAAAACATAATCAACCAAACTCATTTTGTAATCTTTCAAAAAAAATCGAAAAAAAGTTATATCACAACACCTTACTTTTACAAAAAAAAACTTTTCAAATAATTTCCATAATCTAGTTTTACAATGGATTAAGAAACTTATCACCCATTACATTTAGGAAAATTCCAAAAGTTCCACTTTTCAATGTTTGAATTTCAAATTTAAATTATTCATTCAAAACCATGATTTTGAAATACTCTTTGAAAAACATCTTCCAAATGAGTTTTCACAAACCCAAAGATGAAAATTTCCAAAAACCAAAAAAATCCCTCCAAAACCCTAAATAAGCTTAAAAAATCCTATTAATTTCCACAATATGACCCAATCAGTGTTGAAACATTTTAAAATATCACACTCCTTCAAAAGTTCATTTCTACTAATTTCTAAAACACATGGAACTTTAAATCCCCACATTAAATAACCCAAGAAAAACCTTTGAATGTTAAAAACTATATCTCCAACTTAATTTCACAACCGAAATGGGGTAAAATCTCATTTAAAATTCCATATTAAATTTTAAATAAACTTTTAAAATTTATAACTACTAGTCATTCCATGTTTTACTTGAAATTCCAAGTGAAACCCATCCTTCAAGAAAAACCATTTCACCATGAACACCCTTTAAAAACTCAAACAACCCAAAATATGTGGTTAAACTCTAACACTAGGGTATTCTAAAACTACCAATCACTCAAGGAATAACATATAAAATATAATATATCAACAATATAGGTACAAAACTATAAAAAGATAACACATAAGAACAAAACTCCCTCTTCCACCAAGAATTTTTTAGGAAGAACTTATGAAAAAACACAATACATTATGACAACCAACAATGATTCTCAAACAAAACAAATGGTCCCATAACCAATGTAACAAAACAAAACTCCATTAAAAACATCCTTAAAAAAAATTCCAAGAATCACTGAAAATAGAATTTTAATGATCAAAAGTGTTCTAATACTTTTTTCTCAAAACTAAAACCCATTATTGAAACCCACCGATCTCAAAAACTAATTAAACCATGGGTTAAACCTATTCCTTTTAAAAAACACCACAAAAATTTTCATAAAACAATGATGCCTCACACTCTTTTCCAAAACAATTTAAAAACTCCTATTTTAAATAAAAAAACTCAAGGAAACCACATTCATAAACCAATTCTTAAAACACCCACTTTAAGAATTTAAGTGCTTCAAAAAATTACAATTTTTGAACCCAAATGATTTTCAACCCAAAATGTTTTCTTTGTCTCAGTTTTAAAACAAGACACACATAGTTTTTAGACCACTATGAAATGATTTTCAAAAATAGGGAACTTATCTTCCATTTTTAAAACCAAATTCAATTTCACAAAATAAATTCCCCTTGGGAAGAAACAATTCACAAAAGAATACATCTCAATAAATTTCACATTAACTATGCCATTTTCTATAAAAAATCCCAATAAAACTCTCATATAGGATATAAAACCAATAAAATACTCTATTGGAGTCAGTTCGTGCATGGGAGGAAAAACTACAATTCCCAGGGAGAAATTACACTATGTAGGGTTTGGTCACATGGGATATTAAATCATGCACCAACCATGTGATAGGAACTACCATTATTATATAATCATGTCAAATAGGCAACGCAAGGTTTTCTATATCATGCGTTCTAATTGTGAGACCTTGTTTCATTACCATTTTTTCCACTAAAACCCAAATGGACCCTCAAAATCAATGATAAACTCAACATGGATAAAAATAATATTCTCAATGCATCAAAAATCCATAAAAACTTATAAATATAAACTTAATATCAAGACTCAATCCTGATACACCCAAGGAAACCCAAGGTTCAGTGTGACAAAGAGCTGGACAAGCCCTTGCCCGCACACTCCACCTGTAATGACCTATCTTTTCATGAAAGTAATGCTCATTTTTTTAATTTAAATACCTTGTTTAAGGTTATTAAATATTCCCTACATATTAAGGAAGGTCCTAGAGAGTATAGAACTTTTTCAAATCCTTGAGTTCCAGGAAATGTAAAAATAGGGTTGGCCACACTATTACCACACAGTTAGTAGAAACCATGTGTGGTAATCATGTAGGGAAGCTTGTCCGCATCACGGACAACATGATTTGTCTCTAAATTTATGACCTCAGGTGAATGCCTATGCAGAAAACTATTGAGTTTTGATAGTTTAATTTATCAGGGTTTTCACACTATTAGGGAAACCATTTTCCTTAAGTTGTGGGGTGAGAATGATTTGCACATGATTTGGCCAAACCATGTGTCCAAACCATGTTCCACCTATTTTAAGGGTGAAAAGTACAAATAAACTTAATAAAACCTTAAATACTAATTTATTTTCCTCTATCTTCATTCTAGTTGATGATTTATTCTCCTCCTTCTATGAACTCCAATCTCATCCCGCCTAGGAATTAAGATAACTTCTCAATCCAATCTCTGAATCAAGATCCATCAGAAGAATTAGATCCATCTCAATAAGATTTATAATCCCATCCCTTCCTATTTAATTTTATCTTTGTATCATTTGATCTATTTATGTGAAAGATATTTTGACATATTTTTAGAGTGTTTGATTGTTTATTAAATTTCTTCCAAAATACTTTGAATCTGAGGCCTCCATTAGATGAGGATTTGTCAATATCCCTAAGGTAGGTGGTCTCATTGTTTTCCCCAAGATTTTTTTTGTTTTCATAGATTTTTCATTGTTCTATATTCCAGACATTGTCATGCATCACTTTATAATTGATTTCTTTATATTAAATTGATCTACGCACCTTGATGTCTTTCTATTGATCCTAGTTTAGTAGATTAGAGGATGTTTACCTTAGTAATGGACACCCCTTGGGAATTTCATCTTTAAATTTCCTTTATAATTAATTTTTTAAATACTTGAAACAACTTTTAAGTGTTCATCATGGGTTGTATAGTTAATTTCCCTCTATTATATAAATTTTAAATGAACCTAAGAACCTCATAAGTGCTTAGATTATCTTATTAAGGGAATTGGCCATGTTGATAATTTCCCCATTAATATTGGGACCTTCTAAATGACTCTTTGAACCTTATAAATTAATTTTTCATGCATTTTTTAATTTAGTAGTAGTTATTAAATTAAAGGGATTATTTATGATCATTTATACTTCCTTAAACAAATTCAATGAATGACTTATAAAGGGGTGGTAAGGACACACCGTTTTTTCATGCTCTTTAAATGCTCATTATGGGTTGTAATGACTTATTTGTAAATGGATTTGACTATTGAGGTATATGATAGGTAATGCCTTAGGTATTGTTTTTATAATTATTGATTACACCTTTTATATAGGATGTGGAATGATGGTAAGGGTTTTGTTAGTCATGATGATTCAAACTCCATTACATCATGTGTTTAGTATGAATTCTCACACCACTGACTCTATTTTGATGGTGTCCATAGTGCACCACATATCTTTATTTGAGTGATAACATGACAGGACACTTACCATCTTGAGTGATGAGCATGATTTCTCTCACTCAATATGATATGTATGTAATGTAATGTATTTCTTGAGCTTATAAGATCATTTATACTAGTTATGGATGCTTGAATTATACCCTGGTCCATCCATCACCTAGTATTAATGGTATATGGCCCCTTATGTTTACATATACTTATTCCATATAGGTGGATGAAATATAAAACATTAATATGTATAAATTATTACTATATATAAACATTCACCAATCATACACTGATTACAGCCATGATCTGAAGCAGGTAGTGTCGTCAGGTGTCCATGAGGAACCTGGGTGGGCTTGTAATTTATTTATTTATCTTGTTGTTTATTCATTTGTACTTATACACTATTGCATCTATGATAACTTCTTGGATTAATTCTAGACACCATTGTAGGTGACCTACTATGATTTTATATCACACCCTACTTAGGCTACCTTTAGTACCTAAGAATATCATATGATTGTAGGTATAGATAAAGGAAATCACTCTACAACAGAGCCCTGATATGTTTTACCTTTATATGAAGCATAGAAGTAGAGGACTGATCATATTCTCAAGATGCTATTGGAGTATCCATTTTATTATTTTTTTAGTTTTTTGTATATCATTATTTCATATGTTTATTCCTTGTTCCCCTTTTTTATATCAGCATGCTATGCATCTATGTATATAATGCTTCCTAGTGTCTTTTAATATTATTATTCAGTTATTCAGTTATTTATTATTTCACTCTTATTTATTTTTTCTATTTATATATGATTCATATATTTTATATTATTGATGTTATCCACTATTCAACTCTGAAATAAGGTTATATTCTTCATATCGTACCACCTTTACACCCTCACATCTATTCAATAGCCTCTGGTGTATGGGGAGGTGGGCTTGAGGCCATTTGACCCATTTTCTCATAACACAGTTTATGTGGATTCTAGGTTGGAATGTAATAATGTGGTATGAGAGAAGTATTTTTCCTTGGTTTTACTATTTGGGTTTTATAAAGGAGACTATATGTTAAATAGATTTGGATGTTGACCCTATTCATGGACGTAGCTAACCCAAATATGGGGAAACCCCAAATTATCTTGAATGGAAAATTTGTATTATTTATTACACCTATTATGGTTGATGTAAATTAATTTTTGGGTGACACACATGTTTTGTGGTGTTATCATTATTGGTATTATTGGAATGAAATTTCTATTACAATGGTCTGGTGAAATGAGGGTGTTTCATTACTTACATAATAATAGGAATAATAGGAATAATATTTCATTCATTTTTTCATGCCACATATACTTTCATCATGCATTTTTCTATTTAATGTTATTGGTTATTTTATTATTATATCGAAATGTGCTTAATTTCCTTGAAATACTGAGAAAAAATAATTGACACTTGAAATGACTGCCTTGACCTAACAGTTTTTTCTTGAATTAGTTAAAGAAAACACCTAAAGTAGATAGTTATGGAAATTTGAGCCATAGAACATTGGTCTCATGGGGTGGAACATGCTATGGTATGGGTTAAATGGACACAATAATTTGGTTCATAAGGAGTGTGGGTCATTGTGGATCAGAAATGGTAATCTATCTAATTAAACCATTTAAATATATTTAAATGCATAATGATCAAAAATTCAAGAATGAATGTCACTTTTAGAATTAAATTATTATATTATATGTGTGAAACAAAGACTTAGACCCTAAACCATCACTATTAGTGGGTAGTTGGTGAGTCTCTTATGTTCTTATGGCCTAATATGGGTTTTCTCTAATAACCATTCTTGGATTTTGGAGCAGGAATAGGGGTAGGATCTATCTATACGAAGGCTATGTGCATATCCTAGTTTTCTATCTACAATATTTTCAACTATTAAGATATATTCTAAGGTGTGTGTTTGGAATTGTATAATCATTACACCATGAAGTCCTCCAGTTGTACACCCTATAGGCAGTTATGACCATGCACCTGAGGTGATCGGCCTTGAGTTTCAAGTGATTCAACCTGTAGTGCCACCTTTGGCACCTCTTCCTATTACTAATATGGGAATCGATGCCAAATTCCATGAGGGATTCCAAAGTATGTTATATAATATGCAAGGGTATTTTTGACTTGTCCTGAGTGTGGAAGAGTTGAATCATGAATTCCAGCAGTAGCATCCTCTCTCCTTTTTAGGGGATGATAGACCACACACTACTAAGTCATGGATCGAATCTATTCATTCTATATTTGAGAATCTAAATATTCCTCCAGATCATAGGGTCAAGCTCAGTGTGTATATGTTGTGTGATACTTATAAGTGGTGGTGGGAAGTTATTACCATGGAATATCAGCATAGATATAGAGTTTAGGAGAATTTATAGACTATATTTTATGACTATTTCTTTCCCCATACTCTGAGGGATGGCGGGGCAATTTAATTTATAAACCTATAGTATGCAGTTATGTTAGTTTTGGAATACTTTACTCATTTTATAGATCTGTAGAAGTTTTCTCTAAATCTAGTTGGTGATGATATTATTACCACCCTGTGGTTGAAGGATGGGATGGTATATGGCATATGTTCGTAGTTAAATGTCTTTCAATTGATGACCATATCATATATAGTCAACTAATCCCTTTTTACAAAACATTTGAGGGAAGTTTATGGTGAGAATCAGGGCAGTTCGACACCTATATCAATTGGTTCTTCTTCTTATGGTTCATTGACTGAAAAATGTTTAGAACAGTTAGTCTCATCATGCTGACATATTTTTTATATTTCACCAATGTGGGAAGCTGGAAAAAATGAACCCTCAGTGCTTACAAGATCCATTGGAATATAGTGGTTGTGGTAAGATGGGGCATATCTAGTGCTTTTGAATGACCTTACCATCATCACCTAATGAGTGGGGAACTACTCCTACCCCAAATTCTGGAGTGGGGATAGTAGTATCATGATAGGTTGGTAGCTAGAGTACCACCAATCGATCAGGAAAAGGTGTAGTTCAAGGTAGAGGAAGTCAGACTCATGATTCTCAGCACCAGTAGAGCAGGCTCGCTCAGGGAAATCAGGTAGTGACTCAAGGCAACGATACAGTCTAGTAACATGCATTAAAACCTATTATAGAGGATCAGAACACCAGACTATCTACTATACGATTTACTATTTTAGTATCTTTCACTTTAGTGTTTGCTTCATTTGTCATATGTGCATATCACTCTTTTAAATCTTAGACTATTATGGGAATTTTGGGCCTCTATATTAAACACTTCTGTGGAATTAGAATTGTAGATACCCTGTTAGGTATCTTCTCATAGTTAATTCATCATTTTAAGGATTTACACCTTGAGATAGGTGGATACCTCTTTCTGTAGAATGTTTTCATCCTTGACATGAAGTAATTTGATGTAATCATTAGGATGTACTTGTTTGTTCTCTATCAATACCATATTGAATGATATCATTAGAGGGTGATGTTTATTTCACTAGATGGTGGTAAGCATGTATATAAGGGATAATGGGATGTTCATGTGACATGAGTATCACTTGAGTAGAAAACTATGGTTATTGTAACAGCTCAGATCTCCATTATTTTCCTAGATGACCCAAGGTTATGACCCACTATTTTTTATACTATAGTGGGGTGTTTCAGGGATGTATTTTCTAATGACTTATTTGGGATACCTCAAGTCATAGAGCTAGAATTTATTGTTGATCTTGTTCTAGGAGTAGAACCAGTGACCATTCATCCTTATCAGATGGAACTTATAGAGCTTCTTGACCTCAAGAAACAATTAAAGGATTTTGAGGATAAAGGCTTAATATGCCCCAAAACATATCATTGGGGTTCATCAATCTTTTTTCCAATAAGGTGGACAGTACCATCACAATTTATGTGGATTACATATGGTTGAAACAACTTATAGTCAAGAACCGATATCTACTACCTTGAATGGATGACCAATTTGATCAGCTCTAAGAAACGAGAGTGTTTTCAAATATATATTTGAGTTCAGGCTATCATCAGATGCATTTCATGTCATCAGACATACCTTTCATAGATTTTAGGATTAGGTATAGTTTATATGAGTACCTGTTCATGTTTTTCAGACTCATGATGTCACCTGAAATCTTAATGGATCTTATTAATCATGTTTTCCACCCATATCTAGAATCATTCTTGGATGTCATTATTAAAGATATATTAGTGTATTCACACTACATAAACAACCATTCCAACTGTTTGAGAGTTTTATGAATACACTGAAATATAATCATCTCTATGATTAGCTAAGTAAGTTCTGCTTTTGGATCTAAAAAGTTCACTACTTGGGTCACATTATCTCAGAGTCAGGAGTTTCAGTAGACACAAAGAAAGTAGAGTCATAGTTTCCTTGTATCATCCCAATATCATGTTTGATATCCGGATTATATTAGGTCTATCCAAACATTATATACACTTCATCCAGTATTTCTCATGTCTTGTAGTTCCCCTTACAGGCTTGACAAAGAAAGGTTTTCCCAAAATCTTGTGAAGAATCCTTTTAGGAGTTTAAGGGAACAATGACTTTAGAGCCGATGTTGATTCTTCTAGAGTCGGGAAGAAAATATACAATATATTGTGATGCATCTAGTTTCAAGCATATATTTTTTCTAATATAGTACAAATGATTCGTCACATACGGGTCTCTTCAATTGAGGGCCCATGAGTGGAATTAATCGACACATGACCTAGATCTAGATGATGTGGTTCATGATTTGTGTTTTTGGAGACACTATCTACTTGGAGATCAATTTGTGTTATTCACTAATCATAAAATACTCATTTAAATCTTTACATGGTTATATATAAATATCAGATATCTTAGGTGGTTTGAGTATCTACATTCATCTGATTTCATGCCTGCCTACATGCCTGGAAAAGGAAATGTTAAAATCGACACTTTGAGCTGAAAGACTCTGACTTAAGTGGTTTGGGAGTCCAGTGGTGAATAGAATCTCATAGACTTATTCTCATATATTCACATTGAGCTTCAGGTGGACCATGGTTAGACTATCTTCACAACATTATAATTGACATCTACTCTTCTTTAATGAGTAATAATGAGGAAAATATTTGATCCCAAAGGCCTTTTCCTAAGGGAAATCATCTTAGATTATGATAAATCTTCCAATTGGACTATGAATAGGGATGATATATTACTATTTCATAAGTGTGTAGGGGTACCAGTATATATAATAGAGGAGATGACATGGTAATTTTGTGACTCATCATGGGTAGTGTATCCCGGTTCCACCATGATGTATCGAGACTTACGTCGCCAGTATTGGAGGCCTAGTATGAAATGAAATATTTCTAGTTTAATCACTTGATTTTACACTTATCAGTAGGTGAATTTGAAACATTGTCATCTAGTGGTTCTTTTACAATCATTGTCCAATCATAATTGAAAATGGGATGATGTTTCAATGGATTTTGTGACTGTTTTACCCAGATCACCTCATGGAAATGATACGGTGTGGATTTTTTTTGATCATTTGATGAAGGTATCACACTTATTGCCTATACAAGAGACATTATCAGTAGATAATATATGGATTTTGTATGTTATGGAGGTTTTACTTCTTCATTAAACTCTTTATTCTATAATTTATGCAAGTGACAATCACTTTACATCATGGTTCTAGTATGGGTTGTAGAAAGTCTTGGGTACATAATTTCTCCTAATAATATCCTATCACCCTTAGACCAATGGAATGACATAGCATACGATTCAAGTGTTAGATGACATGCTCAATGTATATATCCTTGACTTTGGGTTTTCATGGTAGAAACACATTCCCCTTGTTGGGTTTTATTATAATGACAACTTTTAGGCTACTATCGAGAAGGTTCATTATAAATCCTTATATGGTAGGCCTTATAGTTCACCTATGTGATGGCTAGAGTCAAGGGAGGTGGCTATTCTTGGACCATGTCTTGTGTAAGAGACTATAGAGTAGGTCTAGTTGATCAAAAAGTGCATGATGATAGATCAGACCACATACCAATCATATGCCAACTAACATCGGTGAACTATTGAGTTTGAGTTTAGAGAATGGATTTTCTTGTGATTCTCTCCCAGGATGGGCCATAGACATATTTTGAGGTTGGGTAAGCTCTCACCTAGGTTTTTTAGAGCCTTAATGGTTTTCAAATGGATCAGAATAGTGTCTAACCAGATAACACATCCTCATATGTACCACTTTATGCATGATGTCTTTCACATATCTCATATTCACTAGTATTATCCAAACCTATCACATGTATTTCATCCTAATGAGGTTTAATTTGATGTAGATTCTTATTTCTAGGAGTATCCTATTCGAATTGTTGACTAAAGTTTGAATACACTTTGAGACAGGTTATTTCTTTTGGTATAGTTACCATGGCAGTATGGTCGAGTAAAAGATGAGACCTGGGAATAGGTAGCTGATATATGAGCTCAGTGGATGGAACTCTTTTCATATGATACCTCTTTAAAATCATAATTCCAACTTGGGGATTAGTTTCTTTAATGAGGGGAGATTAAAAAAACCTTTTTTTTCACAAAGGTGTTACTTGTTTGTTTTTAAATTTAAATCCCTTGTCCAATCTTGGTAAACATGAAATATAGCCTAAGGATGGTCCTAGGAGTGTTCATGGAATGTTTGGAGCCCAGAGTTCTAGTAAATGGAAACATAGGGTAGGTCACATGTTTACCACATGATTAATAGAAACCATGCAGGGCACTTGTGAGTTGCAAGGGCCACATGGTTTGTCTATAATCAAGAAACACTAGGCCCACAACAATGAGGAAAACTAAAGAGTTTAGATATTGTCATTTTTCACAGTTTTCACATTGTCTGGGAAACCATGCACCTTAACCAGGTGGGAATTTTCCTTAAGTAGTGGGTTGGTCATGGTTTGCACATAGTTTGAAAAAACCGTGCATCCAAACCATGCACCCACTAATTTGAGGGTGAAAAGTCAAAAATTCTCTTAATAAAACCATAAATCCTAATTTCTTTTCTCCTATATTCATTCTAGTGGATGATTTGTTCTCCTCCTCTCATGAGCTCCAATCACTATCCACCTAGAAATTTAGATAACTTCTAAATCTGAAGTCTAAATCAATATCTTTTAAAATCATCATATCCAACTCAATAAAATCTATAACCCTATCACTTCCTATTTCAGTTTATCTATAGATCAATTGTGCTATTTAGTTGAAAGATATTTTTCCCTGTTTTCTGGTCATTGGTTCATTTCTTAAATTTATTCCAAGATACTTAGATTATAAGGCCTCCATCAGATGAGGAGTCATAAACATCCCAAAGGTTGGTGGTCTCATCATTTTCCCCAATACTTTTTTTGTGTTTTCGTAGCTTTTCTGTTGTGCTTCATGTCGTCTTTTTCCACGTGTCTCCATTTAATTGAGTTATTCATATTAAATTGATCTATGAACATTGGTATATGAATGTTGATCCTAATTTAGTATATTATTGGATGTTTACCTCAGTTATGGACACCCCTTGGGTGTTCCATCTTGAATTTCCCTTTATAGTTAATTGTTTAAATACTTGGAACACCTTCTAAGTGTTCCTCTTAGGTTTTAAAGTAAATTTACCTCTATTATATAAACTTTAAATAAACACAAGCACCTATTAAGTTCTTGTACTATCTTATAAAGGGAATTGACCATGTTGTTAATTTCACCATTAATATTGGAACCTTCTAAATGACACTTTAAACCTTAAAAATTAAATTTCCATACATAATTTAATTGAATGGTATGTATTAAATTAAAGAGATTGTTCATGATGGTTTTACCTCTCTAAAATAAATTAAATGGATTAAATTAATGATTTAAAAGGGGTGGAAAGGCCACACTATTTATTCATGATTTATTCAATGCTCATTATGGGTTGTAATTCCTTATTTATAATTGGATTTGACTATTGAGATACATGAGAGGTAATACCTAATGTTTTTTATTATAATTATTGATTAAACCTTTGATATAGGTTGTGTAAAAATGGTAAGGGTTCTGTTGGGTATGAAAATTCATTCTCCCTTACATCAGGTGTTGAGAAATACATCTCATAGAACTGAATCTATTTGGACTGTGGGAAAGACGCACCACATCCCTTGCTTCGAGTGATGACATGATGGCACACTCATCATATTGAGTAATGAGAATGACCTCTAACACTCACTATGATATGAAGGAAATGTACCCTATTTCTTGAGCTTATAGTCTCATTTAGACTGGTTATGGAAGTCTGAGTTATGCCCCGGTCCAGCCAGCACCTACTATTCCATGTATATGGCCACTTATGTCTGCACGTACTTGGTCCATATAGTTGGATGAAATATATAACATTATGATTTATAAATTACTACAATATATATATATTCAATTATCATACACTCAATATGGCCAAGATCTTAAGAAGGTAGTGATGTCAGTTGTCTATGAGAAACCTGGGTGGGATGGTTATTTATTTATTTAGCATGTTGTTTGTTCATTTTCACATTCACGGTATTGTAGCTATGAGGACTAAATGGATTACTCATAAACACCATTGGTGGTGGCCTACTAGTATTTTACCTCATACCCTACTCGAGTAGCCTTTGGTACCCAAGAATATTATATAACTATATGTATGGATAAGAAAAAGAACCCATCTATGAAGTCCTGATATGATTCACCTTTAAATGGATCATAAGAGAAAAGGACCAAGAATATCCTCTATATTCTAGTGGAGAAACCTTTTTGTTATTTTTTGTAGTTTTTTTATAGAATTATTATATATGCCTATCCCCTATTCCCCTTTTGTACATAATAATTCTATTCATCCATGTATATGACACTACATAGTGTATTTTGATATTATTATTCAGTGGTTCAGTTATTTATTCTTTCACTGTCTTTTTATTCTATCATTTAATATACTCTTCATTTGTTTTATATTATTGATGTTATCCACTATTCCACTCTGAAATGAGGGTATAGTGTCCCCCTTATACCACCTTTACACCCTCAATATTATTCATAAGCCTCTAGTGTATAGGGATTCATGCTTCAGGCCATGTGACCCACTGGCATGGAACACATGTTAAGTGGATCCTGGGTCAGGATGCTACACAACCCGATCCCTGATAACAATACAGGTCTTCTAACTACCCAGACACACCCCAAATAACAAAAGATAACCTCCCTCAGATATCATTTTTTTAATGATCCAACTTGGTGCATCTGTTCGTCATATTTCCTTGACAATCTTCCATATACCCAAGGAGCATCCCTGATCCCCCTAGGATGACGACAAGAAAAAAGGGCATCAAAAAAATCATTGTTGATGGTTTCACCATCAAAATAAAAATATAAACATATAAACATGGCATAATAATAAATATACAAGATAAATTCTAAAGTATATCTCATATAACAGACAAGAATATAATACAATATTACAAAACTATAGTAGAAGCTAAAACAAAACAAGACTAAAGACCAAATATAATGATACAAAAATTGAGCCAATTGGTTCCATGAAACTGAAGGTTTTATCACTATCTCTATATGAATCACAAGTCACCACCATGATCCCCAAACCATCTACTTCCCAAGGAATATGGAATTTGAAACCAACCACAAATAAACGACCTGGATAAACCTCTATAACACATGATGTTTATATACCCACCAACATGAGTATATGGGATCTGAGATGAAGCCAGTAGGATACCACTATGAGTCTAATTCATCGATTTTATAAAATAAACCAAGATACTAGTTTAAAAATAACATAAAAAATAAATGTTTATCTTTCCTTCACATAATATTAGAATAAACCAAAAATGGATCATGCACTTTCTCAAAGTACCATTTTCATTAATCAATCCATAAAAAGGTTTTACCAAAAACCAATACATCTCAAATTTCTATCCATTTATCTATAAAAACACTACACTTTTGAAAATAAACCCACATATGATTTAAAAAAATTAAAAGAGTTTCCAATCAAGTATGTTAATAGACAACCATTTCCCTGTTTTTACTTTAAAATCCTTTACCCACCCAATACAAAGGAAAATAAAAAATAAGTGAAACTATAAATAAATACAACAAAAATGGTAAAAATAAATCCAATAAATGGGTGGAATAAAAATATTCAGCACAATGACTAAACCAAAAGTGGATAAACACATCAAGAAAGTATATCCAAGAAATAAAAAACTCACATACCAATATATATAAAAAAGTCATAATATAGATATATGGAATGATGGAGCACTACATGGACTAATGGGAAAATTCAGGACACATATAGGTGGACTAACTGCTAGTAGGTTAATGGTCACACATCTGTTAACCAAATAACTTGTGCCCTAGTCTCATTAGTTTCAAATCCCACTATCTAGGTGTTACATAAAACTACGGGGACTGGCTAGTGCAAAACTTAACTATTCAAACATCATCCCTCTACTTTCGACTTATTAGCCCCAGTCTCCCCAAGGAATGATAATGGAGGTGGTCCATGAGAAAACAATTTCATCTCATGATAATAGAAAATCCCTTAGAGAAAAAACAACAATTACCTTCATCCCACATCCTTCGCTACCTTTAATAAGATCCTCAATCCATGAGCACAACATGAATCACATAATAAGGCATCCATCACATAGATAACACAACATCATCAACAACACAAGGAGGATCAATAAGGGTACAATCAACATCACATCAAAAGTTCCAACTAGTCCTTCACTTATATCATATACATTAGGAAATCCATTTCTAAAACAATTTGGAATTAAACAAAATTATAAAATAAAGCATAAAAACGTCCAATAATAACCACATAAGTCAAGGGAAACTCCATTTTCACGTTATAAAACCAAATAACCCTTTAAAAATCCCTTAAAAAACAAAAATTGGATCCCATGTTGAAATCCCCATTTGGACTAAATCCAAAAGAATAATTGAATTTCACAAAGAAAACCCAATTTGGAATTTTATCAAATAATAAAAATTCCTAAAACACCATTTCAAAACCAAGTTTCAATGCACTAAGAAAATAACCCACTTTTTCTAAAGGAAAACCCACCCAATCATGAAAAACCTTTGAAAAAACAAAACTAGTTATTATATACATCACTAATTTAAATCTAAAACACATTTAAAGCATAAATAATTCATGTAACTCTTAAATAAAAGGAAATGAATCAAAAACACCTACCTCAAGTGGAGGAACCTTGTCACATCTGATAGAAATCACCGTAAAGAGACATCAACCATTGGATCAAAACTATTACAGACCAAAAGACCCAATTCATATCAACTATAACCAATAATATCATCTAATCATGGCCACTAGTGTTATATAAGAATAGAAAAATGGAATAAAACCAAAGAAGCAAGAGAATAAGACTCTTACCTCTTGACCTGGTGAAAAACCACCAAGAAATCATAAAAAAAACCCACCTTGGGGGATTTTAAGGATCCAAGGAGGGGTGGGGAAGGAATCCAAGTCATGGGGTTAAAATGGGGGAATCCAAGGTGTGAAAACCCAATTAAAAAGGATAAAAGACTAAAATAACCCTCTTTGAGTGGGTCGCACTGTTTACCCACATGGTTAAAAAAACCATGTGCTAAACCTATAGATCCCCACTATCAAGAGATATGTGGGCCGCACACTTAGGCTACATGATTAAACTAATTGTTCACCTTAACCATGTGATTTAGAAAAATTTCCCAAATTTCACCCTTGTAATCCCAAAATGACACTAACTTGAGGGTCTATACTTCCATAAAATATCCTCACATCAAAATGAAACTAAAGGAGTCACAATGAGAATAAAATAAGAATATTCTTACCCAAAAATACCTATATCATTAATCATGAATCATGGAATAAAGCTTTTTCAAAGGAAATAGTTATAAGAATCAAAAATCATGAGACATGTGATTTCAATATTGATCAAATAAATCATTAAAAAATCATATCAAGCATAAATAAAATGTGTTGGTACCTATGAAACATTATCTTCATAACCCATTTTAAACCCATGTAAAAAAACTAGATCCAAGTTAAATCTATAATAGAAACCATCTGTTAACTCTCTCCTTCTTACCTCTAAAGATAAGAAACATTACCCAATTAATTGGAGATCTATCTAGGTGTGCCCATCATATAAGCTATATTGGGATCACCCAATGCTATCTTAGTGTACCCATCATGTAAGTTATATTGGGTTTACCCATAAATATATGGTAACACCCATCATATAAAATATATTGGGCTCATCTAGATCTATCTAGGCACACCAATAATATAATATATATCGGGATCACATGGTGTTATCTAGGTTCAACCATCATATAATCTATATCAGGCTCACTCAACACTATATGGGTGCACCCATTTTTTAAAATATATTGGGATCTCCGTGAACTCTTTGGGTTAACCCATCATATAATCTATATAGGGATCACATATGATCAAAAAAAATGACAAAGTATATATCTTGAATAAAACATTTAGAATCTTCCAATTTTTGACATAGTAACAATCACTCTTCTTCAATTATATAAGTCACTCATGTAAAATAAATGGGATCCATGCTAATCTCATAATAAATAATTATAAATAATAATGATATTATCAATATTACATATCCCAAGTGTATTTTAAGTAACATCAAGGGTTATTTTTTTGATAAATGAAAGTATAATTAAAACGATATTAATAAATTATTATGGAAAATAATCTTTTTATTTTGAGAATCAATTTTAAACACTAAAAATTAAAAAAATATTGTGAAAATAATTTTCATTTAAAATAACCATTTAAACTTAAAAAATCATTAAAATATATAATTGTTATGAAAGAAGGAAAATATGTTCCTGATGTAAATGTTGAATATAAACATTATTTTCAAATATTTTGTAAGGAAATTAAAAATTGAACCATTTATAAAATGTTAAGAAATTTCGTTTTAAATTTTTTAAAAAAAAGTTAAAAGACTATGTAAAATAGATTTAACAAAAAAATATTCTTATAGATAACATTTTTTAAAACATTTTAGAAAAAATGGATATGGAATAGAAAGATAAATGATCTAAAATAAAATACAAGATGGATATCACATAAAAATTAATTTATTGATGTTTATTTAATAAATAATGGAGGAAATGGAAATAAAGCATATTCACCACATTCATAAATAATGTAGGAGAAATATATGTGGTTCAAGAAAATAATATCATGTGATTTTCTCCAAAGTAACCTTTAAGATAAACAATATCGAAAGAAAATAGATTGTCACATAAAGACTTTTCCACTTTGGTACTCCTCAATTTTAAGCCCCATGAAATAATAAGTTAAAATGATACATTAAATACCATGAAAATAAATATATTAAGGGTATAAAATATAAAATTTCATTAGATACACCACATTAAAGAATATAGGTTTATAACATAACTGTTTCCTATGGAATTGGGGATGACCTTATTGATTTAAGGTTCAAACATTCCAAGCTGTTTCTAAAGGGTTTGTTCGAAGAACCGGAAACATCCAATGATTCCATATCCATTTGGACCTACTTTACAAAGGTAGGTTCTCATTAGTTGTGAACTGATGAGGCTTAAGAATTTTCATTGGTCGAGAGGATGGGAGGTTGGACTCATCACACATTTTTTGAGGGGGATTATTGTATACTCTGGGACTCACTTTATATATTTTAGTTATGTTCGTGAATCCTTATTACATTACCAAGTATAAAATGAGATTTCATTTAGATCTAACAATCAATGATTGATATGTAGGAAATTTAGAGAATCTTTTATATGTATTCGAGGTTCTTCATTGATAGAGAATCATATGTATTTATTAGATATTCTTAGTCAATGGTATCCTTTAATAAATAAAATTATCTTGGTCATTATGATAACCATACTAGTTTTAAATCCACTCAGTGGGGCACTTGAAGTTTATTGTCATTCAGAAGGACATGGATTATTTCAGAGTTGGGATCGTACCTGCAGATGGGCTACCTACGTATCCTTTGTTTTGGAAAAAAAATCAGAACCCACATAGTTCGAGTAAGGCAGTATGATGTTTATGTATGATTTATGGCTCAAAGAAATATTTCATAATTACTTTTACACTCTAAGCTCACGTGAGTCATGATCGGTGTGAGAAACAAGAGGTATTGGTAAAACCAGACAATTGTACCATCATGAGAAATGATGTGGGGATTATGTATGTATGACTGCACAAATAGATGAATATTAGGATTTACTTCAGGGAAGAAACTCAGGAACATGGTCCATAAAGGTATATGTACTTCATGGAGATTTGGATACTCTAACTTGGGGCTTACTCCGGAGGAAGATGCTCAAATTAGGAGGGGACTTATGATTGGGTTTTACTCCTGAGAAGGAAGCCCAAATCAAAAGTAAATAAAGACTGGTTAAGAGAAATTATGATTGGGGCTTACTCCTAAGGAGGAGTCCTAGGTTAAAGGATTTGAGAACTGGGGCCTACTCCTAAGGAGGAGGCCCAGGTTAAGGGACTTGAAGACTGGGTCTTACTCCTGAAAAGGAGGCCCAAGTTAAGGAAATTATGGTTGGAGCTTACTCCCGAGGAGGATGCCCAGATTTGGGAAATTATGAGTGGGGATTACTCCTAAGGAGGATGCCCAAATTTGTAGACTTTGAGACTGGGGCTTACTTCTAAGGAGGATGCCCAGATTTAGAAATTATTACAGCGGCTTACTCCTAAGGAGGATGCCCAGGTTAGGAAATTATGATTGGGTCTTACTCCTAAAGAGGATGCCCAGGTTAAGAAATTAATGAGGATGCCCAGGTTAGGAAATTATGATTGGGGCTTACTCCTAAGGAGGATGCCCAAATTAAGAAAACTTAGACTGGGGATTACTCTTGAAAATGGGGCCCATGTTAAGGATTCTCATAATAAAGGATGAGTTTGAATGAATGAAATCTCTGACCTTAGTGACATGAAGATATGTAAATCATTAGGTTTTAAGAGATGTTCCACATAATTCCTTTCAGATAAGGAAGCCAATAGGGAAATCATGTCATGAATGAATTTGGTGAGAGTTATGAAGGCTTAATCTTTAAGAGGATGAGTGGATAGGCATAAGAGAGCTGAAATAGGCAGGAGGGGCACCCAAAAAGAAGGTGTCACGCAAGTCCTACGTGGGCACACAAGTCCTGTCCGTGCAAGTATACTTGCACTACACAGGGGTACTTGCGCGATAGTCAACCCTTACGGTAATAGTTGGGTGAGACTTGGCTCAAGACCTTAGTACTATCCCTAGAGGCTTCCAGAAGAGGGGTGCGCAAGTTCTATTGGAGGGATAAGGTGTCGCACAAGTGTGACCATTTCCCTTAAGGTATGGCCACTTAGGCACACAAGTGTTGATGATTTTCAACACATTGGACTTACTCCCCCTCTTTAGATCTTCCGTTCTGGGTAATAAATTACCTTAGAAGTTTTTGGAAGCTTTGAGAAGAGACTAGGGCACCAGGAGCTCAAATATGAATTTTTGTAATTTTTCGTCCCCAAAATGGGGGGCCCATAGGGGGTATTTATAGGCTGGAGAAGACCCTGGGTGAAATTCAAAGAGGGCGTGCAAGTCACCTGTGCGACCATTGGGTGGCGCACAAGTATACTTGCGCGACCTTGGAGGAACTTGTGCGACCCAAGTGCATTTGAATCTTTGTTCATGCCTTTATCAATTTTTGATGTTTCTTCAAAGGATAAATCACTTTGGGTTCAAGGTGTTTCCCCTTTTCAATTCATTAGAATCTATGATGGAAAGGAGCGTCAAAAAAATCCCCCCCTCAGAGTTGGAACCAAAATAATTGAGGATGTAACTCTGAGGAAAGAATAAAACCAAGGAAACTTTGGTAAGCAAGTGTTGAGCGCGCAGATGGCGTCGCGCAAGTGCGAGTCGTGCAGGACTTAGCATAGCTGGTTGCGCGCTCTGGATTTAGGCGCGCAGGGTTTGAGGCCTGGCCTATATATATGCGGTCATTCCTTGCACAAAGCACCAAATTTCATATTTTCAAGCTCTCGCCATGCAAGTTGCCTTCACCGTGCAAGTTGATCTGTTTTCCACTGTTTCTTTGTTGTCGCGCTGCTGTAGAGGTATTTGGACTTGTGCGGTGATACTTGCGCGCCAAAAACTTGCATGACACACTGATACTTGCGCGCCAATTTTGGTACTTGCGTGCCTTAATGCCTTCACCATTTTTTCACTTTTCTTCAAAAAATTTATGAAAAATCAACTTACTTAGAAGTTAATTATTCAATCTTTCTGTAGATAAAATGGCTCCCAAGAGAATCGGAATGGCTGAAGAATTGGATAGCAAGCAAGTTGATGACATGATGAACATTTTTTTCCATGATTATTATGATATATGTGACAGCACTCTCCCAAATTTGGCTAAGTACTTGAAGAAATATCATGCTAATTTCCCACAGATCATATACCTGGATCTGTATGGGCATGGTCATCTGCAAGGATTCAACGTTCCATATGTCAAGAACTATCTTTCTAAGATTCAGCTGCACTGTTACTCCTCTATTTCGGTTATGTTGTGCATTAAGAGCAACAAAAATGGTGTGAACTTTCAAATTTTTCTTCCATGCCATTTCCTTGCAGATATGAAAATGGAAAACCATGGGCTGATATGTTTTCTGCTGTCGGTTGATGGAGAGGAGATGACATTAGAAACAATATCTAAAAAGAGTACTCTCTTCAAATGGCTCTTTACATCCAATGATCCATTCTTAAATCCATGTATCCATCTTCCAAGTCTCTTGGACAGAAACAAAGTTACTGTTTGATCAGCAAAAAAAATTCTCAAACCGCACTCAAGAACATTCTTTTACAATTGTTCCAAGAAGAGCTGGTATCACTGCATCTCTTATTGTATCCAGTTGAATGAATGAATTCCAGGTGGCTACTGATGAATCTAGAGATGTCGTGAATCAAATGAAGAGTTATCTTGAAAGCCTCTTTTAATTCCTGAAAAAAGAGAAGATACTCCAGTCTGTGGATGTCCTTCTATCTCTTATGCATCAATGAAAAACACTTTTATCTTCAATCATTTGTGCACACATTTTCCTGCTACTTGCTTTAAATTTTTACCTAATCCAATGGTCCTAGTAAGCATAGTTTGATTTTTTCTAAGATTATTATAAATAACCCTACAAACATTGAATCTTTTAGTTGCTCAATATTTCCTAAATCATACGAAAATGTATGTTTAGTGAGCTGGGACTTGACTTTTGTTTAGAATTCCCTTGTCTTTTGTGGGAAGTTTAAAGTCATGCACATTGGACAAAAAAGGCTAATGTTTAAGGTTGAAATAGCTTTGACCGAATGGGTTAAAATTGACTCAATTCCTTGAAAACTTATCTGAAATTTTTTTACCACACTCAAGTATGAAGGAAAACATGTAAACTATAACTTAAGAAATTTTGAATCTGAGGAATGATACGAAAAAGGTCTAAAAGGAATTAGAAGATTTAGTTCCCAAGAATGAAGTTACCATATTTAACAAACCCATTAGGGGGTTGAATTATGCAGGGCCGCCTAAGGGAATTGGATGCATAGTCAAATAATAGTATCTTTTGGATGACAGGTCTGTTATATAGACTACTTATGCAAGGATGCCTAAGGGCACGTGCTGCATAGTCAGGCAAAAGAACTCTCAGAAATTTACTTTTCTACTGCTAAAAAGCCAGTGGAAGTTTATGGAGATTCAGTTTTTCCAAAGCCTAGAGTCTACTGTATGGAGAGAGGTACTTGAATATAGAGAAGATATTTCCAAACAAGATTGTCTAAGAACTAGATGAATGTCACTCCTACGAAGTTCTGACCCAAACGTAGGGAAGGGAAATATAAACCATAGACTTGAATACTTTCAGATCATGAAAAAGAACATGGGACAAATATGTTAAGGATGGCTATTTTCTGCGGATCCTTCCAAATTGTTGATAAGACCAATAAGGAAAAAAGAGGTCTTATTCCCAAGAATGAAGTTACCATTATTTAATAAACTCGTTAGAGGGTTGAATTATGCAGATCCACCTAAGGGCATTGGCTGCATAGTCAAATAATAGTATCTTTTAGCTGACAAGACTATTATGTAGACTGTTTATGCAAGGCTGCCTAAGGGAACGTGTTGCATAGTCAGGCAAAAGAACTCTCATAAATTGGACATTTTTTGACTAGAAGTTGAGAAAAGAGTTTTTAATATCTGAAAAATATTAAAGGTTAAGATTATGACACATAAAAATGGGTATTGTCCAATGTATGTATAGATACACAGATCAATTCTAACCATAATCATGTGGTGGATGGGTCCTGAATTGAAATGTTGGACTTCACTATGTATCCCATAAGGATGGGAATCAAGCCGTACGTAGTTCTTGAAATACAGTTTAATGTCATGTGGGAAGAAAGTGTAAGAGATCTTACTTTAGGGTCATAGAACTCGGACCATTATAAGAAATACACAGTGTGTGTTTTCACAGTGACTTTTCAGGCTGGGGACTGAAAGTGGAATTTGGGGTTTAGGCCCAAAAGACTTGGGGCTGGATTTGAGGGACACTCCAACGTTCCTACGTATCCCATAAGGATGGGAATCAAGCCCACGTAGTTCTAGAAATACCCTTTGTACAGATTTAGTTTGTACAAGTGAAGGGTGAAAGGGGACTTTAGTGAAATGATGGTTTGACCCTAGATAAAAGGTTCAGGAATTTCCATGTATGCACATAGTCTTTAGAATATAACATGATTGGAAATCAATGTAAATAATGATTCCCTCTCAGGTGAAGGTATCAAATAATGTTGTAGTTTATTGTCATACAGGAAAAATGTGTTGTACAGTTTAACGTCGTATAGCAAGGAAAAAGTGAACCAATTTAAAGATATTTATTCTGAAAGTGGTTTCATGAATCAACATCATATGAGATGGAGGAGAACTGATGTAAAGATATTGGTTTTGGTCTTGAACCTCAGGAGGTTGCCTACGTACCTAGTATAGAAGGAAAGGATCAAAGTCTGCGTAGTTCAATTAAAGAATGAATTAGTGATCAATTTTTTCTTGGGGATAATGACCTAAAAAATGATGTTGGAACTTACGCATGGTTAGCGACCCGGAGAGGGTGTTATGGTTGAAGTTTACTCTAAGCTCACGTGATTTATACTCGGTGTGAGAAACAAGAGGTAGAAACAACCTTAACGATGCATAGTTTAAAGTCATTTTGGACATATGAAGGGACTATGCAGTTTAAAGTCTTGCAGTGATGACTATTGGTGCTACACAATTTAGTGTCATGTTGCAGGGACAATACATTTTAACGTCATTTTGGACGAAAGGGGGACTGTCCAGTTTAATGTCATGTAGTAAGGACAAAATAGGACATAGTTTAACATCATGTTGGACGTATTAGGGACTTTTTCACAGTTTAACATCTTACTGGACAATGGTGATAATAGTTTAAGGTCATATGCATGGACCATAATGGTGCAGTTTATCATCTTGCTGAACATTGACACATGAAAATAGTTTAAGGTCATATGTATGGACCATTGGATATGCAGTTTAACGTCGTGTGGGACGAAATTAATACAAATAGTTTAAGGTCATATGCATGGACCGTGGATGATGATGCAGTTTAACGTCTTGCTGGACGTAAGGGACTTCTGTACAGTTTAGCGTCATGTAGTTAGGACATCACAGTTTAATGTCATGTTGGACGTAAGTTCCAATAGTTTAAGGTCATATGCATGGACCGTAACTAATGATGCAGTTTAACGTATTGCTGGACAATATGAAATGCCAATAGTTTAAGGTCGTATGCATGGACCGTGGATGTATTTTGTGTTTATACAAAATACTTCTTCAGAAATCTGGAATTGGTTGGAGTAGTGATGAGTTCTCCACACATTGAGATTAAAGAATAAGCTCCATTAGAGTAGACCTTATGTATTGAATAAGGTCCTTCCCATTTTGGCTCAAGATTGGGGGGTTTCTTTCCTGGTATCATTGGAGTTCTGAGAACAAATACCAATTCTCCATGAACGAATGAATGAAGACAAAATTTTTTGTTCAAAGCTCATGCTATTCTATTCTAATAGACTTCGAAGTGGTGAAGGGTGCAAAATATTTTCTCATCTAACCGTTCCAATTCATCCAATCACTTTTGAGATTTTTCATCTGTAGATAACTGATCACAAATGGCTACTCTGAGCGAGGGTAGTTGAACCTCAATTGTCAAGACTGCTTCCGTTCCATATACCAATGAATATGGAGTTGATCATGTTGCAGTGCGGGTGGTGGTTTGATAAGCCCATAAAGCATGAAAGAGTTTATTAGGCCATGATTTCTTATCTTTATACACCATTTTTTGCAGTATGTTTGAAAGAGTCTTATTGAAATCTTCTATCTGTCCATTTTCCACTACATGATACTGAGAGGAATGATTGGATTTAATGTTGTATTCTTGATACAACTTCCTCACCTCAGATGAACAGATGTTGGTGCCATTTTCTATTAATATAGTATGAGGGACACCAAATCTGGTAATGATGTTAGACTTGATGAAGATAAAAATGCATTTAGAACTGACTTCTTTGAGGGTTATTTCCTCTTCCCATTTGGAAAATAAATCAATAGCAGTAATAATATACTTCAACTACTTGGCTGTAGCTGAAGGATAAGGTCCCACTACATCCATTCCCCATGTGGCAAATGGCCACGAGTATTTAGTAGTATGAAGCAACTCTGGGGGTTGATGAATGAAGTTGGCATGTAATTGGAAATAATGACACTTCTTTGTGAAATCAATACAATCTTGTATCATTGAAGTCCAAAAATATCCAAGCCTTCAAACTTGATCAGATAGTCTATGTCCAGACTGGTGGGCACCACAGACGCCTGCATGTACTTCTTTCATGACAACCATTTTCTCTTCACCATCAATGCATCTAAAGAGAACTCCATCAAAACCTATTTTGTAGAGAACATTCTCTAAGTGATATGGGCTATCATAAAGAGTGAAATTGACCACACGTCTCCGGACTTGTTCTTTCTCAGCTCTATCAGGTGGAAGTGTTCCATTTTGAAGGTATTCCCTGATAGGTGTCATCCATCTTGTAGCATGACCATATGGTTCAGAGATGGGAATAATTTCATTTATTTCCTCTATTATGGCTTGAACATAAGGTGAAATTGTACGATGGTGGGCAATAATGATACTTGTCTCGTCCCGATTTGGATCTTCCAGAGGTGTGGCTATATTAGCCAGTGCATCAGCTTGGGCATTTTGAGATCTCGGGACATAAGAAAACGTCAGTTCTGAAGGAAATTCTTCCATTAACTCTCTGACATAATCATACAAAGGGATTAGCTCTTCTTTTATTATGGAATAATCTTGATTGACTTGTTTGATTACTAGGTTTAAATCACCTTT
Source organism: Viscum album (assembly GCA_963277665.1). Lineage (NCBI taxonomy): Eukaryota > Viridiplantae > Streptophyta > Magnoliopsida > Santalales > Viscaceae > Viscum > Viscum album. The sequence goes on along the minus strand of OY728147.1, from coordinate 1,124,121,959 downwards.
CACCTTTAAGTGATTCACTTGTTCTTGAAACACCAACACCAATATTGTGATAAGAGCTTGGTATTCTGTTTCATTATTTGTACCGCCTCCCAATAATGAGAAGGAATAAGGTAGTAATGTCTTTTCTAGGGAAATGAGTACAACTCTAAAACCAACTTTGTTGAACTTAGGATCTTCCATTTTCCTCCCTGTTGGACTTTTGGAAGCACCATCAAAGTACTTTTCCCATGTTTGAAGACTATCTTGAATAAATAATACTTCCTCATCAGGAAGTTCAATATCTAAAGATGTATCTTCTACTGAAGGATGTTCAGCAAGAAAATCATCCAGAGCTTGGCCCTTTATTTCCTTTTGAGACACATATTGAATATCAAATTGCTGCAAAATAACTGCCCACCTTGATAGACGTCCTGTAAGCATTGGACGACTAAGGCTGAATTTGAGTGGGTTATTGTGAGATACCAATTAGACCTCGTGATGTTGCAGGTAGTGTCTCAATTTTTGAACTGCAAAGATTAATTCTAGGGAGCACTTATCAATATTTGAGTATCGGGTTTCTACTTCAAGCATAGTCTGACTAAGATATTAGAGGTTGTTTTCATTCCCGGCATCATTCTTCTGAGCAAGAAAGGCACCCAATGATCGCTCTAGAGCTATCACATAAGGGATAAGTGGTCTTCCTTAAACAGGTGAAATTAACACTGATGGACTCAAGAGATACTTCTTGAGAATATAGAATGATTCTTGACATTCTTCAGTCCACTGGTAAGTGACTCCCTTCTTCATCAATTTGGTGAAAGGTAAACTTTTTCCTGCCAAATTGGCGATGAAACGCCGAATATAGGCCAAGTGTCCTTGAAGTCCTCCTAATTCCTTTAAATTTTGAGGAGGTGACATACCAAGGATTGAATTTTTCTTCTTAGGATCGACTTTGATACCACGATGGCGTACAACAAAGCCGAGAAATTTCCCTGAGGTTACCCCAAAAGAACATTTTAAGGGGTTCATCTTCAAATTATTTTTCCAAAGTTTGTGGAATATGATTTCCAATTCAGTCAAGTGATTAGAACGTTGTTTGGATTTAACCACCAAATAATCCACATAACATTCAACAAACTTCCCTAAAAAGGGTTTGAAGATACAATGCATGGCACGCTGATATGTTGCACCCGCATTTTTTAGGATAAAGGGCATTGTCTGATAGCAAAACACACCCTGAGGGGATCTGAAGGCTGTAGATTCTTCATCTTCTAGAGCCATTCAGATTTGATTATATCCAGAATATCCATCCATGAATTAAAGTGCTTCATAGCCAGTTGTTGCATCAATTAAAAGTTCTGTAATCGGTACTGGAAAATCATCCTTAGGAAAATGTCGATTAAGATCTCTGAAATCAATGCAAACTCTAATTTTCTCATTCTTCTTTTTCACTGGGACAATATTAGCCAACCATTTGGGATATTGAACTTCTCTAACAAAGTAAGATTTGATAAGATTATCCACTTCAGCCTCAATTTTGGAAGCATAGGTTGGGTGTGTTCTTCTACCAACTTGTTTGAATCCTCGATGTTCTTCTAGAAAACTCAAACGATGAGTGGAAAAATCAGGATCAAGCCATGGAATCTTTGTATAGTTCAAAGAAAATATATCTCGATTTTGCTTTAGAAAGGAAATATACACCTCTTTCTCTTCAAGAGTCATAGTAGCACTAATTAAAGTGGGTGTGGATCTTCTTTTGCACCCATATTTATTTCTCTGAGTTCATCCACGGTGGTAGAGATACCCTCTTCAAATGCTGGATGAGTATCCCTGAGATCTTCCTCTTCTTCTTCAACATGTGTTATTTCTTTTGTTTCTACTTGCATAGTAGATGAAGAACCATAATTTCCGTGATCAGAAGAGATGTTAAAATTTGAACATCTTGAAAAAGAAGCTTCCATTTCCGACCCTATTGATGATGAAGGGTCTTCCTTGAGAAATATAGAGGAGATGGTGGATTGAGAATCAACATCATCATTCACTTATGAAATTTCTATAACTTCTTCTGGCCTAGTTGGAAAATTATAGACTTGTTGGATTTTTGGAGATGAAATGAAGACATCTCCATTTGAGCTTTCATCATTGCTTGGTGAATCACCAATTTCTCCCATGTTTTCTGGCTTGATTTCCATAATTGACATTATGGAAGTTTCCATAAGAGTATTTTGCTTTGGGTCTATCCTGTCAATTTGACTTATAGGAAACACATAATCTGTACTCACATGTGTAAATTCATTTAATGGAATCTTTTCCAAACCATATGGAGCATTAACTTTGGTAATCTCCCTTGTTGTGGATCTCTCATTTCCCTTCATGTGGTAGAATTCTGCCTCAATGTATTGAGATTCACATGTCTTTAATGGGGATTTATCACCATAAAACGTTCCAATTTGACCATCAAAACAATATTCGAGACATTGATGGTATGATGAAGGGATAGCTACATGTTGATTTAGCCAGGGTCATCCAAGCAAGATGTTGAAGGCTGAGTCTTGATCAATAACCATGAAATATGAATTGGATACAAGATATTCAAACTGAGTTCTGAGTGTAATCTCTCCCAGAAGATCTTGTTCATTTTTATCATATCCTTGTAACATCAAAGTATAAGGTGATAAATCAAATTCTGTGAGGCCCAATCAACGAAGTGTATGAATGGGGATGAGGTTGACTCCTGAACCATTATCAATGAAACTCTTTGGACGTCAACACCATTGACCTTGCCAGATAAGTACAAAGGTCTAATATGTCCATGCACAACATCATCTTCATCTTCATTAGTAAAAGATATCACTTCATGGAATTCTGCAGGATTATTCTCTACATGGTAGAATTCAGCTGAATCAATTTCAGTTTCAAACTCTTGAGGACTCGACAAAGCCTAGATGAGTGCCTCTGGAATATCCTTTGATAAATTCAAAGCATCCAAAATTTATAACTTGGACGATATTTGGTCCAAGTGTTTCAATACATCATAATTTTGATCCAAAGGTCTGTGTTTCCCAACAGAAACATGTGGTTTCACAGGTGCCTTAGAAGTTGATTCTTTGGAAGTTGATGCATCTTGTACCAGGATAGGAGTTGATAATACTCCTGGAATTGGAATATTAGACCAATTAGGTATATTTACTTGCTGAGAGGAAGAAGGTGGAACCTTTAAACGATCTTCCAGAATAATTGTGTCAGGACTGAGTCTGCCTTGTGTGGAAGAACTTTCTTGTTCTTGTTGATCTCGTTGAGGGGCTCTACCATGAGTTTTTGCCGCATACACAGTTCTAGCAGGGGTAGAATTGGAATAGTGGCCTCTGAAAGATCCACATCTTCCCCTATATCCTGACCCTCTTGAACTTCCTCTTATTCCTCTGTTTAATACAGGAAACTCGGGCTCATCAAAATCAAAACTGTGACTGACATATGGATTTGTTAATTGAATCATATTAACAAAACCTAAGATCAACTCTTTATCCAAGGAAGACTCTGCCTAATTATCCTGTTTAGGTTGTGCCGTTTGTTGGGGCGGTGCCCGTTGTTTTGAAGTAGATGGCATAAAATCTTCCAGAGTCAAAGAAAACATAGGCTTTGACACGATTTCATCTTCTTCTTATTGTTCTTCTTTCTTTTAATTATGCCGTTTCTTTTAGGATTTTCCCTCTGATGAAGAGGGTTTTGCTGCGGCATTCATGGAAGAAGACACAATTGGTTTCTTCAATTGTGTTCACAAAATGGCATGAGTTCGGTTGATCGTTTTTTTGACCATACAATCATCATATTTTTGCGCATTTTTGTTCTTGACTTATTGTCACTCACCTTCCTCATATAGATCTGTAGCAGGAACACATGCTACCTGAGATGAAGAACCTCTCAGATTGACTTATCCCGAGTCGAGCATTTTTTGTAGGAGGTATTTGAAGACAAAAAACTCCTGAATGGGATGCCCCAACATCTGATGAAACAGAAAATAGTTGGGACAGTCTTCATCTCCTTCCTTGTTTGGCCTCTTGGGCCTTTGCAATTGAACCAAATTATTTTCTAGAGCCGAAATGAAGTAACCAGGAACTTGTTCATTTCGGAAAGAGTAAAATTTTCTCTTTAGATCCTCAAATTGTTTCCATATTTGATCTCTTTGATCATCTTGATGAAACGGCCTCTGTTTTTGGCGCTCAGGAGGCATATCCCTTTGAGAAGATGAAGGTTTTGAAGTAGAAGTAAGTACAGGTGCTTGTTTAAGCATAACTGCAGCAGTCTCTACTTTACCCATTCTCCTTCCAGGAGCTTATGGAATTACATGAGCTTTATCCTTAGTCTTTATAAGAGAGTCTTCAATCTGTTGAGAGATTGAAGTAAGGTCTCGAAACCCTCCTGTATATTTCACAGGGATCAACAGTGTGCGTAGCTCATCACGTAAATTTTACACACAGGTTGGCAACAATTACTCTTGAGGGAGTGCTAAGCTCAGGGAATAAGTTAATCCCTTCCAGCGAGCAATGAAATCTGAAACCCTTTCATTCTACCTTTTCTTACAGTTTTTAAGATCAAAAACTATTGTCTTTGGAAATGTTGAGCTGAATTGAAGAAGAAATATTTGGCATAGATCCTCCCATCCAGTAATTGATCGGGATTGCAAGCTTGTGTACCATACAAAAGCAGGCCATTGTAATGATTGTACAAACCACCTGAGCTTAAATGCTTCATGTTGCTGAGGGGTTCCCATCATAGGATCGCAAAGAGAAACAAAATGTGTTAAGTGTTGCTCTGGGTCTCTTGAACCATTAAAAATTGGGAATGTGTTACTTTTAAAATTTGATAGGGGAGGAATTACATCAACCCACTCAGGGTAAGCTCTCTTTTCTGGTTGAATTTGAGAACTCTTTCCCTCCATATCATCCAACCGAGTTGTTAATGACTCAATAGTAGTTATTAACTTTTAAGAAACAACTGGTTGATCTTGGACCTGAACATTTACAATGACTGGATCTGGTACAGATGTGGTGGTTGGTACTGCAACTGATGGTAGCACTGTCGATTTTTGTTTCACTTAACCCATAGGATTAGGCCTATGAGGGTGTACTGGTAGAGGAGGATATTCTTGATCCATCTCAGTAGCCACAAAAAATTCCTTTAGTTGGCTGACTCCAGCATGCTTAGGAGGAAGACTACCTTGAAGTAGTTCAGCGTTTAACCTCCTCAATTCCTTTATTTATTCCTCTTGTTGTGCAAATCTTTTCTCTAGTGAGAGCGATTGGCTTTCTCTATAGGAAGGGTATATAACCTGATTCTTTCCTTTCCTCTTATTGGACACCTTTTGGAGAGGGGGAAGTGGGTTACTTGAAGGATTACCTAGGTTTGGAGTAATCCTTTGATTTTGTGTACGCACACCTTCTTCATTTGTGTCTGTGCATACAACTTATTGAGCAGGAACCTCTTCATTTGATCCCTCCGAGTGATCCGCATCTGGTGGATCAGCAACTACGGCATTGATGACATTGATTGATTAATAACGCATTGAATCCATTCTATTGGCATTTCTGTTATATTGTCTTCTTCCATGTCCTTGATGAGACATTACCTTTTGTTGATTCGATCCCTCAGGAACTTCTTGACGAACCGTAATTTGGAGGGAATCTCCTGATAATTTGGATCTTCGTTACTCTTGAGGCTTCTTCCCCAATCGAGAGAAGACTGAATTTCTCTGAGGGAGGGATTGAGGATTTGAAAAAGTCCTCATTCCGGTGGACTAGGGTTGTTCCTGCTCAACTCCTCGAATCCTATTTGTTGATTCTGAGGGTTGGGTTAAAAGAGTCCCCAGTCTAGAAGTTGGGGTGGTTCTTGACATGCTATATCTGAGACTTTCTTGAAATATTTCCTGATATTATGGACTTTAGTCCAGAAATTAGCTAGATGCATCAACCTGCATCCAATTTTATCACCCGGCTCAAAAGACCGTTGGATGATTTCTGACACTTCTATCACTTGATGATGTGATTGCTCCAAATGAGAGGCATGTTCAATATTCTCATTTTCTTGATGCAGGAGTATTTCAACAACTTGTTCTCTGTATGCTTGATTTTGAGAGGAACTAGTTGAGGCCTGTTCTTGGGAAAGCTTTTGATTACAAACAAAACCCATTGACTATGGTCGGCCATGGGCAATAACATTGCATGAGACCATTTTCGGCGGGCTTTGCTGACTAGAGAGTACAGTGAAATGTAGTGCTCTACGAACACCCCATTCTCTGATATGAATACCAGATGGGGTATTGGAAATTAACTGGCGCAATATTCTTAGTGCACCAAGACATGAATACTAAAGGTCTCTCTAATGTTTTTCAGCCTTCGGATATCGAGAAACTGAGAGAGATGCCAAATCAATTTGGCATTGTAACCCTTATATTATCTTGACATGATTTTCATATTAATCATAAGATAATATTTTCTTTTTCAACTGAAAAAGATTTTTCCATATGTTGAGATGAATATCATGAATTCCATCTTCCGTCAACATTTCTGGAATGTCATACTGAGAATCATCCAAAGGCCAAAATATAATTGGCACTTCACCTTTCACCAATTGTTTTCTCATATTCAGTACTTTCTCTTTATCATTCAATGAAGATTCTTCTACCTGATTAGACCAGATCTGGTGCTTCATTGCTGCTTCATCGGATTCAACAAGATTTTTAGAGAATTAATTGATTAAACTAAAAGATGAACGACCCAAGGGTGGTTCGGAGAATGAACTACACCCCAGGCTATCTTCTAATTGAGAAAGTGTTTTACCAGATAGTGGTAAAGCATCAGACATGACTAGATTCACATTTGCAAGTGCCTCAATATAAGAGGGCTTTCTCGTCACTACATTATATGTTGGAGATTTTTCCAAGCAATGTGGATCACTACTGTAGAGAGGAATTTTACAGCTAAATTCATCATCATGGGGAGGTCCACCATGGTGGGTTATAGAAAAAGATGAAACATTTTTCTCCTTGGTCTTCTGGCCACAAAGAGGGTTCTTGTGGCTCTCATCTGAAGTTGAAACTTCAAGATCGAACGAATCATCATGAATCAAGCCTTCATGAGGAAGTATCTGATGCAGACCTTTGGAATTAATGTTCCCACTATTGGGAACTGAAAGAGTAGAATTTTGAGTTGCAATAGATAATTGTCTGGGTGCATCAAGAACTCTAGCATTAAGTAAGGCCTTATTATAGATTTTCCCTTGATTTATTGACTGTGATGGGAGGTTCTTCTTCTTAGACGCCTTATTACTCACTTTGGGAACTAATTATTGATAAAAGTGGTCATTATGGGTAGGTGTATGTGCATGCTCAGGAGAAATGATCAGGTTAGGCTGATTATCTCCACTCAAATCATGTGTATGTGCCTGACTTGGTTGTCCGTATGATATGGGGGAGTACTCCCCACAAACCTCTTGGACTGGAACAGATGTGTGTGTCTGTTACAAAGTGAACTGTTGATGTGTCACTCCACTAGGAAGGATAAATTTATGTGTCTTTCGCTGAGATGTTGTTGAAGCTGTTACAATATCCTGGCAGGCATCCAAAATATGAGCAGGGATTTGCTTCTGCTCTTTCCCCATTGACAGAATGTGCTTGGTGACTTCAGTGGCCGGAACGGGGATATACGTCCATTCTGTGCTTGGAGTATGTGTATGTGCCTACTCCTGTCATCATTTTCCTGTCAATGAATTCTGACAGTACTCATGTGTGGGGGCAGATAGTTGAGTCTGCTCCTATTTGTCGCCGGAGATTTCTGACTGACTTCTCTGAATGCTACCAAACGAGACTGTTGGTAGGCTTGATCAATACTAGTAGGTGTATATGCCTGTTGATTGCACTCCTCCGAACATGGTTGACGATCTTCCTTCAATACTGACAGATGAGGCTGCTAGCAGGATTGATGAGTGTAAGCAGGTGTATGTACCTATTTACCAGTTGTCAACACATTGGGTTGGAGGGCTCCATCACATGTAGTCATACGAGCCTGTAGACTAGCCGATGATTTATAAACAGGTGTATGTTCCTGTCTATAGTACTCCGCCAGAATTTCCTGGCGGGTTTGGCGTGCTTCTTCTAGACGAGTCTGCTGGACAGCGGGATTAAAACGGACGGGTGTGTGTGCCCACTCGATGCTTTCCACCAAGTTAGGTTGGTGTAATTCTCTGGAAATGGAAGAGATAAGAACCTGCTCACTATTAAACGATTGTCGCCTCTGGTGGTTCATCTTTCCTACTCAGGTTCGAGGAACCTGAGCCGAACGCCTGGAGACGACACCCTCATCGTGTTGAGGGCGCACTGCCGCACGATTCTGGCGGCGATTGTTGTTGGTAGCCCTCGGGAAGGACTCATGTTTCCTTGAATTAAGTCCCTAAGCGGCCTTCTCATTCACCTCCTCAGAATATGGGAGGGAATGGTTGTTGTGTTCTTTGGATAACGACCTGAAACGGTTGGAGATGGTGGTTAGCACCACCTGCTTCTTGATCACTAGTTGTCACTGTCTGGACGACCAGGGTGAGTTGTTCACTTGGAGGGCTTGTCGAGCAGCCTCAAGAGTTGGAATGGTACCATGTTGACAGTACTTCTTAACCAGCGCATTCGATACCCAGTGTTGAAGATGCTGAGTAGGTGATGTCGCCCTAAGAGTGGATGACGATCCAGCAAGAGTAGCAGCAGATGCCTTCACAGTAGAGGCATTCATAGCAGAGGTATTCATAGGTGTGAATTTAAGATAATCCATTCTCGTAATACAGAAGATCTTGGAAAAGAGTGCATTTTTGGTGTAACAGTCGTAATCAAGATAAGTCCTGCCACTACATCTTTTGGATAATCACATATATTATTGATTGTTTTGTTGTCCCTCTCATTGAGTTTAAATAGGGATCAAACAAATAAGTAAAACATCATTTTAACTTGGTTAAGAATTCACATCAGGTTCACTATTTTTTGTTACCTCTGGAATTGGGGATGACCTTATTGATTTAAGGTTCAAACATTCCAAGCAGTTTCTAACGGGTTTGTTCGTAGAACCAGAAACATCCAATGATTCCATATCCATTTGGACCTACTTTCCAAAGGTAGGTGCTCATTAGTTGTGAACTGATGAGGCTTAAGAATTAGCATTAGTCAAGAGTTGGAGGTCGGACTCATCACACCTTTTTTGAGGGGAATTATTGTCTAATCCGAGACTCTCTTTATAGATTTAAGTTATGTTCGTGAATCCTTATTACATTACCAAGTATAAAATGGGCTTTCCTTTAGATCTAACAATCAATGATTGATATGTAGGAAATTTAGAGAATCTTTTATATGTATTCGAGGTTCTTAATTGATAGAGAATCATCTGTATATATTAGATATTCTTAGTCAATGGTATCCTTCAATACATAAAATTCTCTTGGTCATTATGAAAACTATACTGGTTTTAAAGTCACCCAGTGGGGCACTTGAGGTTTATTTTCATTCAGAAGGACATGGATTATTTCATAGTTGGGATCGTACCTACAGATGGGCTACCTACATATCCTTTGTTTTGGAAAAGGAATCAGAACCCATGTAGTTAGAGTAAAGTATTATGATGTTTATGTATGATTTATGGCTCAAAGAAAGATGTCCTAATTACTTTTACACTCTAATCTCACGTGAGTCATCATTGGTGTGAGAAACAAGAGGTATTGATAAAACCAGGCAATTGTTCCATCATGAGAAATGATGTGGGGCTTATGTATGTATGACTTCCCAAATAGATGAATATTAGTATTTACTTCAAGGAAGAAACCCAAGAACAAGGTCCATAAAGGTATATGTACTTCATGGAGATTTGGATACTCTAACTTGTGGCTTAATCCGGAGGAAGATGCTCAAATTATGAGGGGACTTATGATTAGGTTTTACTCCTGAGAAGGAATCCCAAATCAAAAGTAAGTTATGATTGGTTAAGAGAAATTATGACTGGGGCTTACTCCTAAGGAGGAGGCCCAGGTTAAGGGACTTGAAGACTGGGGATTACTCCGGAAAAGGAGGCCCAGGTTAAAGAAATTATGGTTGGAGCTTACTTCCAAGGAGGATGCCCAGATTTGGGAAATTATGACTGGGGATTACTCCTAAGGAGGATGCCCATATTTGTAGACTTTGAGACTGGGGATTACTCCTAAGGAGGATTCCCAGATTTGGAAATTATGACTGGGGCTTACTCCTAAGGAGGATGCCCAGGTTAGGAAATTATGATTGGGGATTACTCTTAAGGAGGATGCTCGTGTTAGGAAATTTTGATTGGGGCTTAATCCTAAGGAGGATTCCCAAATTAAGAGAACTTGGGCTAGGGATTACTCTTGAAAAGGGGGCCCAGGTTAAGGATTCTCATCATAAAGGATGAGGTTGAATGAATGAAATCTCTGACCTTAGTGACATGAAGATATGTAAATCACTAGGTTTTAAGAGATGTTCCACATAATTCCTTTCAGATAAGGAATACAATAAGGAAATCATGTCATGAATGACTTTGGAGAGAGTTCTGAAGGCTTAATCTTGAAGAGGATGAGTGGATAGGCATAAGAGAGATGAAATAGGTAGGAGGGGAAACCAAACAAAAGGTGGCGCGCAAGTCCTGCTTGGGTGCGCAAGTCCTGGCCGTGCAAGTATACCTGCGCGACACAGGGGAACTTGCGCAACAGTCTACCCTTAGGTTAATACTTTGGTGAGACTTGGCTCATTCCCTTAGTACTATCCATAGAGGCTTCCAGAAGAGGGTAACGCAAGTTCTATTGGAGGGATAAGGCAGCGTGCAAGTGTGGTCATTTCCCTTAAGGGCTGGCCACTTAGGCACGCAAGTGTTGATGAGTTTCAACACTTAGGCCTTACTCCCCCTCTTTAGATCTTCCGTTCTAGGTAAGAAATTACCTTATAAGTGTTCGAAAGCTTTGAGAAGAGACTAGGGCACTGGGAGCTCAAATATGAGTTTCTGTAATTTTTCGTCCCCGAAATGGGGGGCCCATAGGGGGTATTTATAGGCTGGAGAAGACCCTGGGCGAAATTCAAAGAGGGCGCACAAGTCACCTGTGCGACCATTGGGCGGTTCACAAGTATACTTGCGCGAACTTGGAGGAATTTGCGCAAACCAAGTGCATTTGAATCTTTGTTCATGCCTTTATCAATTTTTTATGTTTCTTAAAAGGATGATTCACTTTGGGTTCAAGGTATTTCCCCTTTTCAATTCATTAGACTCTATGACAGAAAGGAGCGTCAACAATAACATGTGTCCCAAAGAAGATAATTTGATATGAGAAACCCTTACAATGGTCATAACATTGAAGTGAGAGTTAATAAATGAATAGATTATTTGTATCAATTATAAATCCAAATAAAAAATTTGGAATAAAACATAATATAATAAAAAAATCATTACACACATAATCATAGAATATCAAAGATAATGAAGAAGTAATATAACCTAATGAAAACAAATTGAGTTATAAAAATTTTTACCACTTGGTAACATTCAAGTAAAATCACCTCGGATGAAATAATTTGAATTAAAACATAAATTACCATGATTTATGAAGTATTAATTATATTACAAGTAAAAGTTTTAGTATATACACCTTCTAAAAGTAATAAGGTTCATGTTATTAAAATATTCCTTAATAAAGGAATATTAAGACAAAGTCCCTTACTTCTTTGGTAATCTCTAGATCAAAACCTCAAGAAATAGATAAGCTAATATGGATTCATAAAACATAATTGTTTTAATTAAAATTATAATAAAATAAATTCATGGTAATTATATACACTACATATAAAAAAATTAGGGAATACGACATATGTATCACATAAATAAAAAGTGAGACGAGAAACCCTTACCTCGAGTCTAGGCTTTCTATATGTGTCCTTTAACTCCTGTATAATAAAATTATATCAATTATTCAATTTCTTAAGAAAAATTTCCAGGTTTAATACATTATAATTAAATAATTTATTTTATTTCATTTTAATGAAATATTTAAATACTTAATCAATTAATTCTCAATCAGGTGTTTTGAGGACATTCAATTCATTCCTTCAAAATGTCTTTGGTGTGTTGATTATAGTCAAAGAGGTCATTATTTCAAAATATAAAAATAATAAACATGAAATATTTGTAATTTTTATACATAATTTATACTTTTAAAACCAATCATTAATGATGGTTATGAAAAAAAACTTTGTTACGATCATGGAGATGGTAGGTCATACGTATGCATGAGAAACATTTCCATTTTTCAATGATCATTATGAAAATAAGGTAAGTAATATTTCATCTTAAAATTATGATAATAATATTATAAATTCCATATTATTTTATTAAATATACTTATATATATTATCCATGTGTTTTGGTGATGAAAAAAATATTCACACCGCTTCGTGGAGGCGGCAGTCCATACGTACACACGAACGACGTTAACATCTTTCAGTGTAAGAAATAAAATGATATATTATTTTTTATGAATAATTGATTTGTCATTTATATCATAATTATTTAATTTATATCACATGTATACATTAACATAATTCTTATTATATTCCCTATAAAGTGTTTGTGAAAAACTAATGACATCGATTCACGAGGCAGTAGTAAATCGTACACACGAGTGAAATTATCGTATCTGTAAAGGATTGGAAAGGAACAAGTTATATGGGATATAATAAATCAAAAATTATAAAAGTGTTTAAAATATCATATATATATATATATATGATTTAAACCTATCATTAAAAAAGTTGTGAGAGGAAATTATGGAAAATGAATGGCATTGGTTCACGAGGCGATAATCCACCGTACACACGAATGATGATTTGTATCCAATTTTATGGAAAAGAATATGGATTTATGTTATTAAATTAAAATAATATAACATAATTATATCTTTCATACTATTTTATTATATAATCATAATTCAACCAGATTTTAATGACTTGGAAGAAAAAATAAAATAAAAACAATCGGTTAAGCCAGATACCTCTTCTTTAGAAAACCTCCATTGGATAGCACTAAGATCCATTATAGGATGGATTTATGATCAAAAAAAGATTATAACATGTGGGGATTGAATTAATGAAGATATTTTTATTTTTATTTTCATATACAAAATTCTTTTATGGTGTTAATTTGAGAGGATAGGTGGTGGCCATTTATAAGTGAGTTTAGTGGCATAATTGTCATTTTTAAAAATAAAAAGGTTCACACATGTTTTTAAAATTCCAAAAGGCTAAAAATGGACCATTATCAATAATTAAACATCATAAGTTTTAAATAAGTCCATCCAATGGTTTTTTGAAAAATTTATATGTCACTTTACCCCTTATATTTTTAGTTTTACCCCCCCCCCCAATAAATATATTTTAACCTTAACCGTGATAAACAATTTTTAATATTTTCACTATTAATTGTGAAAAAAAATCAGTTTAACTTATAATATAATATAAATAATTATGATTAAAATATTTAAATTATTTTAATAAATTCAATTCATTTAACTGGAAATATTTAATTTGAAATTAAACCTGTAGAGGCAATAAAAAAGAAGGTTTTCAAAAAGTGTTGTTTCAAGAAAAAGATGATTTTATATTAACTCTATGACCAGTAATAATCATTATATGAATTTAAATTAATATTTATATATATAATATATAAATTTAATTTAAATAATTCTTAATTATTAGTTTCTTTAATTAATTAAAATGGAGAAACATTATGAACTTTAAAATAGTTTTCAGAAAAATCCATTTTTTAAACCCAAAAACAAATTATACTAAAATCAAATATAAAGTTGATTAAAAAGTAATTAAGTGAATTAAATATAAATAAAGTGTACTTATGTTACATTAAATCATATATGAAACATAATGGTACTTTTAAATTACTTAATTTATTAAAAATAAATGAATTTTTTCAAAAATAGGTATTTTAACTATTCAATGAAAAAATCAATATTTTCCGGAAAAAATCCTCAAACTTCACCCTAAGTTAATTTTGATATGATTATTTTAAAAACTAATTTAATTTTATAAAATTCATTTTATAAATATTCTAATAATTAATTATAATATTTTCTTATAAAAATTAATAAAAAAAATTTTTAAGAAAACATATTTTGATGAATAAAACAATTTAAGTAAAAAATTATTTATTAATTACTAAATATTAATCAATAAAATTTATTTGTAAATTTATATATATATAATAAATTATTTAATGTGACTCATACCCTAAAATATAATGGATAGGTTATGATGTTCATATATTTTCTAGGTCATTTAAGCTCGGTGTGGTGTGTTAAATACGTTATCGAACATAGTATTTTTCTTTTAAAATTTCATGGTATAACAGAAACCCAATAATAATAACGCTAAAAATGTACCAATAATTTTCAAATTGAAATCCAAAATTTACACTAACCCTAGTACACTGAAATAAAGGCCTTGAACCTATAAAATCTTAAAATAATTGTTTTTTAAAAGGGTGGTAATAAAATAGTGAAAAAAAACTTTAGAAAACACTTCCCAAGAAAACCCCTCACCTAAAAGAGAGGATACCAAATAAAATGAGAGTATTTCACCATAATATTGGTGAAATACCTTATCTTTTAACCCATTGATAGTATGTAGTATATAAAGGAACCATAGATAAAAATGGAAGGAGAGGTTAGGTGAGGATTTAGGCTTATCTAGGACCATCCTTCAAAGAAACCACATTGAATCCATGAACAAGGGAAAATGGAAGCTAGGGTAGTGTAATAATAAGACTACCAAGGGAAAGAGACCATGAAAAAAATGAGGTAATAGGTAGTATGGGTGAGATATTAAAATAGGGGAGAGAGGAAATTACTATTCTTCTCCAAAAAATTAAAAAACCATGAAAACTTACTCATGAGGCCTATATGGTACGTTTTGTAGGTAAATTGGGTATTTTATGGCCCCACTAGGGGATCCACCCCTCTAACAACTAAATTAGGTACCCAGTACCCCACACCAAGTTCTTGGTTCCATATACAATATTAATACTATAGGTGGTTCCACATATCGACCACCAAAAATCCAAGTATTCCTATCAAACCTCAAACCACACCCAAAATCACTTAATATTATATCCTAAGAATTCCAATTAATATAAAAAATACCAAAACCAAAAACTACACCCTATTTAGAACTAAATATTTAAATTCCATCTAAAATTATTAATAAAATTCTCTCAAGACATAATTTCTAAACTCAGGTTCATTAAAAACTCACCACATCCCATAAAAACAAAAAGAGAAACCTAATAAATTATTTTTAATTCTCTAAGTCACTAAATCATCATGGTATACCAAAAAATACTCATACTATATAGGAATAACATCTCAAACTCAGGATAGCTCCAAGAGGCCAGGAGATTTTGGAAAATGATGGGTGAGACCAAAATACTCAATAAATACTATCACCCAAGGGACATACCAAACATCCTAACAAATATCTAGAACGCATATATTAATTAGAGAATTAAACAAGGTGATCCCAATCATATATATCACCTAGGTTGATTACATTAATCAACCTTTTATATTCACATTTACTAAAAAAATTACTTTTTGAACTATTTTCTAAATTCCCATTTCATATTTTATTTCAAAATTTACTTTATAATTTATAAATAATTTACCTTCCATTCTAAAAACCCTTTTCAACAAAAAATTTTAAAATTGTCTTTAGAATAGTTTCCTTTAATATAAAACAAAATTTATCATAAGATTATTAGTAAAAAAATCTTCCCAATTTCATTTTAAAGCTATATTTTTAAAGTTTTTTCCATAATCCACATGCATTAACAAAAAAAAATCACTATGAATACATAAAAGAAAACCCAATTTAAATTTTATTTCAAAATAACATTTTTGTAATTGGATCCCTAAATAATTTATTTAAGAGGAAAAGACCATTATTTATCCATAAATAAAAACATTCTTTGAGATAAATTTTCATTTAAAAAAAATATTTTCCTCATCCCCTTTAGAAACATAACCATTTTCACATAACAAACCCAAGGGAGATCATTCACTTAAGATATATACTTATGGTTACACCAACTAAAAACATGATCATATCAATAGTTACAACCAATATTAAAACTATATATCCAAAAACAAAGAGGATTTCTCATTCAAAGGGAAGAAACAAAAGGCATGTAATCAACTAAACATATCAATGTCAGGTAATCACCTAAATATGATTTGACAAAAAAAACTTTAAAAATGTGTATAATATAAAAAGAAAATAATTAATCATCCTCAAATCAATTAAAATTATCAATATCATAAAATCTTTTCAAAATATTCTAATACATTCTTAAACTAATGATAACTAATAGAATAGAAATAGCATGCCAAGGAATATACCTCAATAATAGAATTAGTAAAGTTATAGTAGGAAAGGAATAAATTATGGGTGCATATTATCCAATTCATTGCTAATATATAAATAGAGAAACATAATTTATATATTTTTTTGTTTTAATTAATATAAGTATCAATTTATTCCAACTAAAAAATAAATAATCACAAGTAAGTATACAACATGAAATGATATACTATAGTTTTTATATGTATACTCATACTCATGATACATGTACTTATATAGAAATTGGATCTTGTTCAATAAATAATCATGCCACAAGTTCTTACTAATTAATAGACAACTGAGAATCTCAAAATAGCTCCTTCTTTGTTGTGGTGGTGCCTATCAAACTACCTGTATATCCCTAAAAACATGTGCTTCCACCATAAAGAGGTTCACAAAACCTTATTACGGGTTACTTCTCAAGTGTCGATTATCCTATATATAGTTTAATCTCAATATTAATTGTACTAAAAGATCTAAATGAGTTTTTATATAAAACATATCTTATTCCACTTTGTAGAAATTGTGACCCAATTACCCAAATGTAACCTGATTCTTAGTGAAATGACCCTAGGAGAACTCCATGATCCTTAGGTTCTAGTGCCTATAACCATGGGTTTTGATGTGTTATTTGGGGAGAAATTTACTATTGAAATAAAAAGAGTAATAAATAAAAAAAATAAAGGAAATTTTAACATGATATATTCAAACATAAGACATCCATAAAAAATAATAACTTTCTATAATTAATATTTTTCTAAAAGTACATAACTAAACATGTACTTGATACCATATTAATATATACAAAATCAACACTAACACTTATTATAATCAAAATATTTAGTAGTTTTTAAGAACCATCAGGGTCCCCAATCTCTAGATCCAACACCTGGTTTAACTTGACCTAAACCAACCATATAAATAAAAAATGACTTAAATATCAATTGGTACCTATGATACTTACTATAAAGACCATAGAGTTGTATGTCCACTAAGATTGGTATATAGGGTGTGATTATAAAAATACTCAATAAACAACCACCAAGGTTCAAGAACATATGCATAAACTCAAGATAATGCATTAGATAAATCTACTAGTTTACATAAAATATGTGAAACCATTTCAGGAAAAAAATTACATAATAAAAATTGTAAGGAAAACACAACATAATGCATAAAAAGTTCTAAAACATAATCCCCAATATTGATATCATCCATAGATAATATACATACTTCATGCCAAGCACTCAAGAACTATGATGAGTGTGACTAAGTAATCTTGTAGTCATATCTACTAAATTATGATAAAGTATTCTGATTTTAATACTTATCCCATAGTGGAAAGGGAATCATTTATAATTAAGTCAGGGTGATATTTCATCACATGACTTTAGGAATAGGGGAAGTGAAATAATATATAATGGGAAGCATTATATCTCATCCCATATGTTCAATTTGGACACCACTAAGTGGGTACATACATATAGCTTATATAATAGCAATAGAAACAGAAGGTGCACATCGATATCTTTTGTATAAATATATAATATACCCCTAATGATTATAGATAGTATAACTAGATGAATAAGTAGTATCCAAGATAAAGTCATACTAGAATCTATAGAAATAATCAATATTAATATAATAAAATTATAACATGTAATGCATAATAAGTAAGTAAGCATGTGTGTACAAACCATTTTATTTTATTCATTAACAAAACATAACTTTCGTTTTCACACAACCTTAACACAAAAAATGAGTAACCCATGTGAAACAAATCATGGTATCCAAACAACTGGACAATATAAATATAAATAGGGGTCAAGATATATGATAACATCAAGTAAATATAGGTACATTCACTTGGAAGTAAATATTAGCATATTCATTTAGAATGTAGTCATGATATATAGAATCATAAGTGTTTATCTCGAAAATGGTGTCCAAGAACTCAAGTAAGGGACAATAGGGTTGCCCATGATTGTAAGGAAACTTATGGAATAAGTATATAAATTTCCTTATATCTATAATTTATTATCAACTTTGATTCCATGGTAAACTTCTTCCTCCATGGTAACTTAACCAGCCATTAAATTGACATTGAAGCATCCTATTAACCCTGGGTTAAGAATTTATCCTTAAATTACAACTCATTTAGGTCAAGGGGCTCAAAATGGTTTAATATAACATAACAGATTGTCATAGAATAAAGTTTAAAGACTTTTGTTTTTATAAAAAGAAAGGTAATATCAAGTGGGTTTAAGGATATTATGTAACAAATTATTGTTCCCTACATTTTTTACTAAGGTTCACCCATTTTATGATAATTTTATTCATCCTTTAAACTTATTTATTTTAGGAATTAATTAACCAAGAAATAATTTGGTTATATTTACCTCTTTTATAAGATTTATACATTCATTAACAAATACTATTTTTTGTTTCTTCTAAAGAAGTAATGAATTAATCCTTCCATGTACACCAAATAGTATAAATTTTAACTCTAGACAAAAACCCCTTAATTTATATTTTAAAACTTAAAATAAACTTCCATATTTAACTTAAGTTCATTAAAGTTCTTATTTATAGATTTGTGAGATTTATAAAATCCCAACACCTATTATCTTGTTTTCACCTTAAAATAAACAAAAAAATGTATCCTCATAAGGGTGATATAATGTTGAGGTATCCAAGAAACAATTATGGTTTATTTATGTGGATTCACTTCATGGAAACTTGGTACAACCTATTCATGAAGTAAATACCCTATAAACATTTTTTAGTTAAAAGGAACTTACCAACTGCATCAAAGTTACATGCCAATAGATATATGGTGTCACCTATAACCCTTTATGATTAATAATAAATAAAATAAAGGTATAGGTAGAGGTTCCCAGAAAACTTGAGTACCCTTTAGGATTTGTTATAAAATGTGGAGTTTATCCATGTATTCTAAATTAACTAACCATTTTAAAATTTAAATATCTACTTCCAATATCAAAGTGTAGGAAATTGATCATTTTAGAAAAATTATAGGTTCATAACTATAAAATGATATTTTTAAACCATTTATAAAAAACATAATTTAAAAGATACATATAATTTTTTATAAAATTTAAAGGAACTCATTTATTATTCAATGGAAAACTGAGGTAGATAAATATCAGTCACAACTGAAGTTATCCCAAATGAGTTAGAACCATATACCTTAATTTATTATTGATTAAAACTTTCTCATACTCCAAGAAATTTATAGCCACCCCTAATATAAGTTCCAAGATCAAATGTAATCAATAACTAAAATATAATAAATCACTAAAATATAACTGTAACAAAAATCAATTTAAACGCAAGTAAAATCTCACTAACATCATCCCAAAATTTTTAAAACATAAATAATTAATTTAAAATAACCTTGGGACTCCTAAATTAAGTAATGAAACTAATAAAAACACTACATTATCATTATGCAAAAGGGTGATATCAAATAAGTGAAAAAAAACTTATAAAACTCTCCCCATGATCAAACCTTAACCAAATAAGAAGAACCTAAGGGAAAAATAGAATATTTCACCATAATATTTGAAAATTTATTCATATCATGACTCATAGATGGTTATTGGGATAAAAATAAACCAAGGAGATAGTAATAAATGAGAGTTAATAATTGGATTGAGGCTTATCTAGGACCATCCATTGAATAAATCACATTGAATCCATAGAGGGGAGAAAGTGGAAGCTTGATGAGGGGAATAACTGTTATGACCAAGTTTATAAGTAAGAGTATCATTTTCATGTATTGTCTTTTATTTTCAGGGATGTTTGAGAAGAAAGGAAAACACTTCACTTTGTATAAGTGGATGATTGGGTTGAACATCATATTCATGAAATTAAATTCACAGTTATTTAGAAATTCCATTTGATTATGAAGGAAATATATTTCTAGAAGATGGGGAAGTTACAATACTTTCCTTGGTAAATCTGATTATGCTAAAGGTGATCGATCAAAGTTTAAATATCATGATAGATGGAGTTGGTGATGAAATAAAATGAGTGTTATTGTAAAGAAGTGATTTTTTGTAGAAGTTGGTTGAAGATTTAATGGTGAATCGATTTTTTATTGATAAATTCAGGTGACTGCAAATCATTATGTGAGATATTTCTAAAGTATATTTTTAAGGTGGCATCGGTTCCCAGTGTTTTCAAAATATTTGGGGTTTAAAATATGTAGTAAGAGGATATCATCGTGGAAGGTTGTTTAATGGGAATGGAAATTCATAAAAATGGTTTGGAATGGGTTTCGTGAAGTCTGGTATGAGATTATAAAATATGTGCAACATCGTGAATGGTGATGGTAATCTTTTCGGTTATGAAAAGTGGAGCATTGCTAGCATGTGATGTTTTGATGGTGATCTCCATGTAATCAATAAATATGAAAGTATAATCATTAATTAAGGAGTGTCGTGAATATATTTTTGAGTGATCTGAAAAATATTGTAGAGGATGTGGAGAATTGCAAATGGGTGAGCCTATATATATAATGTGACCCCCATTTCTTTTTAGAAGGAAATAATTAGAGAAAATTTGGAATTTCTCTGATTTCATGATGGTAGAGAAGGTCCATGAACTTGGATTTCTATATAATATTGAGCATAAGGAAAAGACTAATTAAGTCTTGACTATTTCCAATGATTATATGTAATGGTTGATTCACGATTACTAGATATTTCACATTGATTCATTGATCTCTGTGAAGATGGTTTGTTCTTCAAATATAGTTTGTTTCATGAAGGTTGTGAGCTTTGTGAGGGAGCTTTGTGAGTAGAAATTTTGAACATATACTTTAAGTGAATAGGTACTGGGGTATTCGACTAAGTATCATTATGAAGTCCATCAAGTTTTTACCAACTTCTGAGTAAGAAAGTGAAGAATTTTTTTAAAGATAAAATTTTTGAAAGTTGATTAATAATCACTATAACATTATAATACATTATTTTGTGCTAGAATAAGAACAAGTGTTATTGGATTATTTTTATAGTGCTAGAAAAGTGTAAGGGAATATCCTACTCATTGTATTCCATACAAAAGGATTTTTTTTCTAGTGAATTGTTTGGTATTGGATTTTTTTTCAATCCATACTAAGGACATAGATACTCTTATTGAGTGGTAAACCTTGTAAGTTCTTGTGTTCCTATGGTTGTGTGTTTGAATTGTGTTCATCAAGGAAAGAAATATTTAATATAAGGAGAAGGTTATTTCATAAGTAAGGAATCATAAAAGAAAAAGATATCACTAATTCACATATCCCCCTCTCAGTGATACTTTATTCTTAACTGGGAAACTTTAATTGGTATCAGAGTCAAAGGTTCTCTTAATTTATTCTTTTTTTGTGGTTTTGAGAGAATTGGTGATGGATAATATGAATTGCATGAACATTAAAGTGATTCCAATATTTTAGGGAAATAATTACCATATTTAGAAAGATAGAATGATGACTTATCTTATGTATCTTGGGTATGAAGTTCTTGAAGCTACAACAGATTGATTTCATCCTATTGATGACCAGGTTTTTCTTACACCTATTGATAAGAATAATCTTGAGAATTATGGAAGGACTAAAAATTCATCACTCTCATCACTTTCTAAAAGTGGGTTTTTAAGAGTGAATTTTGTTTCCACGGGTAAAGGTATCTGGGATAAGCTGAAAAACATCTATGAAGGAAATAAAAAAGTGAAGAAGGAAAAACTACAAATCTTGAGGATGAAGTGTGAATATTTAAAAATAGGAAAGATTTAATCTTTTGGGGACTTATTTACCAGGGTAAATGACATTGTTAGCACTATCAGATGCCTTTTTTTAAAGTCAGAGGATTCTACAGTTGTTAAAAATATCTTAAGAACTTTGTCTGACAATTTTGATGCTAAAGTTTCTTAATTGGATGGCAAAGACCCTAAAATATTATCTATGGATGATTTTCATATCTCTCTCATCACTTATTAAATGAGAAGGGAGAAGAATATGAAGACAAAAACAAAATATGATAGAGAAATTTATTACAAATAATCTAAGAAATAAAATTATAATAAGGATCTTAAGGAATATTATGTTGATAAATCTGACTCTAAAAATGAGGTATGTAAAAATATTGATGAAATTTTATCCCTATTTTATAAAAATGTGAGAAAAGGGATAGGTAAATAAAAAGAGAAACTTCTCTTGAAATGTTTTCAATGTGGAGCACTTGGGAACTTTGCAGCTAATTTACCTTAAAGAAAGAATGAATAAGATATTGATGAATAATAAATAAGTCCAACAAGGTCATTGAATAAATAGTGTGATAAATATAAATGTTTTTCTAGAGAGAATGATAAAAAGTTCTTTAAATATAAAATAGGAATCTTTCTGTCAAAAGATAATGAAGAAGAAGATAGTGACGTTGAATCCAAAAAATAATTTTCGGAGAAATCCAAAGAGGATAATTTTATTGAAAAAGTAAATAATGAATATTTTAGATTCATTAGTTATGAATAATAAGAAGAAGAAACTCAACTTGAATCTCATCTAATATTATATTTGAACAAATGTCTAAGAAAAATTAGAAGTATTTAAAAGGAAAACAGGGAGTCAATAAATGAAAATTTCTCATCAAACAATCAAGAACGATTTCCATATGTTAAATTAAAATTTGTAAAATATATTTACGATCTGAAGATTTATCTTAAGAATTAAAAGAATCGTAATGAACATCTAGAAGTAAAACTAAAGGAAAAAAGAATAAGAGTTATAACTTATCCAAAAAAAATTATGAAGATGAAAAAAGTAATAAATGTTTCAAAAAACCCTAACACATAAGTTGGTTAAAGTTATATTAAGAATAAACCTAAGAAGGAAAAACAAAAGTTACCTTCAATGGTTGAGAAGAAATATGGAATTGGTTCTGAGAAGAATAAAGCTGAAAATTTTATGTATGCGGCCAAAGTTAACAATGATGAAAAATAAAAAGTTTCTAAAAATATTGAGCCCCAAAAAATCTATTTCTTCTAATTTTAATAAGTCAAAAAAGAAAAAGAATATTTTGATTGATAAGATAAATATTGGTGGTTCGGATAAGAAAGACAAGAAGGTTATTGAGAAGCATGTTCACAACTCTAGTCAGTATGGATGTTTCAAAGGGAAATATTATTTGTATGGCTACTACTTGTATTTTTGTGGATTTGGACATACCAAAAATATGTGTTGGTTTAACCAACAACATTAATACTATTCCATAGGTTATAGAGGTCAAGGTTTTAGGGGGATTCAATCCTCTCAAAATAAGAAGTCTGATAAGGAAGTTTTATGAAATATGTTAAGGTTGGTGTGAAAGTTGAGAATAGGTTCAAACCACTAGAAACTATTTTTAAATATGTAAACAACCTAGAAATCTTTCAAAGTATTGTATTGTTTTGTTACTAGTATAAAAAATATTCTAAACTATTCTCAGAAGTTGGAGGTGAATAAATAAAAGGAATAAGAGAAAACTCTTATTGTCGAAACCGCTTTGAAAGCTATAAAAATAGAAAGACCTTGTATTCTTGATATTGGGTGTTCTTCTCATATAATATGAGACTTAAAGTTTTTTAATAATGTAAAATAATTAAAAGAGGGAATGGTGACATTTGGAAATGATTAATCTTTGAGAATCAAAGGTGTTGGATCATCCATCATTGGAAAAGAAAAGATGAAATCCAAGAAATCTTTATATTTTTATGGGATGAAACACAACTTTCTGAGTGTTTTACAACTCTTTGATGAGGTTAAAAAATTATATTCAGAAAATATGGGTTTTTTTTAAATTGAGGAATTTGGAACGATAGTTATAATAGTCCAATGTAGAAAAGGAAACCTGTTCCAATTTGGTGAAATACAAAACTCTTGTTACTTGGGTATGGTAGAAGAAAATCAATTGTGGCATAATAGTCTGGGAAACATTCATTATAGAAACATGATAAAGTTATCAAAGTGAGATAGTTTCCAAGATATTCTTAATATATAAAGAATAATATATTTGTGTTTTGCTATTTATCAAAAAGGAAAGATTACAAATTATGTGCATAAGAAAGTTGACATTTTTTCAAAACGAACCATGGAACCGATTAATTTTGATATATATGGACCAATAAGAAAATAATTGAAAAATATAGATAAGTAATTAATCACTTTCATTAATTATTTTACTCGCATTACTTGTGTTATGTACATGAGTCAAAAGATAGATGCTCTAAAAATGTTTTAAATTTTTAGGAGGAATGATGATAAGTAATGTGAGTATTCAGTGAAGAAGATGAGAACGAACAATTTTGGTGAATATAAGAATAAATAATTTTAAATTTATATTAAGAAGATTGGAATTCATCATGAGTTCAGTTCACAATATACACCTCAACAAAATGGGGTTTCTAAAAGAAAGAATATAAGTTTGGTTGAAATGGGGCAAACTATGTTACTTAAACATGGTCTCTCTCATAACTATTGGAGATAGTCCATGAATAATTTTGTGTATATTCAAAACCAATTTTTCTATAGGACATGTTTAGATATGAGTCCATATTAATTTTTTTATAGAAAAACTTCAAGTTTGAAACACATAATTGTTTTTTGGATTTCGTGAATCATAATTAAGAAAGTTGGAAACCTTATAAAGTTGAGAAAATATGTGAATATGGAATTTTTCATAGATATGCTATGGATGGATGAGGATATCGGTATTTCAACAAAGAAATAGGAAGAATTTTTTATTCTACTGATGTGAATGTTTTTGAAAATGTTGAGAAAGAAATTAAATCTTATGCTAATATGGAAGTTGAGCAGGATAAGAAAAGTTTTGTTAACAATTCTGATAATGTTGTCGATAGTGGTAATCCTATTCAAGAAGAAGAATTAGACTTATCTATTTCGAGTGATGGAGATGAAACTCAAATATCTCATCCTAGGTTGAGGAATCAAGTGGGGGCTTAGAATATTATTATTGATCAATATCAGAAGGTTTAAACAATAAGAACATAAAAAGCTATTACACACACTTATTTGTATTCAAAGGTCAAGATGAATGATGTCAATGAATATTTTGAGAATATGGAATCAGTTCAGGATATGAATTAAGAACATGATTAGATAGAAAATAATGATACTTGGGAATTCTTACCCAAGTTAGATAGTAAAAATTGTTTTGGTACAAAAGGGGTTTTTTGGAACAACCTGAATAAAGAAGGTGAAGTGATAAGGAACAAGGCAATATTAGTGTGAAAAGATTACTCACAATTTTAAGGAGTCAATTTTGATAATAATATTTATCCTTTGGTAAGTTTAGAAACAATCAGAATATTTATTTCTATTTTAGTACAATGAATTTAAAAAATCAAATGGATGTGAAGTCATCATTTCTGAATGGGGATCTTGATGAGGAAGTTTACATTGAACAACCATGTGGCTTTATTATTGTGAAAGATGAAATTCATGTGTGGAGGTTTAAGAAAGACTTTTATAGACTAAAACAATCTCTGACTGCTTGGTACTCTAAATTATATATTCTTAAGGAAGATGGGTTTTAAGAAAGTAAGAGTTGATAATAATATTTAAATCAAAGAAAGTTAGTAGTTTCCTCTCATCGTAATTTTTTATGTTGATGGAATATATTTGATGTAAATTATGAAAGAACTTGTGAATGGTTTTTAGAAGAGATGAAAACGTTGCTCAAGATTTATAAGGTGGGATAAATTAAATACATTCTTGGGTTACAAATTTTAAAAAATAAGAAACACATTTTTCTTTCTCAAGAAATTTATGCTAAGGAACTTCTTAAGAATTTTGGAATGGAAAATTAAAAACTAGTTTCCACTGTGATTTTAGTGGGAACAAAGTTGTTTAAAGATGGTGAAGGTACAAAAGTTGATCAAAAAGAGTTTTAAAAGCTGATTGGATGTTTTTTATATGTGACTACCTCAATAACTGACATTTTTTATGTTATTACCTTATGTGAAATATTTCAGAGTGATCCTAAATAATCACATTTAATTTATGGAAAAAGAATTATCAGATATATAAATGGAACAATAAATTTTGGAATCAGTTATGATAGATCATAAAGTATTGAATTGTCAGGTAATTCAAATACTTATTGGGTAGGAAATGTTGATGATAGAAGATCCACATCTAGTGGAGTTTTCTTTTTTAGGTATGTAACGCCCCGACCCCAGCTACCCAGAGTCGGTGCATTACTTCGTAACATTGGAATGATCACAAATGATCATGTCTCGAAAGAATGATTAGTTTAGTAGCCTTGGAAACACTAGATACATTCATAAGTCTTTCATTACATCTTAAAGTAAAAAAAACTACAATAACATGGTCTTCATAGTCCACACTCATATCCCTTTCTGACTATCCCTGCAGGTCATTCATAAAATACTACTTCACATCCTGGAAAATATTAAAACATTGAAAGGGGTGAGCTCAGATGCTCAGTAAGGTGAAAAATATTGCAGAAGCTTTCGAAAATAAACATTAACATTTAAGGCAATGTATAACTAAAACAAAAGCCTTTTTAAACTTTAACTTCAGCATAATATGGCAAAAATAAAATTAAATAATTCCATTTACTTACTCACATGGATATTCTACTAGTCGAATAATCACATGCAATATCAATGACCACTTTCATAATGATGGAATGCATAATTCCAGACTATCATAACCACGTAGCCAAGGTCTCGTGCCAAGACCACAAATAAGATTTTGTC
Source organism: Viscum album (assembly GCA_963277665.1). NCBI lineage: Eukaryota > Viridiplantae > Streptophyta > Magnoliopsida > Santalales > Viscaceae > Viscum > Viscum album. The sequence goes on along the minus strand of OY728147.1, from coordinate 1,124,094,712 downwards.
AAGGCCTCGTGCCAAGACACTAGTTTGTCTCATGAGACCTACCAATGCATCGAGGAGCTATAGCAGGCTCCACCCGTCACTTATTAAGTCCAATTCATTCCTCATATGAACAGGTTTAAACATATCATAAACCATAACATAATCGTATCACATAAAACATGCATAAAGGAAACATAAAATTTCCACATCTCAATCACAAGATAAAAATGCAACACATTGATATAATAAAAATGCTTTCAAAACAATTTTCAATACCAAAATAGAAGAAAGTTAAAACATGGAATTTATTTTTCATTTTAAAAAAAAGTTATGGCTTGTAGTGGAAGCCGAAACACAAATAATGGTCACGGCGGCGGAGGAGTCGTTGTCGCCACATACGTAATACAAAAACATTCCTTATTTCGTTTAGTAAAACTCTTTGTAAAAAAAGATTACTTTGTGAATAAAAGTCAAAGTCAAAGGGGTTTATACACCGTATAAAAGAAAGTTGTGTATAAAACAAAATATGCCTCAATGAAAGGAGATTGAGACGAAGACCCTTACAAAGATAATTTTTTTTAGATAAAGTAGATCTATTATGTGTATTCACTATAAGTACACATAAATACAGTACAATTACAAGATAGGACATAATAATATCATGACATAATTTGAAAGTATGAGATTAACCCAAAGAATGGAAATTGGGTTCAGAAGTTCCCTTACCCTGCGTCCTGCCCTGACTCGACCGTTCTTTAACCTCCTGAATAATAAACTAGAGTTAATTTAAATTTACTTAAGAACCTTTTTCATGTTCGTTATTCCTTTTATATACCTTATTACCATGTTATGAACATTATGTAATTATTTAAGTTTATAACGGTCATTTTGTCGATCTTAGGTACTTGAGTCAAAAATATACTTCTTATTATTACAAGTTATTCATGTGGTGAAATATCCATTATATCCAGAATTATATTCATGATATAGATATCATATATCTCATATATATCTATTATATACATACATTTATAATATTCCATAACATTTAGAGGTAAGAAATGAAATGCACCATTCATGGAGACGGTAAGCCGTACGTACGCATGAACGCTACTTTCATTTCTATTTCGTATTTAATGGAATGATGTTATAATTATATAAAGGTATAATATAATTCCAGTATAATATAATGTATAATATCATTTAATCCATCCTTTATACATCCCACATATGGCATTAACGGTCCAAATCACTTTGAGGGGGCGGTAGTCCGCACTTCCTAAAATGAAAATATCGCGTTTACCCATAATGGAAACAATAAAGGTATGCCATAAATGAAAAATAAATAACCTTAAGTAAAACATAAACATATTATATATCATTTATAAATATAGTGACATCTTAATGTCCACCTTTGAAGGTGTTATATGAGTGTTGAACAATCATCGTTTCGTGAGGCAGAAATTTTCCATCCACAGAAACAGTATGTTCTTTAACCATTAGATGTGGGTGTGTGTAAGTTCAGCTCAAATACTCATTATAACAACATCCTAGTATATTGAGGATACTGTTTTTGTTACAAAATAAAGGAATAAAAAGAGTTTATGGGTTTGGATAAGCAAAATAAAACAAAATAACATAAGAGAAGACATTACCTTAAAATTGGGTAACTCTTTTGATTTGAGCCAAAGGCTTCCTTGGGAAGAATTCTGCCCAAAGTGAGGCTTCTAGGAGTAAGGGAGGGAAGTTGGGAGAGTATTTGGGCAGAGGTTGGCCGAGCCAGAAGGCTTTGAAAGGGTGAGTAAGGTGGTAGTGGTGGGGGCCTTTTATAAGTGGAGAGGAGGGGCACTCTTGGAAAGTAATGAAATATTACTTTATTATACAATGATTTTCGGATTATAAAGGTCCCAAACTTCTATAATTCTAGGATAATGTGATAAGGGTTCTAAATCTACCCATCCAATAGGCTTTGGACAAGTGTAAGCCTTGTATTTTACATTATCTTTTCATTTTATTTAAATCGTTAATTAATGAGGTAATCACTGCATCATCATGGTGTCATAAATAATTTAATTAATTTAATGTCTAAAAATTATAAAACAATTATGATGATTTAGTAAATCTTATTATCTTTCTAATTAATATTTATAGTCAATAATATGACTTGTATAACCCCATTTAAAAAAAATTAGTAAAACAACTCTTGTTTGTGACCTTTTTATTTTAACATTAAATAAAAAGTTATTTATGTCCTTTTCCTACCAAAGTGGCTCCATGGGGTCCCCAAGTTGACCCATGGATTTTCTTGGTCGGCCATGACACATCCAATAGTGGTTGGACAAGTTTAATGGTCATTCCATATTTTTATAATACTATTTTTACCATAAATTTCACTAATTACCTTTAATCGCGATTAATTAAACTTAAAAGTTACTATTCACCAAAAAATTATTTTAATCCCATTGAACCACATTTTACTTCCTAATGAAAACCATGTATGTCGGATTTTTGAAAATCAAATCACAGAAGTGGTAATATTTCATTTAAACGAAAAATCAGTTATTTAACTACCACTTAGTGGTTTCACTATTCATCAAAAATTGAAGTTTTTCAGAACAATGCCAAAATTTCACCCTAATCTATAATTGAAATTCTGAATCCAAAAATGATTTTTATTTTACAAAATTCCAAACATATAAGTTGCATTAATTAATTTTATAAGTAATTCCCGTTGTCACAACAAATAGCGTGTTTTTAAGAAACAATATATATCAAATGATTGACCATTGTTTATGTCCAAATTCAAAGCGAAATTAATTATAATGATCACCATTGGATAAAATAGTAAAAATATATTCTAATTATAATTTAAAATCACTCAATAGTATAATTTATAACTATAAAATACTTTGATTAAAAAAGTTGTTTTTAAGTATTTTTCACTATTCATAAAAATTGGAAGTTCTCAAAAAATTACAAAAAATTCAACTTTGGATAATTTCGATATTACGAATACAAAAATGAAGTCTATATTGAAATATAATATTTCCATAATTTTAAAAAGTGGGTATTACTATTCATAACAGCTACATTGATTATTCGCGGTGTGTTAGAACTCGAACTTGGGTACAATGCAAGATATTGCATTATTGAAAGAGAAGCGTATCATAGAAGCTCGGGGTGTTACAAGGTAAAAGTTATGTTAGTCTCTATAAAAATATATATAATTAAGTAACTCTTAGAATAGATAAATATAAGTATTTTTAGACACTACCCACCTTATGTGGATAAAAACCCAGTTGGAATACTTACTTGTTGAAGTAAAGTTTCTCTTTATCTTGGAATGTGATAGTACAATCAATATTATAAGGAATCTGGTACAACATTCTCAGTCAAAACATATTGACATAAAGTACCACTTCATCAAAGAGAATGTGGAGAAGAATGAATTGAAGATTAATTATATTCTAACATCCAAACAAGTTTCTAACATATTCACAAAACCTTTACCAAAGAAACCATTTTATAAATTGAGGTTGAACATGGGAGTCCAACCTATTTCTCATCAAGGTTAAGGTATGTGTTTCTATCACCTCTCTTGTCTTACCATTGGATAGTGTTTTCAAGGGGGATAATTATTTCATAAATCTATCCTTATAGAAACATGCATAGAGGTGTAGTGGTGGGTAAGCTATGAATCCATCATGTAAGTGTGTGAACTATTTTAATAGTTTGTTGGTGTGGTTGTAGGAAACAAAATATTTTTTGTATTCTAGTAAATTTAAAGAAGTGGAGAAAGCTAATGATGATGTTTTGGAGAAGTTGAGAAAGAAAGTTGTGGAGAATGATGAGGAAGAAATGATTTACTACTTTTGGATATCATGGTTTTTTCTGTCAATAAGTCTTGTTTTCTACAATAAGTTATATCACATAAATTTAGATGTGTTGATGAGTAATTCATTTCTGGAGGTTACAATGTTTACTGATTTATAAATATTGGTTGATAATAATATCCTAAGGGGGAGATTGTAAGGACCAAGATGATAAGGGATAGTATCATTTTTAGGTATTCTCTTTTCTTATCACAGATGTTTTAGAAGAAAGGAAATCACCTCACTTCGTATAAGTGGATGATTATACATAACATCATATTCAGAAAATCGAATTAAAAATTCTTAAGAAATTTCATTTGATTAGGAAGGAAAGATGTTTCTGGAAGATGGGGAAGTTACAATATATTCCTTGGTAAATTTGATGATGCTAAAGCTGATCAATCAAAGTTTAAACATCACAGAAGATAGAGTTCATGATGAAATCAATAAAGTGGTTTTAGAATTAAGTTAATTTTTGTAAAAGTTGGTTTAAGCTTTAACGGTGAAACATTTTTTGTTTATTGATAAATAAAAGTGTCCGAAAAATAGTATGGGAGATGTTGCTGAATAAATTTTTTAAGGTGGAATCATTTCCCTGTGTTTTCCAAATTTTTGGGGTCAAAAATTAGGAGGAATAGGATATCATCATGAAAGGTTGTTTTCTGAGAATTAAACTTCATAAAAATGGTAAATTAATGGGTTTTTTGAAGTTTTGGATGATATTCATGAAGATGTGCAGCTTCATGAATAGTGATGATAATATTTGTGATTACAAGAATTGGAGAATTGTGAGTAAGTTATGGTTTGACAGTGATATCTGCATCATCCAAAAATATCAAAGAAGCATCACAAATGGAAGAGCATTGTGAATATATTTTTGAGTGATCTAAAAAATGCACTAGAGGTGGTGGATCATCGTGAATGGGTGATCTTATATATGTGAGGTGACCCCACTTTTTTTAGAAGTAAAAAATTAGAGAAAATTTGGAATTGCTCTGATTTCATTAAGGTAGAGGAGCATCCTGAACCTAGATTTCTATGCAAGTTTGAACATCATGAAAAGACTACTTAAGACTTTACTGATGCCAATGATTGTAAGTAATGGGTAATTCGCAATGAGGTGATATTTCACATTGACTCAGTGATATTTGCAAAGGTGGTTTGTTCCGTAGAGGAAATTTTCTTTACAAAGGTTATGAGCTTCATGAGGGGGTTTCATGAACAATAGTTTTGAATATTTGTTTTAAGTGAAAAACGAATGGGGTATCATACATAGTATCATTATTAATTATAGGAATTTCTTACTAGCTTCTAGGTAATAAAGTGAAGAATTTTTTTGAAAGATCAAATTTTTTAAAGTTAATTAAGAAGCACTGTAACATTTCATTGCATCATTTTGTTCTAAAAGAAGCACACACACTATTGTATTATTTCCATAGTTCTATATGAGTTTAAGGGAATATCCTACTCATTTTATTCCACACAAAAGGATTATTTTATATTGGATTGTGAGGTATTGGATTGTTTCAAATCAATACCAAGGATGTAGCTACTCTTATTGGGCAGTGAACAATATAGGTTTTTATATTCCTGTGGTTGTGTGTTTTAATTATGTTCAACTAGGAAATAAATATTTATCATGAGGTGAAATTTGTTTTATAAGTAAGGAAACATAAAATAAAAATATATAACTATTTCACCCCCTTCCCTTCTTAGGGATACTTTAATCTTGAATGTAAAACTTCAAAGATGATACATACAGGTGTATGTGGAAAAATATAGATGATACAATATGGGAGAGGTTTTGAGGGTTAAAAGTGGGGAGAGATAAAATTACTATTTTTCTGTAAAAAATAAAAAATCAAGTAAAAATACCTATTAGGTCTACTAAGTAGCTAATATTGGTCCATTAAGTTCCCATTATAACCCTAGGAAACCCATCCCTCTAATCACTACATTGGGTACTCAATAACCAACACCAAGTACCTGGTGATTAAATCAATCTTAATATTTTATGTGGTTCTAACTCTATACAACTCAGACTCCCATTCCACATATCAGACCTCAACACACACCAAATATTACCTAATATTCCATTTTGAGACTTCCAATACTAAGATAAAATTCCAAAAATAAAACTAATAACCTATTCAAAACATAAAATTCAAATACCCTATGAATTTATTAACTAAAAACTATCAAAATATAATGATCTTGGTCATGGTAATTATATGCTTCTAAAAGAAATATGAGAAATATTATAAGCCCTTACCCATAACTGATGATAACCTTACCTCAAATTGATCTAGTAGAACCACTTGGATCCCTTCAATTGTTCAAATGGGTTTTCTATACATAGAATAGTATGTCTATTATTAATCATAACTTGGTTTAACATTTGGAAATCTACACACAACCCCAATGAACCATACACCTTATTGTAGAATAACATGGGATCATCCCATGGGGACATGCTTGGAAAAATAAATCCCTTATCCTCAAGTTCCTCTAGCTAATACTTTATCCCTCTAATATTTATGGTATACATATTGTATAGATGAATGGATATAGTCTCTTTAACTGGAATAAGTTAAATCTTGAATTCGATCTCTCATTTGGGTGAAAACCATGAGAATTACTTAGGTAAGATGGCCTAGAACTATTCACTAATTGAAGGAAATATTGGTTCACATGTATCCTAATCATTAAAAATAATACTAGAAAATTTGGTTGAAATCAACCCCAGTGGTCGATGGTAATGTCCTAAATAACCCGCCTATAAATACCACTCACCCAGTGGAGTATAAAAATTTCCCTCACAATATGTGGATAATACCCATCGGTGATAGCATTAGAGCTATACTCAATACTAAGGCATCTAATCCATCCCAATGATAAAATTGAAGTTTCACATTTCTGACACAATGAAATCCTAGATGATCTAATGTCCATTAAACACAAGGGTGCACACAAAACATATATGAATACCCTAAGATCACACCCATAGGGGTTTATCAATAGAAATCACCTCATACATATACTTTATGGTCAATACCAAACCATCAACAAACTATGTCAATATAAATAATGTGACACACCTATATCAAATAAAACTAAAGAAAGGGTGGATTCTAGTAAAATCAAGCCTCAAATCATTGATTGCTTGATGTGATGATTATATTGAGTCATATCAGTTTTGTAAAGATACCATAATCCTCACCCTGATCTCCTACACCCTGAATCCCCTAATGGGTCCCACCCTAAATACATTTCTTCCCTTGACCATGGAAACTATGTCCTTACCCATGACTTGAACAAGAAAATTAATCTTAGATACAACTTTATTATGGTACTTCTAGACCTGATATAGACATCTGTGTCTACCCTGAACCTCTACCACCAGCCAATTATAGAGAGAAAAAATACAGATCTTCTACAAGAATCTCATCCATCTGTATCACCATCATTCCATAGGCTTTAGGTGGAATTGATATCACACATGTCCATGATTTATACATTTTTAATACTCAACATAACTTCTTCCCTAAGGTGGAAGAGATTAACCACCACATTGAATAGACTACCCATCAATAACTTGGTAAGAACCACAAAATATATGCTTCTTACTACCTAAAGACATGTTATCAGTCCCCAAAGAAGAGGCTAACTACTCAGATCCCCTTCCATCATTGAGTTTCAACTCATCTATGAGGGATTAATTTAAAAACATAGAAAACTATGTTAGCCTAAAGATATTCACCTAAACCACAATCCCATACCACCACCCATCATCAACGAATTTTACCCTAGAAAACTCATCCCCAATGTATATCATAGAAAAAAAATATCTATGAATCATGTTGTATAATATTTTATTGGCATATTCTTCTAGGTGATATGCATTAAATCTTATTATTTATCTACCCTTAATGTATCAAGTAAGAAATTATTGTAAAAATAGACCTAGAAAGCATTCCAGTATAACTCTACTAGCTAGTCTACTAGTTCCAGTACATCCCACCAATGCTTCACTAGTCCTCAAATAATGAATGTAACAATATTCACCCACCACTCATGGGGTTTCTCAAGATGATCAAATATAAACTATACTGACTCTTTCTAGAAATTTTTAGCATGGGGTCCACTCTCACTCATGTAGAGGGTTGGATTCTATATTTAAAAACTCCCACATCAAGTCAGAATTAGTAGTACCAACTCACTAAGACACTATATCAATATATTATATAACCTAGATCATGATCTCTTTGAGATACTCATCTATAATTAGTACTAGAACAGTAGGAATTTCCAACTCATTTATCAATGGGTCATGTCTCTCCCTAAACTCTTATAACTCTACTAGAGGTTGTCATGATGGAACATAACTAAAATTCTAAATGCACAACTTGGTAAAATTATAGCAAATTTTCAAATATAATAGTTCAAAGTAAGTAGTAAATTTAAATCATTCCATTACTCTCTATACACACTCCATATCATAAGGGTCACATAATCTATGCACTAACTATAGCCCCATCTACCCACTCTCAAGGTCAACAATTCATATAGGATCCACATAATCAAACATCATATAAAAGTAACACACCCATAAAATGAGTTTTTTTAGTAGAATATTTCCATCAATTTACCTATGAAAATATTATATAATTTTTTTCTAAAACGTTAAATAATTAAACCATATATCATAATAAAGTTTCTCTTTCAAAGGTAAGTATAAGAATGTCATTTGAATCATATATGCTAAGAATGATTCATAAACAAAGACCCTCTAACCACATAAAACCAAGAGTAAAAAAATAAACCATAAATAAAACATCATACACTTTAAAATCATAGAAATATAGCACACAAAAAATAAGAAAAACAATCTCATACCTTATAACTTAGATATCACCTATACATGATTTAGAAACTCTTAATTCCTAGAGTCCATTCCAAGTTATGACAACAACCTAACTCATATCTACCATATCCCATATAGTAATAAAAAAGGAAAAGAGATCTAATACCAATTTTTATCATTCTTATCTCAGTTTTCTTCTACTAAAATAGAATCAGAACATAATAGATCTTAGGTATGCCTCCTCATATTACAGATGTTTTCGAATACCTTTGAGGGTCTATTAATATAATATATAGAGACTATACCCTATGGATAAGGTAAATATAAATAATAGTGTAATCCATATCAACCAACAATCATCATATCATTATAGAAGTATCAATATAGAAAATAACAGTTATATAATAAACCCATGTAAATAACATAACATAGGTTGAAATAAAATGAACTATTGTATTCTCATAGGATTCATATAGATATGAACACGATCTATTATTGTATGATCATATAAAACATGTTCAAAAATAACATAAAAATCTTGGATTAATCTAAAAACTAATCATAAGTCTATAACCATCCCATTTTCCAACTCCAATCATGTTCCATGGCTCAACCATCAATAGTAAGACCCTTTCCCTTAACTATATCACAAACCATAATTTTTTCTTGGGTACTGAGGTGTCTGAGTATGGTGTGAGTACGACACAATAGGATACCACTAATGGTTATCCTAAAAAAATCTAGTTTATATAAGTGTATAATAATATGAAATTCCAATAATAAAAATAAAACAACAATAATAAATACCCATCATATCCTCAGGTTTCATCGTGACACTTGGGATCGAACATACCAACTATAACTAGTGTTAGTGTTAAGTATAAACATTCCACATATCAATACCCATGTTTTTCATGATTTCCACCCATAAAACCATATCAAAATTCTTAAAACTAGTTTTAAATAAACTTAATTAAGTAATTGAGTATGGCATGGATGTCAGTACACCCATATCATCCCACTGAAATACATATTGATGGAAATGATTCCAACCCATATCATAAGTATATCCATGGTTGTAATTACACCCAACCCACCTCTCAAGTATGTCTATGGTTTTTATTACACCCAACCTGCATCACATTAATATCCTATTTAGGCATTACACCTAACCTTGTCCCCTAATATTCCCATCATGGAAAAGTTAGAATTATACCCAAATCCATGTCACATATTTCCTAAGATTGGAATTACAATCAACTGCTCTTTAAACATAGCCCCCTATTTGGAATTACACCCAACCATAAACCAAACACACACTTGGGTTGGAATTAAACCAAACCTAATACTAATAAAAACATAGGATTTCATTAGACCTAACCTCATATCAAGACCATAATAATTTAAAAACTAAACATAACCATCACATGATATAAATCACTTTATATAATATGAAAAAAAAATTAATCAAACACGTTGTGTGACAATACATATCACAATGGTTACCATGTGTCTCCAACTCATCCAACACCAATATGCACCTTATGCTAGGTTGTTTACTCACACACAACTGCATCCCCAACACCCATGGTCACTCAAGGAGACCTCCATGATGGACACACATTATTATACCTTCCACTACCATGAATAAATATAGTCATCTACCCAAGGTTTTTTTGGTCATAAAATATCCAAGGACACCACTAGGGTTCCCACCTATATTTACCAACACACAAAATTTAGGTACACAAAAAAATGGTGGTCATCATTGAAACCAAAACCCATAAAGGACCACTCATGGCCTAAACAATCCTTTTCAATTCCCAAGGACATAAGGGCACCCATTTTAATTAATTTTGGGTAATATAAACATTTTTAGAATAAATTAATATCAATGAATCATGGAAACTTGTGTAAACCATTGAGAAAGGCTATAGACCACCTACCTCTGCTCAATAGAGCCTTTCACATTGAGTTAAACCCACTTATTCAGATTAAATTAATAGAAATAAAGAAACATATAAATTATCCCTAAATTAGATCATGATCTATTAGGGATGATGAAATTAAAATGAACCCCTATAATAAAAGTAAAATGATTTTTAGCCTTACCCATGATGATCTCTTGTGAAAAAACATCTCATGATTAAAATTTTGAACGTTAATGGGTCCTACTTGGAGAGAAAGTGAATAGATAAATGGGAAAAAAGGAATGTGTGGTTAGTGAAATAAATAGGAGTGTAAGGGTTTAGGTTTTATAAGATTCATTATTTAGTTAAAATAATTAAATTTTTAAAAAACACTCATGTACCCACCTGACATCCATTGGGTACCTGGTACCCCAACAAGTACCCATTCTAGGGGCATCAAGAACCTAGTGTCCCTCACAAAACCAAGTCCCTCCACCTAGGACCATTGATTACCTAGTACTAGACCATTGGGTACCAATATATTTATTATAGAAAATTGGCCTCCCACACCCAACCTGAATTCTTGAAACTGATCCCCATCCCTTTTAAACCCCTTAAACAACGTAAATATATCCAATTATATATGGTTTAGTGAAAATTTAGAATAATTTGTACCTTAAAATATATGGGGTGTCATAGGTCATCTGGTTCTACCATCCCCACCAACCATTCATGCCTCTATTGGACACAAAAATCCATCCCATGTAGTTGTTCATCATTTATGCCAAGCAGGTTTTCCTCCTTCATGCCTCATCAAATCCCAATGCCTTTTCCTCTTGTTGAAATTCTATATATCTTATCCATCCAGTTTCATGCCTAACTTCATCCATGTCATTTAAATATTCTTTTATAAAAAAATAGTATCACCTCTCATTGTCATATCCTATGGATAAAGTTGTTTCATACTCTTAGAGGATCATCAAACCTAAGATATACTATCAAAACATCAACTAACATAAGGTTTGATGGCAGAATAATCATTTTAATATGATAAAAAAAGATAAAGGAAACTATAGGTAGGATAGAGAGATCAGTTTTTTGTGTGATTATAAACATCCAATTCTTCATTCACAATGAATTCATTAAAAAACATGCAAAAACCCATAATATATAATAATCATCATGATAGATAAAAGGATACACCCAATTCTTTTAACCTAAAAAGAATAATTCAAGAATGAAATTATATTTATAATGAAATTAATAATATATAAAAATACCTCAATTGTAACGATCCAAAATTTTATTAATGAAAATTCCTCTTGATCTAGTTAAATGTATTATTATGTAAAATGTTTATATAGCATATGAACTTCCTTGATTTTAAGTTTTTGTATTTCAAAATACTATTTGGAATTATTATCATTTCTAATATATCCATTTAATGGAGATCACATGATTAGTATAAATATAGGGCTTTAACAAATCCAATTTACTCAGGCAAAGGAAGTGATGACATCATCTAGTAGAATTTCTCCATACAAAGCCCATTTTTTAAAGCTCAGAAAGGAGGTAGCATCACTGGGATTCACTCTTGACCAAGCCCAAGCCAAGATTCAACACTTTAATCTTGAACGGCACATCCTACGGTAGAAGTGGAAGTTGATAGATATTACCACCCAATTGATGTTATCGGAGCCTCCCCATGAGTATGTCACCATCGCACACCTTACCCTTTGGTCTTGTGTGGGTGTTATAAGGGGATATTTAACAATACCCTAGCACAATGATTACGTACATTATTTTTGTATAGAAAATATACATTCATTTTATTATTGTTACTATGTAAATAGTTTTGAAATAAAAAATAATATTTTTAGTTAATATTCGATTAAGAAATCTATTTTGATGAATTAATATATTTTTGAATTAAATAATATTTTAATTAAATGTTATTACTAAATTATTTTTTATTAAATATAAATGATCATATATTTTTAATGAATATAATTGTAATTTTTATTACGGTTTGAAAGTTGTTTTTGTCAAAACCCAAGAATTTTTTATAAATATCGATTTTTATTTTAAAAGTAAAAAATTCACATTTTTAGAAATATATTTATATAAAATGAATATCATTTTTATAATTAGTATGTCAAAATTATCTAATGGTAAATTTTTCAGAATTTTCTGATAGAGTCGAATTTTTGGGTAAAAAATAAATATTGTTTAATTATATAATGTGTTTTATGAAATTATAATGACACAATATTGATTTAATAAAATTCTATAAATGGGATTTTTGGAAAATATATATGTTTTAACTTTAAAATAATGTGATTTTATATTTTTTTTATTAATTTTATGTTTCCTTAGTGGACCCTCCTAGACTTATAAAACATTTTACATTTTAAAATGATTTCTGTGAGAGTGTGACTCACCTCCACATAAGCAAGCATAATATTTTATGAAGTTCAGAAATTTTCCTTATAAAATAATTTTTTATACTCCCCTTTGTCAAAAACCATGGGAAACCCCCATGGGATGGTTTGTGGTTTTGATTAGTTTAATGTATGGTGTTCAAAACCTAAATAATAAAGAATTCCCTCTCTTTTCCTATATAAACCCACACAATATCCCACTTATATTCACTCAAAACCCTTATATCACATTCCTACCCAGCCCTCATCTCTATAAAATCCTCCCAAAGTTCCCAAATCGCCCAATAAGCCTCTCTCAATATCCTCCTAAGTCTTTGGGATCACATTTCCAAGTAAAGGATTTCTTCCTCTCTTATTTTTTGTCCAAGTTTCTTTATATTTCTATACCCATGTATTTTAAATTAAAAATGTTGGGTTGTGATTTAAAACCTCCACAATACTTCCATCCTTATGTTATAATGATTATATAACTCTTCCTATCTCATTAATGCCTCCCATGTACACCTGTTTCCATGCCGAAATTTTGTAAGGAAATTCTATCTTCTCATTTACATTCAAGCAATTCTTTTGTATTATGAATCTAAATTCCATTACATATGTTGCGACATGTATATATATTAACTATTAATTTAAATTTAATGTACATATGATGAGACACCCATTTATCTCTCATCAACCATTTTTATGAATTTTTATGTCACTTGTTATGCTGGCGAAATTGCATCATGATTTTCCAAGCCAATGTCATTGTGTAGTGAATATCATGCTCATTTATTTATCAAGGGTATTCACCTTCATTCACATTTAATTATTGATTATGGAGTTTCATGTATTAATTACACATTACTTTATCAAGTAATAAATTATTATATTTAATTAATCCATGTTATGTGATTCATGTGGCACACTTATGCAAGAAATGAAATGAGTACGAAGGGTGCGCCCGGATAGCGCTCTAATGCATTGGTAAAGATTAGTATCATGATAATTCAAGTGAGATGAGGGTTTACTAATTAAAATTCAAGTGAAATGAGGGTTTACTCATGCTCCATGTGCAATGAGGCTTGGATCATGCTAATATCATGTTAAATGTTGATGCCACATTTCAATATTATGATAATCACGTTATATCATGCCTTTATGTTCATGTTTCTATTATACATAATTAATATTACTATTGCTTAACATGTACTATATTCTTCATGTTATGCCTTTTTACTCCCTTAATGGGATTTATAGATCATCCTTTTCTTATGCATATCCTTAGGTTATCTCATGCAGTGCTAAGTACAAAGGAATGTGTATGGTCAAGTAAAAGAAGTTTTCAATAAAGATGTGTATTTCATGTTTTAATTTGTTATGTAATGTTCTTAATCCCAAAATACACTATACCTATTGATATTCTATGTTGTATCAAGTGAATATTTTATGTAATAAATTATGTTTAAGTGTGAAATAAAGAGAATGGTTGTTATAGTTGTTATCAAAGGATAGGTTTAGTTATTTTTGGTATTAGGGTTAGAAAACCATAGTGAAAGCCTTAGGGAGAAGACTAATTATAATAAAAACCATACCTAAAATTTTTTGAGTAATTAGTAATTGTTTTATCAATAAAATAAATCCCTGTATGGATATGATCAGGTTGAGGCGTCTTTGGCACAGATATATCGAGGGGGAAAACCCAAAAACACCGCTTTAAGCTAGACTCAAACGGGAATTGGTGCATGAAAATGGGCCTTGATGCACTCTTGGTTACGACACTCTTGGGGGATATACTTTGGTAAATTTATAATATTATTATCAACCATTATTAAGGGAAAAAAATACCCCCTAAGAAAATATGTTGGGAAGTAGATCATGGATAACATAGATTTAAGCTTGGAAATTCATAAGTTAAGAAAATAAATGTAATTTATAAGTTATCCCTTTTTTCATTGAATTTACCTTTACGTGTTACCCCTAAATTTCCTTTTATTTCAGAAAATGTACAATAATAGGAGGACTCAGGCTAACAATCGATGCAAAGATCAATGGGATGATTATTCTAATGAGATGCCCAATCCGATGGGATCGGGAATCACGAACTTTGTCACGATACTCACTTAGTTAACTAAAGTTTTGAATAGAAATATGGGTCAATAGAAACATTAAACCCTCCCTAATAAATAAAAAGTTTCAATCGAGATCTTCATGAGACAAAGGACTCATAGTTTTAATGGATCATCTGATCCCTCAATTATTGAACAATGGATCAACTCCATTGAAAAGATCTTCTCCATCATTCAATGTTCCGAACAAGAGAAGGTTCTTCTAGATTCTTATCATATGGAGGGTAAAGCTAATCAATGGTATAAATTGATCAAAAATACGAATCCTAAGGAGTATATTGAGGTGTTGGAGTGGAAGTATTTCCAAAAAAAAATCAATAAATATTTTCCTCACACCCTCCAACTTAAGATGGAAAGTTACTTCCTTGACCTCAAGTAAAAAAGATGACGAATCCATTCGAGCCGATGAGGAAAAAATCACAAGGCCGGCACGATATGACTCCAGATTTGTTGTTAGCCTTGAATTCAAGGTTAACTACTTATTTGGTGGGATGAAACCTAGCCGATGGAAATCCCTAGAGATCTGTGACTTCAAGATCTACAAGAAAATTTTCTGATGTGCCCTCAAGGTCAAAATGGAGATTAGAGAATCTCAGGGATAACATGGGGATAAGAACCTAAGGTAGAATTTAATTCTAGTTGTCCTATGGATAAATCAAACGGTGCTATGAAAATATAACACCCCATTTTCCAAAGGTGTGGAAGGAAGCACCCCAAAAATTTCCTGAAGGGGGTGAGGAAATGCTTTATGTATGGAAGAGAAGGGCACCTGCACATTAACTTCTGACAAGAAAAATCCACTAGTGCAATAGAGGATAGGAATTATCTATTTAACCATCAACACGTTGTTCATTGGTTCAACTATAAAGAACTAGGGAACTTTGCAAACTAGTGCCCTAATCCAAGAGTTTTCAGAGGAAACCAACAACCTCCAAGGAAGCAAGGGAGAGCTTTTTCCCTCACTACCACCAAAGTGAACCTTGAAAATGAAGTGGTGATAGGTAAGCTAGTTTTTCATTCAAGAATATAGAATTTAATTTTTTATTCTATTTCTATTCATTATTTTATATCCCAAAAGTTTAGTAGAACAATCCAAACACCACCACAAATCATGGAATTAAAGATGTCGGTGAGAACAACAAATGGGTAAATCATTGCATCCCATGAATATAACTCCCACCTATCATAATTTGTGGATTGAACTTCCCAAAGAACCTATTCACACTTTCTCTGGTGGAATTTGATGAAATTATTAGCATGGATTGGCTTTACCTATATAGATCCAACATAAATTTCCATGATAGGGAAATCACTCTCCATATGGCGAATCAACCCCCGATTTTGTACAAGTGCAAGGATGAGGATTAATCTTCCTTAGCACCATCATCTCAAGAATGGATATTACTACCATATGAGAATGCATATCTTTCTCAGATGATTGATTCTAAGGAAGAATCCATCCATGAAGACATTCCTATTGTAAGGGAATTCACTGAATTGTTTCCTAAAAAATTTCCTAGTTTTCCTCCTATAAGAGATGTTTAATTCTCAATTGATCTTATTATTGGAGTGTTGAAAATATCCAAGACTCTATATAGAAAGGCTTTTATGGATCTTGAGGAGCTAAATAAAAAACTAGAGGAAAATATAGATAAAGGGTTTATACACCCAAGTGTTTCCCCATGGGGTGCACCAATACTCTTCGTCAAGAAGAAGGATGGGTCAATGCGCCTTTGCATTGATTATCGTGAGCTTAAAAAATAACAATAAAGAACAAGTATCTTATTCCATGAATTGATGAATTGTTCAATCGGCTATGTGGAGCACAATACTTCTCCAAGGTGGATTTTCGATCGGGATATAACCAAGTAAGGGTGAAGAAGGAGGATATCCTCAAGACTTATTTTTGTACAAGGTATGGGCACTATGAATTCATATTAATGCCTTTCTAACTCACTAATGCTCTGGAAATATTCATTTACTTTATGAATAGAGTCTTCAGATATTACCTCAAAAAATTTGTGGTATTCTTTATATATGATATTCTAATATGATCCAAAACAAAGGATGAAAATGAGGAGCATGTAATCATTGTACTAGAGACCTTGAGAAAGGATAATCTCAATGAAAAGTATAGTAAGTGTGAGTTCTGGTTGAAGTATTTCTCATTATTAGTTCATATCATCACAAGAAATGTCATATTTGTGGATCCCTCCAAGACAGCTGTAATTGAGAGATGGTCGAGGCCAACATCGGTAACGGATATCCGAATCTTCCTTGGGTTAGCTAGATATTATTGCCGATTTGTGAGAAATTTCTCATGATTTTCCAACCCTATTACCAAGATAACTCATAAGGAAGTCAATTTTTCATGGAGTGATGAATGAAAAGAGAGCTTCAAGGAGTTTAAAAGAAGGCTTATAACTGCTTTTGTGCTCACACTACCCACAAGTGGAGAATTTTTTTTGGTATTTAGTGATGCTTTGAAGAATGAAATGGGTTGTGTGTTGATGGAAAATGACAAAATCATTGCCTATGATACAAGGAAATTTAAATTTTAGGATAAAAACTATCTCACACGTGATATGGAGTTGGTTGTAGTAATCTTTTCATTGAAAATTTGGCGGCATTACCTATTTGGGGAGAAGTTTAAAATATATATGGCTCACAAAATCCTCATGTATATATTCACACAGAAGGAGTTGAATATGCTCCAACGAAGATGGTTAGATATGATCAATGACTATGACTAATCAATCCATTACCACCCTAGTAAATAAAATAAGGTGTAAAAAACTCTAAGTAGAAAGGACCTAGTGATTCTATCATTGATGAGAATTGAAAAGGATCCAATATTCTTCGATTTGATGAATATAGACATGGGAATCATACAGAATGGAACATTATCAATTATTTCATAAATTATTTCTCAACCATGTCTTTTGGAATGTTAAAAGGATTCTAAATAAGATTATGTGGGAATTTAGAAGAAAGTGAAAACTATCATAAAAGGGAAATCCCCGGATTTAAATGTTAATGAAGAAGGAATTGTGAGATTTGGGACAAGATTATGTGTTCCATAAAATCCAGAGTTAAATAATGAACTTTTTGATGATGAACATAGTTCAAATTTCTCCATTCACCCAGGAAACAAAACGATGTATCAAGATCTCTGAGAGAATTATTGGTGGGATAACATGAATAATAAGATCATTGAGCATACATAAAAGTTCCTGGTATGTCAGCAAGTGAAGACAGAGAGGTAGAAGTCTAAGGGTATGGTGCAACCATTACCTATTCCAACATGAAAATGGGAGGACATCACCATGGACTTTGTCACTATAATTCTAAAGACATCCAAAGGAAACAATACTATCTGGGTTTTTGTGGATATTCTTAAAAATACTGAACACTTCATTGAAATTTGAGAGGATTTCTCATTAGATCAACTAGCACAAATATATATTAGAGAAGTGGTAAGTCTTTATGGGGTACCACTATCTATTGTATCCGATTGAGATCCAAGATTTACCTTTAAGTTCTAGAAGAGTCTTCAACATGTTTTGAATACTGAGCTTAACTTTAGTGTGTCTTATCATCCTCAAACTGATGGCCAATCTGAGTAGACAATCCAAACACTTGAGGATATGTTGAGAGCCTACTCGGTGGACTTAAAAGGAGGATGGTATCAACATCTTTCTCTGGTTGAGTTCTCTTATAATAATAGTTTCCACTCACGCATCCAAATGGATCCTTATGAAGCCCTTTATGGTAAGAGGTGCATAACACTAACATGTTGGGATGAAGTTGGGTAGTGAAAACTCCTAGGTCCAGAAATTGTCGAAGAAATGGTGGATAAGGTTTAGAACATATATAATCACATTAAAGTTACTCAGAGTTGAAAAAAAAATCTATGATGATAATCATTGTTGATTCCTAGAGTTTTATATTAGATACATGTTATTCCTCGGCATATCACCATAGAATAGAGTTATGAGATTTCGGAAGAAGGGAAAGATTAATCCAATGTAAATCGGCCCTTTTGAGATCCTTGATCGCATTAGAGCAGTGGCCTATCTAATAGCACTCCCACCGAACCTGTCTCAAGTGCATGATGTATTCCATGTATCACTTTTTTAGAAGTAGATACTCGATCCACCACATGTACTCAATCTAGATGTGGTACAATTGGAGAATGAACTCTTCTGTGAAGAGATGTTGGTGAAGATCTTAGATCGTAGGGAAAAAGTTCTATGAAATAAGACAATTCCCCTCGTGAAAGTGTTGTGGAGAAACCAAAAGTTTGAAGAAGCAATGTGGGAATCAGAGGAAGTGTTAAGAAAAGTTACCCTCATCTGTTTTAGTGTGGGAAAAAGAAATTTCAAGGGAGAAATTTCTTAATGGGGGAAGATTGTAAATACCCAAACTTTTATTAATGAAAATTCATCTTGATCCAATTAAATGTATTATTATGTAAAATGGTTATATAACATAATCACTTTATTGGTTTTATGTTTTTGTATTTGAAAATAGAGTTAAAAATTGTTATCATTTCTAATAAAGTCATTGAACGGTGATCACATGATTAGTATAAATATAGGGCATTAACAAAAACAATTTAATCAGAAAAATGAAGTGATGGCCTCATACCGTAGAATTGCTCCATACAAATCCCATTTTTCAGAGCTTGGAAAGGAGGTAGCCTCACGAGGCTTCACTCTTGACCAATCCCAAGCTGAGATTCAACACGTTAAGCTTGAATTGAACTGCCTATGGGAGAAGTAAAAGTTGATAGAGATTACCACCCGAGTGATGTTATCTAAGCCTCCCCAAGAGTCTGTCACCATCGCACACCTTATCCTTCGGTCTTATGTGAGTGTTATAAGGGGTTATGTAACAATACCCTAGAACTATGATTATTTAAATTATTATTTTATAGAAAATATACATTCATTTTATTATTGTTACTTTGTAAATAGTTTTTAAAAAAAAGTAGTATTTTTAGTTAATATTCAAGTTAGAAATATATTTTGATGAAATAATTATTTTTTTAATTAAATAATATTTTAATGAAATATTATTAAGAAATTATTTTTTATTAAATATAAATTATCATATAATTTTTATGAATAAAATTGTAATTTTTATTAAGGTTTGAAAGTTGTTTCTGTCAAGACCCATGAATTTTAGATAAATGCCAGTTTTTATTTTAAAAGTAAAAATTAAAATATTTATAAAATTATTTAGATAAAATTAATATCATATTTTGATTTAGGACATCAAAATTATCTAACAGTGAATTTTTTATAATTTTATGAGACAGTCGAATTTTTGGGTAAAAGTTAAATATCGTTTAATTATATAATGTGTTTTATGGCATCATAATGACACAATAGTGATGTAATAAAATACTATAAATGGTATTTTAGTCCAATATATGTTTTACTTTTAATATAATGTGATTTTATATTTGTTTGATTAATTTTATGGTGCCTTAGTGGACCCTCTAAGACTTATAAAACATTTTAACTTTTGAAATGATTTCCTTGGGAGTGTGACTCACCTCCACATAAGAAATCCTAATATTTAAGAAGTTAGTCCATTTTCATTATAAAATATTTTTTTCCACTCCCCTTTGGAAAAAAACATGGCTCGTTTTGTGTTTTTGATTTGTCTAATGTGTGGTGTCCAAAACCAAAATAATAAAGAATTCCCTCTCTTTTCCTATATAAATCCACCAAATCTCTCACTTCTCTTCACTAATAAAACCTTGTATCACATCCCTACCCTTCCATACTCTCTCTAAAATCCTTCAAAGGATCCCCAATCTCACAATAATCCTCCCTCAAGCCCCTCCTTAGCCTTTGGGATCCCACTTCCAAGTAAGTGATTTCTTCCTCTCTCATTTTTTTCAAGTTTCTTTATGTTGCTATACCCATGTATTTTCAATTAAAAATGTTGGGGTATGATTTTGAACCTCCAACGTAATTCCCTATTTATTTTTTAATGACTATATACCTCTTTCTATCTCATTAATTCCTCCCATGTACACTCGTTACCATGCTGAAATTCCATAAGTAATTTCTCTCTTCTAATTTACATTCAAGAAATTCTTTTTTATTATGAATCTAAATTCCATTACATATGTTGGGACATGTATCTATATGACCCACTTAATTTACATTTCATTTACATATGATGAGAAACCCCCTTTATCTCTCATCAAACATTTTTATTAATTCTTATGTCACGTCGTTATGCTGGCAAAATTGCACCACAATTTTCAAAGCCAAAGTCATTGGGTAGTGAATACCATGCCCATTTCTTTATAAAGGGTATTCACCTTTATTAAAATTTAATTATTAATTATAGAGTTTAATTTATTAATTCCAAATTCCTTTATCATGTAATAAATGATTATGTTTAATGAATTCGTGTTATATGATCCATGTGGAACACTTATGCATAAAATGAAATGATTAAGAAGGGTGTGCCCTAATAGTGCTCCAATGCATTGGGTAAAGATTGGTATCATGATACATCAAGTAAAATGATGTTTTACTCATTCTAATTCAATTTAAATTAGGTTTTACTAATGATATATGTGAAATGAGCCTTGTATCATACTAATATCATGTTAAATGTTGATGCCACATTTCTATGTTATGATAATCATGATATAAAATGCATTTATGTTCATGTTTCTATTATGATCCATTGATATGCCTATTTCATAAAATGTACTTTATTATTCATGTTATTCATTATTTACTCCCTTATATGGATTTATATATCACCCTTTTCTTATGCATATCCTCAGGTTATCCTATGCAAAGCTAAGTACGAAGGAATGTGTGTGGTCATGTAAAAGAATTTTTCAATAAAGATGTGTATTTCATATTTTAAGTTGTTATGTAATGTTCTTAAGACCTAAAGACACTAGACCTATCAATATTCTATGTTTTATCAAGTGAAAATTTTATCTAATAAATTATTTTTAAGTGTGAAATAAAGAGTAGGGTTGTTATATCAATTATAGTCATGCATCAAATTGATTCACTTAATCTTTAAAATTCCACTCATTGATTCCATGTGGGTCCACCTCTACTTCATAATATCATGGGATTATTCTCCATGAAAGGGTTACATATCCATCCTCTCTAATTATTATTAGGTTATGAAATAAAGGTTGGATAAACTTCTTAAGGATGAGATAATGAGATATTTATAACTAGAAATTTAGTCAACTAAGCAAAAATATTTAAAAGTCATAAGATGTGCTTGGTCTAGAGAATGAAACCTGAATAGAGATTATACATATACTTGATAAAACCCCACAACCGAAACACTATTGTGGTGTTATAATTTCTATATTTATATTATTTCAGGAGATATTAATGTTTTCATGAATGGGGTAAGTATTTATTTATTAAATAAATATTAAATACCCCTTATAATTTGACTAGTTTTGAACCTCACCAAAACTCATCCTAAGTGTAAACATCATGACCCAATATCATTGTAAGAAGTAGAAAAAAATTAATAATCATTTAATTTGGTAAATTTATTATTTTATCCCCTTTAATGTTCAAGAATATGAAGCTTAAGAATATGTTCATACCTAACTAAGAAATAACATGGGTTGTTATATCTCTATTATTAGGAGATAAATCAATTATTAGTAAACTTTGAACCTAAAATATATTAATTTATTATATTGAATTTTAACATTTAATTAATTTATTTACCAAAAAATTGTCTTACCTTTTGTTTTAACAAAGCAGGAAAATATTTTCTATATAAATTCCTTCTCCTCTTAATTGAGAAAATATGAGTTATTTTTATAAGATCCTTATATTACCTGTGAATTTTCAAATAATAGATATGTGCAGTTATATTATTGATTATATAATAAACAAAAACATGATATTATATTTACTTACATGATATAACCATCAATCACACCATAGTTAAACAATATTGTGTGATGATATATCTCCCACTCCTCAATGATCAAAGTACACAATAAATATGATCCAGATATCCCCTTGATTGGGGTAGTGATATAAATTTTGGTAAAATATGATCATATTTATCATCTACAGCTAGCATTTATTAATTAATCCTTATAGTGATTTTACTCATATACAATGACAAAAAATCCATGAATTCCTCTTCCAAATAACCTTTTAAAATGTATCCTTTAGCATGATTCATATTTCTAAATATAAAATTTCATTATATAGATCATTTTTTTAGTGGTATAAATCCACCAACAAGGAATAGGAGCACAAAATAAAACCTATATGGTAATATTCATAGTCATATATAATATATATGTGAAAAAAATTAAGGAAAGTAATCCAAGCCATAAATAATTACGGTTTCATCTTTTTTTAATTTATTAAAAACATTTATAATTAGCCTTTTATTGAAAATATCTCAATAAATGTGACATAATTGAATCATAGTAAGTCTAAAATAATTTGAGAGTAAATGAAAAATGGTTATAGGAATAAAATCACGCAACAATACATGATAATCATTCATTTTTATAAATTTTACTTTTATTTATTTTTTAAATTATAATCGAATAACCATATGTAGCTTTTATAACTTCTATAAAATGAAGGAATTATTTATTCTCTATATTTATTGTAGAAAAAAACTCACATGGAAAATTTCATTGATTTTGACTAATTAGATCAAGATAAATTATAATCTTGATACCCCAATATATTAAGTCACATAAATATCATAAATTATTTTTATTTTTCTTAATATTTAAACTTGTTTTAAGTAACATTTCTCACACATTTTTCTTGATATGCATTAAATCTGAGAAATGACACAAAAAATTAAATTACCATTAAGAAAGTTCAAATAATATACTTTTATTTCTCTAATTACAATTAGAATTTGAACGAATATTCCTTATATTTTTGAATCAACTTGAGCCTTTCTAAGAAATATTTTTAAAGATTTAAGTTATTAAAGGATATCATTCCATGGAATACATTATGTCATGTCTTCTTTCTTAAAACATTATAAAATTGTTGATTATTTTTTCTATATAGATGATATGTAGGTAGAAATATCATATATTCTATAAATATAAAAGTTAATTAAATTTTAATCTTCTAGAATGTTTATTTTCCATAAAAATTGGACAAGATAATTTCCCCTCCATATTCAAACTATAAAAAATTTCATAAGTATACAATTAATTTTCCACCCATAAAAGTGATGCACACATCATAAAATATTCCTCTCTAGATGTGTTAAAAGCTTGCACAACCATATTTTATATCTATTTTACCTCATTTATGAATGGTTTCAAGTATATACCAATATCATTTCCAAGATCAGTAGGTCTAGATATCAATATACTCCTTATAGTATATGTATTTTTCATACACATCAATGCTATAATGTTATAAATGTATTTGAAAATTTCTCAAATACTATATGAATCATGACTTTTTAAAATAGGTTGAGTCCATTACTTTATAATCCCAATCGAACATTACATGCTTTAGTTAAAAACTAGATATTTCCAATTAAATTCCTATCATGTTAATCCATCTATAGGATACACTAATTCATCATTATCCTTATTTATTTCTTCTAAATTCCACCACATATTTGTTTTAATTTGCTCAAATATAAAATATTGTGGAAGTATAATAAGTAAATAAAAGTTATAAATTTATTTTTCTAGTACATGGGAATGGGTTATATCTTTTTTATCCATATATCTTTATACACTACACTATTTTAACTCATTGAAATTATATTTACCTTCTAAAATAAATTTTAATTTTTAAGGAATGAATAGATATTAGTAGATGAAAATATAAATTTTTCAATTAGAATTTATTCCATGTAATAATTTTCTTGAATACATGAATCATTTGGTAGTAACTCCATTAAAATTTAATCGACATAATAAATTTATATATTATGATTTCCCCTAATAAAGTTACATTAAAAATTCAAGTTCGCTCATTTTACCACATGACTGATATATTGGGGTTTGTGAATATTTTATTAACTTTCTAAGTTTATTTATATCTTAATTTTACAACATTACCAATATACTATGTGTGTGATTCAAATATATTATTTAAATTTGGATTTAATATATATTATTCAAAATTTTATTATTCTTATTGCTAAAATTAAGCACTGAGAAACATGTATCATTCTTTATGCTTAATTTTATCACTAAAAAATTATATATTTATCAAAATTTATTAAAATCAAGGATAAATTTCATCTCCTAATTTTATTATTTCTATATTAGTTTCAATATTGAAGGTTTACTTGTGTTAAAACAAAGGGTAGTATTAAAGGTCTCAATAAAGGTATAAGAAGTAATATCTAACACCGCTATTCTAGAAAGTTCCCCTATCATAAATCACATATCCACAATTCCATATTTAATTTGAGGATAGTTTGAATGATATAAACATCATTAATTATTATTGAAAATTTAGGGCAGTCCTTAAGCATGAGAATAGGTTATTAGCTTTGGATCGATGCATCCCTAATGAGCCTATTGGTGGTTTGATTAAGGGAATCACAATAGTTTTGTGAATAATTTAATATATTCCTTTTATTTCACTTTTATTGTGTTTTTACCATTAATTCATATCTAAAAAATTATCATGATTCAATTTAGGAGTTCAAATGGATAAATAATTTGAGAAACACTACCAAGAACATGCTTGGGATGAGTTATTTGTGATATAAAATCTTTTTTCCAATGAATGGTAAAGAAATTTAAATCTATATTAACTTATATACTTAATATTATTGGGAATGTTAATAGTTTGGATAATATAGGTTTTACACTCAATAAAAAACTTTTTGTAAGTTTGATCGGGTACTCTATCTCAAGATTATTCCATAAAAACGCCTAATAAGATCACACCTTAAATCCTTTATTATGATTGTTAATTATTAATAAAACAAAAAAAATAGTTCCTAAGAATATTAATTATGAGAATTATTTGAAACATCATTCTTTTAATATATTCAAAAATCAAGGAAGTATCTCAAATATGGAGAAGTGTTTTTATTATGGAAAGAAAGGGAATTTTAAGAATAATTTTTAAAATAACCTGTAAGAGTTAACAAATTCAGGTAGAGGTAGGACATCCATGTTCAATATTTATGTTATAGGATTAAACTTCTCTAAAAAAATTATAATTAAGGTTTAAATCATGTACCTCAACTCAGTAACTATTTATAATGGTGTTAATGGGTTTGTCTAGAGTAATGTTAAAAAATCACGAAGGTTGACCTATTCATATTAAAAGATCGATGGTGGTGAACTATTGGTTGGTAGAGGAAGATATAATTGAATGACTAATAGTAGTTGGGAGGTGTAATTATAGTTTCCATATTATCTAAAAAAATTATATTCGCTAATTAAAGAGTTAGGTTGATAAAAAATATTCAAATAACATTTATTCAATGTATTAAACAATGGTTGTCTAGAGGGTCCAAGTTTTTCTTACAAATAGTTAGCCCCCATAATGATGATTATTATTGAATAAGTTTAATATTTCTTTGGAGTAGTGATTAGTGATAACTTATAACTCAATAGTTTCTAAATACTATCTATTCTAGTTGGCTTTCATGTTTCTCCGTTGATATAAGGACTTTCCTAAACAATATTAAATTTCTTATATACCAATGTATATAAGAGTTATTCTGTTTTTTCTCTATTGAGGGTCATCTATTTATTTCCAGATACTTGATTTGATATGGTGTGTGGTGTTTTTCATAAATAAAATTTTATCAAATTCCTATAGATATTCTATTATTTTCTCCATGATTGAAGTCTTGAAGTTGGGGTCTATGTTTTTAGAATAACAAGTGATATCAAATAAATCTGTGTTTCTAAATGAGTGGAATACTTTTGGAAACTATTTTTGTTTTTTCTTTTATGTATAAAGTTCTATTAAAGTCGTTTTATTTAGAGAATTTTGTATTGGAAGAAGAAAATGAAATGACTAATAGATTTAATGGGTTAATTTTTTGTTTTTGGAAGATGTAAATGGAGTATTATCTATTTTAGAGATATCTTGTTCAGTTATTAACCATTGTCCAACTGGTGATGATAGATAAAATTTAATAGGAGAAATATGATTGGAAATAACTTATAGCTATATGAATGACATTATAATGTAATATTTCTTTCAATATATATGATATGAGAACCACTTATAAGTTTATTTCTACACTTATAAACATATATGAGAATATTACTCTAATAAATAAGGTGTTTCTAATATAGAGACTCTTCATTCAGAATATAAATAAAGGAATTTTGGGTATTATTATCTAATAATCTTCAATATGATTAGAAGTTAATTGGATTCATTGAATGTGATTTTTTGGAATAGAGTTTGTGAATTGATCTTGTTATCTTTATTGCTTGAATCATGGAATGTGATGGTTATCATTATGAGTAGTTAAAGTGGTAAAATTGATTTATTGTTTGATTATATCTGGGATCTGATTCTAAATGAATATATTTTAAGAAATTATGTCCAATATTATATTGTAATTTCATATAGTGTGAAGGTTATAGGATGATAACTTGATAGATAATTTATAAGGAGAAAAATGGGTCAAGATGAAGGATTATAGGTAAATTTCAAGTTATAAATCCCATATGCTTAGAATGTGAGAGGTAAGGAAATTTTAAGAATTATTTAAATAATCAAAGGATAAACTATAGAATTTCATATTAAAATACCAAAACTAAGAAGTGTGACCATAATTTATTTTCGAGTTTCAAGTGTCTATTGGATTCGTGGATTATTATATTCATATCATCATTTCTATCTATGTTTGAGATAGTATGCATAGTGAATTATATATATATATATATAAGTTTTAATATGGTTTATCATACCAATGATTAATCTATTAAGATTCTTGGAAAAGGTGGTGTAGATATTCAAACATAATATGAATGCTTTCTAAATTTTTAAGGGTTCTCAAACATATCTGGATCAAGGAAGAATCTATTTTGAGTAGATCAGCTAAATGATATGGGTTTCTATATAATATTTATGTATGGTGTCTATAAAATTACATGTGTATTCATAGTGGTATCTAAAGGTGTGAAATATGAATAATTTTATCAGATGGTAATATTGGAGAAGATAATGGTTTCTAGTATGTCATCGATTGGAGAAGAACAATTGTAGCACTACCATATTAGTCATATTTCTAAAACGGGGATATGAGTCTTGGATACTAAATTAGTAATGAAATTCAAGAATACTGAGTAAGAAACATGTTAATAGTGTATTCTTATAAAGTGGAAAAGAGTTTGTTTTATTATATAAGGGTAGGCACCCCAAGTCTATAAGCTGGATCTTATGTATATTAATGTATAGGGAACAAATCTAGTAAATTTTCATCGTGTTTCACTATACCTTGTTACCTATACTGATGATTATATAATAAAAGTGTGGGTATACTTTCTAAATAATAATTTATAAGTCTTCATAACATTAATTAGATGGAGAACAATGGTTCAAAATGAGACTGATTTAAAACTAAAATGCTTGATGTTGGACAATGTTAGTGAGTAAAATGGAAAATAATTTGAGAAATTGTATTTGAATAAAAGGTATCATGTTTGAGAATACAATACCTATAAAAACAAAATATAATTCTATGAATAAATGATTAAAAAGAACAATTAATTAAAGATTCATAGAATATAACTATACTCTAATATTATAAATGAATTTTGGATATAATTAGTGAATATTATAGAATATCTAATAAATAGATATCTATTTATATCAATGGTGAATTTTCCTCTAGAATAATTTTATATTGGTAATCTAATGGATTTATCATACCTAAAATTATTTAGGTGTATCATTTATTCCCATTTCAATTTTAGTAAAAGGTATAATATTAAATTTAATTCCAAAACATGTTTCTTTGTGGGTTATGGTGATGATCACTTTTTATTTTAACTTTGGGAAAATAAATAATGGATGGGAATTTTAATTCTAAATTTTTTCATCAATAAAGTGATCTTGTACAGATATCAACACTTAAAATAAGATACTTTTTAGAATAAAGAATCAATAAAAAATATCTATGTTTATTTTAATGAAAGTATACTAATACTAGATAATTCAGGTAGAATTTATTGTATAAAGTTTCTAGTAAATTCAGGAATACTCATATATGGTTAGGTTTTTGAGGTACCATGAAGGCTAGATGTATTAGAATTTCAACGATTTTTAAAGAGTGTATGAGATTTTAGAAGAATTAGTTGGTCCATAAGTTAATTTGAAGAGGTTTAACTAGGTTAAAAGAATAATAAAAATGTTTGAAGCAAACTTTCACTTTTTTTTCCTAATATATTGTGGAGAATACAAAATATTTGAAGAGTTAGGAATTCTGAGTAACTTAAAATAGTGAGAGTCTATAATGAAATAATAGATAGATTTCTTACATGTTAATGTAACATGTGTGTTAATGGAACTACTATTTTAATGACCCAAACTTGTTAAATGATATTTTTTTCCTGAAAATATGTGTTATATTATATTATACACAAAAAATATATATCTCTTTATTAATGAAGTGGTATTTATAGAGTATAAAGAAAAATGTGACCATTGGGATTCAACCGTTATATGATTGTTGATCAAATATGACTGTTGGTCAATATGAATATTCGAAACTATAATCTTAGTAATAATTTTAACATTACAATTTTTTTTATAATTATAAATGTAAAAGTATAATTAATATAGAAAGGAGAAGTGATTCCCTCCACCTATACTCATGTTGTATGAAGATCATCTATTATAACATGGTATGGAAGTAACATCACTGGGGTTCACCCTTTACCAAGACCAATATAAGATTCAATAAGTGAAGCTTGAACAAAATCTCCTATGAGAGAAGTTCAAGTTACTAGAAATTACCACTCAGTTGATGTCAGCCGAGTTTCCCCTTGAATCTATCAACATCTCTCACCTTACCTTTAGACTGTACGTGAGTGTTAAAGGGTATATGTGTCCCAAACTTAGTTAAATTACATGAAATTCATTTTTATAAATAAAATTTGTATTCTATCAATTATTTTTTAAGAATCATTTTTCTTATAAAAAATATAGGTTTAATTAAGATAGAATTTGATAAATTGATTTTTCGGATAAAAATTGTACTTTTTTTAAAAGATGTAAATTTTTATAATAAACTAAGGTTTTATGAATGATATTTATTTAAACTAAATATTTTTATAAAAAACACTATAATTTAAATTTAAATAATAAAATAATTTTATTATGTCGTTGAAAATTTATGTGTCGGAAATTTTTTTATACATTTCAAACAACTATTTTTTTTAATAAATAAGGATTTTTATAGTAAAAAGTTAATATTATCATATTTAGATAATTATTATGATAAAATAAAAATCATTTTTGAAATCAATACATCAAAATTTGGTTAGGATTAATTTATGATAATTTTATAAAATACATTATTTTTCCATAAATAGTAAAAATGTAGTTTGGGTTTTTGGTATGATTAATGACATCATAATTATTTCATAATGATTTAGTAATTAATTAACCACAATAAATGACCAAAAATATGTTATTTTATTAATATCAAGTATTTTAATATATTTTAATCAATTTTGAAATATATAATTTACTTAAAAAGTCTAAAATGGAAACTTTAACTTTAAAAACATTATGTTGTGGAAACATTACATTTACATACCAAAAGAAGTAATAAGATATGATGATCAGTTGTATTGGGTTAAAATAACTTAAAATTCGGTCCAAATGTCTAAAACCACAAGCAAGCCAATGGTTTTTCATTTTCCACAACCAATATTTCCAAAGCCTATATTTGGAAATTATTAAACAAATCCTACACTTTTCTATAAACACCCACTCATTTCTCCATCTCATTTCACTCAAAATCCATTCTTCACAATATTCTGGTGGTTTTACCTCCAAAGGAGTCCCCTAAGGTTTCCTCAATCCCCCAAGATTCCATTCATCAACATCTAGGAGTAACTCTTTTAGGTAAAAGAATTATCCTTACCTTATCTTCAATTCAAGAACCTCTTTTCGTATATGTCTTATAAATTTTATGGTTACTTTCTTCCATTGCACTTTTTATCATAACCTTACATAAAAATTATTATTTATCAATTTGAGACCCTTTTTCTCTCTAATTTTATCATTTTCTAAAACCACATTTTATATTTGTTATGCTTCCAAATTCACTTCTCAAAATTTTTATATTCCCCTTTAGAAATTATCTTTTATTTTATTTTTTTGAATACACAAGCCCCTTACTTTTCTAAGGGTATTCACCTAGATGTAAAGATTATTTATTTTATTTTTGGATCTAACATAATAAACCCACACTCCATTTTCCTGGGTAAAAATGACATAATGATCATGTCCTTAAGCACTATTCAAAAACCCTAATTTTGATAAGAAATCCTTTCTTTATTCTCCATAGTTTATTAATGAAATGATTTATTATGATATATGTGGCTCATATTAATTAATACATATGAATATTGGATACTTATTGATCTATAATGCATTGGGTAAATAAATTAATCTCTAGAGATGAAATGTTTTACGATACCATGTGAATAACCTTGGTAATTTTCATTTATGCCACCTTGGTCACAAACCATGGTGATTTTCTTATGAATGTATCATTTAAAAATTATAGCCACATTTCCATTTTGTGACTCATTTTATTTTTATTATGATATTTCTCATGTTCCCTTTCTGATGACATAATTATATTCCTCATGTTCTTATTGATATTCTTCATGATCCCATGTAAACTATTTTCCCTTACTAGGCCTTATGATCACCCCTTTACTTTGATGTTTGTCCCCCAGGATATGAGATAAAGAAAATTCACTTAGGATGAACTCATAAGTATGTATTAAACTAGATTTAGAAAAAAATTATGTTTTCATGCATTATGTACCTTTTTCCAAGAAACTAATATTTAAAAGATCATATGTATGTACCATGTAATGAAAAGTTGTGTAATAAAAAGGTAGGATTACATAGTTGGTATCAAAAAATGGTTTAGTTATTCAGGGAAATTAGGATTTGAAAATTTTAAGAAGAAACCTAGAGAAAAGTTTAAATATTGGAAAACATCATAGTATTTTGGTGAAGTATTAAGTAAGTGGTTTCCAAGAAAATAAATTCATGTTAGGATACAAACAAGTGGATGTGGCTCAAGAAAATATGTATCTAGTGGTAACACACGAAAACACTACATTGAGCTAGAATTGAACAGGAACTGGTGCATGATAATGGGCCTTCCTTCACTCTTGGTTTAACACTCCTGGGTGATATTTTTGGTTAATCATAAGATTATTATGAACCATTATAAAAAATATAGAGAAAATGTAATTTTTGTTAAAGAATAAAATATTTAATCATGATGTTTTTAGACATAAAATTCATTTAGAATTATTATATTCTTAAATAATAATTTTTTCTCACTATTTTTATATTCCTTAAAAACATTGAGGGAAATAGAAGAAACCACATAAATAATGATCACAACAAATGATGCACAGATGACCCTCTAATATAATCCAGAATAGGAAACTTCATGATAATGATGATTCTACTATCTTGATTTGTGAATAATAACTTGAATTAAGTCGAGATACCTGATTCACCTCAAAGGTAACATATTTCCATTTATTCATTCATGCAATAATGACCACATTATTTAAATGGATCTAACAATCCATTTATTGCTGAATAATGGATAATCTCTATCAAAAAGATCTTTTTATACCTTATTGTTCAGAGTAAGAGAAAGACACCATGGAAGTATACCTCTTAGAAGGAGAAGTTTATCAGTCATGGATACTGATTAATGACACAAATCCAAGAAGGGGTATTGATTTTATGGAGTCTGAATATATTGGGGGATCTATTTTAATAAATATTTCCCTAATTCGATAAGAAAAAAAATGGATAAAAAATTCCTAGAACTAAATTAGAAGAAAAATTAATTAGTGGGAATCTATGAGATGATTTTTACAAGACTTTCTCAATACACCTCTGGATTTTTTATGGATCCTAAGGTAAATTTTGATATATTCTTCGATGGACTAATACCCCATATATTGAGGAATCTAGCCAATATAGATTATGATATCTATGAGAAGATGGTGTGGAGTGCTATTAAGGTTGAACTGGAGTTTAGAGAGATTCATTGGTCACATAGATCAAATGAAAATAAGATACCAATGGAGCCAAACTTAGGGAGGAACTTTGATCATAGGAGAGGAGGAAATAAAGTTCAACTTCCCACAAACAAAAAATATGGGAAGAATCATTCGGGGAACTGCTTGCTCGGGAGTGGGGAATGTTACAAGTGTGAAATAGATATCCATATAGCTCGAAATTATAATAGTGAGGTGAATCCTAAAATTATCAACACAAAAGAAGAAGATATAGTGCAGGCCCAGCCTGAAGTCTAATGCTTCATGTTTGGATATCTTGGTCACTTTTCTAATCACTGTCTAAATTAGAAGATAAAGGAGGTAAATAATCATCAACCTCAACAAAGGCCAATGGAGAAAGGTTGGGATGTTGGTATCATGATGGATGAATTAGAAGATCCAAATGATGTGGTGGTAGGTACTCTCTTTGTTCTCTCAAATCTATAAAGTAAATTGTTTTTTCTAGTTCTACACATTCCATTATTTCATCCAAGTTTGAAAAGAATATAGAATCAATACCTGAACTACTATAAGTAAAGTTTTCAATCATGACTCCTATAGGGATTATCTAACTATCAATATCATATAGAAACTATATTATTGACTTTTCCAAATACAATCTCATTGAAAATATAGTAGTCATTCCAACAGTGGAATTAGACACTATACTAGGGATGGATTGGCTCTCAAAGTATAATTCTAATATCAACTGCAAAAGTAAGAAAATCATTGTAGTCTTTAATGGAAACCCCACTATTGTTTTCAAAGGATAAATATCTAGAATTGAGATTTTTCTAGAAGAACCTCATGTAGACTTCTTTATAGATATTATTGGTGAGGAGGAAGAAGGAAATGAAAGTATAAGAATAGAAAATACCCCCATTGTTTAGAAATACATTGATGTATTTTCTGAGAAGTTACCTAGAACTACTTCAGAAAGAGAGGTAGATTTATCCATTGAAATCATACATGGATCCAAACTAATATAAAATACCCCATATATAATGGAAAATTTAGGGGTATAGGAATTAAAGAAACAACTTCAAGATCTTTTGGAGAAATGCATTATCTGAACAAGTGTGTCTCCTTGGGGAGAATATTTTTTCTTTGAGAGGAAGAGGGATGGATCCATGCAGATATGCTTTGATTATATAGAACATAATAGGATATAAGGGAAGAACAAGTATAATATACCAATGATTGATGATTTATTTTACCAGCTTCAAGGGGCTCAATTCTTCTCCAAGATTGGTCTTTAATCTGGTTATCATTAATTGAGGGTGAAAAAATATGATTGTTGGTAAAAAATACCTCAAGGTTCCCTATAAGTATGTTTTGGGTGTGATTATGTTTTTTGACAAAGACGGATGATTGAGAATGAGTATGGATGGTGTTTGGTCAAAGTATATTTTTAAGGTGGTGTTGTTTCCCATAGTTTTCCAAATTCTTGGGCCTCAAAATCTGGTGTTTGATTTTGGAAAAGGAAGGATTTCCGTATAGGAGTGGATAGTACACAAACCGTTAAGGAATGTTCGCAGACCATGAATAGTGGTATGTAGAATGGTGAAGGGAATCGGCAAAAGGACTGACTGAATGGCCCAAAGGACCTTTTTTATTTTTTTGATCATCCACCTTTCAAGGGGTGATGTGGAACCCTTACAAGGCTTGAAGTCTTAGAGACAATTACATTAACCTCATGTCTTATAGTAAATCACCCAAACAAGATAACTTGTAACTGCTCCTCCCTCGCACATTTCATAATATTATCACTCCCCCCTCGCAAGGTTGGTCGGCTAGTTGTCCTATGCCGAGATGCATAGGCTCGGTACCGATAGAAATGTCATACCCTCTAATTATTTCAATTCTAGTTATCTATTCTCTGGTGAATGTGTCTACTCTGATCCTCATCTGGATCATTTTCCCTTGTAGTCTGACTGGTACATCTGTATATTCATGTGGCCCAAAGGCCTTGGGGTGGCCCAAAGGCCTTGGGGTGGCCCAAAGGCCTTGAGGTGGATCGAAGGCCTTGAGAGACAAGTGGCCCGAAGGCCTTGGGTGGCCCGAAATCCTTAAATGACCTGAGGATGAAACTAGTGTCCCAAAGGCCCATATGGATGAATCATTCCAGCTGCTACAGTACCGAATAGTTCCTACTATAGTGCTGCTATAGTGCCCTCTATAGTACTGCTATAGTAACTCGGAAATATGTCTCCACCCAGATTTGATCTCGGGTCTCTTGGATGCACTTCATGAGTCATCACCAACCGGTCTGAGTCTCGTGTGCTAAAATTTGAAAAAGGAGGGATTTGTGTTGTGCGAGGCATTGAAAACATACGAAAACGATTCATAGAGAGCATACGGTTTTCGGTGAGAGCATGTGGTATACGGAAGTCTTACGGTACGCGGGATGACTTGTTGTTCTCGAAAACAAGGCGGTGAATTGATAATCCACCAAGGGAATAATTAAATAAAATGTGATGGTGATTTTGGATGTCGTGTAGGAAGAGTTGTGGTATATAGAGCGTGTAAGGAAAATGGTTCATGGAATGATTGCGGTTTGTGGAAGATGCACGGTACGCAGTGAAGGAGATACCACATTGAAGATTTTCTAAATCATAGATTAGAATATTTTGTAGATTTATTTTCATATATAAGGAGATTTAATCCCATCATTAAGGTGTGATTAATTTTCATTAAAAAAAATTCTCTGGGAAGAAATTCAACAAAGTCCAAAGTGGTTCACGAGGGAGGATTCTGTGAAGTGAAGTGGTTTGTGGGGAAACAATTCCATGAAGGGTGAAGTAGTTCATAGAAGAAATTACATGAAAGGATTTTTTGAGCCACTAAATCGTACAAAGGAAGAAGTGGCTCAAAGAAGAAGGAACTTCATAGATGGTACACTGAAGTAAATACGGTACATGAAAGCTGGGATAGTACACATAGGCGGTACATGGAAGCAAAGGAGAAGTGATCCATGAAGGAGGATAGTTTGTGGAAGTAGAACCAGTCTACAAAGAATTGATCCATGTATCATACCCACTAATTAGTTTGTGAAATAGGAAAGTTTGTTTTCAGATAACTCAAGGAAGCTTGAAAAATCACTAAAATAGTTCGTGAAAGTAATTTTTGCTAACTAAGAGTATATGGAAAAGTGGATTTCATCTATAGGTGAAAAAGGGACTTCAATAAAGAATATATCTATAGTTTAGGATGTGTGATTTCATGAAAATGAAGGGACATAAAAATCTATAAATTTTGATTTAATACCTTACAATAGCAATGAGTAAAGGAATAGGAAGACAGTGATCCTTTCCACCGGCAGTGTGCGAGAGAAAGAGACAAAGTGAGTGACCCTTGGGAATGTAGTGATATGACCCTAAATCTTGAAAAGGCAGTGAGTCTGGGCATAGAAGTGGTCTTTCCTGAACCTTGTAAGTGTAAGTGAGATTTAGTGGATTTGGTATATCGACACACCGTTATTGTATGCTCCTTATATGTATCCTGGTGAGGGTGAACCAAGTAAAATCATTATGGATTGTGCATGATTTCATTTTTATTCATATATTGCTTCAGGATAAAGAGAGGAGTGTGTTTTTTAACAAAACAAATAATATCCTAAGGGGTGGGAATTTTAATCTTTCATACCCTGATTTCCCCCCCACCCTAGGATATTTGACTTAGTGGACTTAACAATGATATTTCAAAGACCGCCTTCTGATCTAGATATGGTAATTATGAGTTTTTTGTTATGCCATTAATCTTGAATAATGATCCTTCTATATTTATTTATTTGATGAATGTAGTATTTAAGAATTACCTTGATAAATTTTTGGTAGTTTTTATTGATGATATTCTTATATTTTCCAAAATTCATGAGGAGCGTGAGGATCATCTAAGGGTTATATTGAAAAATGTGAGGAAGAAGGGGTTATTTTTTAAAGTTAATCAGTTTTGAATTTTTGTTTAAAAAAGTTTCTTTCTTAGGGAACATTGAAACCAATAATGGAATTTCATTTGACCTAGCCAAGAAAAAGGTGGTGGAGGAGTGGAATCATCCTACCACATTAATTGAGATTTGTAGTTTCTGTAATTTATCATGATATTAAAGGAGGTTCTTGAAATACTTTTCATGAATTTCTAATTCATTAACCAAGATAACTCAAAAGGGGATAATTTTATCTAGAAAATGAGTGTGAATAAATTTTATTAGAATTAAATAAGATATTGGTTACTTCACTTTTGTTACCTCTACCCTCTATCAGAGAAGGATTTGTTATTTTTAGCGATGAATCACTGAAAGTAATTTGGTGCATCCTCATGAAAAATTACAAAGTGATTTCTTATATATATTTACAGTTAAATCCTCATGAGTAGAATTATCTTACGCATGTACTAGAGCAAGCTGTGGTTTTTTTACTCTTAAAATATGAAGTCACTATCTTCATGGTGAGAAATGTGATACATAAATAGACCACAAAAGTTTGAAGTATATATTCACAGAAAATGAATTGAACATGAGACAAAGGATATGGGTGTAATTTCTTAAATACCATGACTATTCAATTCATTATCACCCTAGAATAGAAAACATAGTTACTGATGCATTAAGTAGGAAAGACCTTATTGTGCTAGAAATGATGAGGATTGAAGGAGATCTATTAATCAAGGACCTAGTAAGGTTGGACATGGGAATAATGAGGGAATGGGAATCATTAATCATATCCCAAATTATTTATAAACCATCATTACTAGATTTGATCGAAAAATATCAAAGTAAAAATCCTTTTTTACAAAACAAAAAGATTGAGGATGTGAATAATTGGAAGTTTCTTGAGTTCAATATTGATCAAGGTGTACTAAAATTTCCTACGAGGCTATGTGTTCCATCGATTCTAGAGATAAGAAAATAACTGATGGTTGATGTTCATAGCTTTAAATTCTCTATACAACCTGTAAGCACTAAAATTTATAGGGACCTTCATGATCAATATTGGTGAAATAATATGAAAAAGGGTATTTCTGACTACATTGCAGGGTGCTTGGTATGTCAGCAGGTGAATTCGGAATGACAAGTTCCTAAAGGGGTATTGTAACCACTACCCATACCAACATGGAAGTGGGAAAATATTATAATTTACTTTGTCACAAGTCTCTCAAGAACATCCAAAGGAAACAATAAGATATGGGTTATAGTGGATCGACTCACCAAGACTACCTATTTCATCACTATTTGGGAGGATCTCTTTATTGACCAATGTTCCAATATTTACATAAATGAAGTGGTTAGGCTATATGGGGTTCCACTTTCTATCATTTCTAATCATGATCAAAGGTTCACAACTAAATTCTAGAGAATTTTTCATCATGATATGAACACTGAATTTAATTTTCAGCATGACCTATCACCCCCAAATTGATGACCAATCTCAAAGGACTATTTAGACACTTGAGGAAATGATGAGACCATGATAAATGTTATTTAAATGTGGATGGTATCAACACCTCCCATTAGTTTAGTTCTCATACAAAAACATCTTTCACTCGAGTATTCAAATGAAACCCTATGAATCACTATATGGGAAGATATGTAGAAATCCTACTTGTTAGGATGAAGTTAGTGAGAGAAATGTTCATATTCCTAATATTGTGCAAGAGATAATAGGAAAAGTTCTTGTCATTAAACAAAATTTAAAGGCTACTCAATGTTGGTAGAAGATTTGTGCTGACAATCATTGAAGGGACTTGGATTTTGATATTAGTGATAAATTTTTCCTTTGATTATTACTATGGAAGAGAGTCATGTGGTTTGGTAAGAAAGGTAAGAATAGCCCCTGGTATATTGGCCCCATTTAAATCCTTGATTTCATATGAGTAGTGGCCTATCATATTTCACTTTCACCAAATATAACTCAATTTCATGATGTATTCCATGAATCCCTATTGAGAAGTACATACCTGACCCTTCACATATACTAGATCTAGAGGTGGAACAACAAGAATATGAACTCTCTTGTGAGGATAAATCGATGGAGATATTGGACTGTAGAGACAAGGTTCTACACAAAAATATTACCCACCTCATAAAAGTTTTGTGGAGAAACCATAAATATGAAGAAGTGATGTGAGAACTAGATTAAACAATGAGATAGAAGTACCCACACCTTTTCTCGACTAAGATAGCTAGTTGAAATTTAGGGGAGGAAATTTCTTCAAGGGTAATAATGTAATGAACAATACTTTTTAAATGATATTTTTCTCTTAAAATTCTGTGTTATATTATAATATACATAGAAAAAATCTTATTTATTTAATAATGAAGTGGTATTTGTAGAGTATAAAGGGAAATGTGACCATCAGGATTCAGCTATTATATGAATGTTGGTCAAATATGATCATTGTTAAATATGGTCATTGGTAACTATACTGTCAGTAAAAATTTTAATGTTATAACTTGTGTTTATAAGTAGAAATTACAAATGAAAATTAATGCAGAAAGGAGAAGTGATGG
The DNA here is from genome assembly GCA_963277665.1 of Viscum album. NCBI lineage: Eukaryota > Viridiplantae > Streptophyta > Magnoliopsida > Santalales > Viscaceae > Viscum > Viscum album. The sequence continues at coordinate 1,124,054,732 of OY728147.1, read as the reverse complement.
CCTCTACCAATAGAGTTTTGGCGTATGAAGCCCATTTTTTATAAATTGGGAGGGAGGTAGCATTACTGGGGTTTAACCATGACCAAGAAAAACCTAATATTCAAAAAGTTAAGTTTGAACTAAATTTCCTATGAGATAAGTTCAAGTTGGTGTAAATTATGACTCGGTCGATGTTAGTCGAGTCGCCCCATTAATCTATCACCATTGAACATCTTACCCTTAGGTCACACACTAGTGTTATAAGGGGTTATGTGTCCCAAACATAGTTACTTAAAGTGTAATTCCTTTATATAAACTAAATTTCTATTCCATCAATTTGATTTTAGTAATAATTTTTATTAATAAAAATATAGGTTTAATTGAGATGGAATTGGATAAATTGATTTTTCAGACACAAATTGTACTTTTCAGAAAAGAGATAAATTTTTATAATAAACTAAGTTATTATTAATGATATTTATTTTAATTAAATAGTATGATAAAAACACTCTTATTCAAATATAAATGATAAAATAATTTTATTATTTCCTTGAAATTTTTTAAGTGTTGAAAATTTTACAACACATTTCAACCCACTATTTTTTAATAAATAACAATTTTCATAGTTAAAAATTAAAATTATAATATTTATATAATTATTATGTTAAAATAAACATCATTTTTTAAATAATCATGTCAAAATTAGGTTAGGGTGAATTTATGAGAATTTTCTAAAATACATTACTTTTTCGTGAATAGTAAAAATTCAGTTTGTGTTTTTCAGTATGTTTAATGAATTAATAATTATTTTATAAATATTTAATAATTAATAAACCAAAATAAAAGACATAAAATATGTTATTTTATTAATATCTAGTATTTCAATATATTTTAAACAATTTTCAAACCTATAACTTACTTTCCAAAGCCTAAAATGGAAAGTTTTTTTTGTGGAAACTTTACTTTTCCATACCAAAATAAGTAATATAATATGATTTTAGGTTAATTTGGGTAAAAATAACTTATAATATGACCAAAATTTCCTAAAAAATGGAAAAAAAATTGTTCAAGACAATGGTTTTTCATTTTCCACGACCTAGATTTCCAAGGCCTATATTTAGAAATTATTAAACAAATACTCCACTTTTGTTATAAATACCCACCCATTTATACATTTCCTTTCTCTCTCAAAACATAATCCATGAATTTATGTTTTTTTTACCAAGGAGTGCCCATAAGTTTTCCTCAATCTTCCAAGGCTTCAATCCTCAAAATCTAAGAGTAACTCTTCAAGGTAAGATAATTATCTTACCTTTCTCTTCAATTCAAGAACCTCTTTTCATATATATATTCTAAATGTTATGGTTACTTTTATATATTTCCATTTTTATCATAAAATTACTTCCAATTTATGTTTTATCAATGATATACCCTTTTCCCCTCTCATTTTACCCTTTTCTAAAACCACATTTTATACCCATTATGCAACCAAATTTACTTCTCAAAATTTCTCTCTTCTCCTTAAGAGATTATTTTTTATTTTCATTTTGTGAATTCCCAAACCCCTTTATTTTCTTGTTTTATTCACTTATATGTAAATATGATATATTTTATTTGGTTATTTACATATAATAAACCCACACTCCCTTTTTCTGGGTTAAAAATGACATAATTGTCATATCCTTAAGCACTTTTGAAAACCCATGATTTTGATAAGAAACTCATTCTTTATTCTCCATGGGTTATTAATGAAATGATTAATTATAATATATGTGTATAATATTGATTAATACGTATTAATGGTTCAACCTTATATTTCTCTAATACATTGGTTAAATAATTTAATATCTAGATATGACATGTTTTATGATACCATGGTGAATGACCTTGGTAATTTTCATTTATGACACCTTAGTGACAACCCTTAGTGATATTATTATAAATGTATAATTTAAATATTATATCAAAGTTGCCAAGTAATTATTCATGTTATTTTTATTTTTATATACCTCGTGTTCTATTTCTCATGACATAATGATAATCCTCATGTTCTAATTGATATTCCTCATGATCACATATAAATTGTTTTCCCTTACTAGACCCCAAGCTCACCCCTTTCCTTTGATGTATGTTCCCAGGATATGAGATGAAATAAATATACTTGGGATGAATCCATAAGGATTTATTCAAGTTTATTTAGAACATTTTTTTACATTTTCATGTATTATGTACCTTTTTTCAAAGAAAATAAACTTTAAAATATCATATGTATGCAACATGTAATAAAAAGTTATGTAATAAAAAGGTGGGATACCATCACTATTGGGGAATAAAATGCTTCAAAAAAGTGTTTTTATCAGTTAAAATAATAATTTTATGGTATTAAATGGTATAAAGTGAGGTTATTTGTGAAAGTTATTCAATAAAAGTAAGGTATTTTTTTCAGTGAAATATTATCCCTAATAGTGAATCATACAATTATCTAAACTATGATTGAAATGGTTTAATGGGAGGTATATATCCTAAATAGTTATATGTGAATATAAAATTCTATAATGTTGATTTAAAGGAGTAAATTTTCATAGATCAACCAGTAGGATTCAAAGAAACCAAAAAGTATGATCAAGTATATAGACTCAAATGGAGTTTAGATAACATGAAATAGTTACCCAAACAATGGAGCAAAATATTTTATATTTAATGAAAGTGAAATATTTCATCTGGTGTAATTAGGAACATTTTTATTAATTTATTTTATTAAATGATATAAGTTTCATTGTAACTCTAAAATATTTTATGGTATTTTTTATTTTTAAATAAATTTAATAGCTTATGTTCTACGCAACACCGAGTTTGAACACACTGTGGTCTATTAATAATTAATTATTATAACCTATAAGTTAAAATAGAGGGAGTTAATAGTATTAACTACCTTATGAAATTTATATATTTAATATTCATCCAAAATATTTTATAAGCATAAGATATAAATGAATCAAATTTTATGCATTAAAAGGATAAATTTTTTAAACGACAGTTTTACCACCTTTTGATGGTGCACTTGTTTTAAATCGATTTTTTAACACTTTTATAAATTATATTACAAAAAATTAACATCCTATTTGAAATTAGAATATAAAAATTTCTTTGTTTTAATTTTTGGTATTTCTCTAATAAGTTTTATGTTTTGATGAATAGGAATAAAATATTGTATTTAAATTCAAAACAACTTTTTTTATAAATAATTTATAGTGTTAAGTTATATTTTAAATTAGTTTTAAAGTATAATTAGATTAAATTTTTATCATTTAATCCAATTTAGGTCATTGTAATCAATTTCAAATTAAATTTTCATACAAAAACATTTCAATATTTTTCATGTGGCACTTTAAAAACTCGTTTTCTCGTTCTGTCAATGGGATTAATTTTAAATTAATTACTGCAACTTCTATGTTTTGAATTTTGAAAAATGGATTCCATATTTGTAATTAGTGGGTTTAAATTATATAAACATGTTTCTTTTATTTTTGGGAATTATTAATAGTAACTTTAGTAAAAAAAATATTAACATAATAAAAGGTAAATCGAGTAATTAAGGGTAAAAAAATATTATAAATTTTAAACAATTATCATAACACCTGTCCAAATTTCATTGGATAAGTGGTTTTAGACTAAAATATTCCTTGTTCTAAGATTTTAACCTTTGGAAGCCACTTGGATGAGAGTATGAAATTTATTATATTTTATTTAAAGATAAGTTAAAAACATCATACTCATATTTTTAGTAACTATATCATTTTTAATAAAGTCTTACACATAAGATAAATTCGACTATAAATAGTCAATTAGAATATAAAATGTTTATATTACTCATGATAATTTATTTTTAATTTTTAAGAAATAAATAGTTACCTTAAAGGATTATACAATGATGATGTAATATTTATTTAATTAATGGAAACATCACATAAATGATATTAAAAATATTAAAATAAATATAATTTGATATAATTAATGTCATAAAATAATTTTATAAATGACCTAGACATATTAGTTGTAAATCCCTGACCCCATAATCCTAGAGCCAGTGCATTATTTAATTAAATTTTCATGATTACAAGGAGAAAAATTCCAGAGTACTAATCAGTTTAATAGTCTTGAAGAACTAGATATATAAATGGTTCCCATATTACATTAGTAAAACATTAAACATAAAAAATTAAAATATTTTCATCCTTTAACTCATTAAAAAATTAATCTTCATAACCTAGGTAAAATATAACAAATAAAAGGGTGAGTTAAAATACTCAATAAGGGTAAGCATAGATAGTAATCAATGAGTAAATATTTCCTAAATAAAATAGAAATGTGAATAACTGAAATAGGTGCCTTTTAAATAGTCACATGAACTAGGAAAATTAAACATGGATATTATAACTAATCAAATAATCACATGGAATAATAATGATGATGGAATAAATAATGTTGGATGTCTTTACTATCAATATATATCCTCAATATAGTTACTTCCATGTTTCATCCTCATGATAGTTTAGGTTTGTGGGTAGAAACCTGTCTAATTTGTGTCAAGATCTATCCTCTTAACAAATTTAAAACTTCTTGAAAAAAATGTGAAGGGTTTTTTGATAACTGATTTGGTCTCATGATACCTGCCAATTCATCGAGGGGATATAGTGGGTCATTATCATCACTTACAAAGTCCAATTCATTTCTCATATGAAAAGGGTGAAACATAAACAATATAAACATTCATATTGAAAAACTAGTATACAAAATGTGAATACATTATCCATAAACTATAAATGGTATAAAAATAGCACATCAACATTTAAACTAAAACATAAATAATTCAATGAAAAATGGTAAATGATATCATAATATATCAACCTCAATTAATCACAAGATTCAATAAAGGATGTTTACATAGATGAAAATACTCTAATAAAATCATTAAAATTTTATTAAGAGAAATACCCAATTTACTTTGAAAACATTTATTTAAAAGGCCAATTTTTTTTAAAATAAAATAATTTCCTTGAAAAGAATTTTTTAAACTTATAAATTAAGCTTCAAAACATTAATGCATTATGATGGTGGAAAAATCTTCTTATGTTATATAATTTAAAAAAAATATTACTTCAATATTTTTTGTGACAAAAGCCTCAAATGGCCTTGTTTAGAAAAAAAAAGATACATTTTAAATAATTTATAAAAAATAAAATAGGGGTTAAAATACATTAAAAAATCATTGTATAATTGTAAAAACATTTTGGAAAATATTTTATGAAAACACTCACATAGATAAAAACATTTGATAATTAACTCTTTAAACATTCAAGGTGTCTTATACCACTTTGAATATTTTAATCATAAGATCAAGGAAAAATAAAAATTTAAAAAAAATAAATATCATGATAATAAATTAATTAATGACATGATAAGACAATGGGGATGTATATACACCTCATAAAATAATTTGGTTGTATAACATCAAACTATACCTCAATGAAATAAGATTTAGATGAAGTCCCTTACCTCACACTTCTTTTTTAGTTATACATGATTTAACCACTTGTATAATGGTTTAATGCATGTTATTAATTTAAATAATAAACTTATTAATCTTTATGATATCATATAAGATATTCTTATATTATTTTATCACCCCTTAATAGTCTTTCATTATTTTCACTATTTGAGGTGTTAATTGTCTAGTTTCTCGAGTAAGTTTTGATAAGTTATTTTTTTTACTATTACTTAGATAATGATTTAATCATCTCAAAAATTTAAAACATGATTTAATTATCATATATATTCATTATTTATGTATTTATAATAATCCATAACATTTAGAGATAATAAATCAAAATCACTATTCATAGAGATTGTGGGTCGTACGTACGCATGAACGCTACTTTCATTTATTTGTTGTATTAAAAGAATGAAAATTAAATAATATATTTATATATATTAAATATAGAATCATATTTATTCCTTATATTTCATGTATTATTATTAAAATCACCCTTTATACATTATATGTATAGTGTGAACGAATCATGTCGCTTTGAGGAGGCGGTGGTCCACACTTCCACAAACGATGTTTTCATATTTACAAAAAATTAAAAAATATAAAATTATGTGTTTTAAAATAAATATAGAAGAATAAATAAATTATAATTACTATATATATCATATAAAAATAAATTTTATATCATAATTCCCAACCATGAGAGGAAGTAAAGGAAAAACAAACAACATCGTTTTGTGAGGTGGTAGTTTGTCATACATAAAAATTGTAAGTTCATTACCCATTAGATGGAAGTGTGTGTAAGTATAGTTAGAAACATTAATATAAAAACATATCAATATATTTAGGATAATTATGTTTTTATATAAACATGAATTAAAAATAATTTAATGGGGTTTAAGGATGAAATAAAACAAAAATGTTTATTGATGAATGTTACCATTTCTTTGGGTATCTCCTTAGGATTTGCACAAAAGGACTTATTTGATTAGTTTTATTAACAAATTAAGTCCTCTAGGATGAAGAGAGGAAATTTTTAGGAGAAATGTGCAGGGTTTGGTAGGCTCAATGTAGAGTGAGGAATTGATGGAGGAGGTATCCTTTTATAATTGAGGTGAGGGGCACTTTTAGAAACTCAAAAACTATTAAATTAATGTAAATTAATTTTCAATTAAAAATGTATCAAAATTTATTTATTTAAAACATAATATATTTATGTATCTAAATCCTTTCAAACAACAATTTTTCACAAGTTTAGGTCACATTTTTACCATTATCTTCTGTCTTTAACCCTTATTTAAACCCTTTAACTCTTACCGTAACAACTTGAATTTTTACTCTTTAAGGGTAAATATAGTTACTATAAAATTACAAAGTAATAATAAATGGATAATTGATGAAATATTTAACCATATACCAATAATTTTTCCTAAATTTATATTTTTATGAATTTTATATCATTTAATAAAATATTGTTTATTTTAAATAATCATTAATTTCAATTTTGATACTATTAATTTATTGACTTTTTAAAAAATATCAATACACAAGATAATTTCAAAAAAAACTTTAATACATCCCTAATATTTCTATGTGAACTATAAAATTATTTTGATATATTAAATATATAAAATTATATTTATTTTAATATTCTTAATATCATTTATTTGATATTTCCATTAATTAAAAAATTATTGCATCATCATTCTATAAGCCCTTAATGTAATTATTTATTTTCTAAAAATTAAAAATAAATTAATTTGATAAATAAAAACATTTTATATTTAAAATTAATATTTATAGTTCAATTTATCTTATGTATAACCTTATATTAAAAATGGTATAGTTATTAAAAAATGAGTACGACATCTATAACTCTTCATTAAATAAAATATAATAAATATCATAATTTCACCCAAGTGGCTTGAAAAGGGTTATAATTTTGGAAAAAGGATTATTTTGGTCAAAAAACCCATAAAATGAAATTATAAAGATTTTTAGGGTAATTTTAAATTTTATTTTTACCCCAAATTACCTGATTTACCTTTTACCATGTTAATAAAAAAATTACTAAAGTTACTGTTCATAATTCTCAAAAATAAAAGAAAAATATTTACAAAATTTGGAACCAATGATTCCAAATATGTAATAAATTTTTAAAAATTCAAAACACATAATTTCAAGTAATTAATTTAAAATTTATCCCGCTGATGAGGTGAGAAAACTGGTTATTAAAGTTTAAACATGCAAAAGATTGAAATGTTTTCATATCTAAATTCATTGAAAAATTAATGAAAATGGCCTATATTGGATTAAATGATAAAAAAATAATCTAGTTATACTTTAAAACTATTCAACAATAGAACTTAACACTATAATCTATTTTGATGAGAAAAGTTTTTTTCAATTAAAATGAAATACTTTATCACTATTCATCAAAACATGAAACTTATCAGAAAAATACCAAAAAATTAAAAAAGAATTAAACTTTTATATTACACTTTAAAATTAAAATTTCATTTTTTTCAAATAAATTATATAAAAGTGTCAAAAATTGGATTTAAAATGGGTTCTCTATTAAGAGATGATAAAATCGATTTTATAAAAATATAGTTTTTTGTATAATATTGGGTTTGTTCTTATCTCATGCTTATAAAATATATTGGATAAATGTAAAAAATATTTTATTTAATATATAACATATATTATGTTAATGACATTAATTAATTAATTTAATTTAATAGGATAAAATGACTTTGTGATCATAAGAATAGATTTCTATAAAAATATTCCCTTTATTTTTAATTGGCTCTTATATTTATTTCTAATTAATTTGTAACCAATGAATTAGTTGTGTAAATCATGGATTTTCATAAATTAGTTAATATTATTAATAATTCCTATTTTATATCTTATTATATTAAATAATAATATTTTAATGTTATATTTTTGTTCAGTAAAACTCAGTCTTGCATGTAACGCAAGCCATTGAAGAAACTTATTATTATGTGAAAAGTATATTATTGAAAAAATTGAATTTATTTTAGATGATATATATCATAAAATCTTGGGTGTGTAACATTCTCCCCTCATTTAATAAATTACATCCTCATAATTTAAACTCAGGATCAAAACTAGGGGTTTGACTTTTCAAAATATCATTTTTGAAATCCCACATTAGAAAAAAGATTAATGAGACCTCCAATTTAAAATAAATAAAGGTAAGTAATAAGGTCACCGGATATAACACATACTTGTGTTCCATATAGGAAAACTTGGACATGTAATAGAAATATGACCGTCATGTTCTGATGGAGAGTGACATAGATCTTGGTTAAGATAAAGTTAACAATCATAAAGATATAAATATCTGATGATCTAAGGAACCATTTGATTCATCAGAAAAGAAATTTATAGTATAACATTTTTATTTTCAATATATTTTACCTAAATTTGAAGAAATAATTTACTTCATGTCCAAAGAACATAAGGAAAAATACTTACTTGATAAGTAGAGTTTCATCCTTTAATCAATTTCTACCACAAACTCATCTTTTTCTCCAAACGATAAGTATTTAAGATCAATATTTTTCAAGAAAGAATATTTAAAATAAAACTCTATGGGTAACCAAATCTAAAAAGTTATAACTATATATTCCTACTATCATTATATATTAACCAAATCCAAAATAGTTAGGATAAGATAAGATAGTTCCCCAAAATAATCTCTAGAATTCAATAGTAAAACCCAAAGTTCAACATAGATCATTCATACAATAAATATACTTCCTCAAAAATATTCTAGACTAAGATTGAAACCCAAAAATCAGAATTATATGATCATATAGTCTTCCAAATAACATTAATAATTCTTAATGTCTTATACCAAAAATTTAATTTCCTAAATAAAATAATCTATAAGATATGATAACCTTTTCCATAAATTAATTGAATAACCATAAGTCCACAATAATATCATATATTATTCCAAAATTTAATTAAACTTTTACTTCTCAAATAAAATCTCATTGTATTCTATTTACATTGATCACATAAGGTTCCCAAAATAGTTAACGTCTTTCGAAATAACATTAGTCACTTAATCACAAAATCATTTTCTGATCCCAAGGTAATCTATTTTATAAAAATAATGTCCCTAAATTAAAAATTATATTTATCCATTAGATAGTTTGACTAAAAAATGTCATTATAACTGGGACTTCATGTATAATAGTGGTATTTGGTGCACCCTTTTCACCTTTTGGTTGTGGGTTCAAACCCTGCGGTCTTGTAGGACATGATCGGTTGTCACCTAGCCTATGGGTTATCTTTTTTTTCTAAAATCATATTAATATAAATTCCAAAATAAATAATATGTACATCCTTAAAAGAATGTTAATAACTAAATATAATTTTAAACAATGTTTTTAATATAACCCTAATACATAAATACATTATCCTCAAATCCTACCTTTGGGATTTGTTCTCTAATCTATGTTTTCTTAAATCTAGTTCCCAAGGTTACTAAAAAACTTCCTTTGATAGCAAATGTAACACCCTGACCCCAAAATCCTAGATCCAGTGCATTATTTTTATTACATTGACATTATTACAAGTAAAAAATTCTAAAGGACCGATCATTTTAATAGTCTTTAAGAACTAGATACATAAATGGTTCCCATATTACATTGGTAAAATATAAAACATAAGAAAGGAAAATAATTTTCATCCTTGAATTCATTCAAAAATTTCATTTTCATAATCTTGGGAAAATCGAACAAATAAAAGGGTAATATCAAATTCTCAGTAAGGGTAAGCATATAATGGAATCTGTGAGTAAATGGGGCCTAAATAATATGGAAAGATAAATAACTGAAACACAATCCATTTAAATAGTCACATGAGCTAGGAAACTTAACCATGGATATTATAACAAATAAAATAATCACATGGAATAATAATGATGAAGGAATAGATAATTTTGGATGTCTGTACTATCAATATTTATCCTCAAGATAGTTATTGTTATTATTTATCCTCATGAAAGTTTTAGTTTGTGGGTAAAAACTCATCTGATTTGTTTCAACATCTATCCTCCTGAAAATTTTAAAACTTATTGGAAAAAACATGAATGGTTTTTCTCTAACTAATTTCATCTCATGAGACCTACCGATGTATTTAGGGGCTATATTGGTCCCCTCCCATCACTTACTAAGTCAAATTCATTCCTCATATGAAAAGGGTGAAACATAAACAACATAAACATTCAAATTGAAAAAGTAGAATATAAAAAATTTGACACTTTATCCATAGACTATAAATGGTATCAAAATATCACATCCATAGTCAAACTAAATCACAAATCATTCAATGAAATATGTTAAATGATATCATAATATATCAACCTCAATTAAGCACATGATTCAATATAGGATGTAGACATAGATAAAATTCTTTAATAAAATCATAAAAAAATTTGAGAGAAATCCCCCATTTTACTTTGAAAACATTTATTTAAAAGGTCGCACAATTTTAAAAGAAAACATTTATATTTAAAAAAATTATAAACTTGTAAAGGAAGCTTCAAATAATTAATGCATCATGATGGCGTAAAAATTCAGTCATGCTATAAAAGTTAAAAAACATTCCTTCCATATTTTTTGTCAGAAAATCCCCACATGACCTTATTTAAAAAAATAAACATTAAATTTTATAGAATTTGTATAAATTAAAAAGAGGTTAAAATGATTTTAAGTAATCATTTAATAATAGTAAAAGCATTTTTTTAAATACTTTTAGAAAACATGGATATGGAGAAAAAGATGTGATAATCAAATCGTTAAACATTCAAGGCGTCCTATACCACTTTGAATATTTAAATCATAAACTCAATGAAAGAATAAGAGTTAACAAAACATTAAATATAATGATAATAAATAAATTAATGACATCATAAGTTAAAGAATCTATATATTTAACTCATAAAATAAGGTTGTGTATAATATCAAATTATGCCTCAGTGAAAGGAGATTGAGACGAACTCCCTTCCTCACACTTCCTTTTTAGTAGTATGTGTTTAAAATCATGTATAATGGTAAAAATCAAGTTAATATTTTCAATAAAAACCTTATTCATTTTTATGATATAATATATGATATTCTTATATTATTTTATCACCAGTTAATAGTCTTTCATTATTTTCATTATTTCGGGTGTTAATTGACGTGTTTCTCAAGTAAGTTTTGACATGTTATTTTTTACTACTATTACTTAGATCATAATTTCATAATCTCAATAATTTAAAATATTATTTAATTATCATATATATTATTTATATATGTATTTAGAATAATCCATATCATTTTGAGAAAATAAATGAAATGCGTCATTCATGGAGACAGTAGGTCATATGTACAAATGAACGCTACTTTCACTTCATTATCATATTAAAAGAATGAAAAGTAAATTATATATATGTATATTATAATTTCAGTATAATATTTATGTCATATATGTCACATATGATTGTTAAAACTATCATTTATATATTCCATGTAAAGCGTGAATGAATCACGTCGCTTTAAGGAGGCGGTAGTCCGCACTTCCACAAACAATGTTATCATATTTTAAAAAAATAGAAAGTATAAAGTTATGTGTTATAAAATAATTCAATAATAATAAATAAATTATAAATAATATATATAATATAAAAATAGATTTTACACTATAATTTCCAACCATGAGAGGCGGTAAAGGAAAAAATGAACAACATTGTTTCGTGAGGTGGTAGTTTACCGTACACAAAAGTGGTAAGTCTGTTACCCATTAGATAGAAGTGTGTATAATTTTAGGTTTAAAAATAAATATAAAAACATATAAGTATATTTAGGATACTTATTTTATTATATAAACATTAAATAAAATATTTAATGGGCTTTAAGGAAGAAACAAAACAAAAACAATTGTTGTTAAACATTACCGCTTCTTTGGGTATCTCCTTTTGATTTTCACAAAAGGACTTATTTAATTGGATTTATACCCAAATTAATGACCCTAATATTAATATAGGAAAGTTTTAAGTATAAATTCATAGGTTCTGGTCGATATTTAAGGCTCAATGTGGTGTAAGTAAGTAAGGGATGAGGTTCCCTTTTATAATTGAGGTGAGGGTCACTTTTGGAAACTCTAAAACTATTAAATTAATATAAATTAATTTTCAATTAAAAATGGCTCCAAAGTGATTTATTTAAAATATAATATTATTATTGTTCTAAATTATCTCAAATAATAATTTTTAGACAAGTCTAGGTCACATTTTTACCCATATATTTTAGCTTTAACCCTTAGTTAAACCCCTTAACTCTAACCATGAAAACATGACTTTTTACTCTTTAAGGGATAATATTGTTACTATAAAATTATAAACGAATAATAAATGGATAATTTATGACATATTTAAACCTATAACAATAATTTGGTCTAAATTTATATTTTTTATGAATTTTATAACATTTAATAAAATATTATTTATTTTAAAGAGTCATTAATGCCAATTTTATTACTATTAATTTCTTGACTTTTTAAGAATATCAATACACAATATAACTTAGAAAAAAAACATTAATACTTTTATAATATTCCTATTTAATCTATAAAATTCTTGTAAGGCATTAATTATATCAAATTATATTTATTTTAATATTTTTTAGATCATTTATTTGATATTTCCATTATTAAAACAATTATTGTATCATCATTGTATAATCCCTTAAAGTAATTATTCATTTCCTATAAATTAAAAATAAATTAATATGATAAATAATAACATTTTATATTTAAAATTAATATTTATAGTCTAATTTATCTTATGTATATCCCTATATTAAAAATGGTATAGTTATTAAAATATGAGTATGACATCTTTTACTCTTCTATAAATAAAATATAATAAATGTCATACTCTCGCCCAATTGGATTACAAAAGGTTATAATTTCTTCACAAGGATAATTTTGGTCATAAACCACTCATATAAGGAAATTAAGACGATTTTTAGGGTATTTTATCATATTATTTTTACCCTTAATTACCCGATTTAACTTTTATCATATTAACAAAAAATTACTAAAGTTACGATTCATAATGCCCAAAAATAAAAGAAAACTATTTACATAATTTGGAAAAACTGATTTAAAATATGGAATATATTTTTAAAAATCCAAAATACATACGATTTAGTAATTAATTTAAAATTAAACATGTTGATGGGGCAAGAAAACGGGTTATTAAAGTTTAAACATAGAAAAGATTAAAAAAATTTCATATCTAAATTCAATTTAAAATTTATGCCAATGACCTATATTGGATTAAATTATATCAAAAAAATCTATTCATAATTTAAAAAAAAAATCCATAATATAACTTAACACTATAAATTATTTCAATGAAAATATTTTTTTTAATTAAAATGCAATATTTTATCACTATTCATCAAAACATGAAAGTTATCAAAAAAATTAAAAATTCAAGCAAAGTAAATTTTTATATTCTGATTTAAAAGAATAAGTTTGTTTTTTCAAATAATTTATATAAAAGTTTTGAAATTGTATTTTAAAAAGGTTCTCTACTAAAATGAGATAGAACTATTTTCATAAAAATATTGGGTTTTATATGTAATATTGGGTTTGTTCTCATATCATGCCTATATAATATATTGGATAAATATAAAAAATATTTTATTAAATATATAACATATATATTTCATTAATACCATTAACTAATTAATTTAATTTATTAGGATAAAATTACTTTTTGAGCATTGTAATAGTTTTCTATAAAAATATTCTCTTTATTTTCAATTGGCTCTTACATTCATTTATAATTAATTGTTAACCAATAAATTAGTTGTGTAAATTATATATTTTCATAATTTGGTTAAAAATATTCATTAAAACTATTTTATATATTATTATATTAAATAATAATATTTTCATAATATACTATTATTTAGTAAAACTCACTCTTTCATGTAACGCAAGCCATTGAAGAAACTTATTGTTATGTGCCACATATATTATCAAAGAAATTGAATTTATTTAAGAATATTAGTACCATAAAATCTTATGGTGTTACATTAGGGATGTATTAAAGGTTTTTTTGATGATATGATGTTTTTATGATATTTTAAAAGAGTCAAGTAATGAATAGTATCAAAATTGACCTTAATTTTATATAAAAATAAATAATATTTTATCATATGATATAAAATTCATAAAAATATTAAATTATTCCAAATTATTGGTATAAAGTTAAAATGGTCATACATGACTCATTTGAGGTTCGTTTTGCATTTTATAGTAACTATATTAACCCTTAGGTAGTAAAACACATGTTGTAACGGTAAGAGTTAAAGAGATTAAATATGGGTTGAATAAATAAGATAAAGGTGAGATTATAACCTAATATTTTATAATAATTATTGGTTTATAGTATTTAAAACCATCTTTATCTTATAATCTAAAAACTCACTTCTTATTCATTAGGAATTTAGAAAATTATATTAATTTTATATTTTGAGAGTTTCCAAAAGTGCCCCCCAGCACAATTATAAAAGGGAACCTCCTACTCACTTATTCACATCACTTTTATCCTTATATATCAAAAAAACCATACAAATTCCTCCTCCCAACATAATTATCCAAGTTCTTTAGGTCCTAATCTTCTAAAATTACTAACTATAAATCCCTTAAGAAGAGATTTAAGGGAATTCCATCAAACAAAGTGTAATTTTTTACCTACTCATTCAAGTTAATTTATTATTATACATTCTATTAATGTGTTGTTTCCATGATAAATTAATAACTATAGGATCATATATATTTTTATATGTTATTATGATTATGTTACAACCATATTCCACCTTTTATCAATCCTACTAAAAACAAAAGTACCGCGCGTGTATACGTACAGCTTACCGTCTCCACGTCGTGGTGTAATTTTTTTTTCATCACCACTTTATGTTAATGGTTATAATGATGGATATAATTGATATACATAAAAAATATGACTTGATATTTATTTTTTATAATTAATATATTTTCCAATTCATTACCCTTTCACCATTAATGGAATGATGTCATCGCTCATGCGTACGTACGACCTACCGTCTCCATGACGTGATGAGATTCATTTTCCACATTAACAATTCAATAATGAATAGAAAAATTTATATAATGAGTAAATATAATATCTATTGACTTAATATAATTATTTAAATGAAAGTTATATATATCTTATACATAAGAAATAGGAATTACATAACAAAACATGCATAGGAAAATGAAACAGTTAACACCCGAAACAAGGTTAATAGTGGGATATTATTAAAAAAAATGATGTAAGAATATAATATATGATCTAATATGGATATGGTTTTTTATAAATTAATATCATGTTTTAAACTTTTATAGAGGAGGTTAAAACACATTCCACTAAATAAAAGTACAAGCTAAGGGTTAATTTCACAATCTCATTATTATTAATCTCACCTTAAAAATGTTTGAATTATTTTTAACCATGTTTTAATTTTCATAAAATGGTTTTAAATGAATCTTTTTTTCATTTTATAAACGAGTTAATTTATGAATCCTTCGATAAAAATACAAAAAAAATGTTTTTTTAACTTATACAGCATGAGAATTTTTTCCACTATCATGAAACCTTAATGTATTGAAGATTAATTTACAAGTTTGAAATATTATTTTCAATGAAAGTGTTTTATTTTTAATTTGTGAATCATTTTAAATAAATGATTTTAAAGTAAAATGGGTATTTATATCAATAAAATTTTAATGGTTTTATTAGATTATTTTCATCTATGTCAACAACATTTGTTGGATCATATAATTGATTAACATTGATCTCTTATGATACCATCTACTATTTTTTATTTAAATTTTTATGATTGTTTTGATTGTGGATGTGCTATTTTGATACCATTCATGGTTTATGGTTGAATTATTCACATTTTTTATGCTAGTTTTTCAATAAAAATGTTTGTGTTGTTAATGTTTCACCATTTTTATACGAGGAATGCATTAGAAATAGTAATTGACTAGTGGGTCTCACTATATCCCCTTGATGCATCAGAAAGACTCATGATACAAACTAGTCTGGGTATTGGCTGATGTCTTACTTTGTTTATGTATGGTGTGTTGGTAAAATCCTCTATGGTATGTTTATGATGTCTTTTATTATGAATTCCCTCATTATGAGATAAATTATTAATATTCCATGTCATTATTCAATTAGTATAATATCCATGTGATTATTTATATGGAATTATTTGACTTTCATTTAATCTTTTCATATTATTCTCAAAAAAAAATTAAAATGGAATGTGTTTCAGTTATACACCTTTCCTTGAGGTTTATATTTATTTATTCATAATAGATTTTTTTGCATGCTTACCCTTACTAATCATTTGAGATCACTTCTTTCTTATGTTTTATTTTTTTCCAGGATGTCAATATATGTATTATGAATGATATTTAGGGTTAATCTTGGTGAATAATGGCATTGTTTAAATATTTTTTATGTTGTAAATTATATTTTAAAATGTAATGTAAGGTTAATGTATGTAATTTGGCTTCCAAAACTGCTAAATTGATTGGTATTTTGGGATTTGAATCTTATATCTAGGCCAATGTAATAAAGTGATGCACCATCTCTGATCTACCGGAGTTGGGTTTGTTACAGATCGTATCATAGGAATTTTATTAGAACCCTTGGAAACTAGATTTAGAAAACATAGATTTGGGAATATAACCCTAAGATAGACTTTGAGGATATGTATAAAATAACATCCTAGAATTTTGGTAAGGTAGAGATTATGTGGGTATTTATAACAATACATCCATGTCTATATTCTATAATTGGACATGGTTATGGCATATATTTACCTAGGGGTAACAACTCTGATGAGGTGTGTCAGGTCTGACTCGGCATAACCTAGTACACGACAATGGACCTTACCACACACCTTGTTTGACACTCCTGGGGGATATGCTAGGTATAATTAAAATTTTTTTTCAAATCATTTTTAAGGATATAAAAGTAAATATGTCCCTAATGAAACCGTGTTTATGATTATGAGATTATCTATACATAAATTTTCAATTTATATTAATAGATTTACTAGTTAGAAATTATGTATTTTGATTTATAACCTAATATAGTTTATTCTGTTGTTTATAAATGTCACCTATTGGAAAAAATGGAAATCATATCAATGCACATAATCCATGTTGGTATAGCCCTCTTATGAAAGAGAATGATGTTGGAGCAGGAGTTGTAACTGGTGCTGAGAAACTTATAACTATACTGGGATAGCTGACTCGGGTTATGAACAATAACCTTAACCATATGGTAAATAAGGATCCATAATTTAGAGGAAAAATTCTATACTACTTCTTGAGACAACAACCTCCATAATTAAATGGGACTAGAAATCCATTTTTAGGTGAGTATTGGATAACTTCCTTAGAGAAGATATTTATTTCTTTGGGATGTAAAGAAACGGAGAAGGTCATCATCGAAATTTATTATCTATCAAGAGTTTCAGATAAATGGGTTTCATTGAATAAAAATTTGAAGTGGGAGGAAGAAATAGAGAATATGAATTGGGAGTATTTCAAGGAACATTTATTTGAAAAAAATTCCTCACAAATAGTGAGCATGACTGGAGAGGCAATTTCTGTGTTTGAGGAAAAAGGAGGATGAGAATGTTGCTCAGTATGAATCCAAATTTACAAGGATGGAAAGGAATGTTGTGTATTATGTATGAAATCCAAAGATCAAGATTTATCTATTATTTAATGGGTTAAAACCATTCCTTTGAAGGGAAATTTTCTCTAAAAATTTCTCATCGTGTGAAGATATAGTCTCGTGTGCTATCGAGACAGAGAAATAATTCTCTAAGTATTATAATTTTAAGGGAAAGTAAGAGAAGATGAGGGTTTTTGAACACTCTGTAAAAGTAAATAAGAAAAATGGGATAAGGGAATAATTTGCTTTCCATATTATAATAAATGTGGAAAGAAACAACATGTAACATGCTTATTAGGGATGTGAGTTTGTTACAAGTGTGGAGAAAAAGGCCACCAAGCCCATGATTGAAAGGTAAAGAAATAATCTTATAATGAAAAGTGTTTTAACTATAAGAATATGGGACACTATGAAAATTATTGTCCTAATAATCAAGGAAATTTTTCCTAAAAAAGGCTAAGGGATAAAGGCTAAGCTTATGTGATCACAACTACTGAGTTTGAAGTCTCTAATGATGTGGTTGAAGGTATGTTAATCATCTCCTAAAACTTAACTAATGATTTATTTTATTACGGATCATCACATTATTTTATAGTGTCCTAGTTTTATAAGAAAATTATAAATTTTCCATTTTATTTAATAAAGTATTTTTCAGTCAAAACTCTTAATGGAAGTCTCATTATAATAAAGATGTGTCAGTTAGTCCCATTTATGACACATAAACATGATTTACTTGATGAACTTGTCATAATAACTATGGTTGACTTTGATATAATCCTTAGTATGGATTGGATTTCAAAATATGATGTGAAATTTTATTACAAAAAGAAGGAAATTAAAATTTTGGGGGAAGAATAAAAATCCCTAATCTTTAGATCAGAAACTTCATCATATGATTATTATCTATATCCACCCCCAGTAGCTCTACTATGAAATTCTTGGTGAAGAATAGAAAACTACATCTAGGGATGAATAAAATAATCTTCAAATTGAGGATGTATCTACTTTAAAGGAATACATTGATGTATTTTATGAGGAATTACCCAGAAATCCTCCAAATCTTGAAGTTGAGTTCTCGATTGATTTAATACCTGATGCAAAACTAATATCAAAGACTCCCTATAGAATGGATATGGTGTAATTAGTTGATATAAAGAAAATTTATGAGGAATTGGGTAAAAAGAAATTTATTCACCCTAGTGTTTCTCTATGGGGAGCCCTTATTCTCTTTATTAAAAAGAAAGATAGATCCATGAGTCTATGTATTGGTTATAGGTGAATTAATGATATTATAATAAAGAACAAGTATCCTCTTCCTCACATTAATGATTTATTTGATCAAATTCATGAAGATCAATTTTTATCAAAGATTGGTCTTTGTTATGGTTATCACTAATTGCGGGTAAAGAAGAAAGACATTCCAAAGACATATTTTTAGGTGAGGTATGTACATTACAAGTTTATAGTAATTCTATTTTGATTGACTAATTCACCCTCAGTTTTTATAGATATAATGAAAAGATTATTCAAGAATATATTGATTATTTTTTTTGTGATACTAATTGATGATATTCCGGTGTATTGTAAAAGATATGAAGACAATGAGAATCACTTGTGGATTATTCTTGAGACTCTCAAAAGGAAAGAGTTATATGGTAAAATTAGAAAGTGTGAATTCAGGCTTTATGAAATTTATTTTCTTATCCATGTTGTCTCTAATAATGGAATATCTATTCATCTTATAAAGAAAAATAAAACCCAAGAATGGCTTGCACCAATGAGAATAACTAAATTACATAGTTTCATTGGTTTAATATGTTACTATCGGAATTTGTTTATAATTTTTTATGATTGGATAACCCATTAACCAAGAACACATGTAAAGGGGATAAGTTCTCATGGAAAAAAGAATGTGAATAATTTTTTCAAGAATTAAATAGAATATTGGTCAATTCTCTGATCTTGACATTACCATCGAGAAATGGTGTATTTGTGATTTTTAGTGACGTATAAAGGAAATTACTTGGTTGTGTCCTTATGTACAATGATATAATTATTATATATGCATCAAGGTAGTTAAAAACTCTTCAAGTAAACTATCCAACTCATGATATTGAGTTAGTAGTTGTAATATTTTCTTTTAAGATATGGATACACTATCTATACGGTGAAATATATGAGATATATATAGATCACAAGACTTTGAAATATATCTTCTCGCATAAATAACTCAATATGAGGAAAATGAGATGGATTAAGCTACTTAAGGATTATGATTGTTCAATTCACTACAACCCATGGAATTCAAATAATGTGGAAGATACATTGAGCTAGAAAGATCATGGATTTCTTAACAAAATTAGAATTGAAAGGGATCCTGTGTTCATGGATCTAGTAAAGATAGATATAGGAATTATCAAGGTTGGTGAAACATCACTACTTTTTCAAATGGTTTCCAAACCATCTTTTTTATAAAAGATAAAAAACTTCTCAGTTGAAGGATGATAATTTCAAAATTAAAATTAAAGATGTGAATTATGGAAAACTGAAAGAATTTGTATACAAAGATGGAATTTTGAGATTTATAAATAATCTCTGTACTCCCTCTATAATCAAACTAAAAAGGGAATTACTGGATGATTCTCATAGTACAAATCTTTCTATAAACCCTAGAAACACTAAGATGTATAGAGATTTGAGGGAACATTTTTTATGGGATGATATGAAGTGGGAAATTTCTAACTATGTTTCATTATGTCTGGTTTGTCAGGAAGTGAAGACTAAGAGAAAAAATCATATATGATTAATGAAAGTCTTCCTATACTCGTGTGGAATGGGATGACATTACTATGGAATTTTTCATAGGACTACCAAGGAATACTTTAAGGAATGATGTGGTATGGGTAATTATTGATTGTTTTACCAAATAAAAACATTTTCTTTCTATAAGAGAAGATTTAACTCTTGAACACCTAATAAGACTTTATATTAACAATGTTGTAAGACTTCATGGTGCACCTCTATCAATTTTTTCTAATCGAGATCCCTATTTTACATTAAAATTCTAGAAAAGTATTTAGAAGGCTCTAGATACTAAGATTAATTTTATAACTGCCTACCATCTTCAAACTGATGGAAAATCTGTGAGGATTATTCAAAAATTATAATACATTTTTAGATCATGCTCACTATACTTTCAAGGTATGTGGGATCAGAATTTGAATTTGGTATAATTTTATTATAACAATAGTTTTCATTCAAGTATTTAAATGTCACCATATGAAGCATTATATAGAAAGAGATTTCATAAACCAACTTTTTGGGATAAATTTGGTGAAAGGAAGATTTTAGGACCATAACTTTTGGAGTAAAAAATTTAAAAGGTAAATATTATTCAAAACCATATCAAAGTATCTCAATGTAGGAAAAATAGCCATGCTGATAACCAAAGGAAGGATTTGGAATTTCAAGTAGGAAATCATGTTTTCTTAAAGTTATCTCCATGGAAGTGTGTTATAATATTTTGTATGAAAGGGTAAATGAGCTCTGGGTACATCTTAGCTTTTGAAATTCTAGAATTAATTGGAATGGTGGATTATTGTTTTTCAATGCATCCAAGTCTCTCCAAAGTTCATGATATGTTCCACATATCATTGTTAAGGAAGTACATGCCAAAACTAATACATGATATCACTTATGAAGAAATAGATATGGAACCCAGTCTATCTTACTATGAAGATCTTGTCAATATTCCACTTACTAGAGAACAATATTTGAGGAATCGGATGACTCAGTTAGTAAAAGTACTATGGAAAATGATAAAAAAAAAGAGGCAATTTGGGAACCTAATAAAATTATGATGAATAAATACCCAAATTTTTTTATAAGGTGATATTATAGAAATTTTGTGGATGAAATTATTTTAAGGAGGTAATAATGTAACACCCAAAGAGTTTACGATGTTTTTTCTTTTTAAATAAATTTAATAGCTTATGTTGCACGCAACCCCGAGTTCGAGCACACCGTGATCTATTAATAAGTGACTGATGTAACCTAGCTGTTAAAATAACAAGAGTGAATATTATTGAAGAAATTATGAAATTTATGTATTTAATATTCATTTTAAATATTTTATATTCATAAGAAAATAATGAATCCAATTTTACACATTAAAATACTATATTTTTCTAAAGGCAGTTTTACCACCTTTTGATGGAGTACTTGTTTTAAATATAGTTTTTGATACTTTTATAAATTATATTTGGGAAAATAATCTTCTTATTTTAAAGAGTAATATTAAAATTTACTTTGGTTTAATTTTATTTATTTTTATAATAAGTTTTTTATTTTGATGAATAATGAAAAAAAATTCGTTTTAATTGAAAATATCTTTTCATATAAATAATTTATAGTGATAAATTATATTTTTAATTGTTTTTAAATTAAAATTAGATTAAATTTTCATCATTTAATACAATTTTGGTCATTAAAATCAATTTCACATTTAATTTGGATATAAAAACATTTCAATCTTTTGAACATTTCACTTTAAAAATTCGTTTTCTTGTTCCGTAAATTGGATTAATTTTAAATTAATTTCTAAAACTTTTATGTTTTGAATTTTGAAATAAGGATACCATATTTAGAATAATTGGGAAAAAATTATTTAAATAGGTTTATTTTATTTTTGGGAATAATGAGTAGTAACTTTAGAATTTTTTTTATTAACATAGTTAAAGGTAAATCGGGTAATTAAGGGAAAAATAATATTATAAATAATAGAAAATTACCCTAACACTTATCCAAATTTCATTGTATAAGTGGATGTAGACCTAAAGAATTCTTGGGATGATATTATAACCTTTTTAATCCACTTGTATGATAGTATGACATTTATTTTATTATATTTAAATAGAAGTTAAAGATATCATACTTATATTTTTAATAACAATATAATTTTTAATATAGGGTTATATAGAAGATAAATTAAACTATAAATATTAAACTACAATATCAAATTTTAATATTCATCATGATAATTTATTTTTAATTTTTAAGAAATAAATAATTACTTTAAAGGCTTATACAATGATGATGTAGTAATTATTTAATTAATGAAAATATAAAATAAATTATATTAATTTTTTTAAAATAAATATAATTTGATATAATAATTGTCATACAAAAATTTTTTATAATACATAGACATATTATGGATTTATTAAAGGTTTTTATTTGAAGATATTATGTTGTTATGATATTTTAAAAAAAGTCATGTAATGAATAGTATCAAAATTGACATAAATTTTATATAAAATAATAATAATATTTTATTAAATGATATAAAATTTATAAAAAATGAAATTAGGACAAATTATTTTGATAATTTTCAAAATGTAATCCATGAATCATTTGAGGTTCTTTTGGCATTTTATAGTAACTATATCAACCCTTAAGTAGTAAACACACATATTGATACAGTAAGAGTTAAAGAGATTAAATTAGGGTTAAAGAAAAAATATAAGGGTAATAATGTAACCTAAAATTATCTAAAAATTATTGAATGAGATTAATTATACTCATACTGATATTATATTAAAAATAAATCACTTTGGATCCATTTGAAATTAAAAATTAATTTTTATTAATTTAATATTTTTAGAGTTTCCAAAAGTGCTCTCCACCTCAATTATAAAAGGGAACCTCCTCCCTCACTTATTCACACAATATTGAGACTTCTATATAGACATAAACCTTACCATTTCTCCTTCCAGTATCCTTATCCAAGTTTTAGGGCTCCTTTTCTTCCAAAAATACCAACTATAAATCCCTTAAAAAGAGATTTAAGGGAAGTTTGTCCAAGAAGAGGTAATTATTTTACCAACTCATTCAAGTCCATTCCTTCTTCTACTTCTCTTTCATGTGGTGTTTCCATGATAAATTAATAAATATAGTATAATATATATTCTGATATATTACAATTATTATGGTATAACCATATTCCCCCTTTTATCCATCCTATAAAAAACAAAATCATTGTACGTGTGTGCCTACGGCTTACCGTCTCCATGTCGTGGTGTAATTTTTTTTCATCACCACTTTATTTGTATGGGTATAATTATGGATATAATGGATATAAATAAAAAATATGAAATTATATTTATTCTTTATAATTAATATACCATCCAATTTCTTACCCTTTCATCATTAAGGGACCGATATCATCGCTCATGTGTACGTATGGCCTACCGTCTCCATGATACAATGAGATTCATTTTTCACATTAAAAATTCAAGAAAGATAATAAAAATTTATATAATGAGTAAATATAATATCTATTTACTTAATATAATTTTTTAAATGAAATATATATATATATCCTATACATTAGAAATGGGACTTACATGACAAAACATGCATAGGAAAATGAAACTGTTAACACCTGAAAAAAGGGTAATAGCATAATATTATTAACAAAAAGATATAATAATATAATATATGATATAGTATTTATATGATTATTATATAAATTAATAAAAAATAAACAATTATACATGAGGTTAAATCACATTCAACTAAAGTAAAGTACAAGGTAACGGTTAATTTCCCAATCTCATTATTATTCTAGGTTGTTTATATGTAAGTATCTACTGGGGAATATTTATCATCTATTTCCATATTTATTACAAATATGTTCCAAAATATTTTTATTATTATCATACAAATTTTTAAAGTATTTTTACCCATGCACAAATTTTTTAAAAATAGTTTGAAAGGGATATTTTTGTCTTTTTCCAAATGAGGTACTTTATGACTTTTTCAAAAAAAATACAAAAGTAAAGTTTTTTTAAACTTATATTACATGAGAATATTTCTCCTCTATTATGAAAACTTAATTTAGTGAATATTACTTTATAAGTTTAAAATATTCTTTTCAATTAAAATTTTTTTCTTTTAAAATTGTGTGATCATATTAATAAATGACTTCAAAGTAAAATAAGTATTTATATCTAGAAATTTTTAATGATTTTATTAGATTATTTTCATCTATGTCAATATAATCTCTTAGATCTTATGCTTGATTGAGGTTTATTTCTTATGATACTATCTAACATATTTTATTGATTATTTTTTTATCATTTTGACTATGGATGTGCTATTTTGATACCATTCAAGGTTTAAGGTTAAAGTATTCACATTTTGTATGATAGTTTTTCAATATGAATATTTATGTTATTTATGTTTCACCATTTTCATATAGGGAATGAATTATAATTAATAAGTAAAGGGGAGGCCCTATTATAGCCCCTTGATGCATCGGTAGATCTCATGAGACAAACTAGTTTGGGTATTGTCTAATGTCTTACCATTTTATGTATGGTGTCTTGGACAAAGCCTTGACAATATGTTTATGATTTTTGGAATTGTGAATTCCATCATTATGAGATTTGTTATTTATATTCCATGTGATTATTTGATTATTAGAATATCTATGTGATTATTTATATGTAATTATTTTATTTTCATTTATTCTTTCTATATTATGCTCAAGATTATGTTTAAATGGATTGTGTTACCATTATACACCTTTCTTTAAGGTTTATGTTTATTTATTCCAAATATTTTTTTTATTATTACCCTTACTAAGAATCTAATCTCACCCCTTTCTTTTGTTTTATTTTTTCCCAGGATGTCAAGATATTTATTAAAACTGATATGGAGGTTTAATCTAGAAGAATAATGGCATTCTCAAAGTATTTTCTATGTTGTACATTATGTTTTAAAATGTAATGTAAGTTTCATGTATGTAATATGGATTCCAAAACTACCAAACTTATCTATCCTTTGGGATTCAAATCTTGTATCTATATCAATGTAATTAAGTGAGGCACTGACTCTAGGCTAACAGGGTTAGGATTATTACTTTCATTATTCTTCTCTTGTATGTGGATGATATTCCCCTAATGGGTCTAAGTATGAGACAAATAGTATATTTTAAGATTTATTTAGATAAAATGTTTAATATAAAATACCTTAGAGTGGAGAAAAGGATTTTAGGAATAAGGATATTTAAATAATACAAAATATAAACTATGATGTTGTCTCTGTCTGACTACATCCAAAAGGTTTTTAAATGGTTCATAATGTTTGGATCAAATTATTTTTTAACCCCATTATTTATTCTCTCAAAACTAAATAAATAGAAGGTTTCCAAAATGGTTATTAAGGATAAGTTTATAAAAAGAGTTCCATATGAATTGATAGTTGGAAACCTGATGTATTTCATGGTTTTTAACTAGCATTACATTGAATTTTTAATGTGGTTTTTCATAATGTTCTTATTGAATCCAAATAAGGTGCATTGGGAATATGTAAAATGGATACTTTGGTATCTAAAAGGGATCATAAAACTATCTCTATGTTTTGCAATATATGAGTCATTGTAGGGATATATTGATATGGACATTAGTAGAGATATGGATAGTAAGAGAAGTATCACGGGCTATGTGTTCACTTATAGAGGTGTGATAGTGAATTGGATTTTCTAAATATAATCAATAATTATATTTTAAACTATAAAAGTAGATTATATGGTAAAAATAAGAATTATGATAGATTTTATATGGTTAAAGGTTCTGTGGGAGGAAATCAGAAGGAAGTAGGGGAGTAGAATTTTATTCTATGAAAATAATAGTGTAATTGATATTGTTAATAATACATTTTTTTTATTTAAGGATATATCATATTTAGTATAATTATCACTTCATTGTGAGTCTTCTATAAAATTAAATGTTGCTAATATAGAAGGTGAATATGTGTGATAATTTAGAAGATATATTTACCAATTTTATCGTTTAGGTAATTATATGGTAGTTTTGTTCCTTAGTGGGACATAGATGACTAGATGGGGATCAAAAAATCATTGTTTCAATGGAATATGAGAGGGTGATATGTTTGGAAAGTTTCTAAATAGAAACCTTGGAAATAGTCTTTAAGTGGGAGATTATTTAGGTGTGAATCTATTTTCTTGAATCAAAAAATATTTAATATGGATTCAATGGGTTCATCTGGGGTTTTGGTAGAGAAATCATGGATGGTTACTATAACACCCTGATATTTTAAAAAATTAAACTATGTTTGACAGCATATACAACACACAACACTAGGCCCAAATGACTAATGATTATTTAAATATGACCATTATAACCTAGTCATTAAATTAGCGGGTGTGAATAGGATTAACAAATTTATTAAATATATATAAAGTATCTAATCAATATAAATTTACTGATAAATTCCTAGGAAATAATCACTCAATTTTTAATAGGCATTTTATTCATAAAAAATATTCTTTCTTTAAAAATATTATTTCTTTATATGAGAAAATATTATAATTAGTTTCGGTAAATTTTAGAAAATTTATTTGATAAAATTAACTTCATTTTTTAAATCATAATATCAAAATTAACATAGGGTGAAATTTTGGTATTTTTCTAAAATGATTGATTTTTCAGTGAATAGTGAAAATTACTGATCACTAGTGTAGAAAACGTTTTAAACGTCACCATTTTTTATGTCAGTTATATATAACCGATGTGAAAATTTGTGATATGTTATTTTTTACGTCGGTTATTTTAACAACCGACGTAAAAAATGAGGTATCTAACGCCTTTTTTACATCGTTTATTTCATAACCGATGTAAAAAAAGTGGCATCAGAGGCATTTTTGACGTCAGTTATTTGATAACCGACATAAAAACCCAACCTGTAGAATTTTTTACGTCGGTTATATTATAACCGACATAAAAAAACCAACACACGGTAGTTTTTACGTCATTTATAAAATAACCGACGTAAAAACTGTGTTTTTTGATGTTTTTTTTACGTCGGTTATAAAATAACCGACGTAAAAAACCAACACGCAACTTTTTTTACGTTAGTTATAAAATAACCAACATAAAAAATGTGGTATCTGATACATTTATAATGTCGGTTATTATAATAACCGATGTTATAAATGTAATAAAATAGTTTATAAGGTCGGTTATTAAATAATAGATGTTATAAAACATTTAAAAAATTTATCACGCCCTGTGTATTGTCTTTTATGATTTTTTGATCAATAGACCTACGACTCATCTCTCTCACGTGGAAAACCTTGAATCGATTCTTTGATATCGTTTCATTAAACTTGTTTTTCCATCATCGTTTATCATCTTTACTCTCCTAGGATCTATCATCTCCACTCGCAACACTCAGGTAAGCCTCCCATGACTTTATTTTATTCGTTTTTTTTCGAATAGTCTATATTTACATTTTGTGATTTTTTTTGTTTAAACTAGGTAATATTATTCGATTTCGAACACTCTTACCTCATTTTTCCATCATCATATTATTTATTATCACCAGATCTATTAGATCGACTCACAATATTCAAGTAAGCCTCCCCTACTTCTATTTTGTTTGTTTTTGTTTCACAGATGCCCTACATTTATGGTAATATTTGTTGTCATTGAAAACTAATGATCTCATTCACCTATATTACTGCAATTTATATCTAAACCATTTTGATACACCCATTTTTTGTACTAGTGTGATTTATTTTATAAGTATATATGGTTTTTCATGGTTTAATGTTTGTTTTGGATCCTTGGTTGCTTCTATTTTGGGTATCACTTTTTGTTGTTCCATAAACTATTTATGTCACTTATTCTCATGGACTATTATAAGTCTTCATATGCTATTAAAACCCAATTTATTGAACAATAGATCATTTTAGACTAGTAGGAGATACAATTCATGGTTCTCATTTTGAATAATGGCATGATACCAAAATTAGTAGCTTGAGGTTAAAATCCCTAGATATTTCAAAACTAGTAGCTTGAGTTAAAAATCCCATGGTTCTGGGGGATATCCAAAGGGTTGGGGGCTGTCCAGGGGGTTGGGGGTTTTCCAGAGGGTTGGGGACTGTCCAGGGTGTCTATGGAGGTGGGGGGTCAGTCCAGGAGTGTGGGGGGGGGGTCCAAGGGGGTGAGGGTGTCGAAGGCATGGGGGGATGTCCAAGGGGGTGGGGACGTTCTAGAGGGTTTAGGGGGTTGTCCGGGGGGTGGGGGTTGTCCAGAGGGTTGGGGGTGTCCAAGTGGGTAGGGTTGGGGGTGGTGTCGAGGAGGGGTGGTGGTGTCCAAGGGGCTGGGGGTGCTGTCTAGAGGGGTGGGGCTGTCTAGGGGGTGGGGGCTATCCAGAGGGGTGGGGATTATCCAAGGGGGTGGTGGTGTCCAGGGGTGTCCAAGGGGGTGGGGTGGTGTCTAGAGGGTTTGGGGTTTTCCAGAGGGTTGGGTGGTGTCCAGGGTGTCCATAGAGGTGGGGGGCAGTCCAGGGGTGTGTGGGGGGTTCAATGGGGAGGGGGTGTCGAAGGGGTGGGGGCTGTCCAAGGGGGTGGTTGGGGGTTGTCTAAGGTGGTGGGGGCCTATCCAGAGGGTTTGGGGGTTGTCCGGGGGTGGGGGTTGTCCAGAGGGTTGGGGGTGTCCAAGGGGGTAGTGGTGGGGGTGGTGTCCAGGAGGGGTGGGGGTGTCCAAGGGGGTGGGGGTGCTGTCTAGAGGGGTGGGGATGTCCAGGGGGTGGGGGGATGTCCAGAGGGGTGGGGGGCTATCCAATGGGTGGTGGTGTCCAGAAGGTGTCCAAGGGGGTGGGGGTGGTGTCCAGAGGGTTCGGGGGATATCCAGAGGGTTGGGGGTGTCCAGGGTGTCCATGGTGGTGGGGAGCAGTCCAGGGGTGTGTGGGGGTCCAAGGGGTGGGGGTTGTCTAAGGGGGTGGGGGCTGTCCAAGGGGGTGGGGCCTGTCCAGAGGGTTTGGGGGTTGTCTGGGGGGATTTCTAGAGGGTTGGGGTGTCCAGGGGTGTCCAAGGGGGCAGGAGGTGGGTGGTGGTGTCCAAGAGGGGTGGGGTGTCCAGGAGGGGTGGGGGTTTCCAAGGGGGTGGGGGCTGTCCAGGAGGTGGGGGTGGTGTCCTGAGGGGTGGGGGGTTTTCAAAGGGTGTAGTGGTGTCCAGGGGATGTCCAAAGGGGTGGGGGTGGTGTCCAGGGGGTGTCGGGCTATCCAAGGGGGTGGGGGCTTCCCAAAGGGGTGTTGGTGTCCAGGGTGTGTCCAAGGGGGTGGGGGTGGTGTACAGGGGGTGTCCAAGGGGGTGGGGGATAAGTGTTAGTTGGGATTGACTATTGCATCGTGGTTTGTGAGATTATGAAATGATGATTGTATTGTTTCTTGTATATTAGTGTTGCAATATTATTCTATTTGGTTATATATTTTTTGACAAGTCATCAACTATGAGAAAATTATGGGTTATGGGGGAGACCATGTCATGGTTTTCAAATATGTGTAGTTATCTTAACCCCATTGTGTCGTGATGATTGGATTTACATTATGATTTTCTCCATCTGAGTTTTTATTTTAAATTTGATTTGATTCTCAGGTTTACTCAATTTTCTCCAATTTTCTATCAACCATTGGAGGCCCCATGGTTTTCTTTGATTCCATGTAATTTAAAACTGTTATATCTAACTATATTTTCTTTTTAAAATCATATTCAAGCATATCTTTTTAAATGCGCATAGATTTGTTTTATATTTCAAAAAAATTTACATTCAAATTATGTTTTTTTTCATATAAACATATATTTTTCTTGTCTTAAAAAGATATATAATTTTTAAATTTGTTATAGGTATTAATGAGTATAAGTTTGATTACGGCACATCGAATGGGCAATGAATATGAGGAAGGTGTTGATGCCTTTTTGGAATTTTCTAAATGAAATGTTCCAAGTAGTAACATTTTTTTCTTTCCATGCCTGAAATGTTTGAATATGAAGAATTTTAGAGATAAAAGATCATCTGATTTTTTATGGTTTTAATCCAAGTTACAGCCCTTGTATTTTTCATGGTAAAATTGGATGGAATGTCACTGATGATGATGATTTGCAAGATGGTGAATCTGATGGAATTGAAGAAATGATTCGTGATATTGCAGAAGAAAAAATTGAGATAGAACCGATAGTTTCACATCTATATGGTGATGTTGAAAAACCATTATATCTTGGTTGTACAGATTTTACGGTTTTTTCAGCGGTGTTAAGATTGATTAACCTAAAGGTGAAACATGGATGGAGTGACAGAAGTTTTACAGAGCTGCTACAATTGATGAAAGACATTCTTCTAAAAGATAATGATCTTCCAGATTCACATTATAAGGTTAAGAAAATATTATTCTCAATGGGATTGGGATACAAGAAAATACATGTCTGTTAAAATGACTGTATGATATATAGGAAGGAATATGAATTTCTGTCAGAGCTTCCTAAATGTGGGACATCACGGTATAAGGTGAAAGAAAAATCACAGGCTGATGTAGAGATTACAAAGATCCCTTCAAAGGTATTTTGGTATCTTCCTATAATTCATCATTTTAAACATTTATTTTCTAATTCACATGATGCAAAAAGGTTAATATGGCATGCTGATGAGTGGTTATGTGATTGAAAAATACGTCATCTAGCTGATTGTCCACAATGGAAGAAAATTGATGACCAGTATCCTACATTTGGAAATGAAATTAGAAATCTCATACTAGGGTTGTGCACATATAGAATGAATCCATACCGGACCCTCAGTAGCACACATAGTTCATGGCCTGTTTTATTGGTAATTTACAACCTCTCTCCTGAAATTTGTATGAAGCACAAATATATCATGTTGAGTATAATGATCTCTGGTCCGAAGCAACCCGGCAATGATATTGATGTTTTCTTTTCACCGTTGATTGATGATTTGAAACTTTTATGGGAAGATGGTATTAGGGTGTATGATTCTTATAAAATGGAATATTTTCAACTGCATGTAGTGCTTTTGTTCACTATAAATTACTTCCCAGCGTATGTAAATTTTTCTGGTTATAGTGTTAAAGGGCATAAAGCATGTCCAATTTGTGAACAACAGACGTCATATTTTCAATTAAATCATGAGAGGAAAATAGTGTACATGGGTCATCGAACGTTTTTGCCTATGGATCACTCTTATAGAAGACTAAAAAAATCATTCAATGGCCTACAAGAATTTTATATTTCTCCAAAACCTTTATCCCCTGATCTGTATTTTGAGAGGGTGAAAAACCTTGATGTGACATTGGTAAAGACATAGAAATCTGGTAATGAGAGACATATTTGGAAGAAAAGGTCGATATTTTTTGAGCTACCATATTGGAGATATCATGAAGTTAAACATAATATTGATGTCATGCACATGGAGAATAATATCTATGATAGTTTGATTAGAACATTTTTAGATATTAAAGGAATTAAAAAATATGTGTTGAATGAAAGATTAGACATACTATCAATGGGAATACGTTTGGAGTTATCTCCCACTCCTAATGGAAGACGAACATTTCTTCCCCCGATTTTTCATACATTATCGAAGAGGGAGAAAATTAGATTTTTTTCAGTGTCTTCATGATATCAAAGTGACTTAAGGTTATTATTAAAATGTTAAAAAATTTGTCTCATTGAAGGAATTGAAGTTGATTGGTATGAAATCTCATGATTGTCACGTCATGATGCAAAAACTTCTACCAGTTTCATTGCGTGGAATATTGCCCATCCATGTCAGAAAGACTATAATGAAGTTGTGTTATTTTTTCAATTCAATTTGTAATAAGGTGATTGATGTGAATTCATTGAACATTTTTGGAAAATGATGCAATTTTTATACTTTGTCAATTGGAAATTTATTTTCCTACAACTTTTTTTGATATAATGGTGCATTTAATGATTCATCTGGTTCGAGAAATAAATCTTTGTGGACCTGTATATCTTCGTTGGATGTATCCTTTTGAAAGGAATATGAAAATATTGAAGGGGTATGTTAAGAATCCATATCGACCTAAAGCCTCCATTATTGAAAAGTATAGTTTTGAGGAGGTTGAAGAGTTTTATACGAGCTACTTGGCTGTGGCGCAACACACAGTTTTTCTTCCATATCACCATGAACGAGTTAATAATGAGTGAAAGGGGATTCGTGGCTTGAAATTCAAATCTTTTTCAGCTGAACAGATGAAGAATTTAGAATCATACATCTTGAATAACATAGTTGATGCTCAACCGTATATCACATTGACTATTAATGAGTTGAAACAATGTCATACAAAGAAGAAAGAAATGTGGATTTTGAATGAGCACAACAAAACATTTTTTTCATGGTTTAAAAAGACATTGCTTGGTAGATTAGATGTATCAGAGACATTAAAATGGATAGTCGGTGGTCCATGTTTAAATATGATAACATGGCCCGGTTATGACATTAATGGCTATACATTTCATACGAAAGATCAGGAAAATAGAAGTGTAGTTCAGAATAGTTGTGGTTTGGTGATTGCAGAAGCAATGAATTTTTTGAGTGCTAAGGATAAAACCCCAATTTCTGCATCAAGTGCATATTATGGAGTGATTGAATACATATGGGAGGTGGATTAATTTAAAATTAAACTTCTTGTTTTTAAATGTAAATGGTTTATCAGTAACAACAATGTCAGACATGATGAATTTGGAATGATAGTTGTTAATCTGAATAGATTGGAAGACACAGTTGATTTTTTATAATGGAAACACATGCAAAATAAATTTTCTATGTAGTAGATCAATCAGATATGCAGTGGGTTGTTGTTTTACAAGGGAAAAACAATATATTGGTGAGGATTAACTTGATGAAGATGCTGATTTATGTGAGATACCTACTTCTATAGAAATATTAACAGAACATAATGATGAGCATGTTGAAGACATGGTTTGTGCTATAAGGAACAATCACGGTGAAGGAATTTGGGAAAACAATCCATTTGTATATTCCTAAAATTACAGGTAACATTTGTTTATTTCTTGTTTACATTTATTATTTTAATAAAATGGTTGATATTATAAGTTTTTTATTTATTAAAACATGTATTAAAACAAAATAAGTATAAGTTTTTGTTTGTTTTATTTTTATTTAGTTTACTTTATCATGTTTACCATTACAGTAATTATATATCTATTGTTTTTGTTCAGTGACAATTAGTTTACCATGTTTACCATGTTTACCAGGTTTAGCATGTTTTAATTTTGTTTAGTTTACTTTATCATGTTTACCATTACATGAATTATATATCTATTATTTTTTTCAGTGACAATTACTTTACCATGTTTACCATGTTTACCAGGTTTACCATGTTTACCATGTTTACCATCTTGACTATCTTTACCATATTTACCATTTTTTAACATGCTTACCATATTAACCATGTTTACTATTACGTAACTTAGTACAGTTTTCTATTTTCTGATTATAGTAGTATTAAAATATTTGAATTTGTATATTTTTGAACTAATGTTTGTTTTTTTGATTTGAAGGATAATGACAGATCAATCAGTTGATCAACCACGTGATTCTGGAGATGAGAATATTGGTCATACCTATGGGGAGGAACATTCACATGCTCCTCTTGATGTTCCCCAATCTTCCTCATGTTCTCTCATTACTACAAAGAGTTCAAGAGTTGGTAAACGTGGGTGCACACGTTTACCAAAATTATCAGTTGCTCGTATGTAGGATCAGAGGATACTCATTGATTTTGATGAGGATGATATTCCTAGAGGTCCAAATGCAAAAGATTTTAAGATTTTTGTATCCACTTAGGGTAAGAGAAATGTAATCATTTTGTATGATGACTAGAGAAGTGTGGACAAAGCGATAATCTTTCAGTTGTGGGAGACGATTTTGGTAATATCTTTTGCTATTGTTTTTATATTATTTAAATGTTTCTAGTATATATAATATGTTTAACCTCTTCTTTATTAGATGAAATTTTATATTCTTGACACTGGAGGAGCCAGGAAGAAATGTTTATTGATGGATGCTAGGAGATGGAGGGATTTCAAATCAACCCTCACATATGATTTCATTTTTGGTCATAGGAGTCATGATAATCTATG
Organism: Viscum album; assembly: GCA_963277665.1. Classification (NCBI taxonomy): domain Eukaryota; kingdom Viridiplantae; phylum Streptophyta; class Magnoliopsida; order Santalales; family Viscaceae; genus Viscum; species Viscum album. The sequence continues at coordinate 1,124,019,368 of OY728147.1, read as the reverse complement.
TCTTATATATCCTTTCATAGATTAAGACACATGGAGACAGTTTGTTGAAAGTATAAGAAAAGAATCATTTTTGGAAAGGGAAATGTAAACTTTTATAAGATTTATTATATAAATGATCTTATTACTATTTTGTTAATGATTTCTTATTCTTAATTTACAGAAAACAAGGAAATATCATAAGGAGATCCAATATAAAAATGTATACCATCATAGTTTATCTCGGGGAGGGTATACACTATTGGAAGAAAAAATGATGGTGGAAAAATTACAAAAACTAAGAGCTGAGTCTTCAAGCTCTGGAGAGGTGGCCCCTCCATCCCCTCCATCTAGACATGAAAAATGGAAGAGAGATCAGATGGGAAAAAAAGGGAAATATCTTTCGGAAGATTCGAGAATCGTAACTGAGAGGATTGTAAGATATCTATTTTATTTATTTAAGTTAACAATTTTCTTCATATAATTTCAATCATTAGAGAAATGTTCAATTAATTAATACAGGATTCTCTTGAGGAGCAGAGCTCATAGGTGGTATTTTCAGCTACTGGGAGGCAAGATATTTTATCTGTAGTATTGGGAAATCCCGAACATCCTGGTCGTATATGAGGATATCCGGTAGGTATATCAGTAAGAAAAGTGTTTCCACATTCCTCAACTACATATGTTGAGGGTGTTTATAAAAAAATAGAATCCTTAGAAGCTGAAGTTCATAATATTAATGCGATGATGGAGGAAAAGATTAGAGTGTCGGTACAGTCTATATTTGTAGACATGCAAAGATAATTTCAGACTACAGCTCCCACTCCTCAACCTCCCTTACAGACCCCATTATTTATCCTCCACCTCCTCCAGTAGATCCCACTCCCCCACCTCAGCCCACAGACCCCATTTTTTATCCTACTCATCCACCACAGCTTCCTACTTATTGTGAGTTGTATGTTGATGATCTTCAACATCATATAGTTGCATATGGATTGGTATATTGTATATGAGATACAATTAATCATCAAAAATTAGAGGTAGAGAATCAGAGGGTCATTGTACAGGATATTATAGATATATCGGCTCGAGTACCATTACCTACAGATGAGGTGACGACAGTTGGACATAGTATCAGCCATTTTTTTAATTTGGCCATCCAGACTTCTTCGACTCATTACCATAGAGGTATGTATGTTATATCTTCTATTTTATTTTTTTATTAAATTTTTTTTATCATTTGAAAACTAATATATTTTTCTATTTATTTTTACAGGAATACTTCAAAGGTAAATAAATATTGTATAGACAACAACAAAGACAAATGGCTATGACATGAGATACAGATTCAAGTGGTTTTGACAGATTGTTAAGATATTCAAATTTGTTGGCGGATCATTATGAGTTTACAATGGAAGCTCATGTTTGTGGATGTGAAATAACTGTGTGGATTATGAAAGATGATATCATGGAGCTTGTTACTAGAGATAAGTTGGGCATCAATGTGGTGCAGATTTTTTCCATGTAAGTATTAACACCTTTTCCCTGCGTTATATTTATTAAAAAAGTATACTTATGTCTATTTTGTATTAGGTATCTTTATAACATTTATGAGAAGAATGAGCAGACAGATGTATATGGGTTCATGGACCCGCATTTGATTTCCCCTAAAGCATGTGCATTGGATGAGGAACAAAGAATGGTTTATATAGATGAAAGACTTGAACAGAATATAGTCACACAATGTTGGACGATGCCTTTTTGTGAGAGGTATGAAACACATCTCTCTCAAAGATTTCATTATCTATTAGCATAAAAACCCATTAACCTTAAATTTTTTTTATCAGTGATCATTGGATGTTAGGGGTTTTTTTCCAAGGGAGAAGACACTTTATTGGATATGCTCTGTCCATTGTGATGTGCAGGAAAGTTTTATGAAAATGTTAGAAAAGTAAGTTTCAATTTCTCAATATTTTTATATATTATAATGAATTTTAAATTTATCCCATTCGTATTATTTTCTAACAGGGGATGGGTCTACTTTCGAAAAAACACAAAGAAAAGGAGTGCAAAGATCAAATATGTAAATGTAAAGGTAAATATCCATTTATAATTTGTACTATTTGATTTATTACATACAAATAATATATTGAATTTACAATCATTCAAACAGAATTTTCATGAACAACAAGGCCTCATAAAATGATGATATAATATATTTTAAGATTTATGTATGAAATAATAACAACTGGGACAGTTGTGAACTTTGACCTGGTAATATTTCCCTTTAAACTTTGACATAATATTTCATTTGATTTATTCATTATACAGGTTAACTATTATCCTTTTAATTTGTAGCTATTTGATGACCCTCAACCCTATAGTGCTGAAGACGTCAAACACTTACAAGTGGAATGGTCAAATTATTTTACAGGTTTGATTGATTTTTAGTTGTTTGTAGTATAAAATGTAATTTTGAATACTTTCATTGTAATTGTGTATTTGGTAGTCATTTAGGTTGGATTATTTTTTTTATTTTACATTGTAAGTTTTGAATGTTATATATGTGAATGTTTAATTTTTCTCTACTTCTTGTTTTGGTCTACTTATGATGGTTTTTTTGGTATGGATTCTGGTCTGGGGGGAGGGGTTCCAAGGGTGGGGGGTGTTTAATAGGGTGGGGGTATCCAGGGGTGTAGGAGGGCTATCCGGTGGGGTGGGGGGTATCCGGGGTGTCCATGAGAGTGGGGGAAGTCCAGGGGGTGGGAGAATTTCCAAGAGGGTGGAAGGGCTGTCCAAGGGAGTGGGGGCTGTCCAGGGGGGTGTCTAGGGGTGTGGGAGGGTTGTCCAGTGGGGTGGGGGGGTCCAGGGTGTCCATGGGGATAGGGGGGCAGTCCAGGGGGTGGTAGAGGAGGTACCGCCATCCCTTAGGGGGTTTAATGTCGTTGGAAGGTGCCCATCACTCCCACATGTGAAACATTTTGAGATCTCAAGCTTCGCATGTGGTAGTGATGCGTACCTTCCAGCGGTATGCCCCCCGAGGGATGGTGGCGCCTCCTCTCCCAACACCAGTTGTCCAGGGGCTATCCAGGGGTTGTCCAGGGGGTGGGGGTGGGTCTAGGGGTGTCCAGGGGGTGGTGGGGTAGTCCAGGGGTGTGGGGGTGTCCAGGAGGGTGGGGGGTTGTCCAGGGGTGTTTGGGGTTGTCCAGGGGGTGGGGGACAGCCCAGGGGGTGTGGGGGTGTGGTGGGGGATTTCTAGTGGGGTGAGGGGGTTCTGGTCTATTTTTGGTAACTTTTTGGTCTGTTTTAGGGGTGTGGGAGGGCTGTCCAGGGGCGTGGGAGTGATGTCCAGGGGGTGGGGGGAAATAGGAGGGTGGGGGGATGTCCAGGGGTGGTGGTGATATCTAGGGGTGTGGGGGGAAGTCCAGGGGTGTGGGGGTGTGGTGGGGGTTGTCTAGTGGGGTGAGTGGGTTCTGGTCTGTTTTTGGTAACTTTTTGGTCTGTTTTAGGGGTGTGGGAGGGTTTTCTAGGGGTGTGGGAGTGCTGTCCAGGGGTTGGGGGGTATACAGGAGTGTGGGGGATGTCCAAGGGTGGTGGTGATGTCCAGGGATGTGGGGGTGTCCAGGGGTGTGGTGGGGGCAGTCCAGTGGGGTGAGGGGGTTGTGCTCTATTTTTGGTAACTTTTTGGTCCTATTTCAGGGGTGTGGGGGGCTGTCCAGGGGTGTGAGAGTGATTTCCAGGGGTGGGGGTATAGATGAGGGTGGAGGGGTTGTCCATGGGTGTGGGGGGTTGTCTAGGTGGTGGTAGGGATGTACAGGGGTGTTCGGGGTTGTCCAAGGGGTCAGGGCTGTCCAGGGGTGTGGCGGTGTCCAGGGGTGTGGTGGGGGCTATCCAATGGGGTGAGGGGGACTGTCCAGGGGTGTGGTGGGTGGTTTTCCAGTGGGGTAAGGGGGCTATCCAGGGGGTGGTGGGGGGATATCCGGTGGGGTAAGTTTAAAAAAAATTCAATGTAAATGCTTAATTTTTCTTTGGTTCTTGTTTTGGTCTACTTCTGTTTTTCTGGTACGAATTCTTGGTTTGGTTTCTGGTTGTTTCTGGGGAGAGTAGAGGAATGATTTCTATTTAAAAAAAATTAGTTTTTCACATCTTTTATTTAATAACCGACGTGATAAAAACCCCCCACACTGGTTTATCACGTCGGTTATTTAATAACTGATGTGATAAACCATTTTCCAGGTGTTTATCATGTCGGTTATTAAATAAACAATGTGATAAACACCCACCCCCACTGGTTTATCACGTCGGTTATTTAATAACCGACGTGATAAACCCTCCCCCTCGGTTTATCACCTCGGTTATTAAATAATCGACGTGATAAACACCCCCCGCACTTTTTTATCACGTCGGTTATTACATAACCGATGTGATACCCCCCCCCCCCTAGTTTTTCACATCGGTTATTAAATAACTGACGTGATAAAAGCCTGGGAAATTGTTTATCATGTTGGTTATTTAATAACCAACGTGATAAAAACCACAATGTTATGTTTTTTACATCAGTTTTTAAATAAAAAACGTAAAACAAATATTTATAACATCATCCGTATTAACGTCGGCTAAAAACCGACCAAAAAAATAAAAATTAACTAACGTAAAGGATGTTTTTTACACTAGTGGATTTTTCAAATACTGTCATTTATTTTCATTAAATAAAGAAATTTAAAAGTAATGTTATATTTTGGATTTAGTATTAAATTTAAATATGAATCGTTTTATTTATAATAATCTAATTAATTTCATTTTAATCATTAATTTTCATGATTTTTGTTTTAAGTTTATTTTTATGCTTAAAACGCAATTTTCTGCAAACTATTTTTAAGTGCATAAAGTTTATGAATTTTAATTAGTTAAAATAACCCCTAATTAAAAAATATTTAAAATAAATTTATATATTATATATCTATTTATATGAATTTAAATTCATATAATGATTATTTCTATCTATATAGTAAACATAAGATCAACTTATGCTTGAAAATGCATTTCTTAAAAAATTGTTTTCAACATGTTTTACAGGATTGCTTTTAAATAAAATTATATCAATTATTTTAGTTTAATTTGATAAAATGGATTAAATAATTTTAATAATAATAATTAATATTATTTAATAATTTTAACTTAATTTTTTGTCATAACTAATAGTAAAAACAATAATAAAAAATTAATTATCGCGGTTAAGGTTAAAATAGGATTTTTAATTTTTACATGTGCTTATATTAAAATTATTTTTCCACACATGTAGGATTATTATTTTATAAATTTTATTTCATATTTTTAATCATTGGTTCCAAATTATCTAATAAGGGTCATTTTATTTTTACTCTTAAAGGGTTAATTACCTAGGTAAAAACTAGTTACCATAGTGAAAAATAAAAGGGTAAAAGTGAGTAACCATAAACATGAAGGTAAAAACATGTTAAAAACATGTTTATTTTTCAATATTTTAGGTTTTAATAGACCTTATATTCCCTAAAATACATCATTTATCGTTTTTTAGGCACTTTTCTTGAGAGTGACTTCCCATTATTGATTAGTTTTGGGTATTTACAAAAATGTCACTCTTTCTCACTTATAAAAGGGAACCTCCTATACTCTTTTATTCACACATAAAAATAATTTTGGTTTATACAATAACTACCCAAATCACTTAATTACTTTCATTTCTACATTATAGATTCCTTTTTTATTATAAATCTCACATAGGAAGTCTTTTGGTGAAAACATAAAGAGGTTGTCTGAAGAAGATGTATGATTCTTAACCAAGAGCTTTGTTAAATTTTTTCTTCAAACTCTCTTATTAAAAAATGTTTATATAATATACTAAGTATATTCCATATATTTATATGTTATTATTTTAATGACATAACCCACATACATCTCATCTTCTATAAAATGGGAAACAAAACCATCATTCATGTGTACGATGGACTACTGCCTCATAAACTAATGTAATTTTTTCTCCATAATCACCTATCATAGTTGTTTATGATAATGGATTTAATGTATATATTTTGTATTCATTAAATTTTTATAATTATGGAAATTAATATATCATATATTTTCTTACTTTTCCACTCGTTAAAATATGATAATGGTGCATATGTACATGTGTGGATTACCACCACCACAAAGCGATGTGATTCATTTTTCATTACTACATCACATGGATGGTATATGTAAGTGTAATTAAAAAAATAATATTATATTTAATACATTATTATAATTATTTAAATAAAAAATAACACTTAACTACTTTCCAACATTATTGTTTAAGAATGAAAACATTACTTATACGTATGTACGACCTACTGTCTCCATTATTGCAACATAATTCATTTTTTAAAACCATATTTCATGATTAGTTTTAAAAAAAATTATTTATAAAAATTTTAATTATTTCATTATTATTATTCGGAATATGATGAATTAATAATCAATTTTACCTTATTTATCTTACTAACGTGATTTTGGACATATGAGTCAAATATCATTAAAACTTCTGATATTAACCTAAATGATTAAGTAATTGAATATAAAATTAATAATAAACTTAAAAAGGGTTCTTAAACAAATAAATAATTAAAATAATTTATAATTTAGTAATATAAGTAAATAACATAATGATTCGGGCTTAAGTTAATTGATCTCTTTAAACCACCTTTTCTTCAGGTTATGACTATTCTCTCTCTAACTCACATTCTCTATCTCTTTAATGATATAAAATTATTAAAAATTCTATATATATGTCTCTCACATATATACTTATCTTATTATCCCTTAATTTAATTAGTTAATACATTCCATAAGTTTTTTTCTCAAATGAAACCCTTTTCTTTCCTTGGGTAATTTTTATGTTTATACGTTAAGATGGATTTAATTTTGTGGAACATATAAGAATGTATTTGTTCTAATGGGTATAGCCAGATATCACTCCAATTCATTAGGAAAATATTTTGTCTCATAAGAATTTATGTATCATATTATGGAGTAGTCCTAATCCATTATGGGACTTTATCTACTATGTGATATTGTCATGGTATTTAGACTTAACTCATGTTTATGTCATGTTACATGTTGTTGTCACATTTCCTATGTTTATATGATCTTATAATACTATGTTATTTATGTTATGCTTCCATGTGATTACTCGTGAGCCTTAGATTTTATGATATCATGTTATACCTTTGACTCACAAACTATGTTTATTTATCATGTTTATTCCCTAACTCAGATTTTTAGCTAACCCCTTTCTTTTTTGTATTACTCGGGTTATCCTATGAAGTTTTAGGATCTTAAATAGATTTAGGAGGTAATTATGGATAATTAAAATAATTATTTCATGTTAATTATTTCAGTTTTATGTATTATGAACCTAGTCTTAGAAATACACTCATCCTCACAATACTTTTATTGTATTAATAGATATTTATGTTAAAAACATAAAATAATATGTGCAAAAGGTTTGCATCACTATAGTGACCTGTTTATACTAGAAGATCAATGGAGGTGCACTGTTAGATTGTGTAATATTATCTAATTTAAATGATATGAGAATTAGGTTAGTATATTTTGATTATCCATGGTATCTACTAAAAATTAAATTCAATCCTATAAAGCATTATCAAGTGGTGAAAGAATTTTCATAGAATATTAAGTCCAGGTCTTCAATAATGATTAGCCAAAGGGTCTAGGTTTTTCCTATAAATAGTTATTTACCATGGGGATGATATTAAATAAGTCTAATTTTCATAATATATGTGAAAATTAATAACTTATAACTCAAGAGTTTCTATATACCCTATATTATACTTGACTATAATTTTTATTCATTCAAATAAGTAATTTACTGAGCCCTGTTAAATTTATTTTATGTCCATGTGTGTGATTTTTTACATTCTTTCGCTATTAAAGATGATTTTTTCTTTCTATAGGATTATTTTGATATAGTTTGTGACATGTTGTTTGGATACACCATTATTGAGTATCAGTGGATATTTAGAGATTTTTTTCCATGCTTGATGTCTAGAGGGTGGAAATTTTGTTGTGGAAAAAACACTTCTTAGGTATTGGATACTATTTTGTATCTTATATAAAAGAAAATCTACAAAAATTGTAAAGTGGGAAGTAATTTACAAAGGGGGTGGAATTCCATGTCAAAAATGAATAAAACTTAACAATGTTTTTTAGGGGTATATACATGATATGTTCCCGATAAATTTATTATCAAGTTTATATTTATTGTTTCAACAAGAAAGGTGTCTATTTTTATTTATTGAAAAATTTTGTTTTATTTTTATCAATTAAATTTATTATGGTGGTGTATGTATTTAGAATGGTTTATATTTTTAGATATAAAAAATCAATGTAAAGACCCATATTTTCCATGTAATTTTTTTTAATTATATAGAATTATTATGAGTCTACGAAAATTAATGGCGTGTGATTCTAAGGCCCGGTGTGCCCGGAATAAATTTCTGAACTTTTTTTAAGGTACGTTCAGTAAACACTTGGGTAGAATTTTCTATCTTTTGAACCAGTGCTTGGATTAAAAATCTGAGGGCACTATTGAATCTGCAGCACTGGGATTCACTTAAGGGAGGCTTCACTTTGACCGCAGTAAGTCTGTAGAAAAAGTAATAATTTGAACATTTTAAAAGAATAATAAAATAACTTTGTTATTTTATTTATTTCTTTATTTTCTTTCAACAGACAAGCGGTAGTGGCGGGACCAACGACGTGTCAAGCCATTAAATGGCTTGACTCCTCAAATCCTTTGTAATAGTGCCATTGGAATTAGGAAGGTTCCTATTAAATGAACCCCCATTAATTCCACGGGTGTTACTCACCCTCCCCCCTATCCTATTTATATAGATCTTGGGGAGAGGTATTGGCACGACTTCACCAAGCGACGAAGTTCTGATAAAGTGTCGCGATGTCAATTACTTCGAGGATGGAGCTGGTTCCAGTGGGTGGTGATGAACGACACCAAATCATGAACCAAAGGATGACGTTTGAGCGGCAATTTTGGTGGATTATTTCGAGGACAACGAATACCAAATCTTCCTCAATCATGGGAGTTTTCCAACGATCTTGAGGTAGGGATTTATTTTTTTATAATTTCAAGTGATTGTTGAATCCTATTCCTCCCTCATGTTTTCAAGATAACGCGGAGGGCGTGGTCCAAATGAACATGGCTCGGACCCTCTGCTACCTTGTTTACCCATGCGTTCTCTGTGGAAGACCGCCCATGCGGTGGAACCGGCTGGCCACGATAGAGGCGGTGCACCATCGCGTGCTGCAGGAAGAGGTCTTGGCACTATGCCATGGCAGTTAGTGGAGTGGCCAGTACCGACCGACCGCAGAGGTGGTGCGAAGCGTCATCGTGTGCTGTCGATGGGAAAGGTCGCGGATGAAGCCATGACGGGTGAATATGGCGGCCAGATCAATCCGGCTGTGGAAGGTGAAGGTGGAGAGGTGCGCTTTCATGTACCGCTGGAGGAGGTCGCAGTTCGAAGATGCAGCGGTGGAGGGACTGGCCCTCTTGCAAGTACCACAGCGACCAGGAGGTGTCTTGTGGCGCAGCCGCTTCACAAGTCGAACAGTCGCTTGGCTGTTCGGGAAAATTAGGGGGAATCCCCCTCCCCCCCCCCCCCATGTTGTCTAGGGAGGGCCCCGATCCAGCGGGCCGCACATGACTAGTGGGCCACGCCACCGTGGGACGGGCCATGCATGCCTAGCAGGCCACGCCACCGTGGGTTGGGCCGTTATAGCCCCATGGGCCGGGTCGTGCCTCCGTGGGTTGGGTCGCGCGAGCCCAGCGAGCCGTGCCCTTACAGGCCAGGCCACGCCCCCTACATACCGGGCCGAGCCACGACCCAGCAGGTCGAACCCACCACGGCCCAGCCTGGTCGGGTCAGACCCGGACTGGGTCAGGTCGACCCGAACCAGTTCGGGTCGGACTGGACCCGGGCCCTTCTGGTCCAGTTTCACCTAAAGGACCATAACTTGAAATTCAGGCATCTGTTTGATGAACTTTCTATAGTGCTAGGACCCTTGGAGTGAGAAGGTTTTTTTGGTATACTCCACTGCAGTTTTGGAGAAAGTTGGAGTATAGACGGGTTGGATCGAATATGAATCCAAGAGGGCCATCGAAACTAAAATGCATATAATTCAAAGACCAAGCGTCTGATTGACGCGTCGTCTGTCGTGTTGGAACCCTTGCAACATGGAAGTCCTTTTTTATACTTCTTCATAGAACTTCGTGGGGGTTGAGGTACGAATAATTGATTGATGATCAGTTCTCCAAAACGTGCTATGAGCGGGAATCCAGTTGCTGGTTTTGAGGTGGAGGTTGGAGACAGATCATACGAAGTTTAGTACCAAGCGATCCTATGTGGGTCAGAACTAATCCTTTTTGGGTCAAATCCTATGTGGTTCAGTGCTCAACAACTGATCCTGTGTGGGTCAGATCATGTGTGGGTCAGTGCTCAACAATCCTGTGTGGGTCAGTGCACACTAATCCTATGTAGGTCAGATCCTATGTGGGTCAGCAGGGGTTAGTACCTATCGATCCTATGTAGGCCAGACCTTGTATAGTCAGCAGCAGTGCCTCTCGATAGAATAATATGATCTTGTTTCGCGACTAATCATTTGTACTTCTATACCTTACTTATTTACCCAGTGTGAGCTGAGTCTTTTACCATTGTGGTGTTATCTTTGTGGTGTTACCTTTGTGGTGTTATCTTCATGGTGTTACCTATGTGGTACTTTTATCTTCATGGTGTTACCTTCAGGGTGTCACATGTGTAGTACTTTTACCATCATGGTTTTGTCTTTGTGGTGTTACCTGTGTGGTGCTTTTACCTTCTTGGTGTTACCTTCATGGTGTTACCTTCGTGGTGTTACCTTTGTGGTAATTTTACCTTCATGGTGTTACATTTGTGGTATTATTCCCTCATGTATGAGATGATTATATCTTGATAACTTAGGTATATGTATGGGAATATACCTAAGTAGATTTTTTGACTTCTCTGTGTTTTCTTGGTTGAGGTTTTTATTTAGGGTTTTTCCTTTGTGGAACTCTAGGAGACCTTTAGGGGTCTAGAGTCCCTAATGAGTATCATTATACTGACCCCTACATGGGATATGCCCACACCTTGTTGTGTATTGTGCATATGATGGATAGCGTTGATCAAGGCTGAGGGAGCCAGGACTGGATGGTGCTCGGAGGTGGACCTTTGATGTGACGTGTTGTAGTGACTATTGATCATAAGTTGTACCTAGCCTTCATGTAGGATCCTCAGTGGACAATCCAGGAGTTGTTTTTCTCTTTTTAGTTGAACTTGTACTTTTCAGTTGGGCTTGTATTCTGACCCCTTTACTTTTAGTACACTTTTTACTACAGCAGTTTACTTTGTGGTTTCCTCTTGTTGTGTTCTTGGTTTGTATGTTTGTATAGGTTTAAAGGAAATTACTTCCCATTAAAAGTATATTCCTTTTCTGTGCAAGTCATCAGCCCCTGGCCTATGGAAGGTGGGCTTGGGGTAGTCACGGCATGGGCCCCAGGGGACAGTTCGTGAAAAAGTGTTATCCGAGGAGTCGGTTCTACCGAAGAACTAGGACTCTGATCTTTTCTATGTGTAAATAGTGTGAAGTGTTATATGTATGGTCTTCAGTTTAGGGAATCCATTGTGGGTGTAGCGGCTGATGTATCCATACACCAGGACCCTGAATTCTGATTTCCAACTCAATGTATGAAAACACTGATTGTGTGTGTTTTGAAAGTGTTTTTCTTTTGATTTCTTTAAGTCATATCACCAAGTATAACTTATTGATCATGGTGAACCTATTTTTCTTTCAGGATTCCACTACATAGACAGTTGGCCAAAATTCCTAAGAGAGTAAATGATGACGGCCCACCGAGCGATGAGGCATCATTGTAGGGCCCTCTTATGGCGATAGTACCATCGGGTGGTGCACCAATTGCACCACTGCCCATTGGGTAGCAGATACCACCAGACCCACGAGTAAAGGGTGCACAACGATTAAGCATGTTGCATGAGTTTCAGAATCACATAGCTTTGAGGTTCTGAGGAGAGACAGATCTGCAGGAGGATGAAGACTGGCTAGAAGGTGTGGCTAGAGTTTTTCACTTAGTTAGGACACCAGTTGATCTGATGGTGATCCTAGCTGCCAGTCTCTTCTAGGGAGCAGATGGGAGATAGTGGAGTCTGACAATCCAGTTACACGATGAGGCGACCCTCACCTAGGTGGACTTAGTGGGCCTTTTCAAAGTAGATTTCATCCCAACAACTCTACGCTCAGTGCATATATAAGGGCTGATGCACATACAGCAGGGCAGCATGACCGTAGCCCAGTACTGGGTGAGGTTCACTGATCTCTCCCGCTACTCCATCGACATGGTACAAGACCCTTTCTTCAGGGACCAGACCTTTGAGCAGGGTCTTCGATAGGAGATCAGAGCATCGATGATATCGCTCAGCATTCCGATTTAGGATGGGATTCTAGAGAGAGCTCTTTTGGTGAAGAGCTTCCTAGCTGAGTAGGAACCGACAACAAGAGCCACCATCAGACATCGGGTATCAGAGTCATCCACAGCAGGCATTAGACAGATGACGAAGGGGCCCAAGTGGGCCAGACCTTCTAGTGGGTGACCTCAGGATATAGGGTCGGTGGTGAGGGTCTCACGGGATAGAGGGGATAGTTTAGGATTAGGAAATGCAACTTGTGCGGCGAGTAGGGTCACATGGGTCGAGATTGCCCGACCCGCCGTATGGACGATCAGTTGACGATCGAGGGACCGCTGAGGTAGAGGCAGAGGTTTGAGAGAGGAGTTCCACAGGGAAACATATGTGGAAGAGGAGCTGACCATGCAGTAAGCAGTGGGCTGCGATTCAAGGTTCTACCGCCACTACCTCCAGGTGGTGTACCCCGACCACAGGGAGCAGGAGGACAAGGACGAGCACAGCTCCAGGAAGCTAAGGCCTACAACCACGGCACTTTTGAGATGATTAGAGGTATGATATGTGTCTATTCCACCCTATATATAATACTTATAGACACAGGTTTCAGTCACTCTTTTATTTCCACAACCCTCGTTCATAGCTCATAGATTTCGATGGAGCTGTTGGCTCGATCCTTATGTCTAGAGACTCCTATGGGAGGGGATTCAACGATTACACACTAGTTCCGGTAGTTTGAAATTACTCTAGGAGGTGAGAGATTTGGCTGGGATCTTCTAGTAGTAACATCGAGGCCTTATGTTGTCATCTTGGGTATAGACTAGTTATCCACAGTCCATGATCAAATTGACTATATTAGGCGCAAGTGCAGTGTGTCTGCATGGATGGGACCAGGTTTTCCTTCACCAGTGAGAAGGTAACCTTTGCAACACAAGATGTACTTACCCGGAGGAGGGTGAAGCTGATCACACATTAGTTGGATAGCCTTATCCTCGGATTAATTGTTGTTGATAGTATGATTTATCCTATAGTGGTGGACCAGTATACTGATGTCTTTCTTGATGATGTTATGGGACTACCTCCACGCAAAGAGGTAAACTTTTACATCGACCTGTAACCTAGGACGAAACTGATATCTACACCAACATATAGAATATCCCCCTTATAGCTTCATGAGTTATGGGTACAGCTGGAGGACTTGAAGAGGATGGGGTTCATAAGGCCTAGTATTTCTCTATCGGCAGCCCTGATTTTGTTCACCAAGAAGGCTGATGGGAGTTTGAGACTATGTGTGGACTACCGAAACCTGAACCAGGTGACCGTGAAGAAAAAGTATCCACTTATAAGGATTGATGATCTTTTAGATCAGCTGAAGGGTGCTTCATGGTTTTCTAAGATATACCATAAATCAGGCTATCATCAGCTCAGGTTACCAGATGAGGATGTGCAGAAGATGGACTCTAGATGTCGGTATGGCCACTATAAGTTCTTTTTTATGCCTTTCAGTGTGACCAAAACCCCTGCAGTGTTCATGGGAATCATTAATAGGATCTTCCATCCATACGTCAATCACTTTGTGGTGGTCTTCATCGACGATATTTTTGGTGTACTCAGCGATAAGGGAGGAGCATTCCTAACATCTACAGATAGTTCTGGATACACTCAGAAAGCACCAACTTTATAGTAAGCTCTCTAAGTGCTAGTTTTTGATATGAGAGGTCCAATTTCTAGGAAACGTTATCACGGAGGCTGGATTTGTAGTGGATCCATCAAAGATAGAGGTTTTTCTAGCTTGGGAGCCACCCAGGAGTGTGACCGAGTTGTGGAGTTTACTAGGGTTGGCTGGGTACTACTGGAGATTCGTACCTGACTTTTCTAGAGTCACGTCACCCTTTTCAGCATTAAAAAAGATGGGACATCACTTTATATTTACAGATATATTCCAGTGGAGTTTTTTGGATCTAAGGAAGAGACTGACGAGTTCCCCCATCTTGAGGTTAACAGAAGAGGGTGTTGGGTATGTAGTCTACTGCGACGCATCAGGGACCGGGCTTGGGTGTGTCCTAATGCAGGAGCAATCAGTGTTTACTTATGGTTCACGTTAGCTGAGGAATCATGATCCAAACTATACTACCCATGACCTAGAGTTAGAAGCAGTGGTATTTACCTTGAAGATGTGGTGACATTACTTGATGCGAAAACGTTTTATAGTCTACTCTGATCACAAGAATATCAGGTATATATTCTCACAGAAGGACCTGAACCTGAGACACTGATGTTGGCTAGAGTTCCTCCAGAACTATGACTTTGATATAGTCTACACTCCTGGGAAGGGGAACATAGTAGCAGACACACTCATTAGGAGGTCTGGTCTACAATTGTTGAGTGAGGCGACAGAGCATCTAGTTGCATTGTAGATATCCTTTATGGATAGAGATGGAGAAACTTACCTCTAGTCTATGACTATCACTCCCCCACTTCTTTTATGAGTCCAGGAGACACAGCTTGGGTACATTGACTGTGAGTCACGACGTGCTCAGATATCCACAGGATAGGCACCTGATGGATTTTTTGAAGGTGGGGAGCATGTCATCCTCTTTAGAGGACGCACCATGGTACCAGTGGAACTACGGGAGGAGGTGTTGAGGTAGTTTCATACATCCCTTCTAGAGGTAAATCCTGGTGTGGAGAAGATGTACTAGGACCTCTGGCATCATCACTGGTGGCCGAGGATGAAGAAGATAGTGGCAGAGTTTGTTTCGCGATGCCTCACTTGTCAGCAAGTGAAGGTCGAGCATCAGGTTCCAACTGGCTTAGCGCATCCACAAGAGGTACCAAAGTGAAACTAGGATGGTATCTCCATAGAATTTTTTAAAGGGATACCATGGAAATCCATATTACAAGATTCCATTTGGGTGATCATTGACCAACTCACCAAGTCATCCCACTTCCTACCTATTCATGAGCAGGGATCAGTAGAGGGCTTGGGACGCCTCTACGTATAGAAGATTGTATGACTTCATGGGGTTACATAGAAAATAATCTCTAAATATGATGCATGATTTACATCATGGTTGTGTAAAGGATTACAGGATGTGTTTAGGCTAGGTCAGACGAGACATGGACCCCTCTCGAGCCTAGAAACACTTAAAAGGCCATAACATGCGAACTGAATGTTTGTTTGACGAACCGTCTGTGGCACTAGAATCCTTGTAGTGAGACAGTTCTTTTTAGTTTCTCTACAATAGTTTTGTATAAAGTTAGAGTATGTCTAGGATGGATCAACTCTGAATCCAACTGGGCACTCAACATTAAAATTCCAATAACTTACAGATCGGGCATCCGATTGACGCTTCGTCTATTGTGTTGGAACCCTTATAATGTGATGGATCATCGAGTTACTTATTCATGGGAATTAATGTATGTTGATATATGACTTATGTCATGAGGATAGGTTCTCCTTGAAATAAGCATTCTATAAGTGGAAATCTAGTGTCTAGGAGTGAGGCGTAGGTTAGAGATAGATCATACAGAGGTTTGTACCTAGCGATCCTATGTGGATCAGCACTGATCCTATGTGGGTTAGGTCCTGTGTGGGTTAGCACTCAGTGATCTTGTGTGGGTTAGTTCATACCGATTCTATGTGTGTCAGATACTCTATGGTTTAGAGATCAGCGATCTTATGTGGGTCAGCGCATACCGATCTTCTGTGTGTGAGATCCTATGAGAGTCAGCGCTCAGCGATCCTGTGTGGGTCCGAGCACACTAATCATGTGTGGGTCAGTGGGGGTTAGTACCTATCGATCCTGTGTGGGTCAGAATTTTTATAGTCAGCAGTAGTGCCTCTCGACAGAATAATATGATCTAGCATCATGACTAATCATCTATACTTATGTGCCTTACTTATATACCTGGTGTGAGTAGAGTATTTTACCTTCGTGGTGTTATCTTTGTGGTGTTACCTTCGTGGTGTTATTTTTGTGGTGTTACCTATGTGGTAACTTTACCATCATGGTGTTACCTTCGTGGTGTTACCTATGTGGTACCTTTACCTTTGTGGTGTTATCTTTGTGGTGTTACCTGTATGGTACTTTTACCTTCGTGGTGTTACCTTCGTGGTGTTACCTGTGTGGTAATTTTACCTTCGTGGGGTTAACTTCATGGTGTTACCTTTGTGGTACTTTTACCTTCATGGTGTTAAATTTCTGTTATTATTACCTCATGTACGAGACAAATATATCTTGATAACTTAGGTATATGTATGGGAATATACCTAAGTAGAGTTGTTGATTGCTCCGTGTTTTTGTGGTTGAGGTCTTTATTTGTGGTTTTTCCTTTGTGGAACTCTGGGAGATCTTCAGGGGTCTCGAGGTCCCTACTGAGTATCATTATACTCACCCCTACATGGGTTATGCCCGCACCTTATTGTGTCTTGTGAAGACGATGGACAGCGTTGATCGAGGCTGAGGGAGTCAGGACTGGATGGTGCTCAATGGTGGACCTTTGACGTGACGTGTTGTAGTGACTACTGATCGTGAGTTGTACCTAACCTTCAGGTAGGATCCTCGGTGGATGATCCGGGAGCTTTTTTTCTCTTTTCAGTTATACTTGTACTTTTTAGCTAGGCTTGTATTCCAGCCCCTTTACTTTCAGTACACTTTTTACTACAGTAGTTTACTTTGTGGTTTCTTCTTGTTGTGTTTTCATTTTGTGTTTTTATATAGGTTTAAAGTAATGTTTTCCTGTTATAGGCATATGAATTTTCAGTGCTAGTTGCTAGCCGCTGGCCTATGGAAGTCGGGCTTGGGGTAGTCATAGCATGGGCCCTAGGGGACAGTTCGTGACATTCAATCCATAATATGATGGAAAAATATATCAATCATAATTATTAAATGCTTTATATTAATGATATCATAATATAATTCATATAAATGATACTCATATTTGAATACAACACACTAATAGAATTTTATAATCATTTAATGGAGAATCATTTCATTCATGAGAATATTTTTTAAATGGGATGATGGGAAAAGTCATTTTTTGTAAAAGATATACTACCAAGTAATTATTAGATCTATTGCATTTTAATGTATGTGGTATTATGAAAATGGGTTCATGTATGAGTGGAATGCACATCGTCTACTACATTTGACATCAAGGGTTCAACCTCAACTGCCTTTTCTCCCCAACTAAATTGGAGGGAGTGATTATGTACGTCATTCGAGCATAGATAAAACTAGTTTGTTGATATCAGGCATGACCACAGGGAGGGCCTATATTCAAGGGGGTGGGATTTATTCTCATGTGATGATGGTGAATAGGAGATGGTGACCATGCACATGATTATATGGGGGATGGAGGGCTGGTATAATAGTGGAGGAGAAGAGGTATGGAATCATTTTGGGGGATAGAGGTGGTGAGTGGGTAGGCAATAGTAGGGGAAACATAGGGTTACTGGCATAGGCAGATAGCGGCATCGGACAGTCAGAGATGAAAAGTATAGGAATTCGATCCAGATTCTATTCCATGGGCCTTATGATACTTTAAGGTTCTTCTAGACCTAGTAGACACTTTATTTCTTAATTTTTAGGGCCTTTGCACCATGTGATTTTTCTTTAATCCTACAGGGCCTTCAGTCTACAAAAAATGTAATAAAATAGGTATAGTGGTTTCTTTCTAATCCTTGGGGGAGGGATAAGGCTTGATCCATTAAAGTTGCCTAGTATTTGTGTGTTTTTTGGTTTTTTATAACCCCCCCCCCCACCTATAGTAAATAAATGTATTTTTTATTAGGGATACTCAATTTCAAATTGGTCATCAATAATTCATTAAATTAACCGGTGATTTTACTAAACTTGGATATGTGTTTCTTATGATACATAAGCATTTATCATTTAAAAAGCTTGATGAATTAAATAATTGAGTACAAAATCAACATGGTATAAGTATCAAAACTCATTGATTAGAATCGATATGTGAATACTTAAGTCAAATTTTGTGAATCTGTGAAAGAGTGATGTATCTTATCAAATTTTACTACTTATAAAGTATATAATGTAATGGTGTGTCTAAAATATGTAATTAAATCCTATTAGTAATGCTTTTATCAATGATGAGTTGTGATTATATACTCCCTTAATTATGGGATTATTATTTGGAAATGATGTTTTTAATACTAAACCATGTTTTATCTAAGGAAATAGAAAAAAAATATGAGGTATGGAATAGGTAGAAGCTCAAACTATATTTTATAAATATTTGCGATCACTGAAAAAATATTTAGCATATCACATCCACCAATTTAGAAATAAAATTTGAAAAGTGTCAAATAATTGGTTACCCTAATTAATTAAGGTTTTATTACATTTATAATCCCATCAAGAACAAAAAAAATGGTTTATCGTGTTATTTTCATGTACAAATAATAATTTTAAAAAAAATATATAGTGAGATCCATCTAGATTTTTATAATGTTTTAAACCAACAATAATAATGTACAACTGGGATAAATAATATGGAACTATAAGAGTTTTTTGGGTAAGAATTAAATTAGTATACACATATTCTAAAGAGGATGAGTATGATTCACTATTAGGATAGGAGATATTGTTTTTTAATGGAAAATAAATAAGTGTTTATGGTCCTTAGTTATGATCCTACCACTGAAGAAGAATCCATTATTTTTTTAGATTATGTTAATAGGATTGGATCCATAAAAAATAATACAAAATCATTGTACAAAAAATATGTTTAGAAATTGATTTATTTACCCAATGGGGTAAATTCTATATGGTATAATTGATCCTTAAAAATAAAGTTCCACAAATATAATAAAATATTTACCTTTAAGGATCAATTAATTGTGGAATTTTTCAAATAAGTTCATGTGATTGACTGTGATGAAATATTATCGATCCTTACAATAGTTAAAACCATTAGGATCATCCATTCCATTGTTAAATTCTATTATTATTAAATATATCAAATGGATATCAAAACAACGTTCCTTGATTGTAATTTATGACATAACCCAGGAATGTTTTTCAGTTCAAAGAATTTTAGAAATTTTTTTTATAGACATGCATAGTCTTCTCATAGTTAGAATTTATATTTTTATAATATAATGAAAGATTTTCATTTCAAAAAAAATAAGACAATACCTTTGTATACAAGAAAAATAATGGAAGTAAAATTTTATATTTGGTGTTGTATATTATAGGAATATTACTAAATGGAAATGAAATTTCTATTTTATAGTCTATGAAGGCCTATCTTAGGAAAAAATTATCAATTATAGACTAAAGATAACTCACACAACATTTAGATATGAGAATCTATAAAGACATATCAATTATTATTATTGATAGAAGTTAGGTAATTCATATTACCAAAATATTAAATTAGTTTAATTTGAATGAATTAAGGAAAATATGCAAAGAAAAACTACATTATAAGAGTTTATTGAAGGTAAAATTTCTACTTGTGATGGTTATGGAAAATGAGTAAATGATATATCTTATACTTCAACAACATGATCCATAATATATAAAAAATTTCAATCATACACATGTGTATTGTATGCATTGAGCATAATGAGAAAGTTCTAGTTAGATCAAAATAAAGGTCCCTAAATTTAAATCAATAATGTATTATAGTACCTACAAAGGATTATGGACACATTATTAATATACAATGGTGAAGAACCACCCATTATAAAATATTACAATGATGTAAGTTTATAAAAAGATAATAGTTATTTTAAAACATAATATAGTTTTTTTAACCTGAATGTGATCATTATTTCCTCAAAAATATTAAAGAAATCAATAATTTTTTATATAATAATTAAATTAAAATACATCATAACATTAGATTAAATAAAAAATACAATTTGTATCTTTAAATTTGTGATACAACATGATATTTTCCTTATAATTGTGGATCTAATTAAGTTATTGTTTGAAAAAAAATGACATCATAAGTTAATAAACCTAAATATTATAAAAAATACAAATATATCTTTCAATGATGTTATCTAATTTGGAATATCATAAATCATAATGCTATATTGATATAATAAACCATTATGGATAACAATATAGAAGTTACTCTAACAAAACTATTTTTAAAACAAAAAAATAAGGGTAACGTATTATATCAATGTATTGGATACATGAGAGACTAACACTGGTAAAAGAGTGAATATTAAAAATTATTCCAGGAGATTAATTATGGAATGATGGTCAATGAAAATGATTTTATGATGCATATTATGGGTTATTAGGGGATAACACTTATCTAAACATAGAAAATAACTTTAACCAAAACCAAATATGATATAATATATATCGAATTTTATTACAAAGAATAAAATAAATGAAAAAAATAAGATCCAATATTATTTACATGGGTTTGATATAAATCACTAAAAACATCCAATAGACTCCTTCCTCCTTGGGTATCCATGAGCTGAGTTAATCTTCCAACACTTTGAAAGTACCTCTTTCAAGATGCATTCTTTTAGAACCTATTTTGGAAAGACTAAAATGACAGCCTCAGTGTACTTCAGTTTGAGGAGTTCTAAAAGTATTCAGATTCCATGGAAATATCATAAAACACATCCCCTTTATATATCAATCTAGGAACTTAACTTGGAGTTCAAAATTTCATCTTTTAAATAGACACATTTCATAAATGTTTCAAACGCTATTTTATTTTTAAATATTGACTATTCATTTTTGATAAATAGTTTAATGTTTAAAAAACTTATTTGGATGTTCAAACTCCTCATATCAGCATCACATGATGAAAAAAAATAACGATAACTATGATTATGAAAAAATTTCCAAACTACATGTTATCATATAACTCATAAACTTCTATGAAGAACACCATGATATGGTGATATTCACCATAACATTGTATATCCTAGCACAAACCATGACATAGTCTAAACCATCCCATTATGGTCATCCCTTTGGTGAATTTTTCTATCAGTATCGCATTATTTATTAATTAAATAATTTATTTAATTATTACTGAAATGAACTAACAATATTATTATGGAATTATCTTTGTTGATGAATTTGTTAAATGTTTGTATTTGTTTCCTACCATTACTGAGAATAATTAGAGGTTATTTAGAAGATTTTGATGTTTTTTGAAATATTTTTGAGATGGTTGAAGAGTTTGGGAGTGATTTTGATGAATTTTGGAAAAAAAATCCATTATTCTGAAGTTGATCTGTATATTCTTGAGAAAACTAGGAAATTTGGAAAAATGACTGAGTGTAATTCTTTTGATACCTAGTGAAATTATTTTGTATCTCCAAAGTAAGCCTTTGTTTCAAAATTATGACTTATATATGAGTCCGAAAAATGTAAAACTCATCGATTTTATGACTCTTTGGGCTATGCATAATGTTTATATGTGGTTAATATAAGTCTTTATATGATTTTAAGCCTTTAGCATTGGACATAATACTTTTAGTGTAATCCTTTGAAGTTCCAAATGTAATTATTTGAACCCAAACAATTATTTCATAATAAGTCATGTTTGGGAATAATCCTTTGAATTTCCTTTCATAGTACTTCAACACTTAGATAAATTTTGAGTTTCTACTAGGTGAAAAATCAGGTTTCTATAAATTTAATATTCTGAAGAAATTAAACCAGACGATACCAAATCTATTCATCAGTGATTAAAAAAAATTATTATTCAAGAAATATAAAGAATCCATGATACCCATGTGATGAAAAACATGGTATGTTATGATATTAACCAAATGAAGATGAACCGAGATTGGTATGATTCTATTGATGAAGAATCTTTGGATATTAAATCTAGAATGTCATTGGGATAATGATGTGTTGTTATTTAGATCCTAAATAAAATTTTAATCATGTAGTGATACAATATGAGTCATTCATATGACTTTAAAATAATTATGAGAAAAATCTATTATTTTTTAATTTGATCAAATATTGAGACTAATCAATTTGAGTCAATGAAGTGACAACTGAAGAAGATAAGTTTTTTTATTAGTATTATTGCATTTCAAGAAGAAATAAGAAGATAACACATAAAATATATTAAATTAAGTTAATTTTAGACATATGAGTTAAATAATCATGAAAAGTGACTTCAAATAGATAAATTTATTGGCAAGTAAAAAATATAGTAGCGGGAAATAAAAAATAATAATTCTATAATCATGTTTTTCATGGAAACCTTAAAGTCTTCCTAGTTTCCTTTAATAGCTATTGAGTTCAATGGGATTCATTTAATTCAATTAAATTTAATGATTTTTTAAAATATTTATGCTGAGAAGATCATGTGAGTGGAATAATAAAATTAGTGATAATATCAAATCACTAAATGAGTTTAAGAAAAATATTAAGAATAAGAAGAAGATATTTTGGTGTGATATGTTTAGATTTTAACATATATATCCATTTGATCTTGAGAATCTAGTGAATGATATTTTATGTTGATAATAGAGTATCATATCTACATCATATTTTGAAAAAAGTGAGTTTTTTCTCTTGAATACTATAAAGGTCCATAGAGAAGATCTCCATCAGTTATTGAAGTAACCTAGAACTAAAAGTGATCTTTTCATTTTTTATGACTCATTGTAACTAGTGGTATGTTCAGTATGACTAACCAGATGTTGTGTAATGGTATGAATTCAATGTTTTGAAACTATAGGTGAAGTTATATTTCACCCTACCCATTATAATTTGGTGGTTGAATTATAATGGAAAATCTATAGCCTATGATATTAATGGATACAGTAAGAAGTAGTCTCACACATTATTTTCAAACCTTATAAAAATTGTTATTTACCTTGTTCTATTTATTTTATTCATTATAATATAATGATAATAGTATAATATCATTTTTATAGATTCATGATCTAACCAATTTAATGTGTTTATTTCAAGAACAAGAGTAAATATTAAAAATAAAAGTATGCACTAATTCATCACCCCCCAGTGTAATCATATGATCTATTGGCTCTAACAAGTGGTTTCATATCCAAGTTTCCTCTATCATACTCTCTCATATGATTAAATGATATACAACCTTAACTCTATGAATATTATAGAAGTTCTAATGTTTGAATGAAAAAATTCCCCTAACCAGAAAAATAAGATGTTGCCTTATTTTTTATCACTTGGGCTAAATGTTCTTAATGCATCTATAGTAAATTTTCCACATAATAAAATATTTTATCATATTATCTTCATTAAAAAGTGGAATCTTGAAATCTATGGGAAATAAAGGAATTATATTATTTTTTCTCTTTCTTATAAAGTGTTCTCAAAGGTAATGGATCTAAAAACATCCAAGGAAGTATGGGATAAGTTAGAAAGAAGTTGTAAATGGATTTTCAAAGTCAAATAGTTAAATATATATCTAGATGATAAATTTCAAAGACATAAATATTTCTAAGGATGGATCCATTGATTATTATTTCACTAGAGTTAATGAAATTGTGAGTAACATTATAGGATTTAATGAAAATCTTGATGATGATGTTATTATTAAGAAACTCATGTGGAATTTCCTAGATGGGCTTAATCCCAAAATTCCTATTATGGAATATAGGGAATAAATTTATCTTGATGATTTCTATAATATCATCATTTCCTATAAATTAATAAAGAAACCTTCTTTTAATAATAAATTTAAATATGAGATGGATTT
This sequence comes from Viscum album, assembly GCA_963277665.1. Lineage (NCBI taxonomy): Eukaryota > Viridiplantae > Streptophyta > Magnoliopsida > Santalales > Viscaceae > Viscum > Viscum album. The sequence goes on along the minus strand of OY728147.1, from coordinate 1,123,995,135 downwards.
TTAATCCATGATAAGTTAAAACTAAAATAATAATATCCTAGAATTTATAGTAAATCATATGGTGATGATGGGATAGGTGAATATAAAAAGATAATCATGTCTCTTATCTCTAAAAAAATAATAAAAGGAAAATGAAAGCACAAGGGTAAACTACCCTTAAGATGATTCAACTATGGTGATGTTTTACATTTTCGTAAATTTTCAAAATAAAAAAAATATTATATATAAGGTTGATGGAAATGATGAAAATCCCAAGACGAAGAAGTGGTGAAAGAACTCCAAGAATGAAAAATGATCTGATGAGTTCAAGAATAAGTTTTGGAGAATAAAAGGAAAATAATTAATAAGAAAAGAATTCATTGAATATGCTTCATCCTAAAATAAATTCTAGGATTAAGTGAATGGAAATATCATGAGATTTAATGAATATGTGGTGAATAAATAAAACTCATCAAGAAGTAAAGAGTAAAGTAGTAAAGAAACATATATGAAGCACATAATCTGATTTGAGTTAGAATCTATCCTTGAGAAAAAAACAAAGCTAAAAAGGGAAGTTAAAGCTCTAAAGAAGGAATATAGGAAGAAGGTTGAATAAAATGAAGTGGTTTTAAATAAATAAATTTAACTCATTGAGGAACTAAAAAGACAAAGTTAAAATTTGTTGAGAATAAAAAAATACTAAAAGATCTTGAAGTTAAATTGGTTTCCACTAAAAATGAATTGATAAAGTTAGAATAAAAATATATTTCAACTGAAATGGAGTTGAAAATATTTAGATATGAATTCAATAAATTTTTTGATGTAAAGGCTCGAAAATATACAATAACTAAGAATATCGATACACCATTTTAGGTTAAACCAATACCTAAAACTTAAATAAAATTTTAATATGGTTTACCTAACACTGTATATTCCAATTCAAAATCTAGATAATATTGGGATAGAAAAGATGACGATAAATCCTCTTCTACATCATAAAGGTGAAAAAAATTTAAATAAATCCCCTTGAAGAAAAATAAAGTTCAAGGGATATCTAGGAAGTAAATATAGAATTATGAAATTTTATTTTTTGATTATACATATGGTTATAACAAAATATTTCGATTCAGTGGCTATTACTAGTGTTTTGGGATTTATGGTCACGAGGCATACATATATTGGTACAACATGTCTATACTTTAAAATAGGTATGAAGAAATGGGGGAAGTTATGAGATGAAAATAAGTTATTCACCATGAAATAAAGTGATGAAAAAAGTCACTTTAAAATTTTCTACTCAGAACAGGTTTAAAATATTGAAAGAAATGTGTGGTATATGTGAGAAGCCAATACATTTTTCTGAAAAAATTATAAAAAAAATTCATGGATAGATCTCCTAATAAGAAAATTGAAAAGTGGTTCAAAAGAAAAATCAATATGAGAATTCATTCTTTACATATGTGGCCTTAAATGAAATAAATAAGGGATGACCATAGATAATTAGTAGTGAATTCTCTTCATATAAGATAGGTGATGCTAAAATTTTGAATAACATTCAGGAACATAATAGAGGAGTAGATACTTTTGTAAATGACTACTCACTGAACATTAAAGGTACTGTAACTACTGATACTAAGTCTAAAGCACTCAATTTAAAATATCTTTTTTAAGGGATAAAACATATTATTATAAGTTATAAACCCCTTAAACATGAGTCACTGAAATGGTTCCCCATTTCTATGAACCACATGCCCTCAAGCACACCTCCTCATACATTAGAGGCTCATGACTAGCGTCAAGGGCCTATGATGTTATCATGGGGAGACTATGCCATCAATACTAGAGTTTGAAACAAAAAATTAAGTGATTAAATCATATATAACATCTTAGATAAACATTACATAGAAAATAAATAAACAACAGGTACTAAACACTAAACTACATCCCATGAAATACCATAATGATGTTATATACATATAGGAAAAAAATAATAAAAATGATAAGTAAAGATAGTGAAAATTACACAAAAGTAAATACTGTAAGAAAACATGTCCTATGGAAGCCTCTATCACTAGATTGGCTCTAGCCTCCCAACACCATCCAGGCCATATAAGTGAGAATCAAATAAAACTTACCTTAAACCTATAACTTATGACCAAAGAGAATATGCTCGGGTAACCAAGTTCTTTGGAAACCTGAGTAGGGTTTGAATAAAATTCAGTAGTCCACCACCAATGGAGTCTAAAGAAAATATAGTATATGATTGTAAATCATAAGGGTGTGAAATAAATTAATTATATATTAATAATACTAATTTGTGGAAGTAAATATAACATGTTCAAGCCTCGGGTCTCAAGGGGACAACCCAAGTCAACATTACCTACTTAGAATATCATCTGTATCTCTAAATAAGGTTGGAGAAACATATCTAAACTTAGTTCCAAGGTACAGTATTAAGGAAACCATATTTAAGTGGCCCAAAAAGAATTTACATGGCTCATACAATCAATCCCTCCCAAAAATATCCAAGATAAATATTTTATCTAGTATAGACTTTAGGTAATGACCTTGACATCTTGAAGTATATATCAACTAGAATCCCATCTCACACCTAAGGAATTCCATACCAATAATAATCGAGTTAAATATGGGGATCTCATCATGTTCTATTAAACAAGGGATTCCCTTAAGAATCCATAGTATTAATCTATTTCATTCTTCAAATGTAGACATTGATCAAGTCTGAGGGGGGGATTCCCCATTGAATTCTTGGTAATGAATTGAATTTGAATCCACTAGTTCTCTTGAGGTATCCCATATCATTGGACTTCATTTAATCCAAGTGACTCTTCACTCTAGAGATTCAAATGAATCCCCTAGTGAAATCTAAGTATCATCCATGGTTTTCCACATTAGTTCAAGTCATAAGGAATTTAGGGAGTTTTTCTAAGTCATTTGATATCCAACCTTTCTATAGGGAATCCAAGGGACTTCCCAATGTATTCTACTTCTTATACATAGTTATAATAATAATAATAATCCATTACTTTAAAATTAAACATAATATAATTTAAAATTTCAATCCAAGGCCACCACATTGGTTCATTTTTCATTAAAACCATTTTAACATTTTTTCCAACCCCACCATTTAATTCAATTAAAAATTATATTAAAAAAATTACAAGTCCATATTTCCTACAGGTTTCTATGATTTAATCTAGTAAACTCGCCTACCAAACAAACCATTTCATTGATAAGGGAATCCCTAAGACACTGAATTTAAATTACACCAATCCAAGGCATTAGCCTAACCAACCACTTTAAAGGTTTCGATAAAGGTCTATCCTAAAAAATGTTCTCAACTAGGTCCAAAGGAGTTTTCCAAGTCATAAAAGTGAATCTAAAAATTTAATTTAATTATTCATTCAAGTTTTTTATGAGTTGGAGTGACCACACAAACTAAAATGAGATATTATGGTCTGAATTTTAGGTAAAATCAATTAGACCACCAACCTTAACCTCGGATAGACCCACTAGACTGATACCATCCTTCAGTTTGATCCAAAAAGTGAGAAGTCAAAGAAGTAGGAAAATGCCCTGAAAATAGGTAATAACCCATATAAATGGTGAATATCTATTTGGAAATGAAAAAAAAAGAATAAAGGAAGGATTAAGACTCTTATAATTACCTTGTCCCTTTTACCACCTCAAAGGGAAGAAGAATCAGCCAAGAAATAGAGTAGATCTACCTAAATCTAATGGGGTAGATATGGGCATGAGCTAGAATTAATTTTTTCTAAGAAACGGCCAAAAATGATGTAAAATGTCTTATGGGGTCTAAGGGAAAATTTTAATTTTTCACTTTTTATAAAGGTGAATGATATTATCAAATATTTTGATAAATATTTTCCTAACCGTTCTTTCCCCACTGTCCAAAACATGTATTCTCAAATTTTTATGGTGTAAAATTTCACAAATTGTGCACCCATCAAGTGAAATGTATCTGCAATTTACTGAAAAAAAATAATCATGGTCTCTTGGGATCCCTCACATGCTTTAAAAAACATGCACCTAAGAAATTGATTTCACATTGTTGGTGTGAACAGTTATCATGAACTATGTTCTAACTATCAACCACATTCTGCTTCCCCAAAATCCAAAACTCCAAATTACAATCCCGAAAAATGCTCCCTAGACTTATCCAAGATGATTAAGAACCTCTTGTACCTCAAAACTCATCCAAAACACCACTTTTAAATTTAAAAACTTTCTAAATTATGATCTTAACCTCAATTCAAAAACCATCCCATCCCCAAAATTAAAGATCAAGCATTCCTCAAAAACCGAACACTTGTATAGACACAAGGTTTTACATAAGTGTTTATCAACTATGTGATGATGGAAATAAATTTTTATTTCAAAATAAATTAGGTGTTTCTAGAAATTCCAAGGTTGGAATAATTATTATAAAAGGTGAAAGAACAAATTAAAACTTGTTTCAAATTGGTAACTCGTCCAACTCATGCTATGTGAGTACCAAAAATGATAATGGCATATGGTATAAGAGACTTGGTAACCTCGAACAGGGAAATATTAGAAATATATCCAAGTATAAATTAGTGACATATATTCCCAAACTCAATAGAGAAAGAGATTTTGTTTTTATACATTTAAAAAGGGGAAGATGACTCAAATGATGTATAAGAGTATGGACATATAATCTACAGGACCCTTGGAACTTATATATTTTGATGTTTGTTGTCCCATGAGGAATGATTCAGCAAAGGGTGATATCTACGTCATTAAATTCATATATTACTACAACCATATGATAAATTTTCTATTCATGAAACACAATTTAGAGGATATTCAAATGTACAATGTTTTCAAAAGACAAATATAAAAATATATTAGTGTTTACATAAAAAGATTAAGGTCAAACAATAGAAAAGAATACAAAAGTAGTGATTCTAAGATATACATATAAATTAATGGGATAAAAAATCAATATAACATAATATAAACTCTTATCTATAATAATGTGACTGAAATAAAGAACATAAGTATTTTTGAAATGGGTAGAACCATGCTAGCTACGCATAAGCTTCCAATGTTCTTTTGGGGAGAGATTATCTAGACCATTTTGCATATCCAAAACAAGTTCTTGTTAAGAACTAAAACTCATGATAATCCATATGATAAGTGAAAAATCAAAAAATTAACTTTAAAATAATTAAAATTCTTTAGAATCCCCTATTACATGAAAATCAAGAACAAAAATCTCGGGAAGTTGTAAGAAAAGGCTAAAGAAGGCATCTTTTGGGGTATATTTCAAATGGATTTGGTTAAAAATTCTAGGTAACAAAACCAGAACAAGGTTATGGAATGATAATATGTAAAAATAATCAAAAAAACAAAAAAATATATATTCTTATTGAGGATGATAATAAATTTTCTAGGGCTGAAAACTTGCAGAATTCAACAAAATAGATTAGTGAGAAAGTTGTAATAAAGTAGGTTGTGGTTGAAATTGACTCAAATGTTACCATTGATCAAGTAGGGATTTTTAATTATGGTTAGAGGCATCAAATTATGTAGAAACATTCTTAATTTGATAATATTATTTTCTAATAGAATTCACCTATCCAAACCTGAAAAAGGTTTAGGTTAGAGAACCAAACTGCACTTATTTCACATATTGAGACTCATAATGTTGTTGAAGAAATTGAGAATGATGGGTCAATTTATTTAAGGAATAAATAGCATGATAAAATATATAAAAAAATCACTTTTGATCTTGTATCAAGAGTATATGATAACAATGTCATTATCACCAAGTGTATTTTCTTAAATAAGTTGAATGAGAGAGGTGAAGTCACATGAAATAAATCATGGATGTTGTTTAAAGGTTACTATTGAATATAAGGATTTGAATTTGAATAATATTTTTCATAGAAATTATTGAGACTATTAATTTGTTTTTAGTAGTGGAAACAAACTAAATACATAAGATTTATCAAATAGATGTGAAATCTTCTTATCTTAATGGTGAGTAAAAAGAGGATGTGTTCATCAAAAATCCTAAAGGATTTTTCATTGAAAATGATACGAGAATTGTAAGTAATCTCAAGGAGGATTTATATGGGTTGAATTAGGCCCTACGATCTGGGTATTCCAAGATTGATGGATTCTTGGGAAGCATGGAGTTTTCAAAGGGCATAATTGACAGTAATATCTATGTAAAGGAGTTGTCCACAGGTACTCTTATTGTTATAGTATATGACGATGAAAAGATTTTTGTAGGTGACAAAGAGTATCACTATGAGGAATTTTCTAAGTATACTAAAATACATTTTTAAATGTCCATGTTGGGTGAGATTTCTTACTTTATATGGATACAAGTCATAAAAGGAGTTGAACATGTTTTTTTATATCAAGAAAAGTACTCTAGGGAATTAATAAATCTATTTGGAATGAATGAATGTAAAGGGATATCTAATCATATGGTTTTTATATCCAAACTATCTAAGTATAATTTTGTGATGATTCTAAATCAAAGATACTATAGAGAACTAATTAGAATCCTTCTCTAGATTACAATTTCCAAATCAAACATTGTTTTCATTATGAAATTATGTGATATATTTCAGAGTGATCCCAAAGGGTCCTACCTTCTTGGATACAATAAAATCCTCAGATTCATCAGTAATACATTTAATTTCAATTTTCTCTATATATCTAGTTCAAAATTGACCTTATAAGGCTTCACATATGTCAATTAGGCTAGTGAATTTGTTGAAAGTAAGTCCACCTCAGGTGGCATATTTTTTTCTTTTTGATAGTTGTGAAGCATGTAATAGAAAGAATTAGAGATTGGTGTCATTAGTACAACTTAATTTGAGTACATTTCTATAACAAAGGACAAAACACATAGGATTTGGATGTAGGTTTCATTGGATGATTTGAGAGTTAAAGTTGACTGACCACTATGCATTTCCTATGAAAAAAATTGTTCTTGATGTCTTCCTAGGAATCTATTTCAATACTCAAGATCAAAACATATTGATATTAGGTGTCATTTAATTAAATAAAATGTGTAAATTGGTGATTTAAGACTTGAGTTTGTTAGAACTAGGGAACAAGTTTCATATATTTTTACCAAAAGAGAGGTTATATGAGTTGATTTTAAAACTTTATATTCAGCCTTCCCCTCTCACTGAAAAATGTGGGAAACATATACACTCACCACTAGATTTATATTATATTGAAAAATTGGGATAAATAGTTCCTTAACTTCGTATTAAAATGGTATTATGTGACCCAGTTGTTCAGTTGAAGCTATGGATAATGTTTAATGGGGAGACTCAAGGATATATGCACTAAGGGGGAGTTCATCTATGTTACTTGAACATATTTTCACATCAATGAGGGTTGAAATTATCTCAAAAGCATTACCTTATATGGTAGTATAGTGAAATACACTTCTCATATAAGTAATTCTATGATTTTATTATTCTCATCAAATTATTTAGAATATTTCAATGATGTTAGAAAAAAATCCAAAAGGGGAATTTTGTTGTGTCCTTTTATTTTTTGATGAATTTTTATGGGTTTTCATTTGTATCCAACTATTGTTGAGAATCATTAATGATTTTTTAGATGATTTTCATGTTTTTTGAAATGTTTTTAAGATGGTTTAATAGGACTATAGTGATCTTAATGAAGTTCAAAAAGTGTTTTCAAATGTTATTAAGTTTATTTGTATAGTATTTCTGAGAAACTTGACAAAGGACCAAGTGTAATCCTTATAATACCTAGTGTATGGATTTTTTTTCTCTTTTATATTCTTTTGTTTCAAACATTTTACTTTGAAATAAGGCCTTAAAATGGAAAATTCATGGAGATTAAGACTCTTTGAGCTGATCATTACATAACCCAAATTGATTTAAGAAATATTTTGTGTCGTAATTGTTTTCAATACACTTGTTTGATAAAAGTCTATGTGAAATGTGATAGTTATTGAAGGTTGGTGTTTTGAGGATCTAGAATTGAATTGTTCTTGATAAGTATTCATAAACTGGAAAATTTTGATTTGATTTGAAGATTTATTTAAATAAATAAATATTAAGTGTGATGATTTTGGAATTGGTTGGTAGTTCTGAAAACATGCATCACTGGTTATTTACACAGTGTTTAAAATATTAAAATAATTATAATTTATGATTAAACTCCAAACATAGAAGAATTGAGTTGGTTGGTTTTTCACTTCACATAATATGGCTTACTATTTTTTGTAGAGAGTATTTTTTTATAATCCTTTAAAAAAATTAGGCTTCAACCGAGCCATCCGGGCTAGGGGGAAGCACTATGGGAAGCCAAACTCAAGACCTAAAGCCAGCCAGCAAGGCTGAGAAAATGGATTTGAATCATTAGAGCACCTATGGGAGGCATGTGGGTAGCGGTGAGGTATCGTGTGGGGTAGAATGGTAGCTGAGTAGAAGCCCAACATAGGGTGATGCCAGGTAGTCATGTATGCGGGACCGGTAGCCAATTCTAGATAGCTAAATTCAGGTATTGTATTATAAATTAGAGGAAATACTTAGCATGTTTCTATGTGGGATATATTACGGTAGCTCCAGAATTAATTACAACCACCCAATATTTCCGCTGATCATCTCTTACCATCCAATATCCTGATCTACTTGATTAATTTCTTCCTAGCCATCTGATCAATGCTCCGCATCATGTTCTCTAGAAAGTATGACCCCGATATATTGTTTACCATTTATCCAAAATGTCGACAATTGAGTGAATCTAAGATTTTGAGCATTATCTGAGTGATTTGAAAATCCAAAGTTGATCAAAATCTTATGAAATTTCATTTCCATCATAAAAATAAGATCAAAATAAATAAATGAAGAATACATAAAAATATGAAATATCATTGAAGGTGATGTCTGTTGTTTCAAAACAAAGTAGATCTGAGTCCATGATCAATGTTTATAAATATAGAATCTTGCACCCATGAGAATTTTCTGAGTTAGTTTTTTAGAAGCTCTCATTTTTGGAGAAACGGATCATCATGAGTGTCTTATTCACAAAGTATTCTACGTAAATTTGTTTGCACAAAGAATAAGAATATGTTTGTCTTATGGATATGCAAAACATACACTCAAGTTTTTTGCAAAGAACTTGGTTCTGAAAAATAGTTTGAGAAGCATTGTATTACACATGATCATCTGGTTTTCATGAATATTTTGAGGAATCGAGAATAGTGAAAATATTCACTATGTTTCACAAAGTTGAAACACATAGATTCCACATACTGCATTGTGAAGGAAACTTTCTCATACTAGTGTAAAGTTATAAACAATGTATACATTACACTATATATTTTAGTGAAGAGGTCATACATAATAATCATTCACTCATATAGATTTTTGTGTAAGTTTCATAGAAACTATAACATGTATAAGTGTATGCTAATGCACACATGAAAGATGATACATGATATATAGTGTGTGTTTGGGTATGTTTGTATGAAGAATTGAGACAACATGTTTTAAGGACTCCTATACGAAGAAGTTTTAATAGTGGCCAGTAAATTTTAATAGACCATGCATTATTTACACATGCATGAAGTGTGAGATGATAATGCATTGTAAACCATACATGATACACATGTTGATATGCATTCATGGATAAGGTAAAGTGTGAAGGAAATTGAGATAGTGTGTTCATAGTGCCTTTGTGAGATTTACACAAAATAAAGGTTTCAATTACCCCTATATAGGTTTTTGCAAAGGCATACCAAAGGTACTCACTTATAGGGTTTCACTATATATACATTGTGTGTGCATGGTAGAATTATATACTTGAATAAATAGGATTAAAGGAATACACAGTGTTGTGAATTTCTTATTTCACAAAGAAGATACATAAGTGGTGTGAATAATTACATGCATTAGATATTTTCATGTGATGATAAGAATCACATGCTTATAGAACACATGATCTTGATGTGTGTAATAGTTGAGTTGAGTTGAAGTAATATTTTTTAGTGAATAAAAGAAGAATAAAACTGGTTGTTTATTGATAAATATTCATTTTCTCATTCTATTATTATAGTGAGTTGAATTAGAAGTTTTATCATTTTCAATTCATTTGAGTATATAGAGGTGAATTTTATACAGTTTTTTTTATTATATTTAGTGGTAGTCGAAGATTTTAGTTGAATTGAGAAAGTTCGGTATCAGTTTATTCTCAGTGGATCAAAGAAGAATATTAGTTTTGTGATGCAGTGAAAGTTTTAATATCTTATGATCTTTCTCATTATGTTTGTTTTGTGTTTGTGGAACACAGTTGGGATTACAGTATAAAGAAAATTGGTGGGATTATAGTATAAATAAAACTAGTAAAATGTTGGTATAATTTGGTAAAATGTTCACACCTACCCACTATGGTTTTAGGGTGACACATGACCAACCCACTTGTAATTGTTAATTGATTCATAGTGGAGAATATGTGTCTCAGATCATCCCGAAAAAATCAGGGATGTAGTCACCCACATCGAGGGGTGAAACTTATAAAAATAATGTGTATTTTACTTCATTTACTTTCTATCTTACATGTGGTATAATTTTGTTTGTAAATAGGGAAGATCAATTCACTCTAACAAGTGAAGAGGTTAGAATTAAAAAAGGGATAAGAGAAAAAGAAAAGAAAATTTGTTAAAACTTGTGTACATTAACCCCCCCCCCTCTCAATTTACCTACATGATCCACTAGGCACTTCAATCATAAGTCTTTGATGTGGTGAATGTATGTCATTCTATAAACATGTGACTTTGGTGATAAATTTACTAATTTGAGTGTGAGCCCATGAAGAACCAAATGTAAGTATATGATTAATCATAAGTTTTTCATAATAATTATTCCCTAAGTGTAAGCCTTTGAATGTATATTTTAATACTTCAACACTTGGAAATACATTAATTTCTGCTAGATAAAAAATCAAGTTTCCAAAAATTTAATATTTTGAATAAATTAAAACAGATGGTGAAAAAAATCATCGATGATTAAAAAACAAGAATTAAATTTTGATTTAAGAAATAAGAATAATCCATGATACCAACATGATAAATAACATGATACTTTATGAGATCAACCAAATTAATACGAACTAAGATGAGTATGATTCATTTTATGAATAAAATCTAGATATTAAATAAAAAATTTCATTGGGGTGATGTTGCGTTGTTCTTAAGATCCTAAATCACTTTATAATGAAGCATTAAGACAAGTTTATTTATTTATATGAGTTTAAAATAATGTTGGGAAATCTATATCATGCTATAAGATGGTGAAATATTGAGATAGATCAAGTTGATTCAAATAAGAGACAACTAAAGAAGATAAGTTTGTCTACTATTCTTATTGTATCTCAAACAGGAATAAGAAGTTATCACATTGGATTTCTATATATAGAGTAATTTTTTTCATCTAAGTGAAATCATCATAAAAATAGGCTTTACATGGATAAATTTATTGAGAAGTGCAAATAAAGTATTGGGAAACCAAAAAATGGGAATTATATAATCATTCTTTTTGGTAGAAACCATAAAGTCTTCTTAGTTTTCCTTTTATGGATACTAAGTTTGATGGGATCCATTAAATCATCTAAAATGAATGATTTTTTAAAATATTGATTCTAATAGTATTATGTGATTGGGATAAGAAAATTGGTGTTGTTAGAAAAGCATTGAGTGAGTGTGATAAAAATATTGAGAAGAAGAATAAGAGAGCTCAATGTGTAAAGTTAAAATATTATCATTAACATATATTTGATCTCAAGAATTTTATGAATGAGATTTTAGGTTTGGAATAGATAATTGGATCCACATTAGATACTACAATAAGTGAGTGTGCTCTCTAGAATACTCTAAATTCTTATGAAGAATACCTTCATCAGTTTCTGAAGTAACACAGAGTTTCAAGTGATCTTTATCATTTGTTATAGATCATTATAACTAGTGATATGTTGAGTATGACCAGTGGGTTGTTGTGTAATGGTAAAATCTTCATGCTATGAAACTATAGATAAAAGGTGATTCCTCCCTTCCCATTGTAAGTTGGTGATTGACTTATAGTGGAAAATCTATATCCATAGTGATTACTATATTTGGAAAGGAGTAAGGTCATACATTGTGGTTGATCCTTATAAAAACTAATGTCTACCTTATTCTATTTATTTTTTACATTATTGTATAAGGTTGAGAACATAATATTCTTATAATAGAGTAATTCTCTAACCAGCAGAAGATTTTTATTAGAATAATAAGAATAAATAGTAAAAATAAAAGTCTACAATGATTCACCCCCCCCCCTCAGTGTAGTCATATGATCCATTGGATCTAACACATTTCTCATCATTATATTTTATTATTTATTGAATCTCATAATAAATCACACCCACAAACCCAAAGGTTTGGTGTCTTTGAATATTATATTCACAAAATACTTATATTCCCATAGAATGAAAATTTCTTCCCCAACTACATTACACTTGACTCCCTTATAGACATATCATAAGTTATAATCTTCTTCAAAACCTAGAAAATGGAAACATGAGATAAATGTGAGATCAAATGCTTAGTTAGGGGTAAAATATAAGAGATATCAACTAAATCAACATAGGTGGTCATAAATAAGTTCACAAAAAATAATCATAAAATTAACAAGTAATCATGAGAAAATAATCAAAAAATCAAACCCAAAATACTAAGATGAAATGTCCCAACCCACCAAGGACCCACCCAGGATGGAAGTAAGTTGAGTGTGCCAACCCAATCCCACCTCTAATAGGATAGGTATAATGATTATAATTGACAAGGTATATCACATAATATGGGAGGCCTTAGAATATATCAACCTACAACATGCCCATATCTCCAATGCACAAAATAACCAAAAAAATTAGTAGTATATATAAAAACAATTGAACTGTATACATTTCATGTATGATACATCACATGGTAAGTACATCACCACATATGTAAAAAACCATATGAATTGTACATATGACAAAGTCTTCGAACCCTTTGAACATAGAACAATGGAAAGTACCTTATTATGGTCGGGACTCTTGAATTTGTCTCTAACTATAATAGTCACTACCACTAATAAGGACCAAAAATAACTACTAATAATCACCAAGTATCAGCACCAAACAAGTTAAATCAGCTCGGTATCAACACATACCACCTTTACACTATCTATCATCTACAAAGACATGCCACATGTGGGAAAAACCTATTAAGGGGTTAGTATAAACATAATTATTAGGAAACCCCAAAACCACAAAGGAATAATAATAAAAAAAATCTAGATCAACTCCAAAATAGGAGGGTAACTTGAAGGAAGATAAGAAAAATCTAGATATGTGGTATTACTAGAAGTCTTGAAAAAATAACGAAGTACCAGTCATCTCAACTCTAATCCAAAAAGGATCATACCTCACAAGAAACTAGGAATTATCTGAGTATAAATAGGCTCACTAAGTCTAAAATCAATAGCCCAGCTATAAGTTGCATCTTGAAAAACTAATGTGTGTCTATGGTGTCACAGTGCTTGAGGTATCTGAACTACTTAGACTTTGTAGCGTCTACATTGCTACTGTAAACCATAAAGGGGTGCCACTCTTCATTGAAGTATATGTACTAGTTGATGGTGTACATCACCCTAACATCCAAAAATAACATTCCTTTAATCCAAATATAGGGGGTCCCAATACATTAAAGATATTTCATCACCATATATCTCAACTATAGATGAATCAACCATAGAAATATACCTAACATCACCTCATAGAAAAGATAAATGGGGATCCATGCCTCACATAAGTATATGTATTAATTGGGGGAGTACCAACCCTGATAGAGGACTCACACCTATTAGAGCAGTTCATGTCAAATGAATCAGTTTCTAACTTTATGGATAGAAGACTCACGCCCTGAGTGTGATGGGGAATACTGAACTCTATCAGTTGTGGGGGGACCCATACCTATTTTATATTAAGGAGTACTGAACTTAGTACACAACTACTCAGTAAGGGAATATCTTCAATCATCACGAAAGTTATTTTCTCTTTCTCATCTCAAGTAAATACCTAAAAGAAAACATGCATATGCACTATGTGAGTCTTTCCAATCCTCTATACCCAAAACATTTTCTCATTTGAAGGTTTCCCTACCACATGGGATAGTGAATCCATAAACCACTAACATTCATATTGAAATGGTTTGTTTCCACAGTTACCCTCAGTGGTATTACTTCACTCCACACCCTTAAAGAGTGTTCTTGATGGTTTTTATATGATAACTACCCATATAAGTTACACTCCACCATTATGTGCTTCACAAATATTTTACCCTATCATGATAAGAGATGAAAGACATAATGATCCTCAATATCTATGGAAGCTTCTCTATCATCTTCTTATAACAATACCTGAGTGCCAATATTAAAAACTCATGTAATATAGAAAACAAGAGCCTTCTTACTCAAACCTATTCACAAACATTCATGAGAATTCTCCATCCACACATCGATCTCCAATAATTTTTCAACCACTATTAAAGATAAATTTGTTGTGTTTCCATTTTTTTTAAGAGGTGGTGCCTCAGTCAAAGACCAAGGCATAATTTATTGATTAAAAAGAAAGGGAGATACAAAAGTCTGAAATATGGAATCATATTACAATCCTTGTGGAAGAAAGGGAGCGATTCGTCAGGCAAATCATCCAACCAGGTAAAAACCTTATTGACTCCCTTATTGGCAAGACTATCGGCAACCATGTTCTCTTCTCAGAAGATATGAGTGGCAATGTAGTTCAGATCCCTGAACGAGTCAAGACATTTTATCCAACGAGAGGTAAGCGGCCAAGCAAGGTGAACCACCCCTTTCTAGATAGCTTGGACAACAGTGGTTGAATCACATTCAATCCACAGGTTGCGCCAACCCTTTTGCTTTGAGAAATCAACCGCATGAATGAATCTGAGAATTTCAGCTTCCAAAGTCGAGGCTGTATCACATCCACCAAAGAAGAAACCAAGGAATTTTCCAAGAAAATCTCTGAAAATGGCACCACAGCCTGCCGGGCCCGGGTTTCCTCTGGAGGCGCCGTCAACATTCACTTTGATCCATCCTGGAATCGGGGCTTGCCAGAAGACCTCAAAGGTACGTCGGGGTAGCCTATAAGAGCCCGCAATTCGAAGCCGGCGGAGAATCTCAAAATCACCAACAGAGTTGTCATATTTATTATCATTGCACCAAATATTATTGGGTGGCCCAGTCCACCACAATCCAAAGTGGGTGTTCCTAACCATTCAGATAACTTTGATCTATCAACTCTAGACCCCAAGATAACACCAACTAAACTAGAGTGATCAAAAACTACAACCACCTAAAAACATTGTCCTCTACTTAATAAAAAGGGTTTTCATGTGATGGGAATTCCCAAAAAGATCTATAGGACATACCATAATAAGTTCTATGCTCCACTAGGTTAGTCCTCACTTTGGATGTTCATTGGTATATCTATTATGAACACTAGTATAATCCCACTATCTTCCTGGGGAATTGGATAACATGCTCCCAACATTCATGAAAAACTCATCATGCCCATTTTTTAAAAACAACTGGTAATGAAAACCACTAAATCGACATGACCATCATATTCCTCTCACACAATGGAGTAGTGTGGGGACTCGACCATAAATCAAAGTTAAGAAATGTATTCCACTCTACACAATAATCAATTTCCCTAAAGATAGTTTCTCATGAACCTCCTCCATTATCTGTACATAGAGAATTTTTATAAAATCATTAACCACCATGCCATTATTATGCCATGCTTATCTCAGAAACCACTACAGCCTCAAATTCATGAAGTATAATTGTTACACCATGTATCCATAACTCATGCTATGAGAATTTTCTATACATCGTGTACTCTTATAGTAAGACTATATCAATTAAAATAATGCCTAATAAGATCCTCTGAAAACCAATACAAGGAAATATTTGGTTTATAGGTTACCTAAGCATTAATCCCACTTGGAAACACTTGATTTTTATCTCTATAATTCAATATGATGTATACATCAGTCTCCCATCGAGGGATAACTATGTGTATCCCTTAGAAAAAAATCATGCATTACTTTATATTCATAGGAAGTGAATTCTCATCCATGAATATAGAACATAAATATATTCCAACCATCTAATGGATAACTAACTAGAACTTATTGAGATTTTGATCTTCTTATTATTACTAAGGGAATCCTAATCACTATTTAAGGTGTAGCTCACATCATTTACTCAATTATTTTTCATAAAGTAGTACTCTAAATGGTTTGAAAATCCATACCAAAGTATGAACCACTAGTTATCATCTTTTCCATTAAGTAATCTATTAAAATACCTCTTTCTATGCTAAGGATAAACTCACTTCACTAAAAGGGATGAGTAAAAATGTTTTTTATCAGTGGAAATTATCTAGTTAACCACATTCTGGCTAGATTTTCCATTGGAATATCCAACCCTCAAACACACATTGCAATACGGATATATTACACCTATGTCGACCAGTATGAGGGTCTTTATAGTGAGGAAACAAATTGTACATTGATTCATATAGAACCTAACTACAACCATTCATTGTTCATATTAACCTATATCTCTAACTCTTGGTACTACATACTTGATAACAATTATACAAAGGTGGTGACTGTGGGAGTGGATCAATGAATCATCCATCTCCAACTACTCTTCCACCAATTATACTTCTTCTAAAAATCTCCCTGATACCCAACTGGGCCACATCATGTAGGTCTTTTATCTTGACATTATCTTCAATATGAATTTTCGTCCATATAAATAAGTTGTCTTTATTTAGATGAAATGGTAACCTTATCCAACAAACATGGTGTATCTATTCTAAGAATACTCAACTGTAAATCCTATATCAAGGGACTTCAGTATAAGTGGGGTTATATAAAAATTAATGCCTAGCTTGAAATCCCTTCCTCCATAATCTAAATTTGAACCAATGAGTTTGAATAATACCATTGTGAAATAATTCTAAGGAATAACTCTTGATGCATACTTGGTTACAGTCATTCTTCCCCATGGAGGATCCATCATCCTCGAATAAATCCCCAAATTGAACAAGGGATCAAACTCTAACCATGGAATATAATTCCCATTATTATTTTGATAAAAACATTATCTAATGAGGTATCACTGTTTAATATAATTATACCAATGAAAGAATCATTATCTAGTTAGTGGCAGTATAAATTAGACAAAAACATAAGTCTTAAACTCCAACTAATCCTCTATTACATGAAGATTAGGCTCACCTCATAAACCCCTGAGGCCTCTATCATTGTAAAACATACATAATACTCATCCTATGAGTATTCATATCCAAATCAATGAGAACTACCAATGGTTATATAAGAATATCTTCACTAATCACAATGGTGATAGAAAATACCCCAAATTATGGGCAAGGATATCTCTCAACTGAGTCTTCAAAATAATTTTTGACACTCACTAATTAGTTATCAGAGGCCTAGTTACAGTCATGGTCTCACCATAACCATGTATCTAAACATGATATCTCTATCTATGGGTATAACATTTGATTATGTAGGATTAACCCATAAAGATTAGATAAAATCCCAATTATTTGACATTAATAAGGATACAAAATATCATAACTAACCACTATATGATACATGTACCAACTTTATTGTACCCTTAAATGATTTCTTAGATCTATGGTCTGACTAAAAAATTATCATAGTTCTATAAAAATGATACATAATCCAATGAACCTATACTAATTTCCTTATTTTAATAACCAAACTCAATACCCCCTTGATATTGTTATCCTAAATTCCCAAACTAGTACTCATATAACCAAAAACTCCAAACTTTATCCCTAGTAATCAACTGCTCTGATTCTAGTCTAACATAACCCAGCCCATTGGGGTCCCACTTGGGTGAGTAGTAAGCTGATTTTTTCCACCAAAAACCCACATCTAATAAGCCATGGGTTGGTTAATAGAACTGAGTAGGCATGTCACAAAATATAAAAGTATTTAAATTATATCAAACAACAACCAACACATATCTCTAATATATAAAATAACTTTAATCACCAACAATATATATATAAACAACTCAATTGTATATAGTGAATGAATGATAAATCACATTATCATAAAATCTCCACATAGGTAAAACACTATAAGAACTATACATCTGATAAGGATTCTAAACAAATAAAACATGGAATAAAAAATAGATCTTACTCATGGTAAGGACTCTCGGATCGTTCTATGACTGCAATGGTAACCTCTACCAACATGAACCAATGATCACCACCTAAAATCACCAAGTATCATCTCCAAAAAATCTTCACCAGCTCTATATCCACCTACACCACCTCTACACTATGTATCATCTATATATACACAACACATGTGAGTAAAAATATCATATAGGATTGAGTATAAATGTTCTCGGTAGGACACCTATAAATAAAAAAATAAACAAGTCAAATAAACTCTAAAACTAAATGTTAACCAAAATAAATACAAGGAAAATCCATATATTCCCTATAAGTAGAAAACTATAGGATATAGAGAATTCCCATTCATATCATTTGTAATCCAAAAAGGATCTTATCCCATAAGAAACTAAGGATTATTTGAGTACTAATAGGATCACTACGTATGAAGTCAATAGAACAACTATAAGTCACATATCAATAAACTAAGGGGGTCCTAAGGTGTTAGAGGCTCAAGGTATAGGAACTACTCAGCCTTTCTAACTTCCAAATTTCCACCAGAAACCAAAAAGGAGGATTTGATCCTCTCTGAGGTATGTGTGTTTGTTGAGGGGGTATAGTACCCTAACCTTCATAACCAACATTACTTTGATCTAAAAATTGGGATGTATTAATACATAAAATAGAGTACTGCTCTGCACATCCTAGTAATAGATCAATCATCCTTATAAATCTACTCATCGTCACCTCATAGAAAATTTAATAAGGGGCCCATGCCTCTCCAATATCTATGCACCAGTCGAAGGGGTTATGAACCCTAGTATAGGACTTGTTCTTAATCAATTGATTTACGTCAGATTAGGGAGTACCAGACTCCATGGATAGAATAATCATGCTCTGATTATGTGGGGTAGTACCAAGATCTATTAGTTGTGTGGTGGGACCAACACCACATCATCATCGTGGGAGTGACACCATTATTGATTGGGCATTCCCACAACCAAAGTATATGGGGGAGTATCAAAATCTAGGAAGAATAAAGTGGACCTGCAATATTTCACTCACATGATACAAGGAGAGTACCTAACCCAATTTCTTCTCTAATAATCTCACCTAAACCAAGTTATCGGTCCTGTGGAGCTAAGAACACTAATCTACCCAAATCACATTTTTTCTCACCTTTGATTCCAAATAAAGATGAACCATTATATTTTATGTGGGAAATATCTTAAGAGAGACTACTCATGTTCTCCAATTTTAGTCTCATGTAAGGATATATGAAAAGATACTAAGGCTGGAAAAGTTCATGACATATACTATTGGGGTACATGGTGTGTAGCCCATCGTTAGTTTTAAAGTCATGTATTAATGACCACATGGCATGTGTAAGTCTAATTACACATAGTGTATATCAATGTACAAAACTTGTGGATATAGTTGTGGTCTTTGTCATATATTCCTAATGCATGGTTCCATGTCATTTCAACATACACAGTGTGTTCAAGATGGTGCATAGCATGTGATGTTCGTTGAAGTACCATGTGTGTACCACTAGTTGGACGGTCATGTAGTCCCAAACATCATGACATGTAGTCTATCCCTACTTACAATTTGGTCCACCTAGGTTAGTTTGGGCATGTAATTTTCCATCCAACTTAGTCTTAAATGGAAATTAATTTCATATTGACTGCATAGTGTATAAATCCATACCACATTTCATGTGATACTTATAATCTTCTTAAACCCTATTTCTATAACCCAATGCAATACATGGTGTCTTTTTCTCTAAATTACAAAATGTGTAGTAATTATTTCTCTATATTTATAAGATATTTTGATTTATTCAATGGGAGAGGAGTTTTAAATCCCCAAAATAAATATAATAAAAATGTGTATTTAGGTGTAAATTAAATAAAAATTCCCCAAATGGAATTTTAGGTACCAATAATATCAATTAAAAAGAGATATTAAGAGATAACCCATTAAATTTACTTTTTCTTCCATAGACACGTTCTATAAAACAACCCTTGCTTAATATACCATAACATTACATAATTTTTGTGGAATACTTAATACATTATGCAAAAAAATGCCCAAAGATTGCATTAGTTTACTACCTTTGGAAACATTGAAACATAAACACTGGTACATAAGTGAGATACATTATCTCCCACTAGGTTATTTATGACTAATACCCTTCTTATACACATTATACATAAACATATCTTCATAAATTGAGGAAAGGGTACATAGAAAAGAGAAATCTTAGATTCTTAGTAAGGGTAAACAAGGAAGATATGTAAGCATAGACATGAGTATAAAGGTATGAGAATGTGAACATAACATTAAAAGGTAATACCCTATATATAAAAGATCATAAACATGAACCATGGAATAATTATTTTCAGTTCATAAGACATGAATCATAAGGGAATCAAGATCATAAGACATTAAATCGTAACATAGGAATAATACAAGGAATTGTGGCAAACACAAGAAAATAAAATGATTTCCATAGTAGTCAAGGAATCGCTACCAAGACCATATTAGTAATTAAGTTTCACTCCAATGACCATATTAGTAATCAAGGTTCACTCCTAATACCATCTTATTGGACAAATTTCTTTATTGAACCGAGTTCACTCCCCATTCCAGCCATGTCCATCTCAAGAGATATAAATATTTTCCCAATGAATTAGAATGAGATATAGGTATCACCCATATCATAATGAAATCATACATATGTGTTCCAAAATATCATAAACAATCATATCATAACCTATGAAATTAAATGGGTATCATAAACATGTAATCATATCATAACCTATGGAAAAGAGACATATTTCATAATGATTTCATAAAAGCATAACCCATGAATTGAAGTTAATTTTATAAGAATATAACCCATGAAATATAAATGGGTTTCATAAACATATAACCCATTAAATATAAATTGGTTTTATAAACATATAACACATAAAATATAAATCGGTTTTATAAACATATAACCCATGAAAGAGAAATGGGTTTTATAAACATCATGTCATCAAAACATAAACCATTTAGAGAAAGTATATGAATGGAACCCTTGGATCATATCCTCAGTAATGAATAATTAACACAAAAAAATTTCATCTTATATTTAAAATAATTTAGAGATATCCCTTAAAAAAATTTCTTGAGAATAATATATTTTATTCTTTGAAAAACACTTTTTAATACATAAAACATTTTTTAAAACCTTTTTCATTGAAAATAGATTTGAAAACTTATAAAGGAATATTTTAAAACCATAAATCATTCTAAAAATCGTTTTTCCTAGAAAATTATCTTAAAATATAATTTTAAAAACGTTTCTGAAATATTTTTGAAAACATAGTTTTTAAATAAAAAAAATTTCCGACCGAAAAGAGAAATAAAGTCAAATTTTCTTAAAAATAATTTCTTAATTATATTAAGTAAAAAAGAGTGGAAATGGAAATAATATATAAAGATGTCACAACTAACTATAAAAGAATAAAATTCATGAGTTTTCTTGAAATATGGATCATATTATTTCATTAATGAAATCAAAATCATAAACAATCTCGATAAATGATGGGATTTTTGAAATAAGCTCTTACCACTTGGTAACATTGAATCATACTCTACATGTAATAAAATTAAATTAAATGAAGCTTAAAATATCATTAAAATAAGTATATTTATGATATAACAAGTAAAATGGAATTATATACACTTTTTAAAAGAATATAGGTGCATAAGAAAACATTTGTCTCAAGGAAGGCAAATTGTGACAAAATTATTATACTGATTTGGTAACTTTTGAAACATAAACCCCGTGAAATTGAGATCATAAAAGGTATTAGTAAATAACCATAAATTTAATTACAATAATCGTATAATATATCCATGGTCAGTATATACACCACACAAAATAAATAAATTGTTAATAAGGTATAAATCTCACAGAAATAAAAGTGATACAATAAGACCCTTGCCTTATGTCTTGACACTCTCCATACTCATTAAAATATCCTGTATAATAAATATAAGTTTATAATACATCTAAAAAAGAACCATATTATTATATATCATACCATATATGATTTTTTTATGACTTTATATTACCCATTTATTAATAATTTCATGTTAATGTTACGTTTCAGGTAATATCTGTATTGTTGTTTGTATGTGTTTTGACATATTATTCTTGATCCTCCTACTTAGATAATTATTTTATTATTTAAATAATTTAAAAAATTACAATTATCATATATATTCAATATATAAATATTTATAAAATATTGTAAAATATAGAAATATGAAATATTATTCATGAAGATGGCAGGTCGTGCGTACGCATGAGCGTTTTTTCCGTTTTATTGCGTATTGAAAGAAAGTAAGTAAATTAAATATATGTATACATATATAAAATATAATTAAATTGTAATTATTATATTATATATATCATATAATTTTACTAAACACATCCTCATTAAATTCCAATTAAAGTGTGAATGAATCGCGTCGCTTTGAGGAGGTGGTAGTCTACATGTCCACAAATGAAGTTATTGTATTTATATAAATGGAAACTATGAAGGTGTGTGTTATATAATAATTAAAAAAGAATAAATAAAACATAAATATCATATATATCATATAAAATCATAAATTCCTTCATTATTCCTAACCTAGAAAGGTGGTAATGGAAGAACGGATGACATCGGTTCGTGAGGCGATATTCCGCCGTACACACGAATGATGATTGTGTATCCCATTTCATGGAAGTGTGTGTGATTTTAGGTAAACCCATTAATATAATATCATCTAAATTTATTGAGTATACTGAGTTTATTATGTAATCATGTAATAAAAAAAATTTAGGGGGTGGATAAAGAAAACAAAACAAAAGAGCTTGTAGAAAATGTGACATCTTCTTTAGGTAACTCCTCTTGGTTTGAACCAAAGGGATTCCTTGGATATATTTATTACCAAATGGAGGACTCTAGGATGAATATAGGTAATTTTGGATAATATTTGGGAAGTTTTTTTGTTATTCAAATTTCTTTAGAGGTGTGAGTAGGTGAGGGATGGTGAGTTCCCCTTTATAGTGGAGGAGGAGTGAAATTCTTGTAAATATAAAAAGGAAAACACTATTGAGAGGTATCCCTTACATAATGTGCCTCCAATAATTGTCCATTTTCGACCCAATATGCTAATAGGTATAAATATGTCCATAAAATATATTTTTTACATGTTTATAGGTTATTTTTTTACTTATTTTAAAGTTTAACGATTAAGTAATCTTGTTTTTACCTTAATCGTTGTAATTAATTTTAAATGCTTTCAATAATATTTTTGGTAAAAAAAGTTGACATTATTAGAAATTAAAAATTATTATGATTCCAAATATTTAATATATTTTTTCAAATTCTAATCATATAATTATTATAAATTAATTTAAAATTAATCTCGCAGACGTGTTGTGATTGTGGGTTTTTAAGCGAAAATGTTTAAAAGTTTGAAATGCTTCTATATCCAATTTCAATGTGAAATTTCTTACAATGAACTAAATTGTATTAAATTATATAAATTTATCTAATTAAACTTTAAAACCAAATTAAAATACAATTTAACAAAATAAATAATTTATATGAAAAAAAAGTTTTGAATTAAAATTCGGTATTCTTCACTATTTATCCAAAAATGAAGTTTTTTTGAAAAAAATATATAAAATTAACCCTAATATAATTTTGAAAATGGAAATTAAAAACTGAAGTTTATTTTATAAAATTAAAGTTCTAAAATTTTATAATATTAACTTTATTATTGTTCATATAAAGACATAAAAATCAGTTCATTTGAGAAAATAGTATTTTCAAACATACAAAGAATATACCAAAAAATTATATGTTTTATTATCAATGTATTTTATTTTTATAAAAACATTATAAAAAACATTTAAAAATTAGTTATTACTATTCATATTACTAAGTTCAATGTCTATGTTATAACTATCTTATTTAAATAATTAATATAATAAAATGATGTTTTGTAGAAGTTCAGTGTTGTGTGTAATGAAATCCAAGTTGGTGTTGCATGTAGCACAATATTATCTTGGTTTCACATATAATGAAATATTTACTTGGTGTAGCATGAAACTCAAGATATCAAATAAAATTAATTTATTCAAAATTGGTTCATAAAAACTTGGGGTGTTACGGTCAACCCCCCTTAAAATGAATTTTTTCCTCAAAATTCATCATTCTGATAGAAATAAATAACGATATTTCTGCCTCCTAAAATCCTCAAGTTATCACATAGCTTCCTCTAACTAGTGATTTCTCCACAACACTTTGATCAGGTGAGTGGTCTTGTTTCATAGAAATTTCTCTGTACAATCTAGAATTTCAACTAGTTGTTCATTATAAGAAAGATCATTCTCCATTGGTATGGCCTTTGAGTTTAGTACATGTGAAGGGTTAGGTATGTACTTCATCTGAAGATATACATGGAACACATCATGGACTTAAGAGATATTTGTATGAAGTTCCAAGGGATATGATACCATCCTGATACAATCAAGAATTTCAAAGGGACCAATATGCCTAAATCTTAGTTTCCCTTTCTTCGTGAATATCATAACCTTCTTCTAGTGAGAGATTCATAGAAAACCCTTCTTGCTAACTTCAAATTATAGATCACATTAATGATAATCAGTATAAATTTTCTGTTGAATATGTGCTGACTTGATATATTGTTGAATGGTTCTAGCCTTCTCAGACATTTCTTCAATGATCTCAGGTCCCAATATATTTCTTTCTCCAACTTCATCCCAGCACGTTGGAGCTCTATATTTCTTCTTATGGAGGGATCCATAAGGATCCATATTAATAATTGAGTGAAACCTATTGCTATAATAAAACTCAACTAGAGGAAGGTATTGATCCCAAACACCTTTAAAATCTAGAGAATAATATCTCAATATATCCTCTAGGTTTTTAATTGTTATTTCAGATTGACTATATTGTTGTACCTCTCAAACCCCTCGAGGTTTAATTTTCATGATCACAATCACCCTCTTATGTTTCTAACATTGTTTTAAGTGTTTTTGGATGATAGTCATTCATTTAAGGTGCCAAGGATTTGGGCCAAGAAGGCCAAGAAGGCAAAAAGGCCAAACTGGACTGAAATGCAGTCCACCGGCCAACCGGTGGCTTCACCACCGGCCAGCCGGTGGCACCTGGGAAGAAGGCTAAGCTTCTGCCTCAGCACCGGCCAACCGGTGGCCTTGCACCGGCCAGCCGGTGGCCCCCTGCCCAAACAGTTTTAGCTACTGCCTCACCACCGGCCAGCCGGTGGCTCTGGCACCGGTCGACCGGTGGACCCTGGAAAAGAATCCAATGACTTTTTGCAAACACCGGCCAACCGGTGGCCCTGCACCGGCCAGCCGGTGGACACAGTCAAACTAGCCGTTGGGCTGTTGACCAGCCTATCCACTTGGCTCCCAACGGCTCCGAAGACCTCTCCAACGGCTCCGAAGCCTCCCCAAGGGTTCCTAGCCTATAAATAAAGGCCAAGGAAGCCCCGGACACCCACCCGGAACTATACGGAAGCCCACGGACACGTTGTTCATCATTTGGCGTACCTCCGGCGACTTCCTTCAAAGGAACCTCAATAGCTCCAACAACTTCCACATCCAAGGAGCTCCACTCAAGAAGCTTGGGAGTGCACGTCTTCAACTCCATTCATCCAATTGGCGCCCAAGTCTTCCCAATCACGGTTTTTCTTGTTTTATATATTTTGAGCTTAAAATTGGGTTTGTGCCTACAAACCCCAACCCTTTTCTCATCCTCCCTTTCTTTTGGGTTTCACACCACCATTAAGGTGTGAAGAGGTTTCTTCAAGCCTTTCCTTTTAAAAGGCTTGTGTTTCGGTGAGCTAGCCTTCACCCGTTAAAAAGGCTAGTGGGTTCTTGCTATTCCATCAAAAGCAAGTGGGTTCTTGCTAAACCACAAAAAGCAAGCTGTAATAGGTCCTAGTGCTACCTCAAAGCCTAGTGGGTTTCTTGCTAAAACCATTGAAAAGCAAGCGGTAGGAATCTCTCAACGGTTAAGTTGGGAGCGGAGACGTAGGCCGGGTTTTGGCCGAACTCCGTTATCAAGTTTTGTGTGTCTTGCCTTCTTTATTTCCGCTGCATCTTTCACTTTGATTTTAATTTATTAATCTTTTTTTTAAAAGGCAATTCACCCCCCCTCTTGCCATCATTCCCTCCTTGGGGTGTTCTTCCGACCCAACAATTGGTATCAGAGGGAACTTTGAATAAATCCCTAACCCGGTTTCAAATTTAAGATCCATTTAGATGGCATCAACTTCTTTCGCCCCCGAGGGCTACTCATTGGGTCGGGCTCCATTTTTTGATGGGACCGACTATAATTATTGGAAAACCCGCATGACCACCTTTTTGAGAAGTATAGGATATCCCATTTTTAAAATAGTCATGCAAGGTTACACTCTCTCTTCCCCCGACGAATCCAAATGGACCCCCGCCGATATTAAAAATTTTGAGCTTGATGGCAAAGCCATGAATGCTCTTCATTGCGGGTTAGATAGAAATGAATTTAATCGTGTATCCACTTGCACCACTTCACATGAAATTTGGAGGCTTTTAGAAGTGACCCATGAAGGCACTAATAAAGTAAAGGATACTCGGTTGGACATGTACCGACAAGATTTTGAATCTTTTTCCATGCACCCAAATGAATCAATTTCTGAAATGTTTACTCGATTTACTGACGTGTGCAATGGTAGAAAGTCTCTTGGAGATAATATTTCTGCAGAAACTATGGTGAAGAAGATCCTATGGGTCCTTCCGAGCTCATGGGCACCAAAGGTGACGGCGATCCAAGAAGCCAAGGACATCAAAAATATGCCGGTAGAGGAGCTCATCGGATCCCTAATGACGTACGAGATCACGATGAGGAGGCAAGCACAAAAGGAGGGCACCCCAATCAAGACACCAAAGAACATCGCCCTCAAGGTACAAAAAGAAGTAAGCTCCTCCTCATCTTCATCTTCCTCATCTTCTTCATCATCAAGCGGCGACTCGGAAATGGAGAATCTCGCCCGCCAAATGCACAAATTTATGAAGATGCACAAGAAGAAGAAGAAATCCCGCAAGCATCGAAAGCAAGAACCCACCGCAAGATCTGAGCCCAAGGTAAAATGCTACGGGTGCGGCGAAAAGGGCCATTACAAGCCCGATTGCCCACTCAACAAGAAACGGGCCACGCCAAAGGAAAAAGGAAAGAAGAAGGTCCTCAAGGCCACATGTAGTGACACCTCATCCTCCTCCTCCT
Source organism: Viscum album (assembly GCA_963277665.1). Lineage (NCBI taxonomy): Eukaryota > Viridiplantae > Streptophyta > Magnoliopsida > Santalales > Viscaceae > Viscum > Viscum album. Next base: position 1,123,967,434 of record OY728147.1, on the reverse strand, counting down.
CCTCCTCGAGCGACAACGGTACAAAATGCCTAATGGCATTCCATGAGGTAACTTCTTCCGATTCCTCTTCCTCATGTTCTTCAAATTCAAATTCTTTAAATCACTTATCTTATGAAGAACTCTCATTTGCTAGAGACCAATTAGAAAAAGGTTTTCATGAACTATCTTCAAAATTCGTTGCTTTGAAAAAGTCTTTCAAAAAACTCTCCTCCGAAAAAGAGCAACTTCTCAAAGAGAAGGAGGAGATGTCCCTTAAAATCCAAAATTTTCCAAATGTTGATTCCATGGAATCAACCATCAAAGACCTAAGAGAGACCCTAGCCAAGTTCACCCAAGGGGAACAAAACTTGAACAATATACTTGGTTCCCAAAGGGTTTCTAGAACCACCAATGGACTTGGCTACACCAACCGAGCCTCCTCCTCCCATGCTCAAACTGTTTTTGTAAGGGGGAGCTCCGATTATAAATTTTGTAATTATTGCAAGAAAACCGGGCATCTCATTTATGAGTGTAATTGTAAAAACGCCCGGTATGGCCAACCCAAGTCTATTTTCTATAGTGACGAGTTTTATAGGAGAAGACCCGCCATGAGACAAGTTTGGATTGAAAAATCCCTCCTTGCGAGTCTCTCCGGGCCTAAAATTGTTTCTTTTCAAAATTCCTTTCCCCGGTGATTCATTATTTTTATTTAGGGGGAGAACTTTCTCTTTTTTGATTCAAAATCTCAAAATTCAAAAATTACATTTGGTTTCAAATTTCAATTTTCAATTCTTTTTCAATTCAATTTAAAATTTTCAATTTTCAATTGGTTTCCAACAGTTGGTATCGAATTTGTTTTTGATTCAAAACTTTCAATTCAAACTGTTATTCAATTTTCATTTCAAAATTTTCAACAATTGGTATTATTTTCAATTGGTTTAAAATCGTGATTTTCAATTTTTCCCTCAATCAAGTTTTATGCCCCATTCTATTTTGATAATCACAAAGGGGGAGAAATTTCTTGATTGATTGGGGGAGAATCATTTTCATCATGCTTAGTATTTCCTTTCAATTTCAGAATTTTTTCATTAATTGTTTTGGTGATTGTGATCATCAAAATAGGGGGAGATTGTTGTACCTCTCAAACCCCTCGAGGTTTAATTTTCATGATCACAATCACCCTCTTATGTTTCTAACATTGTTTTAAGTGTTTTTGGATGATAGGCATTCATTTAAGGTGCCAAGGATTTGGGCCAAGAAGGCCAAGAAGGCAAAAAGGCCAAACTGGACTGAAATGCAGTCCACCGGCCAACCGGTGGCTTCACCACCGGCCAGCCGGTGGCACCTGGGAAGAAGGCTGAGCTTCTGCCTCAGCACCGGCCAACCGGTGGCCTTGCACCGGCCAGCCGGTGGCCCCCTGCCCAAACAGTTTTAGCTACTGCCTCACCACCGGCCAGCCGGTGGCTCTGGCACCGGTCGACCGGTGGACCCTGGAAAAGAATCCAATGACTTTTTGCAAACACCGGCCAACCGGTGGCCCTGCACCGGCCAGCCGGTGGACACAGTCAAACTAGCCGTTGGGCTGTTGACCAGCCTGTCCACTTGGCTCCCAACGGCTCCGAAGACCTCTCCAACGGCTCCGAAGCCTCCCCAAGGGTTCCTAGCCTATAAATAAAGGCCAAGGAAGCCCCGGACACCCACCCGGAACTATACGGAAGCCCACGGACACGTTGTTCATCATTTGGCGTACCTCCGGCGACTTCCTTCAAAGGAACCTCAATAGCTCCAACAACTTCCACATCCAAGGAGCTCCACTCAAGAAGCTTGGGAGTGCACGTCTTCAACTCCATTCATCCAATTGGCGCCCAAGTCTTCCCAATCACGGTTTTTCTTGTTTTATATATTTTGAGCTTAAAATTGGGTTTGTGCCTACAAACCCCAACCCTTTTCTCATCCTCCCTTTATTTTGGGTTTCACACCACCATTAAGGTGTGAAGAGGTTTCTTCAAGCCTTTCCTTTTAAAAGGCTTGTGTTTCGGTGAGCTAGCCTTCACCCGTTAAAAAGGCTAGTGGGTTCTTGCTATTCCATCAAAAGCAAGTGGGTTCTTGCTAAACCACAAAAAGCAAGCTGTAATAGGTCCTAGTGCTACCTCAAAGCCTAGTGGGTTTCTTGCTAAAACCATTGAAAAGCAAGCGGTAGGAATCTCTCAACGGTTAAGTTGGGAGCGGAGACGTAGGCCGGGTTTTGGCCGAACTCCGTTATCAAGTTTTGTGTGTCTTGCCTTCTTTATTTCCGCTGCATCTTTCACTTTGATTTTAATTTATTAATCTTTTTTTTAAAAGGCAATTCACCCCCCCTCTTGCCATCATTCCCTCCTTGGGGTGTTCTTCCGACCCAACAATTGGTATCAGAGGGAACTTTGAATAAATCCCTAACCCGGTTTCAAATTTAAGATCCATTTAGATGGCATCAACTTCTTTCGCCCCCGAGGGCTACTCATTGGGTCGGGCTCCATTTTTTGATGGGACCGACTATAATTATTGGAAAACCCGCATGACCACCTTTTTGAGAAGTATAGGATATCCCATTTTTAAAATAGTCATGCAAGGTTACACTCTCTCTTCCCCCGACGAATCCAAATGGACCCCCGCCGATATTAAAAATTTTGAGCTTGATGGCAAAGCCATGAATGCTCTTCATTGCGGGTTAGATAGAAATGAATTTAATCGTGTATCCACTTGCACCACTTCACATGAAATTTGGAGGCTTTTAGAAGTGACCCATGAAGGCACTAATAAAGTAAAGGATACTCGGTTGGACATGTACCGACAAGATTTTGAATCTTTTTCCATGCACCCAAATGAATCAATTTCTGAAATGTTTACTCGATTTACTGACGTGTGCAATGGTAGAAAGTCTCTTGGAGATAATATTTCTGCAGAAACTATGGTGAAGAAGATCCTATGGGTCCTTCCGAGCTCATGGGCACCAAAGGTGACGGCGATCCAAGAAGCCAAGGACATCAAAAATATGCCGGTAGAGGAGCTCATCGGATCCCTAATGACGTACGAGATCACGATGAGGAGGCAAGCACAAAAGGAGGGCACCCCAATCAAGACACCAAAGAACATCGCCCTCAAGGTACAAAAAGAAGTAAGCTCCTCCTCATCTTCATCTTCCTCATCTTCTTCATCATCAAGCGGCGACTCGGAAATGGAGAATCTCGCCCGCCAAATGCACAAATTTATGAAGATGCACAAGAAGAAGAAGAAATCCCGCAAGCATCGAAAGCAAGAACCCACCGCAAGATCTGAGCCCAAGGTAAAATGCTACGGGTGCGGCGAAAAGGGCCATTACAAGCCCGATTGCCCACTCAACAAGAAACGGGCCACGCCAAAGGAAAAAGGAAAGAAGAAGGTCCTCAAGGCCACATGTAGTGACACCTCATCCTCCTCCTCCTCCTCCTCGAGCGACAACGGTACAAAATTCCTAATGGCATTCCATGAGGTAACTTCTTCCGATTCCTCTTCCTCATGTTCTTCAAATTCAAATTCTTTAAATCACTTATCTTATGAAGAACTCTCATTTGCTAGAGACCAATTAGAAAAAGGTTTTCATGAACTATCTTCAAAATTCGTTGCTTTGAAAAAGTCTTTCAAAAAACTCTCCTCCGAAAAAGAGCAACTTCTCAAAGAGAAGGAGGAGATGTCCCTTAAAATCCAAAATTTTCCAAATGTTGATTCCATGGAATCAACCATCAAAGACCTAAGAGAGACCCTAGCCAAGTTCACCCAAGGGGAACAAAACTTGAACAATATACTTGGTTCCCAAAGGGTTTCTAGAACCACCAATGGACTTGGCTACACCAACCGAGCCTCCTCCTCCCATGCTCAAACTGTTTTTGTAAGGGGGAGCTCCGATTATAAATTTTGTAATTATTGCAAGAAAACCGGGCATCTCATTTATGAGTGTAATTGTAAAAACGCCCGGTATGGCCAACCCAAGTCTATTTTCTATAGTGACGAGTTTTATAGGAGAAGACCCGCCATGAGACAAGTTTGGATTGAAAAATCCCTCCTTGCGAGTCTCTCCGGGCCTAAAATTGTTTCTTTTCAAAATTCCTTTCCCCGGTGATTCATTATTTTTATTTAGGGGGAGAACTTTCTCTTTTTTGATTCAAAATCTCAAAATTCAAAAATTACATTTGGTTTCAAATTTCAATTTTCAATTCTTTTTCAATTCAATTTAAAATTTTCAATTTTCAATTGGTTTCCAACAGTTGGTATCGAATTTGTTTTTGATTCAAAACTTTCAATTCAAACTGTTATTCAATTTTCATTTCAAAATTTTCAACAATTGGTATTATTTTCAATTGGTTTAAAATCGTGATTTTCAATTTTTCCCTCAATCAAGTTTTATGCCCCATTCTATTTTGATAATCACAAAGGGGGAGAAATTTCTTGATTGATTGGGGGAGAATCATTTTCATCATGCTTAGTATTTCCTTTCAATTTCAGAATTTTTTCATTAATTGTTTTGGTGATTGTGATCATCAAAATAGGGGGAGATTGTTGTACCTCTCAAACCCCTCGAGGTTTAATTTTCATGATCACAATCACCCTCTTATGTTTCTAACATTGTTTTAAGTGTTTTTGGATGATAGGCATTCATTTAAGGTGCCAAGGATTTGGGCCAAGAAGGCCAAGAAGGCAAAAAGGCCAAACTGGACTGAAATGCAGTCCACCGGCCAACCGGTGGCTTCACCACCGGCCAGCCGGTGGCACCTGGGAAGAAGGCTGAGCTTCTGCCTCAGCACCGGCCAACCGGTGGCCTTGCACCGGCCAGCCGGTGGCCCCCTGCCCAAACAGTTTTAGCTACTGCCTCACCACCGGCCAGCCGGTGGCTCTGGCACCGGTCGACCGGTGGACCCTGGAAAAGAATCCAATGACTTTTTGCAAACACCGGCCAACCGGTGGCCCTGCACCGGCCAGCCGGTGGACACAGTCAAACTAGCCGTTGGGCTGTTGACCAGCCTGTCCACTTGGCTCCCAACGGCTCCGAAGACCTCTCCAACGGCTCCGAAGCCTCCCCAAGGGTTCCTAGCCTATAAATAAAGGCCAAGGAAGCCCCGGACACCCACCCGGAACTATACGGAAGCCCACGGACACGTTGTTCATCATTTGGCGTACCTCCGGCGACTTCCTTCAAAGGAACCTCAATAGCTCCAACAACTTCCACATCCAAGGAGCTCCACTCAAGAAGCTTGGGAGTGCACGTCTTCAACTCCATTCATCCAATTGGCGCCCAAGTCTTCCCAATCACGGTTTTTCTTGTTTTATATATTTTGAGCTTAAAATTGGGTTTGTGCCTACAAACCCCAACCCTTTTCTCATCCTCCCTTTATTTTGGGTTTCACACCACCATTAAGGTGTGAAGAGGTTTCTTCAAGCCTTTCCTTTTAAAAGGCTTGTGTTTCGGTGAGCTAGCCTTCACCCGTTAAAAAGGCTAGTGGGTTCTTGCTATTCCATCAAAAGCAAGTGGGTTCTTGCTAAACCACAAAAAGCAAGCTGTAATAGGTCCTAGTGCTACCTCAAAGCCTAGTGGGTTTCTTGCTAAAACCATTGAAAAGCAAGCGGTAGGAATCTCTCAACGGTTAAGTTGGGAGCGGAGACGTAGGCCGGGTTTTGGCCGAACTCCGTTATCAAGTTTTGTGTGTCTTGCCTTCTTTATTTCCGCTGCATCTTTCACTTTGATTTTAATTTATTAATCTTTTTTTTAAAAGGCAATTCACCCCCCCTCTTGCCATCATTCCCTCCTTGGGGTGTTCTTCCGACCCAACATATATATCTGAGGATGATAAGCAGTGCTAAAACTCAATTTTGTATCAAGTTCTTGATGAATACTTTGCTATACCATTGAGGTAAACCTTGGATACCAATTTAATACAATAGAATGTGTTACTTAATACAACCTTACCACTTCCTTAATTTATATCATGGAAAGATGATCTAGAGATAATTCTTCTCTAATAGAAATGAAGTGTGATGACTTATTAAGGTGATTGACTACCACCCATATAGCATTAAACCCTTTAGAGTTTTTAGGGAGTCCAACTTAAAAATCCATATTAATGTTCTCCCATTTCCATTCTGGTATGGGTAAATGATGCAATAACTCCTTATACATTTTTCTTTCATCCTTAACTTACTAGAATACCAAGTACTAAGATACAAACTCTGTAATATCCCTCTTCATTCCATCCCACCATAAGTATTATTTCAAGTATCTTTACGTCTTCCTACTTTCAGGATTAATAGAGAATTAAGAGATATGAGATTCCTCTAATATATCATTTTTTAAGTCTAGTATGGATAGAACACGTACATGTTTCTTGAACCTTATCATTCCATCATGATCAAGGTTAAACTCATGAACATTTATAACCTTCTTCTGTAGTTCTACATATTACCTTTTCACCTCTTTAATTTTTACTTGGATAGAGGGTTAAATATTAAATTGAGAAAGATAATATATTTCCCTTCCTTCAATATTTCTAGATCCATCCTTTGAAAATCCATAAATATTGGATCTTTTTCAATCCTCATCATGGATAATCTAGCATGATATTTTTGACTCAAAGCATCGACCACCTTGTTCGCTTTCCCAAGGTGGTAATGTATTGAGCAGTAATAATCCTTCATCATCTCTAGATGCCTTATATGGTTCATGTTAAACTACTTCTATGTAAAAATATATTTAAAACTCTTATGATCGGTATATGTATCACACTTTTCTCTATAAAGATAATTCCTTAATATTGTTAATACAAAAATTACCACAACTAACTCCAAATCATAATTTGGGTAATTTTTATCATGGATATTTAATTTTCATGAGGCATAGGCTATAACCATGTTATTATACATGAGAACACATCCAAATATCTTATTGGATGCATCACTATAGATTGCAAACCCTTCTTCACTACAGGTTAATGTAATCATAGGTGTATTGACTAACCTTCTCTTCAGTTCCCTAAAATTTTCTTCACATTCATCTATCCATAGGAACTTGGAACCCTTTCGAGTTAACATTGATAAAGGATTATATAGTCATGAGAAATTCTCCATAAACCATTGATAATATCCGACTAAACCAAGAAAACTATGGATCTTAGTCACTATGGTTTGTCTAGGACAACATTCTATAGCATCTGTCTTTGATGGATCTACTATTATACCCTCTTTTGAGATTATATAACCCAAAAATGAAACCATTTTCAGCCAAAATTCACACTTTAAATTTTTCATATAGTTTCTCCTTCCTTATGGCCTTTAGTACAATTCTCAAGTGGTCTTAATGTTATTCCTTTCTCTTTGAATATATAACAATATCATCTATAAAAAATACCACAAACTGATCATGGTAATCTCTAAAGACACTATTCATCAAATCCATGAAGATATAAAGGGAATTAGTAATACCAAAAGGAATTTATATATATTCATGGTGTCCATACCTTGTATGAAATTCCATATTGGGTATATACTCCTCATTGACCCTCAATTGATGGTATCCCAATTGAAGGTCAATCTTGGAAAAGTATTGAGCTCCATGCATTTGATCAAACAAGTCATAAATATGGGGAAGAGGATACTTGTTCTTGATCATGATGCTATTCAACTCCTAATAATCAATGAATATTATCATTGATCCATATTTTTTTCGAAAAAAGAATAGGTGCACCCCAAGGTGACACACTTGGACGAATGAATCCCTTATCAAGGTTTTCTTGGAGTTGCTTCTTCAATTTTTGAAAATAAATTAGGTACATTCTATAGGAAGTATTTAAAATTGGTGTGGAACTAGGTATGAATTCTATTGAGAACTCAACATCACATTTTGGTGGAATGTTGGAAAAATCTTTAAAAAATACAGCTAGAAACTTCTGAACAATAAGCATATCATTGATGTTGATTTTATCCCCGACCATTTGAGATAAACATGACTTATGAATTGGAATTAATACCCATAAAATTGATGTAATATCCATAGGAATTTCATACATATCATCACATTGATAGATGATAATTGTTTGGTTTTAAATGTCAAATGTAACTTCCATTTCTCTAAAATTGATGTGGTATTTATACAGATAAACCCAATCTATTCCTAATCTAATCCATCCCTAATATGATATAAAATTAAAACATAGGAAGAATGAAAATATTTGAAGGTAGTACATTCCCACAAACATAAATCAGAGAGGAATAAAAAGTCTTGAGATGAAATCATTATACCATTAAGGGTTTTCACTAGTAATTCAACATATAATAATTTTTGTGGAATCTTAATACCCTTATAAAATTATTTAGATATGAAATATTGGGTAGATATAGAAATAAATAAAACATTTTCAGTTCAATGGTGGATGGTATGTATACCTTTCACCTTTTCATTATTACACCCCTCATCTAAAACATCAATCACATGATATTTCTCTTTGTCCCTTGGCTTAAGAGGTTTTTGACATTGTTCTTCATCATTAACCTTATGGTTTTTGAACTAGTTATCATAATTATCATTCTCTTTACACATGAAACACTGATGTGGGGGAAGAGAATTCTATGTAGCTTTATCTCCATTCACATTATTGACTAACTTCTTCTCATCACTTTGGCAATCAAATGCCCAATGATCTTCCCTTCTGCACTGAAAACATTTATTATACCCCTTAATATAATTTCCTCTATTATTATTTCTACACTTAGAGAATAAAGGAAAGTTCTTCTTATTTTCTCCATGGTTTTTAGATTTTCTTTTGAACTTAATCGTCCTTTTCTTTTCAAAACCATGATATTGATATATAACTCTAGCCTCCATTTTAACCTTGATTTCACAACACACAATATCTCCATAGATACTAAAGTATATTAAGTTCAACACCCTTTTGAGATTTGTCTTTAAAAAACTAAAGAGCCTATAAAATTTACTTTTGGGTTGAATGATAATACTAGAAGCAAACTTCACAAGTCTTGTGAAGTTATCCTCATAGGTACCAATTAATTCATCTTCCCTTTTCTTTATCTCAAGGAACTCTTTCTCCATATTTGTCTAGAGAATATGAGGAAAGTGTTTATTGAAAAATAATTACTCAAACTCATCTTAATCCATGGATTCAATTTTATCTTCCCACCCTATATTCTTGAATAGTTTTGACCACGGGTCCACTTCACATTCTAAACGATAAACAGAAAGAATGAATTATTCATGTTATGGGCACTGGATAATGGAAAATATCTTTTTATTGGTATAGATCCATTGTTCATCCACAAGTGGATCAGAAGGCCTGATGAAAGAAGGGGTATTTTTTCTTATGAAGGACTCAACATAATGTTGTTCCCTCCTTTTCTCATTTGAAATTCAATCATGATTCATAGCTTTAGAAATGTGGGTGATCATAGAAACAAGATTTTATATTCCATCTCCCATAGAATTTAGTTTCTCTAAAGGAGAATAGTTTCATTTCCAATTGAAATATCCATTAACGTGGTTCCTTCAGGTTCCAACCATTTACTAAAACCAAAAATCATAGATTAAGAAATAGTTATAACAGCGAGGAACACCATAATCATGAAAACCCACTTATATGATGTCTAAATTTTGAAATCTACTTTAATCTATGACATTTTAGGTTTATCCTAGGTTATTCATAGACAACTAATATTTAAATCTTTCATAATGTTTCATAAAAAAAATTGAATTTCCAAAGCATGTCCCTTGGGAATGTCAAACAAGGTGTTTAGTAGGGCCCATTATTATGCACCAGTTCCTGATTGATTCTAGATCAATATGGTGTTTTCTGGGTAGTTACCACTATGTACATCTATGAGAAATCCACATAAACTTGTAGTATCCAGAAAGGTATGTATTAATAGAAAACCACTCACTCTAGACATTACCAAAATTATAGTACATTTTCATATCCTCTTCCATATCCTTAGAATTATCCTTAAATAAGTCCTTAGGGTTCTCACTAAGGTTTTATCATCCTAGTTTCAAAAGGTTAAATAAACTTTTAATTTGATGCCAACTATAGAAGCCTTATATTAACATACATTCTCATTACATAAATTTCTTTTGAATACTTAATACATTATACAAACAGATTCCCAAAGATTGTATTAGTTTAGTGCCTTTGGAAATATGGAAACCTAAACACTGGTACATAAGTGATCTATGATATCTCCCACTAGGTTATTCATAAATATCACTCTACTTAGAAACATCATACATAATACATATCTTCATGACATGGGGAAAGGAAACATAAAAATGGGTGAGCTCAAATGCTCAGTAAGGGTAAACAAGGAAGATATGTAAGCATAAACATGAGTATAGGGGTATAAGAATGTAAACATAACATTAGAAGATCATACAATGCATATTAAAGATCATAAACATGAATCATGGCATAAATATTTGAAGTTTATAAGACATTAATCATAAGGTAATAAAGATCGTAATCTATGAAATCATAACATGGGAATAAGATATATAATTTTGGCAGTCACATAAGCATATAAAATGATTTCTATAGTAGTCAAGGCATTGTTTCCAAGGAAATATTAGTAGTATGGGTTCAATACCCATACCATATTGGTAGTAATGGTTTACTACCATTACCATCTTAGTATTCAAGGTTTACTCCCAAGACCATATTAGCAGATAAATTCCTTTACTGGACCAGTTTCACTCCCCATTCCAGCCATGTTTATCTCATGAGATATAAATCTTTACCCAATGCATTGGAAAGAGATATAGGTCCTACCCATATCATAATGAAATTGTATATACATGTTCCTCAATATCATAAACAATCGTATCATAACCCATGAAATGAAATGGGTATCATAAGCACATGAGCCTTAGCCCAGTTAGTGAGGACTCCTTAAGTGAATCCAGAAAACCCGAGATCAAATCTAGGAGGAGGATAATTTCTGGGTACTGTAACAGTATTGTAGCAGTACTGTAGTAGGTATTGTTTGGTACTGTAGCAGGTGCTGTGTAGTGTTGTAGCAGGTACTGTTTGGCACTGTAGCATCCAGAAATATTCCCCTGTTTGGGCCTTCAGGCCACCGATTTGGTCCTCGAGTCCTTTAAGGCCTTCGGGCCACCCAGGCCTTCAGGTCAGTAAGGCCTTCAGGCCACCTCAAGACCTTTAGTCCACCTTAAGTTTAGATGCAAACCAGAAAACCTACAAGGAACAAGCTTCAAAAGGAGGATGAGCAATGATCTTTCACCATAGCAGAAGCTAAAAGGATTGCAATAATGAGAGGGTATAGCACCTGCAATCGGGACAGTCCTGTGCATGAACAGAAAAGCCAAGATAAATAGTCATGCAAAGGTGGAGAGATGATTTCACGATGAAGATACTGGGGATTAGCAGTTTCAAGTAGTTAGTCTGGGTTGTATGTAATGTTTGAAGCCTACAGGCAATGAATTCCTCTAAAGGCCTATGGGCCATGTAATACTAACACCTATGATCCCTGTAAGAGTTCCACCTCACCCCTTGAAAGGTGGATTATCAAAAATCAATAAAGAAATGAAGGACTTCGGTCCATGGGAGTAAAATGGGTATCGTAAACATGTAATCATATCATAGCCTATAGAAAGGAGATAGGTTTCATAATCATTTCATCAAATAATAACACATAAAATGAAGCAATTTTCATAATAATATAACCCATGAAAGATAAATGGGTTTCATAAGAATATAACCCATGAAATAGAAATTGTTTTATAAACATATAAACCATGAAATAGAAGCGGTTTTCATAAACATATAACCCATGAAATAGAAATCAATTTCATAAACATGATTTCATCAAAACATAAAACATTCATAGAAATAATATGAATAGGACCCTAGGATCATATCCTTATTGAGGTGTGATTAACATAAATTTATGTTATCTTATATGAAAAATAATTTTTAAATGACCCTTAAAAACATTTCTTGAGTAAATTATCATTTCTTATTTGAAAAACCTTTTTTAAAACATTAAGCATTTTTGAAAATATATTTCTTTGACAATAGCTTTAAAAACTTATAAATTAATCTTTAAAAACCATAAATTATTTTTAAAATTATTTTTACATGAAAATGAGTTTAAAATATAATTTTAAAAATGGTTCTGAAAGCTTTTTTGAAAACATTTCTTTTGAATGAAATATATTTTCATCCAAAGATAGAAATGAGGTCATATTTTCTTAAAAATATTTTCTTAATTATCTTATGTAAAAAATAGTGTAAATGGTATTAATACATTAATATATTTTGACTAGTTAGAGGATAATAAAATTCACGAGTTCTCTTGAAATATGGTTCATAATATTCCATCAATGAATAAATAATCATAAATAATCCTGATAAATGATGGGATTTTTGCAATAAACTCTTACCACTAGGTAACTTTGAATCATACACTCTATGTAATAAAATTAAATTAAATGAAGATTTAAATATCATTAAAATAATTATATTAATGTTATTACATGTAAAATTTTAGTATATACACCTTTTAAAATAATATATTCTCAAAACAAAACATGTGTCCCAAGGAAGGAAAATTGTGACAAAATTACTGTACCAATTTGGTAACTTTTGAAACATAAACCCCATGAAATTGAGATCATAAAATGGATAAGAAAATACCCATAAATTTAAGTATAATAATCATAGAATATATATACATTGTAAATATATACACCTCATAAAAGAAATGAGTAGTGAATAAGGCATAGATATCATAGAAATAAAAGTGAGACGAGAAAATCCTTACCTTATGTCTTGACTCTCTTCATACTCATTCAAACCTCCTATATAATAAATATAAGTTTATTATAAATATACCAAATAACTATATTATTATATATAATACCATATATGATTTTATTATTACTTTATATTACACTTTTATTGACAATTTCAGGTTACTTTTATGTTTCAGGTAATATCCGCTTGGTTTTTTGTATGTGTTTTGACTTGTTATTATTGATCCTGTTACTTAGATCATTATTTTCTTATTTAAAAAATTTTAAAAAATGATTTAAATATAATATATATATATATATATTCAGTATATGAATATTTATAATAATATATAAAATATATAAATATGAAATGGAATATACCATTCATGGAGATGGTAAGTCATACGTATGCATGAACGTTGTTTTCATTTTATTGTGTATTGAAAAAAAGTAACTAAATGACATATATGTGTAAATATATATAATATAATTAAATTAGAATTATTATGTCAAATATATCATATAATTTTATTAAACCCATCATTAATACATTCCATGTAAAGTGTTAATGAATCATAACACTTTGAGGAGGCGGTAGTCCACACATCCACAAATGAAGTTATCATATTTACAAAAAATAGAAAGTATGATGTTTTATGTTATATAATGATTAAATAATAATAAATACATCATAAATATCATATATATCATATAAAAACATAAATTAAATCATTATTCTCAACCTTTAAAGGTGTAAATGGAAGAATGAACGATATCGGTTTGCGAAGCGGTAGTCTGCCATACACACGAACGATGATTGTGTATCCCATTTTATGTAAGTGTGTTTGAGTGTAGGTTAAAAATTTAACATAAAAAAAATATAATTATATTTATTTTATTTATTTTATTATATAATCATGGAATAATAATATTTTAGGGGATGGAGAAAGAAAAAAAACAAAAGATCTTGTGGAAGGATGTTGCATATTCTTTGGGTAAATCCTCTTGGTTTGAACAAAAGTGCTTCCTTTGATGGATTTATTTCAAAATAGAGGCTTATAGGATAAATATAAATAATTTTTTAGGATATTTGTTCAGGTTTTTTACGATCCAAATGGATTTATATGTGTAAATAAGTGATAGGGGTGAGTTCCCTTTTAGAGTGGAGGAGGAGTGACATTCTTGTAAATATAAAAAAGAAAACACTATTAAGAGGTCTCCCTTACATAATGCACCTCCAATAATTTTCCATTTTTGATAAAATAGGGAAATTGGTAAAAATATTTATATAAAATTTCTTTTAGATGTGTTTATAGGTTATTAGTCCACTTAAGATAATGTTTAACCACTAAGTAATTTTGTTTTTACCTTCATCACTATAATTAAATTTAATTACATTCACTAATATTTTTGGTCAAAAACTAAGTTGACCTTATTATAAATTATAAATTATTATTATTCCAAATATGTAATCTATTTTTATAAATTATAATCGCATAAGTGGTAGAAATTAATTTAAAATTTATCTTGCAGACATGTCATGGAAGTGGGTTTTTTAAGTGTAAATGTTCAAAAGGTTGAAATGTTTTTATATTTAATTTCAATGTAAAATTGGTTATAATGAACTAAATTGGATTAAATTATGTAAAATTTATCTAATTTAACTTTAAAACCAAATTAAAATATAATTTAACAATATAAATAATTTAGATGAAAAGGCAAGTTTGAATTAAAATTCAGTATTTTTCAATATTCATCCAAAAATGATGTTTTTCAAAAACAAAATCCCTAAAATTCACCCAAATCTAATTTTGATATTATAAATTCAAAAATTAAGTTTATTTCATTAAATTAAATTTCTAAAATAATCTAATATTAACTTTATTATTGTTCACAAAAGGACATAAAAAATCAGTTCATTTGAAAAAATAGTATTTTCAAGCATACAAAGACTTTACCAAAAATTAAATTTTTTATTATCAATATGTTTTATTTTTTATAAAAAAGTTATAAATAATATTTAAAAATTATTTATTACTATTCATATTAATAACTTTAATGAATATGTTATAACTATCTTGTTTAAATAATTAATATAATAAAATGTTGTTTTGTAGAAACTCAGTTTTGCATGTAACACAAGCCAAGTTAGTATTGCATGTAGCATAAGATTATTGTAAGGACCTAGCCTTAAACCTTAATTAATATTGAATTAAATGAACAATTCACATTGAGGATCTTTTCAGGTTTAGAGTTTTAGAGAATTAGGACATAACTATTACATCTCAAAAGATTACAAAGTAGACACTTCTACACAGTTTCCATTTTTTTACAAAACATGAACTCTTGAAAAAAGGATTCATGTCTAGTTACATGTTTAAGACAGAATGAATTTTACATGATCACATACTTGACCCTATTCCACATTATGTCCTGTGAAAAACATTTCAAAAACTTGGGATGAGTATAAAAAGCTCAGTAAGGGATACACAAAGAACGAAAACTGTTAGTTTTTCAAAACAACAAGTAAACCATGAATACATTAACATAAGTAATACTTTTCACCTTTATGAAGTAGTAAAAACTCTTCATGGAATAAAATATCATCACTTACCCTTTTGTAACCAAAATATTACCATAAAACCCATATAAAGAACACATAACATATAAAGGTAACTTGGGACATAAACATACTTAAATGGAATAACCATACGGTCGACTTACACACATATCGCTAAATGAAATAGCCATACGGTAGACTTCCATACACAATGCATTGGAGGTTATAACATAAACACCCATCCTGGTATTCACTACACCACCCGTCATTTGGTTTATCACGTAACCACCCGTCAAATGTCTAAGTACCATTATAAAATCATAAGACGTAAAAAAATATAATGGAAAGAAAACATTTCCATATTTCAATCACAATATATCACTTAAATATATTGATATAAAAAATCCATTATCAAAACCATTTTCAATACCAAAATACATAAAAGATTATATGGTATTTATTTTCTTTTAAAAACATTACGGCTTGTTAAGGAAGCCAAAGATCAAGTAGTACTCGAGGCGGCGGAAAGGTCATTGTCGCCGCGTACATTAAAAAGAAACATACTTTTTGTCGTTTAGTAAAACGCTTCATAGAGAAAAGATTCCTTTTGAATAAAAGTAAAAGTCAAAGGGGTTTATACACCATATAAAAGAAAGTTGTGTATAAAACAAAATATGCCTCAATGAATGGAGATTGAGACAAAGTCCCTTACCTCGTGTCCGACTTGACTCGACCGTTCTTTAAACTCCTGAATAATAAACTAAAGTTAATTTATAATTGCTTAAGAACCTTTTTCAAGTTTATTATTCCTTTTATATCACTTATTTCCATGTTATAAACATTATGTAATTATTTAAGTTAATAATGTTCGTTTTGTCGATATTTGGTACTTTAAGTCAAAAATGGACTTCTTACAATTACATGTTGTTCATGTGGTTAAAGTTTCATTATATCCAGAATTATATTCATTATTTATATATCATATATATAATATATATCCAGAATATACATGTATTTATAATAGTACATAACATTTAGAGGTAAGAAATGAAATGCACCGTTCATGAAGACGGTAAACTGTGCGTACGCATGAACGCTACTTTCATTTATATTTCATATTTAATGGAATGAAATCACAACGATAGAAATTTAAATTATAATTCTATTATAATATCATAAATAATATTATTAACTTCATCCTTTACGTCACACATATGGCATTAACGATTCAACTCACTTTGAGGGGGCGGTAGTCTGCACTTCCAAAAATTAAATTATCGCATTTATCCATTATGGAAACCATAAAGGTATGCCATAAATGAAAAATAAAGAAGTATAAGGAAAACATAAACATAACATATATCATATATAAATATAGTGACATCTTAATGTCCACCATTAAAGGTGTTAAGAGAAGACTGAACAATCATCGTTTCGTGAGGCAGTAATTCGTCATCCACGGAAACAGTATGTTCTTTAACCATTAGACTAAGGTGTGTGTAAGCGTAGCTTGAATAATTCTCATAAAAACATCCTAGTATATTTAATATACTGGTTTTGTTACAAAATAAAGGAATAAAAAGAGTTTAGAGGGTTGGAGAAGCAAAATAAAACAAAATAACATAAGAGAAGACATTACCTTTAACTCGGGTAACTCCCCTTGGTTTGAACCAAAAGTGTTTCTTGAAGAGATTTCTGCCTAAGGTAAGGCTTCTAGGATGAAGATAGGGATATTGGGAGATTATTTTAGTAGATTTTTTACGAGCCAAAGGGCTTGAGAATTGTTTGAAATGGGTAGTAAGTGGGGTCTTTTTATAAGGGAGAGGAGGGCCTCTTTTGGAAAGCATGAAACTATTATTTTATTATATAATGCTTTTTCGGTTACTAAAGGTCCAAAAATTATTAAAGTTGAAGATAATGTTTCCCATGTTATAAATAAAATAATACAATAATAATTTGACAAGTTTTGGATATTATTTTAAACATTATCTTCTTATTTATTTAAATCTTTCATCAATGACGTAAACATTACATCATCATTGTGTCATAAATAATTTTATTTATTTGATGTATAAAATTTATAAAAAAATTACCATTTTGTAGGAAATTTTTTTAGGTTTCTAATGAATATTTATAGTCAAATATATCAATTATATAACGCCATGTAAAAAATGTTTTAGTAAAACAATACATGTTTGTGATATTTTTATTTTTACTTTAAATAAAAGGTATTAATGTCATTATCTTACCCAAGTGGCTCCATGGGGTCCCACAAATTGACTCATGGATTTTATTGGTCGTCCATGAATCATACAATAATTGTAGGACATGTTTCAAGGTAATTTCATATTATTAAAACATTATTTTTACCTTAAATTGCACTAATTACCTCTAATCGCGATTAATAAAACCAAAAAGTTACTATTCACCAAAAATTATTTTCATCCCATGAACCACATTTTACTTAATAATTACAACCATGTATGTTGGATTTTTTAAATTCAATTCAAAAAAAGTGTTAAAATTTCATTTAAATGAAAAATCCGTTTTTTAACTACCACTTAGTGGTTTCATTATTCATCAAAAATTGGTTTCACTAATCATTAAAAATTGAAGTTTTTCAGAAAAATGCCAAAAATTCACCCTAAGATATATTTGATATTCCAAATTCAAAAATGATTTCTATTTTACCAAATTCAATACATATAATTTGCATTAATTAATTTCATAATTAATTCTCGTTGTCAAAACAAATAGCGTATTTTTAAGAAACAATAAATATCAAAAGATTGACACTAGTTTAAGTCCAATTTCAAAGTGAAATTAATTCCAATGACCACCATTGGATTAAATGGTAAAAATATATTATAATTTTACTTTAAAACCAATTCAAAAGATAATATAATAATATAAATAAATTAGATTAAAATAAGTTTTTGAATTAAAATACAACATTTTTCACTTATTCAATAAAAATGAACTTTATCGGAAAAATAACAAAAACATACACAAAGTAAATTTTGATGTCCTGATTCTAAAGAAAGATCTTATTTGGTCCAGTAGAAAGTATAAGAGTGACCAAAACTATTTTTAAATAGGGTTTTCCATCAAAAGGCGATAAATCAACCTTTTAGTGAATATTAGAGTATCAATGCCTAAAATTGATTTCTTTACTTATTTTAAGCCTTTATATTTTATTGGATAAATGTAAAGACATTTAACAAACATATATAATCATATTTTAGTTATTTCTATTCATTCCCCCCAATACAACGGCTACGTGTTAACTACCATTTAAAATAATATTATTATATTATTACTGTGCAACGTAAGATTTCAAAGAAACTCGTTGTTTCATATCTGGTACGCTATCGAACATAGAAACCCCTTTAAAGTAAAATTAATATTTAATTCACAAATATTAATAAATATGAAATTGTCTTATTCTTTATTTACCTGGGATTTTACATCCTTCCCCCCTTTTGGGAATTGCATCCTCGTGATTTTATTCACTTATCAAAATAAGTGGGGGTATTTATCCCTCATAGAATTTTCAGATTCCCATGTTTCCTCTTCAACCATATAGTTTTTCCATAAAACCTTAACCTAATAAATTGCCTTATTTCGCAACACTTTCTCTCTTCATTCAATAATCTGGACTGGTTGTTCTTCATAAGAGAGATTCTCTTCCAACTGAACTACCTCTGGGCTCAAAACATGAGATGGATCTGGCATATACTTTCTCAACATCTAAACATGAAAAACATAGTGTACTTGGGACAAACTTGGAGGTAAATCCACTCTGTATGCAAATGATCCAACTTTCTCCAAGATTTCATAAGGTCAATTGAACCTCGGACTCAACTTTCCATTCTTTCCAAAACACATCACACTTTTCCATGGAGAAACTTTGAGAAAAACATGATCACCTACCTCAAAAGATAGATCCTTCCTTCGGTTATCCGCATAACTTTTCTGCCTGCTCTGAGCTATTCTCATGTTATTCTGAATCAACTGAACTTTTTCTGTCATCTCTTCTACCAATTCGGGTCCCATCAGCTTATTTTCCCCTACTTTATCCCAAAAAGTTAGAGTTCGACACCATTTACCATATAACGCTTCAAACAGAGCCATCTGTATACTATAATGAAAACTATTATTATAATAAAATTCAACCAAAGAAATATGTTGGTCCCAAATTCCCTGGTAATACATTATGCAAGCATGTAACATATCCTCCATGGTCTGAATTTTTCGTTCTGACTGCCCATTTGATTGTGGATGAAAAGTTGTACTAAAATTTAATTCAGTACCCAATAACTTCTGAAGGCCTTTCCAAAAGTTAGAAGTAAACCTGGGATCACGATCAGATACAATGGAGAGGGTAACTCCAGGTAACCTGACTATCTCTTTAAGATACAATCGAGAAAGTTGATCTAGAGAGAAAGTATCTCGAATAGGAAGTAAATGAGAAGATTTAGTCAATCGATCAACAATAACCCAGATTGCATTATTACCTTGAGATGTATTTGGTAATCCCACAATGAAGTCCATGGATATATTTTCCCATTTTCACTCTGGAACCGTTAATGACTGAAGCATCCCTTTCGGTAACTGTCGATCTTCTTTAACCTGCTAACAAGTCAAACACTTTACAGTAAAATCAGCAATATCTCTTTTCATTCCATCCTAGTAGTAATACTCTCGCAGATCTCTGTACATATTAGTAATTACAGGATGATCTGAAAATGGGGAACTATGAACCTCACATAACAACTCATTCTTCAACTGTGAATCACAAGGCACACATAATATCTTCCCAAACCTCAAAACACAATCATTATCAATGTTAAATTCAGGAAACTTACCCTTCTGAACTAGCTCTGCCTTTTCCTGAAACCCACTGTCTTTCTTCTGCAATTGCTTAATTCTGTCTGATAGAGATGATCTCACTGACACCTAAAACAAAATAAAATAACTTCTTGTACCAACAACTTCTACGCTTAAGTTCATCAAATCAAAAACCAAAGGATCTCATTCCAAACGTAGCATGGTTAATAATGCAATACTTTTTTGACTCAAAGCATCAGCCACTTTATTTTCTTTTCCTGGATGGTAATGAATTGTACAATTATAATCCTTGATTAATTCTATCCATCTACTCTATCTCATGTTCAATTATTTCTGAGTGAATATATACTTTAAACTTTTGTGATCAGTATATATTTCACACTTTACTCCATACAAATGATGCCTCCAAATTTTTAGAGAAAAAACAACAGCAGCTAATTCCAAATCATGTGTAGGGTAATTTAACTCATGAGTTTTCAACTGACGTGAAGCATAAGAAATTACCTGATCATTTTGCATAAGGACACAACCAATTCCCTTCAACGAAGCATCACTGTAGATAAAAAAACTCAGCATTTTTGTATTGAAGTGCCAAAACTAGAGCATTCACCAATATTCTTTTCAATTACTGAAAACAATCTTCACATTCTTTTTTCCAGATGAACTTAACACCTTTCCGAGTTAACTTAGTCATTGGACTAGATAATCGTGAAAAAAATTCAGCAAACCTCTAGTAATAACCTGCCAAACCAAGAAAACTACGGATCTTGGTTATATTTGTGGGTCTCGATCATTCTTCAATAACTTTTGTTTTAGCAGGATCAGCAATTATGCCATTTTTTTTAAACAATGTGACCAAGGAAAGAAATTTTTTGTAACCAAAACTCACACTTGCTGAATTTTCCATACATTTTATTTTCTTTTAAGGTTTGCAAGATAACCCTTAAATGAATTTCATGCTCCTATTTACTTTTAGAAAACACCAAAATATCATCAATGAACACAACCACAAACTTATCCAAGAACTCATGGAAAATTCTATTCATTAGATCCATGAATACAACAGGTGCATTGGTTAACCCAAAAGGCATAACTAAAAATTCATAATGGCCATATCTAGTATGAAACGTAGTCTTTGGAATGTCTGATTCTTTTACTTTCAACTGATGGTACCCCGACCTCAAGTCAATATTCGGAAAATACTGAGCTCCCTGGAGCTGATCAAACAAATCATCAATATGAGACAAAGGATACTTGTTCTTAATAGTGATGTTATTCAATGCTCTATAATCAATGAAAAGTCTCATTGAACCATATTTATTTTTAACAAACAAGACAAGAGAATCCCATGGTGATGTTCTAGGTTGAATGAAACCTTTATCTAATAACTCCTGCAATTTCTTCTTTAACTATAAAAGTTCAAATTGAGCCATTAGATAAGGGGGTTTTGAAATTGGCTTAGAATCAACTAAGTCAATAGTAAATTCAACTTCCCGATCATGTATACTACCAGGAAACTCATCAGAAAAAAACATCAAGATACTCATTTACCACTATCACATCATTAATCTGAATAGTTCCTTTGTTTTTAACAATATGTGCAAGGTAACATTCATTTCCATCTTTTACTAGTTTCTCAACTTCCTGATATAATATCAAACGCAAGGGTTCATTCTTGTACACAAACTGAAAGTCTTTCTGAAAAGAAACCTCTTTAGCTCTACAGTCAATCTTAGCATGATAAACAGAAATTCAATCCATGCCCAAAATAACATCAAACTCTACTAGAGGAAAAACAATAAGGTTTACAGGTAGATTCTTTCCGCACACAAGGATAGGAAGGTTCTTATAATTTCTTTTGGTCTCAACGTTTCCTCCGGGTGTTTTTACCATAAGTTCAGGATTCATATATTGAGATGGAATTCCCAATTTACTAGAAAACTTCTCAAAAATGAAAGAATTTGTAGACCCTGAATCAAACAACAAATTGGCATAATCTAAACAAACAAACAGTGTACCT
Source organism: Viscum album (assembly GCA_963277665.1). NCBI lineage: Eukaryota > Viridiplantae > Streptophyta > Magnoliopsida > Santalales > Viscaceae > Viscum > Viscum album. The sequence goes on along the minus strand of OY728147.1, from coordinate 1,123,945,207 downwards.
GATACTACTTAATTCGATGTCCCAACATCTGCTGAAGTAGTTGCAAAGGATTTCACCACCCCTTTCTACTTGTAGTCTGTCTACTTTCCCTTAGTTGAGTTCTTCGTTACATACTCATTTTCATAATGACCCATTTCATTACACTTAAAACATATTACCACTGGCTTTTCATTGCCTACTTGATCATCTTACTTACAGTTATGAGCAATATGACCAGACTTACCACACCAAAAGCACTTTCCAGACTTGGATAAACATTCTCTAGGATGCATTTTACCAAACTTCTCACGGGATGGATATTTGGTTTTATTACCTCTTGGCTTCTTTGACGAATTCTTTCCCTTTTCCTGCCAACTGGACCTCTTAATATATTGTTTGTCAAAGAACACATGATCATCGGCAAACTCCATTTCCACCTTCTCTGCACATCGAACAAGTTTTTCATAACTTTTAAACTCACGAGAAGCTAAAGCCCTTAGATACTTTGTCTTTAACCCTGAGTAAAAATGGTTGATTTTACTATCAAGATCTCGTATGAAATTTGGAGCATACCTTGTCAGTCGAGTGAACTTTGCTTCATAAGCAACCATTGAGTCATCCTCCTACCTCAATTCTAGGAATTGTTTTTCCATCCTAATATGAACCACCTTAGGAAAATATTTCTCAAGAAACATACCTTTGAATTCATCCCAGTGAAGATCATAAATCTCCTCACTATCCCTGATATTTTTCACCATCGACCACCACTGATCAGCTTCACATTCAAAACGGTAAATTGCGAGACTAACCTTTTGATGTTCTGAACACCCCATGACATCAAAAATCTTCTCCAATACTTTAATCCACCCTTCTGCTAGAACAGGGTCAGATGATCCTCTGAATGATGGGGGATGTTGCCTCAGGAAATCTTCCACCACTGACATGTTCCTCTGCGGTTGATCTGGCTGATCTTGTGCATGGATACCACCACCATTTATAGCCTAAGTCAACTATTCCATCACTGTAACAAACTATTCATTTCTGATTCTGACCATCTCAGGTTGCTGATTTAAAAGGTTGTCTTCCTCCTAATGTCGTCCAAACATAGCACAGAAATATCTTAGGCGAAGCAACATGATAATCTTTAAATTCTATATCATTTCAATCATACAATAAATTAATTTATGGACATAAATTTAACAATTTTCTAACTCCTAAAGTTTTCTAAACCGACCTCTGATACCAACTGTAAGGACCCGGCCTTAAACCTTACTTAATATTGAATTAAATGAACAATTCACATTGAGGATCTTTTCAGGTTTAGAGTTTTAGATAATTATGACATAACTATTACATCTCAAAAGATTACAAAGTAGACACTTCTAAACATTTTCCATTTTTTTTACAAAACATGAACTCTTGAAAAAAGAGTCATGTATAGTTCCATGTTTAAGACAGCATGACTTTTTCTTGATCCTATCCTTGACCCTATTCCACATTATGTCCTGTGAAAAATATTTCAAAAACTTGGGATGAGCATAAAAAATCTCAGTAAGGGATACACAAAGAATGAAAACTGTTAGTTTTTCAAAATAACAAGTAAACCATGAATACATTAACATAAGTAATACATTTCACCTTTATGAAGTAGTAAATAATCTCAATGGAATAAAACATCATTACTTACCCATTTGTAACCAAAATATTACCATAAATCTCATATAAAGAACACATAACATATAAAGGTAACTTGGGACATAAACATACTTAAATGGAATAACCATACGGTCGACTTCCACACATATCAGTAAATGGAATAGCCATACGGACGACTTTCATACTCAATGCATTGGAGGTTATAATGTAACCACCCTTCCTGGTATTCACAGCACCACCCATCATTTGGTTTATCACATAACCACCCATCAAATGTCCAAGTACCATTATAAAATCATAAGACATATAACAAATATAATGGAAAGAAAACATTTCCACGTTTCAATCACCATATATCACTTAAATATATTAACATAACAAATCCATTATCAAAACCATTTTCAATAACAAAATACATAAAAGAGTTGATGGTATTTATTTTCTTTTAAAAACATTACAGCTTGTTAAGGAAGCCAAAGATCAAGTAGTACTCGCGATGGTGGAAATGTCATTGTCACCACGTATGTTAAAAAGAAACATACTTTTTGTCATTTAGTAAAACGATTCATAGAGAAAATATTCCTTTTTAATAAAATTCAAAGTCAAATGGGTTTATACACCGTATAAAAGAAATTTGTGTATAAAACAAAATATGCCTCAATGAAAGGAGATTGAGACGAAGTCCCTTACCTCGTGTCCTCCTTGACTCGATCGTTATTTAAACTCCTGAATAATAAACTAAAGTTAATTTATACTTACTTAAGAACCTTTTTCAAGTTTATTATTATTTTTATATCACTTATTTCCATGTTATAAACATTATGTTATCATTTAAGTTAATAATGTTTGTTTTGTCGATATTTGGTACTTAAGTCAAAAATGGACTTCTTACAATTACATGTTGTTCATGTGGTAAAAGTTTCATTATATCCAAAATGATATTCATGATTTGGATATCATATATATCATATATATTCAGCATATACATGTATTTATAATAGTACATAACATTTAGAGGTAAGAAATGAAATGCACCGTTCATGGAGACGGTAAGCCGGGCATACGCATGAACATTACTTCCATTTATATTTCATATTTAATGGAATGAAATCACAATGATATAAAGGTACATTATAATTCCATTATAATATCATATATAATATTATTAACTCCATCCTTTATACGTCCCACATATGGCATTAACGATTCAAATCACTTTGAGGGGGCGGTGGTCCGCACTTCCAAAAATGAAATTATCGCGTTTATCCATTATGGAAACCATAAAGGTATTCCATAAATAAAAAATACAGATGCATAAGAAAAACATAAACATAATATATATCATATATAAATACATTGACATATTAATGGCCACCATGAAAGGTGTTAAGAGAAGATTGTACAATCATCGTTTCGTGAGGCAGTAATTCGCCATCCACATAAACATTACGTTCTTTAACTATTAGATGGAGGTGTGTGTAAGTGTAGCTCGAATACTTCTCATAACAGCATCCTAGTATATTGAATATACTGGTTTTGTTACAAAAGAAAGGAATAAAAAGAGTTTCGGGGGTTGGAGAAGCAAAATAAAACAAAAGAACATAAGAGAAGACATTACCTTTAAATTGGGTAACTCTCCTTGGTTTGAACCAAAAGGGTTTCTTGAAGGGCTTTCTGCCTAAGGTAAGGCTTCTAGGATGAAGAGAGGGGTATTGGGAGCTTATTTTAGTAGATTTTGGACAATCCAAAGGGCTTGAGAAGTGCGTGAAATGGGTAGGAAGTGGGGTCTTTTTATAAGGAATAGGAGGGGCTCTTTTGGAAAGCATGAAACTATTATTTTATTATATAATTCTTTTTCGGTTTCTAAAGGTCCAAAAATTATTAAAGTCGAATATAAGGTTTCCCATGTTCGAAATAAAATCATACAATAAGAATTGGACAAGTTTTGGATATTATTTTAAACATTATCTTCTTATTTATTTAAATCATTCATTAATGATGTAAACACTGCATCATCATTGTGTCATAAATAATTTTATTTATTTGATGTCTAAAAATTATAAAAAAATTACCATGTTTTATGAAATATTTTTATCTTTCTAATGAATATTTATAGTTAAATATATCAATTATATAACCCCATGTAAAAAATATTTTAGTAAAACAATACATGTTTGTGATATTTTTATTTTTACTTTAAATAAAAGGTATTAATGTCATTATCTTACCCAAGTGGCTCCATGGGGTCCCAAAAATTGACCCATGGATTTTCTTGGTCGTCCATGACTCATCCAATAAGTTTAGGACATGTTTCAAGTTAATTTCATATTATTAAAACATTATTTTTACCTTAAATTACACTAATTACCTCTAATTGCGATAAATAAAACTCAAAAGTTACTATTCACAAAAAAATTATTTTCATCCCATTGAACCAAATTTTAATTTATAATGAAAACCATGTATGTTGTATTTTTAAAATTCAATTCATATAAGTGGTAAATTTTCATTTAAACGAAAAATTAGTTTTTTAACTACCACTTAGTGGTTTCACTATTCATCAAAAATTGAAGTTTTTCAGAAAAATATAAAAATCTCACCCTAAGCTATATTTGATATTCCAAATTAAAAAATGATTTCTATTTTACCAAATTCAAAAAATATAATTTAAATTAATTAATTTCATAATTAATTCTCATTGTCAAAACAAATAGCATGTTTTTAAGAAACAATAAATATCAAAAGATTGACACTAGTTTAAGTCCAATTTCAAAGTGAAATTAATTACAATGACCACCATTGGATTAAATGGTAAAAATATATTCTAATTTTAATTTAAAACTAATTCAAAAGATAATCTAATCATATAAATAAATTATATTAAAATGAGTTTTTGAATTAAAATACAACATTTTTCACTTATTCATTAAAAATGAACTTTATCGGAAAAATAACAAAAACATACACAAAGTAAATTTTGATGTCCCGATTCTAAATAAGGATCTTATTTGGTCTAGTAGAAAGTATAATAGTGACCAAAACTATTTTTAAAGAGGGTTCTCCATCAAAAGGTGATAAATCGACCTTTTAGTGAATATTAGAGTTTCTATGCCTAAAATTGAATTCTTTACTTATTTTAAGCCTTTATATTTTTTTGGATAAATGTAAAAACATTTAACATACATATATAATCATATTTTAGTTATTTATATTAATTCCTTATAATACAACGGCTACGTGTTAACTACCATTTAAAATAATATTATTATATTATTAGTATGCAACGTAAGATTTCAAAGAAACTCGTTGTTGCATATCGGGTACGCTATCGAACATAGAAACCCCTTTAAAGTAAAATTAATATTTAATTAAAAAATATTAATAAATATGAAAATGTATTATTCTTTATTTACCTGGGATGTTACAATTATCTTGGTATAGCTTATAATTAAATCTTAACTTGTTTTATCGTGAAACAAAAGACATCAAAGAAAAATAATTTATTCAAAAAATGTTCATAAAAACTCGAGGTGTAAATTTCTAACCCCTTTTATAATAAAAATAAATATTTTAATAGCATATTTTAGAAAATTATTTATACTTAATATAACTTATATTAATAATTTATATCAATTTATTGTAAATATATATATATATTATTTATAGATTATTTTCATTATAGTGTGCTATTAGTTTTAAATGTAAGATTCTTGTTTTTGTTTGGTGGTTTCAATCATCATTAAATGTTATTAAGTTCATAATTCATATATTATTTAGGTATTATAATCATAGTATTATAATTATTTATAAATTCCATAGTTTTTTTAGAAAATATACATGTATGTTTCACAAGAATGGAATTCATAATGCGCATGTTTTGGGTAACATTATCAAATAATGAGTTACTTTTTAATGATCATTTGTTTGGGTGCCACTATTTTAGAACCATAATCAAGATATATATTAATCATTGGTATTATTTATTAATATTATTAATTTCTTGATTCCCATACATGATGAAAATGATGAATATGGTATAGAATCATTCATGTAAGTGGCTGAACTGACCCAAATAAGAACATGTTATACTAATGAAGGAGTGAAAGTAAAAAAATTATATTATAGTAATATCATTTTTACAAAAGAATAATTATATTAATATCAAATCATTTGAGTGGTATATTCATTTTAAAAATATTTTAGATGATAATTTCATTGAAAATATTGATAAAAACTAGATATTTTGATGGAATCACATCTTATCATAATGGTTTCCTTCATAGTGAATGGTTTAGGTCACCTTTTATGGACTAGAAACTAACCAATTAGAGAGAGGAATCTAGGGGATGAATTTTTATTTGGGATTCAAGAGTAATATGAATGAGAAAAATTATTTAGGATGGGTCAATGATGGTTTCTTTTATACATTTGAGTGGAATATTTTAAATTTCTCATTTCTTAATTATTAAGGAAGGTATTTTTAACATGAAAAGTATGCCATAGGTGGGATAAAAAAAGAATTCCTAGACTACCACCATTCTCATTTTTTTTATAATCTCCATTCATCATTTTAACTATATACTATATTTTACCATTTTTATGGTTTGCCGATGTCATTCACAATTCACCCTTGTAACTTACTTTTTCACCAAAATTGAAATTAACCCTATTAACTAATTTTAATGACCTAGTTAAAAAAATCATTTTATCAAATTAAATTTATAAATATGTGAAATTTATATTTTAAATAAAAATACATATTACTTTATAAAAATATTTTTTTATTGAATAATTTTTTTTATCAAATGAATTATTATATTTTGATTTTTTATCATTATATAATTACTTAATAGCTATTAAATATTTATTATAAATGTTTAATATATTATTTATAATAAATTATTTATTTATTCAGAAGTATTATATACGAATTATAATATTTTCAATATACCCATTGGTTATATGCATTACAAATAATTATATATATTTCTATCAGTCGTATAATAGTCATATTACCCATTTTAACTCTTATATATAACCTTGAATACTTAATTAAAATCCAGTCATCCTTATCTTTAATTTATTTATTAAAATAGATATCACATTTATAATTTTTTCCCTTCTTTCTATAGTTATAATTTGTGGCATGATAATCAAGGTAGACCGTGTGAATGAAATTTTCAATTTCATTGTCTTTTTATTTACTTAAGATTTTATTCCTCTTGTAATTTTCATAATGATGGTTCATATTTATTTCTCATAATTTATTTATTTTCATAATTTTATAATATTATTCCTTAATGAAATGAAGTGCTCTTCATTTTTTCTTGGTGTTGCATGCAGAACAATTTGTTTAACATGTTTATGTAATAAAAATGTGGGGTGTTACAGTTATTATATTTTATTTGTTTATTTTTTCACATTTTAACGTGATAATAATCCTAAAAATTGTTTACATGAGTTACAGGTAGGGATATATTAAATCATATATGTCCCAACTTAAAAAAAACCACATGGATAGTCCCACAATTTTCATTTTTTCTTCTCATGTGGAATATTAATCATGTATCCTTTGGCCTATGATTTGAGTTATGCACAACATGAAAAAAATGTTTTAGATTCCGTATGATAATTCTAAATAGTTTAATCTAATTAGATGGATGTAGGATCTATAACCAATTATATGTGGGACATGTAATCAATATGATATTTATATACTTATAGGATAGGTATAAAATATATTCCTTCATAGATCTTATTATTATGCTCTCAGCATATATCTACTCTCCAAAATTCAAATGTGAATCAAATAATAGATATTCAAAGACAATAAATAGTACAGAATCCACGTGAGAAGTAATGTTATACTTTTCCATTTACTAAAAAATATTCTATAATGTAACAAAAAATCAATAAGAGAATAACAAAAGAGGAATACACACACTTCAACACTGTAAAATAGGAAATTTATCATGGTTTAGGATAATCCCCATGTTTATAAAGAAACACTACAATCCAAAAGAATAAAGGGGATAGAAAAACTCTAATGTTATAAGTGATCTCACTAATCACTACTCTCACATAAATATAATTTCATTAAAAAATTTATAGTAATCCCTTTAGAGACCACTTATTGACAGGAAAATATCAAAACTTCTTGGTAATCACTAATCACACATAAATTAAATATTCTTTGAATATTCCTTCATCACCGGTCACTAATATTCTCAGTTACACGAACTTAATTTCTAATACATTGGAAACTATAAATCCACTACTTAACTATATACATTCATTGATTGGATCTTCCTCCACCACACAACATCACTTCTCCATTAATCATCTTGTTGCAAGGATTAAACCATTTTTGAAGGTTTCATTAGTGCTCCAGTTGATCAAACTCACACTCCAATTAAATAGTATCTAAATCTGATGAATTATCTCCACACCTCAATGATATACCACTTTAATATTGTATCAAGGAATTATATTCAACTACTATTCAAACATCTATCCCCTTCTGCTTCCACTATAGAAGTGATCTTCTAATAACCATTCATCTTATAATTTTGACTAAGGCTCAACACTACCCCATAATTTCTCAAACCATGACACTTGTTAACATTTATATATGGTATTCACTTTCATAAACCTTACATAGTTCCGGTATTCTATCTTATAAAAGATTCTTGATAAAGTGATACTTCAGTTGAATATGTTTTTCCATGGATATAATGTTAGATTATTAGTAAGATATATTTCAATATTAATCTCATAGAATGACATTTAGTTACCCTACTTCATTTTAATTTCCTCTAAAATACCTTCATCCATGTTATCTCATTCTCAACCTCGATTATTGTCATATACATCTCTTATTTGGTTGATAATGACACTAATGTCTATATTTGAGACATAAATATAATTTTCACTCTTCCATAAGATAACACATATCATGTATTTCTCTTAAAACTATTTATATCTCCACCAAATTATGTATCCACATATCCCTAAAATGGATCATCCATTCTAAAACATAGATAAAAATCCATGATATTTTTAAGATAGCAGAGTATCCACTTCAAAAATTCTCAATACACCTTTCCTTAAGTTTACATAAAACTACTACAAACTTATAATACTTGATCAATTTAAATCCTAATACAAACCATGGTATATAGAAAAATCATATAATTAGTTTATATAGAACCCTTTACATGTATTTATCCTTACTCTATGTACTATTTTTTGTCTCTTTAAACAACTTGAAGTGACTAGAAAATGGGAATGAAAAATGTTTTGATCTAGAAATTTCAAACCTTTATAAAATATTATAGATATATTCAGAATGAGAAAACACTAAACTTATCATATTAAAATCTATAATGATACTAATCCCCAAAATTATTTTTGAAACTCTAAGATCTTTCATCGAAAATTTTCTAAATAGATTATGCATCAACTCTATTATCTGATTCATCTTTAAACCATCCAAGAGAATATCATCCACATATAAGATAAGTATAATGAAATCATCATCATTTAACACCATAAAGTAATAAAAATGATCATAATTATACCAAATGAAATATTTTTCTTTTATTAAATCATCAAATCCCTTATTCTATTGTTTAGGTTCCAATTTCAACCCATACAAACTCCATTTGAGGCTACTCGCCATAACCTTCTTTCTAATTTCTTTAAAACCTTATGGTTTCTCTATGTAAATTTACTCCTCAAAATATCCATGATGAAATTTAATTTTTATATATAAATTCTCATGGTTTAAACCTTTTTATATAGCCATTCTAGGAATTTTCCAAATAGTATTCTTTACCACCAATGAAAAAATTTCACTAAAATCAATCCCATCATTTGGTTTAATTTTTTTCACAGTTGACATCACCTTGTGTCATTTTCAATTATTTTCTTATTTCTTCAATTAGTATACTCATTTTTTTAAAATTATTATTTAGTTGTTTTTATACATTCCAATTCCCATGTTTATTTCACATGTAATAAATTTATCACTTCCTATAATTTTGACTCCCACTGTATCTAGTTGCCCATACTTTATACCTCTTCTAAGTTTTGATATCTTAAAGATACATCAAAATAAAATAGTATAATTTTGATTTAAATCTCTAAATCAGTCTTCTAATATTGGTAGAATCCTTAATTAAGCTATAAAATCAACTTGTCCTTCCAGAAAAAATCATTAACATTGAAACAATATTTGAACATTTTGGTATATCTAGACTTCCTAATTCATTTTAAATATTACCACCTTTATATATTTCCAAATTTTCGTATACCTACGAACAATCAATAGTCCCTAAACTAACTGGTAATTCTAGAATTATATTCAACACCATTTTTTCACACTCTAATGATTCTATGTTCTCAAATACTCATTATTTCAAGTGTTGATCCTCATGTAAGATCCCTTCATTGAAGATGAACTTCTGACTTCTAATGATTTTTTGTTGGTCATTAACCCAAATTTTAAATTCAATGTCTTATACATCTTGTATCATAACAATGTGTATTGGGATTAACTTATATCTTATACCTTTCACTAAAATTAACATGGATATAATTAATTATTTTGAATACTTTTATATGTGAAACATTCATCGATTTAATATTCCAAAGTTCCTCAAGAAAGTTCATACCCATTGATATAGTTTCACTCTAATTAATCAGATAAGCTACAACATTCACTACCTATTCTCAAAATTCGTTTAGAAAACCATAATGAATCCACATGATTTGGGATCTCAAATTCAGTGTTTCATTCATCTGTTCCACCACACCATTCTATTATGGCTCCCTGGGTATTGTATTATCAAACATAATTCCCTTATTATAATATAATTTATTAAATAATTTGTTTTTATACTCACAACCATTTTCATAACTCAAGCGTGTTAGCATCAAAATAGTCTTATTTTTCACCATGTATATCCATATTATGAAAACTTCAATGACTTGTAACTTGTGATTCATAAAGAAAACCCACTCTTTCTATATAGAATCACTAGTGAAGGTAATATAGTATAATTAAACACCATGATAATATACTAGAGTTAGTACTCATACATCGATATACACAAGATCCAACTTTTAAGGCTTGAGTGTTTTTCCTTTCATAGAAAACTACACTCTTTTCTATTTTCCAATGATGTACTATTCATACTCCTTGTACTTGAGTTTTATTGTACCTTTATTAGTTGAGACTCTCGTTCCCTTTTCATGCATGTGACTAGGATGGTGATTCCATAGTTGAGAATATCTGTTGGATGAATCGACAACCATTGTCTTATCTGATATCTAGATTATATATATTGTTCCATCTTTTACACCTTTTTCTAGCACCATAGAACATCATTTTATTTTCCAAATGTCTTCCATAAATATTATATAAAACCCTAAATTATCTAGATAACCTATAAAAATCATATTCATCCTCAATCTCAATATATGTTTGGCCCCTTATAATCTTAGTAAGAATTTATTATTTTTCTAAACATTCAAATCTCTACAATATTGAAAACATTATCATTGATATAATAAACCTTACCAAACTTTCAAGACATATAATTTCCCATGAATCCTCTCTCCAATATAGAATTAAATAATACTCAAAATTCAATAATTCATGACTCTAATAGACTGAAAAATCTTGGACCTTTATAAGGTTTGAAATTATTTAAATTTTTGTTGAAACTCGTTTATTTTACATATATACCATTTTTTGGGTATTGATGGTGGTAAGAGAGAGGGTTCATAAAACTTTAGGGGGTATGTAGTTGAAATTTCATCTGTAGGAAGGATATTGTGGTGTGATGACTGGGTATCATGGAACAACTACTACTGCAAGGTGGCTTATAGAATGGGGTTGAGGGAGACACGGTGCAATGTCTCCTAGGTAGAGTATAATCCCTTAGATAGAATAATATAGCACTACAACCAGTGGTCACACTGTAATATCAACAGGACAGAGGGGAGGATATCATCCAAATCTAGGTCACACCACACCCTATATGGTCACACTGAAAACCTTCTATTGGGAGTTTTTTAATTGGTTAATTGACTAGTTGTGTTAAAAATAAATGGAAATATTTTCTTCTATAGTTCATATGACACCCTCTACACATTTCATGATCTCCCCCCACCCGTACACTCTTCCATGTGATTTCTCCTTTATTCCTTGATATAATCACATGTCGTTCAATAAGGGGGTAGATAAAGGTGAGACTAACACTCCTCTTCTATCTTTCCTTATATTTATTCAATATTTTTTATTCTTTCATTTTTATGATCTTTTATTTTCTATTTTAGGGTTTTATTATACTTTTATGACTCCCACCATTTATGCTTGAACTAATGGTTGGTACTTGATGAGTAAACTTCTACAAAATTAAGGTTCATGTTCAAAATGTATCCCTTAAAGTATCATAATTTTCATTTTTCATGTGATGTGTAGTCACGCTGACATAACATAAACTTAAACTAACAATATAATTACATGTTTTGTGAAAATAATACTTGAAATTAAACCTTTACCATAGGATTGAAGTAGTCCATTATTAGGGGTAAACAAAAATTATATCTAGATAATAAGGTGTTCCTAACCTTATAATTAAATGGTAAATTAACAAGTGACCTTAGGGGTATTAAGGAATTAAGATAATGATTGAGAGATATTATAAGAATGTCACAGTGTCATACCTATTATGATAGATTTTAAATAATTAAATTAAATAAGTTGATAAATGAATTACCTATTCATTTGAAATACCTTGGATTATTTATTTTGATTTGGGTTTATGCATATATACTTGGAATTACATGGATATTTTCATTGGATTCAGTCATGATGTATTTTGACCTAGAATGCCTTGGATGTTCTCCTTCAATTCGGACTTGATTCTTATATACTTGAAATACCTTGTATAGTTTCCTTAGACTTGGTTGTGATTTCTAATGGCTTATAATTTTTTAGATGGGATCCTTGGATTTACTCATTTTATTATTTACTTAGAATTACTTGGATATTATATTTATATTTTTCAATGATTCTTATTGACTCTAAATTCCATGGAAACTCTCCTTGGATTCATCCTTGGTATTAGAGACTTATAATTCCTAGGATATTCTACATGGATTTTCCTTCAACCTAATAACCTTATTTACTATGATCAAAGACATTCGTTGATGGATAAAGCATTTATGGTCAATCTTGGGTGTCTCCTTAGATACTGATGATTGAATATAGTTTATTTATTTTGTTTCTTTTAATTTATTATGCACACCAGTATACACTTTTGATCAAACTAGATAGGTTTATAGACACCATTATTGGTAGACTATTAAGTACTCACACCCTACTCGGGCCGCCATTGGTACCCAGACAGATTTCATGATTATGGGACATAACAAGGTGAAGAACCTTATGAATAATTCTTGATCTATTAACTATCATATGGAATAGGATATGGGACTATCTCACGAACCATGTTGGGATGCCATCCAACATGAAACTCGACTCAATCCATGGTATGGCATTAAGGGTGTTCTTGATCCCCACGGGCTCAAAAATAATGTGTGGGTATCAAAAATAAACTTAGGTAATGATTTCACCCATTTAAGTAATCATAAACAACCAAAAAAATAGACATCACAGTAACTGATAAACATAACCAAACATGGTAAAACAATTTTCATATTCAAAGTTTAAAACTGTAACCAAAAACCAAAAGTACTACAATAGAATGGGAATAGAAAAACTATCCCAAAAACCTCCATGAAAAAATAGGGACATTACCCTCAAGCCACCACCACCAATACCTAAAAGAAGTTGAAATCTAAAAACCAGATCCACCATCTCCACTATGATACATCTTTACTTTACCTAGGTCATACATAACAAATTCTACATACACCCAAATGTGTATATAGGGTGTGATCTAAATCCTGGTAATATTCCACCCAAAAGAAAAGATTTGATCCTATAATATTAGAAGATAAATTAACATGCACATTTTCATAAGAACATTTCCAAGAAAACTTTTTTAAGGAAAACCATTTCTCAAGTAAAATTTTTCATGGAAAAACCATTTCTTAAATAATATTTCTTGAAATAAAAATATAAAAATGTATAGCATATACCAACATCTATAACCACATATCATAAGCATCATGTTATAAGAGATCATAATGGTAAAATCCATATAGGTAACTAGCACAATTGGAACACTTTTAACCTCATACCTCAGTGATCAAAATTCTCCACTAAAATTATAATAGTGTTCTTATGCACTAGCTATTAGAGGGGATTCGATAACGAGATATAATAGTCTCCATGTGATAATCCAAAACCAATAGTTTTCCCATGAATGATCCAATAGAGGGGAACAAATCCCAAGGTTTTGTGGTCTTTGATCATATCACATGATTAGTTAGTGTTGTAATCATCAATCCTATTAGATGAATCTGGGCCTTAGCCTCTTCTGAATCAACTAGTGTACTAGTTCTAGTTCACCAACCTAGATACCTGAGATACCATTTGTTCTCAAATTCCATTTTACATATCACATAAAACATCACTTTCACATACACATTATAAGCATCATAAGCACGGAATAAAATCACCCCTTTCACATTTTCATATTGGTATGACGAACAAAATCCATATGGAAAGCACCATTTTCCATAACCAAAATCATTTCTCATTTCACACGCATAGAAAACCCATTTAGAAATATATTTCCCGCCACTTTTTCAATTTATGAAACCCATTTAGAAACATAATAAGAAGGAAAATTATCAAATGAAACCATTTCCATGGGAAAATCCCCTTTTAAATTCATACTCATGTAAAAACCATTTTATAACATACTTTTTTTTACTTTCATAATTCAAAATAATATTCAAGGTGCAAAAAAATATCCAACATGCAACAAAAACCCATTTCTCTTGGAAAACCCACTTTAAACACAATATCACCTTTACATTTCACACCTTTCACATATGGCATAGATCATATTCAAGAAGCACCACAACAATGCACATAATAAATACAACTAATTTATTTTCAAAAACAAACTTTCATCACATAGTCATCTCAAAATCCTTTAAAATCATGTTTTTCACCACAAAAAAAATACATATAACACATTTAAGCAACTGAGAAAGCATATAAAAATCATTTAATAATGTAAAATCATAAAACCACCTACCTCACACATGGAAACTTCCAAAAATTGGTGTGAAACCACAACTGCACAACCACAATACCCTAAAAAGGCAATATTGAATCACAACCAATAATATTTCCCCAAAAAATACAAAATCAATCCCTCCTTAGGTCATACACCCTGCTGGAAAATAGTAACTTAATAAAGAGGGAATAAAAACCCTATAAAGAGGAAGAAGTCATGAGAAAATAGGCTTACATGATGTTTCCTTGAAGAATCAGGGTCAAAATGAACCAAGTATTATTAAGGCTCAAGAGGTACAAAGAAGCTTGTAGGAATCTCCCATAGCTGAAAATCCTAAATGGTGTAGATAGAAGGAGAATTAGGGTTAAATTCAAAGAGTTAAGAAATGTAATTTTTCAATTTTTAATGACCTAGATAGGTTGCACGGTTTTCCTATATGGTTTACCAAACCCTATGGAAACTTTGAATCCCTAAATATCTAAGAATAATAGGCCACACTATTATCCCACATGGTTTGACAAATCATTCAGTCTCCACTATCCAAAATGAAATTTGACCGCACGGTTTTCTGGGAAAAGGTGTTGGGTTTCCTCTAACTCTACGCCAACCATGTGCCACCTTCTATCAATCCCAAATTCACCATTTTTTACCAAAAACAAGGGGAAACTATAGGATGAATGTATAACCAAAATAAAAAATAATAATTACCTCAAAACAAAAACATAGATGTGAAAATTCTCCCCACTATGAAAAGTTTTCATCCCCAAAAAGTCAACTTGAAGCTTGATCAGAGAACAAAAATGGAGACTCTTGCTCAACCCATGAATTTCACTCTCAAGTATCATGCACATAATTTTCATGTTTCTAAAGAACTCGGACCAATGGAATAGACTTCCCACAAAGCACTTTCCCTAAGAATCTACAATCTATATCGATCACTCAAACATAGACAAATCAAGCTCAACTTCCAACTCTTCCGAATTCTAAACATGAAATAGATCTGGGTTATAATTTTTCCACTAAGAATCATGGAACATTTTATGAATTGATGTCAACTAAAAGGGAAAATTCAACCTATATTCCACCTTACCAACCCTCTCGATAATCTCAAATGGTCCAACATACCTCAGCATTATCTTCCCTTTCTTACCCAAATGACGTTGAGCCAGGCAAGGTTCCACTTTCAGAAAAACCCAGTCACCCACAAAAAACTCCAATGCTTGGAACCTCTAATTAGCATAAGACTTATAGAAACTCTGATCCGTCAACAAAATTGTTCTTGATTAACTTCACTTTATCAAATGTTTCTTTAACAAGGCTCAATCCCAACAATGAGGTCTCACCCACCTCAGCCCAATACAAAGGTGACCAAAAAGGCCGACCATAGATAACCTCAAAGGGATAAATTATAATATAGGATTAGTAACTACTTTTATATGAAAAATCAACCAACACTAAATTGTTATCCCAAGAACTTATGAAATCCAACACACATTCCTAAAGAATGTATTCAAAAATTTGATTTCCCCGCTTCATTTGACCATCCATTTTAGGATGGTATGTTGTGATCAACTTGAACTATGACCCCCCACCCTCTAAAGGCCTTACCAAAATAGTGAGGTAAAAGGGGTTTCCCTATTAGAAACAATTGCAGAAGGAACACAATGAAGCCTAAAAACCTCTTGAACATATAACGGCCCAACTAATCCACTTTACATGAATCTCTGATTGGAATGAAATGGGATGATTTGGTCAGATGATCAATCACTAACAAAATGGAATTTCTTCCCCAAGGTGTAAAAATTAATCCAATGATAAAATTCATGGTGATCTCATCCCACTTCTAGGTATGAATAGGTAGAGGGTGAAGTAAACTAGAAGGCATTTGGTTCTCTTCTTTAGCCTACTGAAACATGTAACATCATTATACAAAGCTAGTTATACCTCACCTCATACCTATCCACTAGAACTACTGACGCATGTCATAGAATATCTTGGTAGTACTAGGATGAACGACCCACTGAGAATGGTGGTTATCCTACATCACCACCTTCCTCAATGAAAATGGCACTACGAAGCAACCCTTGAATCCCATAACTCCCTTAGGAGACAAATTTTATTCACAAGGAATCTCTCCACCATTTAATAACTTCCTAGAATGCTAACATAAATCATCACTCAGATGATCTTTCCAAATCAACTCAATAATGGAAGGTGTTAATTAAATACTAGCCAAGAACACACCTCTACTATGTTCCTTGGTCTCGAGATGCATCTAGGTGAAAAGACCCATCAACATCCCATCATTGCTATAATTTCTCAATTCATGGAATGACAATTTCCTACTCAAATCATATTCCACAACATTTACTTTTCCTGGGGTATAGACTATATCAAAATTGAACCCCTGAAGATACTAAACCCAATGGTGATACCTTAAATTCAAATATTTTTGGGATAAAATGTAGGATAATATTGTATGATCCAAATAAACTAAAAACTTCTCCCTAAAAAGATAATGGCACTATGTATTCAAGGTATGCTTCATCACTTCTAACTCCGGGTCATCATTTGTGTAATTCTTTTCATTTTGTTGGAGTTGGAATTAACCATAATCCACCATATGATCATCATGCATCAAAAAATACCCAATACCCATACCAGAAGCATCAAAATACACCACATGTCCCTTTATATATTCCTAAAAGGTAAAAATAGGGGTTGTGGTCAACCACCACTTAAGCTTCTCAAAGGACATTTGAAACTCTGGTCTCCATTCAAAATTTACCCCTTTCTAGGAAATTTCAATCAAGGATGAATTAAGTTGAGAGAAATCATAAAAAACCCCACCTTTAATACCCTACCAGGCCCAAAAAGATTTTTATTTTGAACACATTCTTTTGATGTTCCCGTGAAATAACTACACTAATCTTCTTAGGGTCCACTAAAACCCCTTGTTTTGAGATATAATAACCTAAAAACTTTAACTCCTAGATCCAAAAGGTATATTTATAAAACTTCTCATAGATACGATGATCCCAAAGGGTTCCCAACACAATTCTCGAATGCCACTCATACTTCTCCTCAGTCTCAGAATAGACCAAGTTGTCATCCAAAAATACCATGATAAAGAAATTGAGATACTAGTGGAACACCCTATTCATAAGATCCATAAATACTTATGGATCATTCTTCAACCCTAAAGAAATGACCAAGTACTCTAAATGGTCGTACCTTCTTCAGAAGGCTGTTTTCAGAACATCCACCTCTCTAAATCTGACTTGTTAATACTCGAAACACAAATCAATCTTGTAGAACCACATAACCCCTTAAGTTGATCGAAAATATCATCAATACAAGGAAAAGGGTACTTATTCATGATTATTACCATGTTCAGTTTTCGATAATCAATGCACAACTAAAGATATCCATCAGACCTTTTCACAAATAGAACTAGGTCAGACCAAAGTGAGAAGATCAGGTGAATGAATCATTTAGATTCCAAATCATCCAGTTATACCTTTAATTCCATCAACTCAGTGGGGGCCATATAGTACAAGGGAAGAAATATCATTTCTGTTCCTGGTGCCAAATCAATTATGAACTCCACATCCCACTCTGGAGGAAAACCCAAGAAATCCTCTATAAAAACCTCTAGTAAATCATCCACCATAGGAGGTAATACACTCTGAGGAGCACCATCATCATCCTCTAACATGTTCAATGATATATGATAAACAAAATTGCCCAATTTTGGAAGTGGAGGTCAATTACATCCTAACTGAGGATCCCATTCACCTTTTAAAACCTACGTACTTCCATTTGGTGCCACAAAACTTACTCACCATCGACAGAAATCAATGTACACCTAAAAACGCACTATCTAATCCATACCAAGTTTCACATTAAAGAGGTATATATCTAAAACCCAAAAATACTATTCCAACTTGAACCTTGACATGGAGTGTTCACAATAAGGACCCCTAAAATCCTGATCTCACTTATTACCAAGCATCATTACCAACTCCATTTCATATGACATAAGCTCAGTTGGTAACTTTAACACATCAAAATGGTGTGAAGAAATAAAAGAAACTGAAACACTAATATCAAATAAGGTAACAGGTAAAGGTGATACAATAATAATGGTACCTCAAATTGTCACAGGTCCTGTATCTGATTACAATAGTTCTCAATCCACTGCATAGAGTTTCCTTGTCTCAGTTTGACCCTGATAATGACCACTAGCTCACGGCTCTTCCCAAAACTGACTATTCCCAGATGATGATTCAGACCTACTTCCATGACCTCTAAACTGAGATCCAGCTATCCTGGATGGTTATGATTGGGAAGACATCCATTTGAAATCCAAATATCATGCACCACACTAATATGGGAATGTGACTTTGTAAAATGTCTGTAATTACCCCATAACTCTGCACAGGTGACAAATTTTAGGTGTATATGAACATGATGGTTGCATGTTCCCTACTTTTCTACACTAATGGCATACAACAGACCTATAATCAGAGGCCACATATGAAAACATCTAGAAATTATGTCCTAAACTACCACTTCCCTTCTTCCCCTACTTATCCCGCTTCCTCTTCTTCTCATAAAAAATGCCACTTCCCACTAATAGCACTACTCTAGGGAAACTAGAATTGCTTCCTTGATCAATTTCTACTATCATGGCATGATCAACCACCTCATCATAAGTTTTTATCTTGAATAAGAAAACATGATATCTGATTTCTAACTGAAACCCCATCTCAAACTTCTGAGATTTCATATACTCATTGGAAATCAACTTGGGTGCATACTGAACTAGATTTGCAAAGTATTTTTCATACTCCATAATGTTGTGATCTCCCTAGCTAAGCTCTAAAAACTCCCTATATTTATAAAAGTAAAAAATCTCAAGACAATGCTACTCATTGAAAATAACCATTAAGTCTTTCCAACCCATATCCTTGTGCTTTCCATCTTTCACTATTGAGTCCCTCTACTTCTGACTAGGACCTTCCAAAATATATGAATCACATTTTACCCTGAGTGCCTCAGAAGTAACAAGAAACTTGAAAATCCTTTCTAAATTCTCAATTCAATCCTCTACTTCCTATGGTTCTGTGATACCTTGAAAAGGAGGCTTGTTCTTTATAAAATCCTAAGCTTTATACTTTACAGGACCTAGTTTAGCTTCTCTAACCTAGGCAGGACTAGATCCTGCTCCTTGACCCAAAACTTGGATATCCCAAACCATAGCTTACACTAATCTCTGATCAATTGGTAAAAGATAACTCTCTCCAGCCTCTTCCCATTTTCTCACAGGAAGTCTCCAGGGAGGAATCTTTCTACATAAGAAACAACAATAATGAAAACCCCATAAATGCACCATTCTGAAAATTTTCAGCAATAATAACAAATTTCAACACTTTCATAAATCCAAACATAACCAAATCCATCACAAAATAAAGAAAACAAAACCAATCCACATAAACCCAATTTCCATATACATTCTACAGCCTATACATCTCACCTATAGGAGAAGAAAAATCAAACCCCAACATCCCATGGAGACTCAAGTCCTATCACAAGGTGTTCTCTCCAGGCACTCCACTCACAACCAAAACCTCAATCCCCAAAAATCCTATCTCCAATCTATCCAGCCTTGTCCCGAAATAACTTTACCCAAAATAGAATGACTTTTTTATACCATTTTTTCATGAACCAATTTGGGATTCCATCCAACCCAACACCAGGCCTGGTTTGTGGTATGGCACAAAGGGTATTCTCGATCCCCACAGGATGGAAACTAGTTCCTGGGTATCAACAATAAGCTTTGGGAATAATTTCTCCTATCTAATTAATCATAAACAAACAAAAAAATAGACATTATAATAACTGATAAACATAACCAAAAAAGGTACAACAACTTTCATATTAAAAGTTTACAATTGTAACTAAAAACCAAAAGTGCTACAATAGAATGGGAACAACAAAACTATCCCAAAAACCTCTATGAAATGAGAGGTAAATCACCCTCAAGCCACCACCACTAACACCTACAATAAGTGGAACTCTAGTAACTGGATCCATCTTCTCTATTGCGGTACATCTTTCCTTTACCTGGGTCATGCATAACAAATTCTACATACACCCAAAGTTTTATGTAGGGTGTGATCCAAATCCCAATAGTATGCTACAAAAAAGAAAAGATTCCAAGATATAACATTATAAGATAAATTAACATGCACATTTTCATAAGAACATTTTCAAGAAAATGTTCTTAAGGAAAACCATTTCTCAAGTAAAATCTTTCAAGGGAAAATCATTTCTTAAATAATATTTCTTAGAATAAAAAGATACAAAAGGTCTATTGTATTCCAATACCTAGTACAATATCTCATAAGAATCGTGTCATAAGAGAGCATTATGGGAAAATACATATAGGTAACTAGCACAAGTGGAACAATGTGAACCTCATACCTCGATGATCAAAATCCTCCACTAAACTACCAACAGTGTTCCCATGTATGATCCATTAGTGGGGATCCCATCCTAAGGTCTAATGGTCTCCATGTGATAAGACAAAACAAACATCATTACTATGCACAAGACACTATACGGGAATGCATCCCAAGGTTGAGTGGTCTCTAATCATATAAGATGTTTAGTTTTTTTGTAATTTTCAATTCTGCTAGATGAATCTAGGACTTAGCCTCTTTTGAATCAACTAGCATACTAGTTCTAGTTAACCCACCTAGATACCCAATTTTCCCTTTGTTCTCAAATTCCATTTCACATATCACATAAATCATCACTTTAACATACACATTCTAAGATCATAAGAACATAAGGAAGTCACCCCTTTCACATTTTCATGTTGGTCTGATGACCAAAATCCACATGGAAAGTACCATTTTCTATAACTAGAACCATTTCTCATTTTACACACACACCAAAACCATTTGTAAATATATTTCAAGCAACTTTCTCAGTTTATGAAACCCATTTAGAAACATAACAATAAGGAAACATATCAAATCCAACCATTTCCATGGGATAATCCCCTTTCAAATTCATACTCATGTAAAAACCATTTTATAACATACTTTGTATCACTTTCACAATTCAAAGACACATTCAATGTGGGAAAAAATAGAAAACATGCAACAAAACCCCATTTATCTTGTACAACACACTTTAAACACATTCTCACCTTTAAGTCTCTTTGAAAACACATTTTTCACCTTTCACACAAGGTATATAACATATTCAAGAAGCACAACAATGATTCACATAAGAAATACAACTAATTTATTTTCAAAACCGAACTTTCATCACATAGGCATCTTAAAATCCTTTAAAAAGATGTTTCAAACCACAAAAATAATTCATAAAACACATTTAAGAAACCAAGAAAGCATACTAAAATCATATAATAATGTAAAATCATAGAACCACATACCTCACACTTGGAAACCTATAGAAATTTTTTCAAAACAACAACTACACCACCGCAAGACCCTAACAAGTCCAGATTAAATCACAACAATCAATATTCCACCCAATAATATAATATCTAACCCTCCTTAGGGTATACACCACACTAGAAAATAGTAACTTAATAAAGAGGGAAGAAAACCTAGAAAGAGGAATAAATCATGATAAAAGAGTCTTACATGATGTTTCCTGGAAGAATCGATGTCAAAACCACCCAAGGATTGGGGCTCAAGAGGTCCAAAGAATCTTATAGGGATCTCCCATGGCTGAAAATCGATAATGGATTGGATGGGAGGAGAATTAGGGTTAAATTCAAAGAGTGTAGAAAGGTAATTGCTCAATTTTTAATGACCTGGACAGGAGGCATGGTTTTCCTACAAGGTTTTCCAAACCATGTGGCAGCCTTGTATCCCTCATTTTCCATGATGAATAGGCCACACGGTTATCCCACATGGTTTGAAAACCATGCACCAACTGTGTGGTCTCCACTTTCAAGGTTTTTTGGGAAAGGGTGCACAGTTTCCCCAAATCGTGTTCCAACCATGATCCACCTTATATCGAGCCCAAATTCACCATTTTTCACCAAAAACATAAGGGTAAACTATAGTATGAATGTAGGACCAAAATAAAAAAAATGATTACATTAAAACAAAAACACTAATGTGATAGACTAGGCTAGAACTCAAGGATAGTTTTGAATTTTTGGTAGTTTTGTATATTTTTGGTTATTTTGGAGTTTGATATATGTGAGCTTCCCATGGGGAGTCCCTTTTTTATATATGGATTTCTTGAAATTATACATCCATCATTTTATTATATCATGTGATGCTACGTTATTATTGGCACTTACCATAATGTCGTGTTACACATTTATCTAGATGTATATGATTATTAATATTTATAATTTCATTGAACTCTAATATGAGGGTATAGTCTCCACACTATACTTCTATAGACCCACACTTTTAGTCAATAGCCTCTAGTGTATGGGGAGGTATGCTTGAGGTCTAGTGACACACCAATTTGGACACTTCCAAGTGATCTCGGGTCAAGGAAACCAAAAAGTGGTATTAAAGAATCATTTGTTTGTTCTATTGTCAAGGTAAACATGAGATATGATGTTTTTAGGACTTGGTATAGAACTCATGTTTGAGAGTAACTAACCCATGTGTGATGAAATCCCAAGTAATCAGGGATTTCATTAGTTACTTAGTTTCATGGTTGATTTATTTCACCTAGTGTGACTCACATGATTTTTTATTTATAATTTATGGGATTTATACACTTAGGAAAGGATAGTAAGAGGATGTGTGTTCACAAATCATATCAATCATGTAGGATTCTCATGAAAATTTCATGATTCCTTATGATTGATTTCCTATATATAAAAAAAGGTTGGTTATTTAAAGTGTCAGTATAAATTTATATGGTGTCTTCTCATATAAATTTATTGTAGAATATTACTTATCTTATTCATAAAATGAATATAATATTATTAAATGATTACTTAACATGATGATATGTGGATTTAGTTAAATAAAATTCCAATTGTAACTTATAAATCATTTTCCTGTGTAACTTTTAATTGAAATTTCATTTAATTGAGAATTAAATTATAGAATTCTCAATAAGAATGAAATTAAATGAACTGATGTGGATCCTATATGAAAATAATGATGATCCTCTATGGATAATGGGATGTTATACCACTTATTTTTTCCCTAATTGTGATGTTGAGAGTTATCTTAGTTATGTGTATAAATTTGTGTATTTGGAATTATAGATGCACATGAGCCTCAGCTCGGTTGGTGAGGACTCCTTAAGTGCATCCAGGAGACCCGGGATCAAATCCAAGAAGAGGCATATTTTTTGGGGTACTGTTGCAGTACTGTAGCAGGTACTGTGGAGAGAACTGTAGCAGTATTGTAGTAGGTACTGTAGCAGGTATTGTTTAGCACTATATCAGTCGAGAATATTTCTACGTTTGGGCCTTAGGGCCACTGATTTGGTCCTCGAGCCCTTTAAGGCCTTCAGGACACCCAGGTCTTTGGGTCTGTAAGGTCTTCGGACCACCTCAAGGCCTTCAGGCCACCTTAAGTGTAGATGCAAACTAAACAACCTACAAGGAACAAGCTCCAAAAGGAGGATGAGAAAGGAGACTTCACCATAGTAGAAGCTAAATGGATTGAAATAATGAGAGGGTATGGAACCTTCCATCGGGATAAGCATGTGCATTCATGATAAATCCTAGTCAAAGAGTCATGAAAAGGTGGAGAGTTGATTTCACGATGAAGATGATAGGGAGGAGCAGTTCTAAGTAGTTAGTCTGGGTTGTATGTAATGTTTTAAGCCTATGGAAAATTATTCCTCTAAGGCCTATGGGTCATGTAATACTTACAACTACAAGCCTTGTAAGGGTTCCACCTCACTCCTTGAAAGGTGTATTATCAAAAATAAATAAAAAATGAAGGTCTTCGGGCCATTGGAGGAATTATAGATGAATTCCTCCATGGAGGCCCCCAGTAAAGAACCAAGAGGGTGAAAATGAGCACACCCTAGGGATGTTGGGTCAGAGCCTCCCATAGCACCAGGAATATCGATGGATGTTTATCTTAGGGATACCTTATTATGAGTTGTGGAGTTGATAGAGAGAGATTCTACATGAGATTCCCCATCAATGATAGATTTCACTAGAGAGTTCCAATTACAGCACCTGTATTTATTCTCAGGGAAGGTTAATCCCCAAGTGGCTAAGTTTTTGGTAGAGTCTATGAAAAAAAATTGACCATCTTCATATCTCCTTAGAAAGGAGGCTGAAACTCTCTATATATCTACTTAGAGGACCAATGAAGTGTGGGTGGGATGTCATAGTCTAGGAAAACCAACATTTTGGGATGAACTAGAAGGAACTTCATACTAGGTTCTTTGATTATTTCTTTCCCAAGAAACTGAGGGTAGATAGGGATATAAAGTTCGTGAACCTCAAGTATAGAGGTATTCCAGTGATGGATTATACCACCTTTTTACATATTTTCATCAATTTTTTCCAATGTTGATGGGTGATGTGTTAGGGAGAGCGAGGAATTTTGAGGATGGACCCAATTATGTGATACAGATTTAGGTGAATATTGTTCACCTTTTTATCATTTCAAAGGTGGTGAATTAGTCCATTATTACTAATAAAAACATGAGGGAAGACCAAGAATTTCAGAAGGTGGACTCAATGGTAAAGACTAGTTATAGATATTTAGAAAATAGAAAGGTTCATTTTGATAGATTATTCTAGAGAAATGTAAGGTAGAGTAGTCAGGGTGGTGACTCTTCTCTTCAGTGTGATAGGTCAGTGTAATTTCATCAATGTGGGAGGTTTGGAAAAATCTAAAATTAGTGTGACTGGACATCATTTGAGTTATAATCATATAGGATGATGATATACCTATAAATATTTTATAGGAATATTATAGTATTTTTAGTGGTAAGGTATATGGACAAGTTTAGGATTCCAAAATTGGATCAGCTACGCTGTACCGATTGGGCAGATAGAGTTCTAACAACCTTTCAAATCGAGGTGGAGGTCATAGTGGCCAGGGGTAAGGGTATCATCACCAGTAGACTAGTGAAACTCGGGGGAATCTAGAATGGACTCAGAGCTGCAGTATAGGCTAAATATATGTCATTCATCCTATCCCCATTGATTAAAATGTTGGACCTTCTATAGTTTGAGGTATGATTTTGGTAGCCTCTATATTATCTTCTATATTTTTTAACATAGGAAATTCATAATCACTCATAACTTCTCAATTTGCTGAGGGATTAGAGAAAAAATTAAAGTATATATATATAGTTTTTTTAACAAGTGGGTGGGAAGTACCCCCTAATTTTATTAACCCAAAAAACTATCTTTTTTATCTTTGGTAGAGAGGGATCCCATTACATGACTTTTGTAGGCCCATGGGTATTAAACCCTAGTTCACCAAGATTTATAATATTCAATTAAATTGGACCAATGGACCTAAGGTTTCAACTATCTTTCACCACATGACCCCTTCACTTCTAGCAGACACTAAAAGAACAACCACCGTCAGACATCTATGCCTCATCCCTCTCGTGCCTCATCATTCCATACAAGCCCACCAAAATGCTAGTATTTTATGTGCCTTTTCCCTTCCATGACACTTTTTCCTAGATAATATGATGCATATCACTGGTATCCAATCCTATATGACTCAAACCCACCATTCCTTGATGACCTATTCAATCCAACCATCATCTCATCCTACCAACATTGGGGTTCCCTCTCGACATCGAGCCTGACCAACATCAATATGTCACTTGAGACCCAGACCTACCACTGTCAGGATACTCCACATCCAAAATTATATAAATATTGTTAATTACAAGATTTGATCCATTGATACAACAACAGGGTTTTTATCTAATGTAATTCTTTGGTATTAGGAGCATTCCCTAGAGGTTAGTGGTTATCAGTTTCTTTGGGATCTCTTTATATTAGAGATAACCAACTTCAATTTGATTTTTTGAGTATAATGTTTAGTACCATACCTATAACATATTAAATTTTACCATGTATGAGTATCTTTCATATGTCCCAAGGGGAGTAGTTGGGTTCTTTCTATAGAGTGATATTTTCAAATGATTCATTTAGTAACTGACCATCAATAGCTGGGTAAGATTATAACCCAAGTTTCTAGTTTTATGTTGGATGGTAGAGTGGTATAATGGTATGTTTCCCATACTATGGTGGAACATTTTTAAGATTTATTTATAGATTATTTATCATGATTACCTAAGATAGAGGTTGAGTTTACCATAAATCTCATTCCAAGTGTAAATATTATCTCTATATTACTTTATAGAATGGATTCCGTGGAGCTGTGAGGGATTAAGGTTCAGTTGGATGAATTAGAGGCCGAAGGATTCATACAGTCAAGAATATCTCCTTAGAGTTCTTTAATACTATTCTCTGATAATGTGTATGGTTTCTTTTAGTGGTGTGTGGAAAATCAAAATTTGAACCAAGTGATCGTTAAGAACTAGTATCCACTTCCTTATTTTTTGAACTTTTTTTATCAGCTTAGAGGTGTCTGGGTCTTATCTAAGATTGATTTGAAATCATGACATCACTATTTGAGAGTGATGTATTTAGATATACATTGCACGACCTTTATGAGTAGGTTTGTTCTATATGAGTATTTGGTGATTTCATTCAGTATTCTGAACATATCGGTTATGTTTATATCTTTAATGAATCGGGACTTCCACAAATATTTGGATACTTTCATGGTTGTTTTTATTGATGATATGCTCATGTACTTAAAGTCAGGGGAGGAACATGTATGGTATTTAGAGATTATTTTT
The DNA here is from genome assembly GCA_963277665.1 of Viscum album. NCBI lineage: Eukaryota > Viridiplantae > Streptophyta > Magnoliopsida > Santalales > Viscaceae > Viscum > Viscum album. The sequence goes on along the minus strand of OY728147.1, from coordinate 1,123,917,461 downwards.
ATAACACTAAGGGAGTAATGGTTGTATTCTAAGCTCTAAAAGTGTTACTTTTGGATTAACCAGGTTCACTTATTTGGGAACATTATATCTAAGTTCGGATTATCAATGGACCCTAAAAAGGTTAGAGAAGTAGTTTATTTGTACTGCCATAAGAACATTTTTGAGATCTGATGTTTTTTGGGTTTGGTTAGTTATTACTATAGATTTATCCAGGAATTTTCCCATTTGGAATTTCTAACGATAGGCCTAACCAAAAAAAAGAGTGAATTTATTTTGGTATGATTCTTATGAGAGAACTTTTAATATGATAAATTAAAGATTTTCTAAAACACCAATTATGGCCTTACATGATCCAGGTAGGAAGTATACTCTAAATTTTAATTCATCAAGGATCGAGTTGGGGGAAATATTGATGCAAGAATGTCATGTGGTCTCTTATGGGTCCATAAAACTAAGGTCTCATGATCATAACTATCTAATGCGTGAATTGGAGTTGGAAGTAGTGGTAAATGCATTGAGGTGTTGGTGGTATTACCTATGAGGGTGAGAAGTTCATGTCACATACCAACCAAAAGATCCTAAAGTGAATATTCTCATAGAGAGACCAGAACCCTCGATAGAGAAGGTGGGTTGATTATTTACAGTTCTTTGAATTAGATCTAGCATACACCCTCATAAAGGGTATCATACTTTTTGGTGCATTGAGATGGAAGATGTATAATTAGGTGGTATAGGATCTTAGTGCTGAATGGAAGATGATAGTTCTTTTTTCAAGATGAATTTGGATGTTCAAAAGTACTAGGGCCTGGTGACCCTTACATTATTACCTATCATGCCTTCTCTCCTCAGTTGGGTGAAGAGGATATAGTTTTTTTTATTTTGATTTTCTAGTTATGAGGAACCATATATATGGTGGGGATCCACCTAGAGATTTTTTTATTGATGTAGAAAAGATCCTTCATGTATGAGGTCATTTCATGGCCCCCACAAGCATGTGTGAGGGGCTGATGAGTGACTCACGCACCTTAAAGTAGGTAGTACACCCAAGATTGACTAAGATGTATTGTGACTTACATAGGTAGTTCTGGTGGCCTAGGATAAAGAGGGATATAGCAGGTTTTTTCATGAAATGATCCACCCATTAGCTAGTGAAGCCTAAGAACCAGTATCTCACTAATATTCTATATCCACTACACATTCCTAAGTGGAAATGGGATTATGTGTCCATAGATTTCATGATGGGTTTATCGAGGACACCCCAAGGTAGTGAAATGGTATGGGTGATTTTGGATTCAAAGAATAAAGTGGATTATTTAAAACTATTTTGGGAGACCTTTTTAGTTGATGAGTTAGGAAAGATTTTTTTATGATATATAGTGTTCTTTCAATGGGTCCCTTGGAGTATTGTTTTAAATAGGGACACCTAATTCAAGTCATGTTTCTTGCAGATATTTTAGAAATCACTTGGTACATTGATGTATTTGTGAACTTCTTATCATCTACAAATTGATAAACTATCCAATCATGCTATTCAGATTTTAGAGGACATGTTGAGATCATGCATATTGAATTTTTTTGGTTTCTAGGAGAACCTATTGGTTTTAGTTTACTTCCCCTAAAACAATTTTTTATTAAGCATTTATATAGATGGAACCCTTCAATGCCTTATATGGATAACTTTATGAGCATGTATAAATAGAAACAATTTCATGCATTAAGTTAAGGACATTAAACCAAGACCTCTCATAAACTCATGAACATGAAATTAGGTCCACACATAATGTCATGAACTAATGTAGGATACCCTCTCAAACTGGCACCCAACCTAATTCGCATTGTACCCGAAGAGTGTTCCGGATCCCCACGGACTGGCAACTAGCACCCAGGCATCAACAACAACTAGAGGGAATGATTTCTCCCAACCTAAGGTATATAAAATAGAATATATATACATAATAGGGATAAAATTTAGAATATAAAATAAGAAAATATATTCCATAACTGAAAAAAGACAGTGGAAATGGTACAACTCAAGCAGTCAAAACAACCCAAAGTACAAGTCCAATAATATAGGGAAACTAAAACAAAAACTAACTACTCCATTTGATAGCATTGGAAAACTCCCATAATCTCACCACCATCTACCCTAACTTATCTAATAGAAACCTCACCTCCTCCTTGTGATTCCTTGCCTTTCCCTGCGTCAAAATACATATAAAGGTCTACACACCTTCAAATGGGTGCATAGGGTGTGAGCTAAACAGGATTAGTAGGATCCCACCCAGGTTTTCTATAACAAGTCTCTTTATAGCAATCCAAACATGATAAAATTTAAATAAAATAAGGGATGATAATCTATTAAAAAAATTATTGAAATCATGGTAAATCATTTCCCCTTTTCCATAGTTCTAAATAATTATGGTAAAATAGTTTTGAAGCATATCACATATATCAAAGTAGGTAATAAAATGTCAAATAGCACAAACTAAAGCATAGGTAAATCATGACAAGGATCACTACATGTCATGATAGCTATAAAACTAATACAAAAACATATACAATCACACACATCAATCCCCAAGATATATTCATCAAATATAGGGAGCATAGGAACACCTCTCAATAGTGTATAACAAGTCCCTAAGACACTTGGCCTAAGGAGAAGAGGAACACCCCATGAGTAAAACCCTTGGAAGTATCAAAGGATTATACCTATTACTACACCTTCCACCTAAGTACCCAAGTCTTCCCATGTGCTGCATTTCACAAATCATTTCATCAAAACTATGCTTTAAAAACTATTTCATAAACCCATTTAATAATGATTTTAAAATATCTTTCTTTTAACAAAAAAAAAGGGAAACCCTTTTCTCAAAAACCTATTTACATAAAAAAATCAATAAATTGTGTCAATTGATTTATAAAATAATTTATAAAACTAGCACGATACAGTTCATCAAATATAGGCTAGAGACGGAACCACCTATGTCAAAATCAGGTTGCACACACCTATAATGGGATCTATCGACACGGAAATAACGTAAAGATAAACATGAAGGTTTTGGAATTGATTTCCACATTATAGAATCAACTAAACAAGAAAAATAGTCATTGAAGAAGATAAATTGATACATACCTCAAAAAACCAGTAAATCGCACCACAACCAACATGATGGTTATCCTCCAGGATAATATCACATAACAAATCTAAAAGAAATCAACCAAAATGTCACCATAAGTGTAAAGGATCCAAAAAAATAGTTCCATGGTGATGTTGTAACCAATTGAAATGAATAATAAGAAATATTTATGTCCCATAGAGTTTCATCGTAACCACTATAAATATCAATCATAGAAAAATGTGATTCAAAAAGAGCAAGGATACCCAAAATTACCCAGGAAAGCTCCTGGGGTTCTATAGAAGAGGCTTCAAGACAAATGAAATTTTTTTCAAGCTTCACCATATTAAGACCCACTTCACCCAAGTAATTTACAATTTGATTACTATATTTACTATGTGAAACACATGAAATCCATATACTTCTAAAAATAAATCAACTCGGGTTAAAAATCTTGATCTCAATCATTTCACATCGTGAAGCCCACTCACAACATAAACATCATTCACATCATGAAACTGATTCATGGATTATGTTGAGTGATGGATCCATGTCATTAAATAAAATCACATCATGAATCTATCCTGTAGATAGTACATATCCAAAACAGGATGAAAGAAACATAGATAGCCTCCAACTCAACCAAGATCCCAAAAGGCACCCTCTAAACCCTTTGAAAAATTTATACCTTGACTCCATTAATTCAAACAAACATACACCCCTAAAATTTAGTTCATTTTCCCCAAAAAACAATCTCCACCCTCAAAAGTCTTGAAACGCACCAAAAAAAGGGAAATGGAAAAAGAGATAAAAATTACCTAAAATAAGTTAATGTGATGTTACAATCTCTCCTCCATAAGAATCTTTGTCCTTAGTAGGTCATTTGGAAGAAGGGTCCTCTGAAAAGAAGTGATGCCACTACTCCCTCATAGATGAATCACACTCCCAATTATCATGAGAATCTGATCTATATCATTGTAACACATTGACCAATGGAATAGACTTCTCATGCAATACTTTCACCTAAGAATCAATTTTCTCCATTGTCTTCTCAAAAACTGAAACATTTGGCTCCAACGCAATCTCTTACCAACTCCAAACATGATAGAGGTCATGATGGTATTTCCAAAGCAAATAAACATGGAAAACATCATGAATAACTATCAATTAAGATGATGATTCCAAGTGATAAGTAACCTTCCCAATCCTCTAAATGACCATAAATGGTCCAACATATCTCAGATTTTTTTCCCCTATTTCTCAAGCCGAAGGTGGCACAACTAAGGTGAAACCATCAAGAAAACCTAGTCACTAATAGAAAACTTCCAAGTATAGAATCAATGATCCACATATGATTTTTTATAACTCTGAGCTAAACAATATTATGATTTGTATTCTAAACCCTCACTAATTTCTCCTAAATGAGACTTGGTCCCACAAGAGAGGCCTCACCCCCTCTACCTAAAAAAGAGGTGACCCACATGGGTGACCGTACAAAGCCTCCAAGGGCACCATTATAATCGATGACTAATAACTATTGTTATAAGAAAACTTAACTATTCCCATATTTCTATCCTATAGTCCACCAAAATACAAGACACAGACATGGATAATATCCTCCAGAATCTAAATAGAATTCTCTATCTCACCATCTATCTATGGATGGTATGTTGTACTCAACCTGACCTAAGTCCCCATTATCTCTTGGATACTCTTACAAAATTATGAGGTAAACCTAGGATCCTTATCTGAAACAATGGAAGTTGGAACTCCATGTAACCTTAAAAACTTCTACATATATAGCTTACCCATATCTTCAACTTTAGTGGTGTCCCTAATCAGAATGAAATGATCTGATTTCATTAATCGATCCATCACCACCTAGATAAAATTATTGCCTCGAGGAGTTTATTGTAATCTAATAGAAAAGTACATGGAAACCTCAACCCATTTATATAACAAAACAAGAAGAGGATAGATAAAACTAGAAGGTTTCATATTCTCTTCCTATATCTATTGAAATGTATAACAATGTGACACATAATCTACAATATCATGCTTCATACTCAACCACCAGAATCATTGTCTCATGTCATAATACATTTTTATAGTTATAAGATGAATTTCCCATGAAGAATCATGATAGTCAAACAAAACTGAGCTCCTCATAGTTACTGGGATGAAAACCTGATCCCCAAAGCAAATAATACCATATTAAGGGAGAGACCAATTAGAAATAGACTTTCCACCATAAAGGATTTTTTGAATTACTCTAAACTCATCACCTTTCTATGGAACTTTTATAATAGACTCATGTAGATATGATGATAACTTAATTCTAGTCATAACCATACCCAAATCGACTTCCTGAGCATCCAGATGCAACAGAGCAAAGATTCCCAAAATTTTATACTCTTCCTTTAATTATAAAATAGCCTACAATAGAGCTTTCTTGATAAGAGAATCTGTAATACCATTTCCCTTTCCTAAGGTATAGATGATTTCAAATTCAAACATCTAAAGTTATTCAAATTGCCACTTATCTCTATGAGATACAAGTATTTCTGATAAAGGATATATATCAAGATCTTATGGTCAAAAAAGACTGTGAACCTCTCCCTAAAGAGATAATGATGCCAACATTTAAACACATTCATAATTACGTCAAGATCCAAATCATGAGTGGGGTAATTATTCTCATGCATTTGAAGATGAAGAGAGTCATAGACTATGAAATGATCACCCTACATAATCATTCAACCAAGACTAACACTGGAATCATCACAATATACTATATATCCCTTACTGAGCTCAGCTAAGATTATAATAGGATCTGATGCTAGAATCTATTTCATTTAATCAAAAAAAAAGACTATAATTTTTCATCCCATGTGATCTTCACCCATTTCCTGGTAAGGGTTGTCAAAGGTGACACCAAATTCAATAAATCCTTGATGAACCATTGATAGTATCTAAAAAGACCAAGGAAACTCCAAATCTCAAATATGTTCCATGTATAATCCCATGGTAAGACAAACTTCACCTTCTTAGGATCAACTAATAGAACATGTTTAAAAATAAAGTGTCCCAAGAACTTTGCTTCTTGGATCCAGAAACTACATTTTGAAATATTTCCATAAAAATGGTGAATCCTTGGTATTTACAAAACCAAACTCGAATGGTTCTCATGATCATTCTCATATCTTGAATAAACCAAAATATCATCCATGAACACTAACACAAAAGTGTCGAGATAATGATAGAATATTGGATTTATAAAATACATAAAAATTATAGGATCATTAGTCTTACCAAAAGGCATCACAAGATATTCATACTAGAAATGCCTGCTCTTGAAATCCATTTTTGGTATATCAGGCTCATAAACTCTGAGCTGATGATGACCTGACTTAAGATCAATCTTCAAAAACAAATTTTCCCCCTTTAAACGGTCAAAAAAATCATCCAAATGGGGAAAAGGATAATTATTATTAACTGTCGCCTAGTTCAACTCCTGATAATTCACACACAATCAAAGTGAACTGTCAGCTGTCTTAAAAAAGATCACTAGAGCTACCCGAGGTGAAACACTGGGGAGAATGAAACCTTTCACTATTCGATCATCCAATTGAATCATGATATCTTTTATCTCTATTGGTTCCATATGATAAGAGGATATTAAGATTAGCTATATACCTAAAACTAGATCAATTGTGAACTCTACCTCCCTATCTAGAGGAATATTGAAGATAACATCTAGGAAAACATTAGGAAAATCCCTAACAACTAAGGGAATATCACCAATAGAGAAAACAGCATTAGGAACAACTAAAATATCTAAAAAATTCCATATCTCTAGGTGTAAATTTCTTACATGACCAAACATTGGATACCACTCTCCCTGAAACACTCAATATCTCTCATCATCAGCCAAGAATGAAACATGTTGATGATAACAATCAACCTCTTTGTGATGAGAGATAAGCCAATCCATCCTGATGATGATGTCAGATAGATACATATCAAGGATGATTAAATCCTAGACTAACTCTGTATCAGTTATAAATAGTAAACAAGGATATTGAAACTTCTTATCTTTCATCTTCCCAAGATGGATCGCTAACTCCATAAAAAAGTTCATGAGCTCTATTGGAAGTTTCAACACGTCAACAAAATCATAAGAAATAAATTATTAGGATGCACTAATGTTAAATAAATCACTCTCTACATAATATTAAATAAATAATGTACCTCCCACTATAACTATAACCATAACAACATCCATATAAAACCCATCCACTACATGAAGGTGCTTCACTCTTAGGCCTATGGTTGGATACCTATAGTCTTTAAAGCATTTTAATTCACTACATTGGCCTTTGTATCCGATGATAACTAACCATAAAAAGGCATAGACATATCCTAAAAGAAACTATGAAAATATAAGTATCATCCATAACCATTTCACATCTTAATAGGAATGAAACATGAACTCTGGGTGTGCCTAAACTTGCCACACTGGTAGTAATTTAGGTGTATAATACTGGTTTTAATTGATGGTGTAAAGGAGGCCTACTACTAAGAACCACCTCCACCGCCCTTGTGATGATCATGGAACTTCCTCTTATTCCCATGTGCGCTGTTGAATCTACCACTGAGTATAAGAGAAGGGAAAGAAGATCCAACCTTGTCTTCAATATCCATTTCTTCCATCATTTCACTATCTACTATATATATATAGGTAAAAAAATTAACCATGAATACTTGAGATCTGATATCCAATAATAAACCCTTCAGGTATTTTTCAGCCTTCAACTGGCCATTATTTACAACCTTCAGAACAAAATGAACTAGATTTTTAAACTGATTGGTGCACGATGGCACCAATTTATCTATCTACTGTAAAGAGAGGAACTCCAGATTCATTTCCATCATCAAAGACTCTGGATAAAAATTATGTAAGAATGGGGTCTTTATACCCTTCTAGTCCAAGACCAAGTGACTATCTATCTGCACTATAGAATCCCACCATCATTTTTTGGGACCGTAAAGTAGGAATTTCATGCACTTCACCTTGATATTCTCAGGTGTATCTAGGGATTTGAATATATGATCAACATTTTTCAAACAATCCTCCACCTATTGGGGCACATTTTTACTCTTAAAGGATGGTGTTTTATTATATAATAACTCACAAGATCAACATATTTCTCCCCCGTCTCCTAGCTATACCTCAAAAACTACAATATGGACTTGTGGTACATTTTTCTATATGGCACAAACTACTCAAATGATAACTTCTATAAGATTATAATCTAAAGTCATATTCCCTTGAAGATCATCTACTGCACCCTCTTGTAGAACCCATGGAAGACGTCTTAAAGGCATATCAATGCACATCAAAAATAGAATAAGAAATCATATGATTGGTAAATCTCAATTCAAAACATAAAATCATAAGAAAATATTAATGTAAGAACCCGGATCTCTTTTCAGGTATGTTTTCCTTTTTCTGGAGTTTTTAAGAAAAAAAATGAATTTTCTGGAAATTTCAGAAGTACACGTCGTGTACTTTCTGAGTACACGCCGTGCACTCTATTCCGGCTCGAAGACGTGTGTTGTCCATGTCCGGGCAACACACACGGTGTGTAAGGCTGAGGTGGAGGCCGATTATTTCGGAGTATGGAAAAATTAGAAGTACACGTCGTGTACTCTAAAAGTACATGCCATGTACTTTCTTTTTCTTTCATGAAACGGACTGGGGTCACGTCTAACCGTCATATTCACCTTCTTCTCTAGTTTTCGATCGTCCGAAGCGACCTGTATGGCCGGATCTTCGACGGACGACCGCCTCGCCGTCTGTTCTCTGATTCGACCACTGTCAGTTGCGTTGGAAGCGCAGCAGTGAGTTATTACTTCTTCTTTAGCCTTTTTTCTTGATTCCTCCTGGTTTCCAAGTTATCGTGGGATGAACGTTTTGTGTTTTTTCTCAGATATACGTCGTTTTAAGGGGAATCTATCTCTGAGGTTCATCAATATCAATCTCCTAGGATCGAGGTAGGTGGTTTGTGCCTTTCTGTAGAATTTCTTTGATTATTTTGTGCAAATTCCACCAATACCCTTGAACAGGGTATTACGTGTTTCCTTTTTTGCCTTGTTTCTTGCCTGCTTCGCTTGATTGATTTAGTAGAGGTTATTGCTTGTGATTAGAGTATTTTTTTTGTGCTCAGTTTGCTTTGCCATGCTTGTTCTGCCTGTTTGGAATTTTCCAGTTGCCATGCCTAGTCGTATGATAGTGGAACTGTTGATTTATTTTTACTATGGAGCCTTAGTTTATATCCAAGTAGTTCTTGAGGTTTACTTGGACGATACACATGCACTGAGCATGTTTAGTTACTCAGTACTGTGAGAACCTAGAGTATCAGACCAAAGGGAGAATTGACGGAAGGGCTTCTCCAGAGTGTCTTTTAAATCACGATGTGAGACCAAGTGTAGAATTGATGGAAGGGCTTCTCCAGAGAGTCTTTTAGTTACGACGTGGGCTATAGTGGGAATTGACATTGAGTTCTTCCCTAGAGAGCCTTTAGCACGATACGAGACTATAGGGGGAATTGACGGTGAGTGCTTCCCCAGAGAGTCTTCTTAATTACGTAGCTGAACCAGAGGGGTGAGACTGTGTGTGCCTCCCAGAGGGTTTCTAGTACTTAGAGGTTGAACCATAGGGGTTAGACTATGAGAGCTACCCAGAGGGTTACCTGTTTACTTTTTTTGCTGGTTGCTTACTTGTGTGTTATGCTTGTTAGAACTGTGGAATGTAGCTGTTGTGCTTTTCTGCTTACTGCTTCTTGTTTTAGTACTTCCATGTATTCATTGACTGTTAGGCACAGATCTTTGGGTGGTTTCCTACTGGGATTGTATCTCACACCATGTTTGGGCCATGCTTTTGGGCCCAAGAAGACTATGTTGCTGTAGGTATAGATAAGGGCAAGCGACCTTCTACTTCAGGATCTTGATTGCACCGGGAGATGGGGAGCATGGGACCGATCCGTGGCTCGCGATGCTGAGGAGCTTACTTTGTTTTCTTTTGCACTTGGTTTCAGTTGTATTTCAGCACGTTGTTGTGTTTTCTATTTTCCTTAGATACTTGTACCTGCTGTATCTTTTTCATTATAGCTATATATCTACATTGCTTCCACTATTTGGTTTCTGCTGTTATGCATGTTGTTACTGCTTCCGCTATTTATTGTTGTTTTCTTACCTTGTGTACCTTACCGAATGAGGGCATAGTTTCCCCACCAACTCACCTAGGCCCTCGCTGCTGGTCGGCAGCCTCTGGCATTCAGAGAAACGCTCTTGAGGTCATGTGGCGAACCGGGTACGGGGCACCAGTGGAGGGGCTCCGGACTCGGGACGTTACAAAATGGTATCAGAGGAGTTCTTTTCTCTTGCTTTACTGTTTGGAGACTTTAGCCAGGGATAGGATGGATTTGGTACTTGGTATTAATCTGTGCTTGGGAGTAGCTAACCCGTGTACAGGTAAAGTCCATACTACCTCGTTAAATTGCAGTTTGCTGGTTTTGAGTTTTGTGGTTGATATGTTTTCACCTAGAGTGATTCACATGACTTGTGCAGTTATTGTTTTGATATTTCGGTTCTATTTCTGTCTCAACCCGATGAGATGAGGGTATTCCATCTCATGCATCATATAGGAACTTGTAGAAATCACATGTCATTCATTCTTTCCATGCCATATAGGGTGAATTAGCGATTGCATGCTGTTGTGATAGTCTTTGTGTAGATTATGCATGTTGTTGTGATAGTTGCTTGATAGATTCTATGCTGCTATGTTAGAAAACTATTGTTATGTTTCTTTCTTAAATTGAACACCAATTTTTTGTTCTTGAGGTGTTATGGGCCCTCACGGATCGGAATTTGGCATCTTTTCCCCCATTTTAGTGTTTCTGGAATTCTGCGCAATTTCTGAGCTACTGCCCAGAAAAACCCAGAATACACGGGGTGTACTTCTCGGGCACACGCCGTGTAGTTTTCAGGCCATTTCACTGACTGTGTGAGCAAAACACAGTATCTTAGGAGTAACTTTGGGAACATGCCATGTACCATTGGTACACGCCATGTGAGTTTGGAGCTGTGTACCCAGCCGTGTCACTAACAACACGGGTTGGGGAAGCTCGGGTAGAACACGTCGTGTCCGTAGGGAACACACCGTGTAGTCCTGTCCAGGTACCCAGCCGTGTCACGAACAACACGGGTCAGTGTGACCTTATTTTCCACATGTTGTGTTTGTTTGGAACACACCGTGTAGTCCTGTCTAGGTACCCGGCCATGTCACGAACAACACGGGTCGGCGTGACCTTCTTTTCCACACGCCATGTTTGTTCGGAACACGCCGTGTAGTCTTGCCCAGGTCCCCAGCCGTGTCACGAATAACACGGGACGGTGTTGCCTTCGCCTATGCACGTCGTGCTTGTTCGGAGAATGTCGTGTAAGGTCCAGCCGTGTAGATGGCCGTGTACTCAACAACACGGACCACCGGAGCCTTGTCTAGTGCACGTCGTGTTTGTTTCGAACACACCGTGTAGTCTTGGGTTGATTCAGACCGTGTGGGTTAGCCGTGTAAGGATACTAGGGCAGGGGAATTGTTTTCAAGTACACGCCGTGTGTGGGGGACAACACGCTATGTAGTTTATAGTGTACACGACTTGTAGGGAAGGGGTACACGCCCATGTCAGTGGTTTCAAAAGACACGCCGTGTAGTTTTATACACGTCGTGTAGTCATGTTTTGCAATCTTGTGTGTTTTTCTTCCCCTGTTCCCATTTTGTACTCTTGTGTTCTCTGTCCTTGTTTCCTTGATCTAAGTCATGCTTTTGATCTTTCATAGCTATGCCTCCGAGATGTCCTCTGGTCGTAAGTCTGTCGTCAGGCAGTGATCAGACTCCAGACAGGGCTGATCAAGGACTTCCTGTCGATCCCCCAGCTGAGCCAGCCTTGGCACCGGTTGTCGTACTAGTTACAGGCGCTGATGCACAATTCAGGGAAGGTTTCATGAGGATGATGCAGGCCTTCCAGGGAGCACCGCCTCCTGCCTCGTCTATGGCAGACTTGACGCGGGTTTTCCAGAAGCAGCATCCTCCCACGTTCTCGGGGGAGGTAGGACCTCAGGCTGCAGAGTCATGGCTGGAATCCATGCTGACTATATTCGAGCATCTGGAGATGCCTCTAAAGAGGAGGGTCAAGCTCGCCACCTACATGCTCTGAGACTCCCCCAAGATGTGGTGGGACGTGATCTCATAGGTGGGTCAGCAGCAGGCTATGACTTGGGAGGAGTTCCAGCGCGTGTTTTACAACTACTTCTACCCGGAGACCCTGAGGGCCGATCGAACCCGGGAGTTCATGAGCTTGGAGCAGGGTACTCTATCTGTCATGGAGTATTCCTCTCGTTTCATTGAGATGCAGCATTTTACACCCCTTCGGGATGGTAGTGGGGTGTTCTTGGCGAGGAAGTTTGAGGATGGACTCAGGAGGGATATTCGATCACAGGTGAACATCTTCCAGCTGACTTCCATTACTTCCATCGTCAACCAGGAACTGATTTAGGAGTGCAATCTGAGCGACTCTGGAGCTACGAGCCAGGGTGGTTCTGCTCCCAGAGCTAGCTTTCCTTCAGATGACAGCAAGAAGCATCGTAGGGAGCCTACACGCGGTGATTCGAGGAAGAGAGACGCATCATCAGTCAGCCATGTGACATGCTACCAGTGTGGCCGGACAAGGCACACGAGGCCGCAGTGCCAGAGAGACCCCGTGGAGTTCCGATCTTGCGGAAAGTTGGGTCACCTTCAGTGTTTCTACCAGGTTTTCCCACAAGCAGCAGGTGACCGGGGTTCTTCCATGACTCCTCGTTCAGGAGCAGCCCCACCAGTCTCTCACCAGTCAGGGAACTGGAGTTCTTCCGGCCGTTCGGGCTGAGGTGGAGGTCGAGGCCGTGGCGGTCAGCCACCAGTCCCTCAGCACCAGCAGGGAGGTTTAGCTCAGAGTGGTTAGTCAGGGGCGCAGGGTCGCGGTACAGGCCAGTATTTCGCCGTGGAGAAGACTTATCTTGAGCAGGATCCCGGCCCTTCTACTGTTCGAGGTACGATTTTAGTAGCCTCAGTTTTATCTTCATCCCTTTTCGATACTGGTGCTACGCATAGTTTTATCTCTGTTTCCGTTGTGGAGAGCCATGGACTCTGCATCTTTTCTTCTACCGACTCGTTGACACTAGACACACCTTTGGGAATGAGGACATCTAGTGTACGTCAATGTAGAGAGTTCCCTCTCAAGGTTGCAGGGTATCACTTCTTATGGGATCTCTATGTACTAAAGATGATAGGCTATGATGTCATCCTTGGCATAGACTGGTTGATTCCCTACCGGGCAGTCGTCGACTACTATCACCGTAGAGTCAGTTTCATTTCACCAGAAGGTGAATATTTCCTTCATAGATGCGAATGGGACGTTAGGGTGAGTCGGGCGGGACTCGAGCATCTTGGGCTAGGAGGGGTGACTGCCCAAATTGCTAGTCTTTATCTGGATGACCAGGGGACTCCACAATTGGACTTTCCTCCAGTGGTGGATCGCTTCAGGGATGTCTTTTCAGAGGACTTTTCAGGTTTGCCTCTGGAGCGTGAGGTGGAATTTTCTATTGATCTCATTCCAGGAGCGGCACCAGTGTCCATTCCTCCCTATAGGATGGCCACACCTGAGTTGAAGGAGCTCAAGAAGCAGTTGGAGGAGCTACAGGCTAAGGGTTTCATCTGACCCAGTACTTCTCCTTGGGGTTCGCCTGTTCTGTTTGCGAACAAGGCAGATGGTACCCTTCGGCTTTGTGTGGATTATCGGAAGCTGAACCAGTTGACGGTCAAGAACCGATATCCTTTGCCGAGGATTGATGACCTTTTCAATCAGCTTCGAGGATCCTGGGTGTTCTCGAAGATCGACTTGAGGTCCGGTTATCATCAGTTGCATGTTAGACCATCAGATATACCTTTGACAGCCTTCAGGAGCTGGTATGGTCTATACGAGTATACAGTCATGTCGTTCGGCCTCACGAACGTGCCTACAGTTTTCATGGTGCTGATGAACCGAGTGTTCCATCCTTACTTGGACTCCTTCTTCGTGGTCTTTTTGGACGATATCTTGGTGTACTCTCACACTCTACATGACCATTCCACGCATCTTGAGATCGTTCTGAGTACACTAAGAGAGCATCGGCTTTATGCTAAACTCTCAAAGTGCCACTTCTGGATGGACCGGATTCACTTCTTGGGCCATGTCATCTCAGAGGCAGGAGTATCAGTGTACCCAGAGAAAGTGAGAGTTGTAGTTTCCTGGGAGAATCCGAAGAACGTCTTTGAGGTACGGAGTTTCCTAGGGGTGGCTGGATACTAAAAACGCTTCATTCGGGACTTTTTCCGTTTAGCAGCACCTTTGACAGGTCTGACCAAGAAGGGGGTGAAGTTGTTATGGTCATATTCTTGTGATTCAGCCTTTCAAGAACTGAAAGGGAAGTTGACGTCAGCACCGATACTAGTCTTACCAGATCCAGGCAAGAGATACACTGTTTACTGTGATACTTCGGGTATTGGGTTGGGAGCTGTGCTTATGCAGGGAGATGGAGTCGTTGCGTACGGGTCTTGGCAGTTGAGGCCACATGAGAGGAACTACCCTACACACGATCTGGAGTTGGCATTTGTTGTTCATGCCTTGTGCCGTTGGATACACTATCTTCTGGGAGAGCACTTTGTGTTCTTCACCGACCACAAGAGTCTTAGGTATATTTTTACTCAGCGTGATCTGAATCTGAGGCAGTGCAGGTAGGTCGAGTATCTTCAGTCTTTTGATTTCGAGCTTGCCTATATGCTGGGAAAGGGAAACGCCGTGGCTGATTCTTTGAGTAGGAGAACTCAAATTCAGGCAGTTTAGGAGGCCAGTAGTGAGTGGCAGCTGATGGATCTGTTCTCTGAGATGCATCTGGAGGTGCACGACAGACGGGGATAGACTTCTCTTTCTTCTGTAGTTGTTACCTCCACGCTACTTGATCGGGTATGGATGAGGCAGCTATCAGACTCGAAAGGCTTAGTCCTGTGGGAGAGTGTGTCAGGAGAGGACCCTCTTCCTGGATGGACAGTGGGAGAGGATGAGATCTTGCGTTTCCAAGGACGTGTATGGGTGCCAGCAGACATACGCGAGGAGCTGATGCAGGATTTCCATTCCTCAGTCTGGGCAGTTCATCCTAGCGTCACCAAGATGTATCAGGATCTTCATCGCCAGTACTGGTGCCCAGGTATGAAGAAGGATGTTGCTGGTTTTGTCTTGAGGTGTTCTACTTGTCAACAGGTGAAAGCATAGCATCAACAAACAGCAGGCCTTTTACAGCAGCTACCCATTCTGGAGTGGAAGTGGAACGATGTTGCGATGGACTTCGTGACTGGGTTTCCAAGGTCACCTCAGGGAAATGATGTTGTTTGGGTTTTCGTTGACAGACTTACAAATATTGTTCACTTCTTGTCGATCAAGGAGAACTTCAGTTTCGATGATCTGGGACGACTTTACATCAGAGAGATTGTGCGTCTGCACGGAGTTCCGCGCTCTATTGTTTCAGACAGAGATGTGCGCTTCACCTCTCGATTCTGGCAAAGATTTCAGAAGGCCTTGGGTACACAGGTACTTTTGAGTACAGCATACCATCTCTAGACTGATGGCCAGTCCGAGCGCACGATCTAGGTGCTTGAGGATATGCTCTGAGCTTGCATCATTGACTTTGTCGGTTCTTGGGAGAAGCATATTCCTCTGGTGGAGTTCGCCTACAACAAAAGTTTCCAGGCGACCATTCAGATGGCTCCATACGAGGATTTGTGCGGTAGGCCATGCCGATCACCCTTATGCTGGCTGGAGGTAGGAGAGGTAGCTTTGCTGGGACCTCGTCTTGTTCAAGATACTTCAGAGCAGATAGAGCCGATTCGGAAGAGGATGGCTACAGCGCAGTCTCGGCAGAAGTCTTATGCTGATCAACGGAGACGACCTCTGGAGTTCGAGGTCGGTGATCAGGTCTTCCTACGTGTCGCACCGAGGTTGGGACACAAAAGGATTCGGAGACAGGGTAAGCTCTCACCGCGGTACGTCGGGCCGTTTGAGGTCTTGGAGAGAGTGGTTCAGGTCGCCTATCGGTTGCAGCTACCTCAGAGGTATCGGGACATGCATGACGTATTCCACATCTCTCAACTCTGATGCTACTTTTCAGACCTGTATCACATCTTTCAGCCCGAGGAATTCGAGCTTGAATCGGATGCGTCGTTCGAGGAGCATCCTATCCGGATTGTCGATCGTAGTACGAAGGCTCTCCGTGGGTGGTCTGTTCCTTTGGTACGAGTGCTATGGTAGCATGGATGAGTACAGGATGAGACCTGGGAGAGGGAGGCCGATGTTCGATCGTAGTGGCCGGAGCTATTTGGGGTTTCTCCTTCTCCACCTTGTTAGGGAAATTCGGGGACAAATTTCTTTAAGGGGAGAAGTTTGTAAGAACCCGGATCTCTTTTCAGGTATGCTTTCCTTTTTCTGGAGTTTTTTAGAAAAAAATGAATTTTCTGGAAATTTCAGAAGTACACGCCATGTACTTTCTGAGTACACGCCGTGTACTCTATTCCGGCTCGAAGCCGTGTGCTGGACGTGTCCGGGCCACACACACAGTGTGTAAGGCTGAAGTGGAGGCCGGTTATTTCGGAGTATGGAAAAATTAGAAGTACACGCCATGTACTCTAAAAGTACATGTCGTGTACTTTCTTTTTTTTCATTAAACGGACCAGGGTCGCGTCTAACCCTCATATTCACCTTCTTTTTTAGTTTTCGGTCGTCCGAAGAGACCCGTATGGACGGATCTTCGACGGACGACCGCCTCGCCGTCCGTTCTCCGATTCGAGCACGGTCAGTTGTAACGCCCTGAACCCAGCTACCCAGAGTCGGTGCATTACTTCGTAACATTGGCATGATCACAAAAGATCAAGTCTCGAAAGACCGATTAGTTTAGTAGCCTTGGAAACACTAGATACATTAATAAATGTTACATTACATCATAAAGTGAAATACTAAAATAACAAAGTCTCCATAGTCCACACTCATATCCTCTTCTGACTATCCCTGTAGGTCATTCATAAAATACCTCTTCACATCCTGAAAAATATTAAAACTTTTAAAGGGGTGAGCTCAGATTCTCAGTAAGGATAACAATATTGCGGAAGCTTTCATAAATAAACATTAACATTTAAGGCAATTTATAACTAAAACAAAAGCCTTTTTGAACATGAACTTTAGAATAATATGGAAAAAATAAAATTAAATAATGTCATTTACATACTCACATGGATATTCTACTAGTCGAATAATCACATGCAATATCAATAACCACTTTCATAATGATGGAATGAATAATGTCGGACTATCATAACCACATAGCCAAGGCCTCGTGCCAAGACCACAAATAAGATTTTGTCAAGGCCTTGTGCCAAGACACTAGTTTGTCTCATGAGACCTACCGATACATCGAGGAGCTATAGCGGGCTCCACCCGTCACTTATTAAGCCCAATTCATTCCTCATATGAATAGGTTTAAACATATCATATAACATAATCGTATCACATAAAACATGCATAAAGGAAACATAACATTTCCACATTTCAATCACAAGATATCAATACAACACATTGATATAATAAAAACACTTTCAAAACCATTTTCAATACCAAAATAAAAGAAAATTAAAACTTGTATTTATTTTTCATTTTAAAAAAAGTTATGGCTTGTAGAGGAAGACGAAACTCAAATAATGGTCACGGCGGCGGAGAAGTCGTTGTCGCCGCATACGTAAGAAAAACATTCCTTTTTTTCATTTAGTAAAAACGCTTCGTATAAAATATTCCTTTTGAATAAAAGTAAAATTCAAAGGGGTTTATACACTGTATAAATGAAAGTTGCGTATAAAACCAAATATGCCTCAATGAAAGGAGATTGAGACGAAGTCCTTACAAAGATCATTTTTAAAATAAAATAGATCTATTATGTGTATTCATTATAATTACACATAAAGAAAGTACAAATAAAAGATATGACATAATATCATGACATAATTTGAAAGTAGGAGATTAACCCAAAGAATGGAAATTGGGTTAAGAAATTCCCTTACCTCGTGTCCGACTTGACTCGACCGCTCTTTAACCTCCTGAATAATAAACTAGAGTTAATATCTACCTTATTAAGAACCTTTTTAAAGTTAATTATTCCTTTTATATCACTTATTACCATTTCATGAACATTATGTAATTATTTAAGTTTATAACGGTCATTTTGTCGATCTTAGGTACTTGAGTCAAAAATAAACTTCTTATAATTACACTTTGTTCATGTGGTAATATATCCATTATATCCATAATTATATTCATGATTTATATATCATATACATCATATATATCCAGTATATACATTCATTTATAATATTACATAACATTTAGAGGTAAAAAATGAAATGCACCGTTCATGGAGACGGTAAGCCGTATGTACGCATGAACGCTACTTTCATTTATATTTCATATTTAATGGAATGAAGTTATAATTATATATATTTATAATATAATTCCAGTATAATATAATGTATAATACCATTTACTCCATCCTTTATACATCCCACATATGTCCTTAACGATTCAAATCACTTTGAGGGGGCGGTAGTTCGCACTTCCTAAAATGAAATTATCGCGTTTACCCATAACGGAAATCATAAAGTATGCCATAAATGAAAAATACAGAAGAATAAGGAAAACATAAACATAATATATATATCATATATGAAAATAGTGTCATCAAAATGGCCACCATTAGAGGTGTTAAAATAATATTGAACAATCATCGTTTCGTGAGGCAGTATTTCGCCACCCACAGAAACAGTATGTTCTTTAACCATTAGACGAAGGTGTGTGTAAGTGTAAATCAGATAATTATCATAAAAACATCATAGTATATTTTATATACTGGTTTTGTTACAAAAGAAAGAAATAAAAAGAGTTTAAGGGGTTGGAGAAGCAAAATGAAACAAAACAACATTAGAGAAGACATTACCATAAAATCGGGTAACTCTTTTTGATTTGAGCCAAAGGCTTCCTTGGGGAGACTTCTGAAAAAAGTTAGGCTTCTAGGAGTAAGGGAGGGAAGTTTATAGAGTATTTGGTCAGAGTTTGGACGAGCCAAAAGGCTTTGAAGGTGTGAGTAAGGTGGTAGTGGTGGGGGCTTTTATAAGAGGAGAGAAGGGGCACTCTTGGAAATATTGAAATGTTACTTTATTATGAAATGCTTTTCGGATTATAAAGGTCCCAAACTTATATATTTCAAGGTTAAGGTGATAAGGGTTCTAAATCTATTCATCCAATAGGTTTTTTACAAGTTTAATTCTTATATTTTACATTATATTTTCATTTTATTTAAATCGTTAATTAATGAGGTAATCACTGCATCATCATGGTGTCATAAAAACTTTAATTTATTTAATGTCTAAAAATTATAAAAAAAATATCATGATGTAGGAAATATTTTTATCTTTCCAATGAATATTTATAGTCAAAAATATGACTTGTATAACTCCATTTTAAAAAAAATTGGTAAAACTTCTTATGTTTGTGACATTTTTATTTTAACTTTAAATAAAAAGTTTTTAATGTCATTTTCCTACCAAAGTGGCTCCATGGGGTCCCCAAGTTGACCCATGGATTTTCTTGGTCGGCCATGACTCATCAAATAGGGGTAGGACAAGTGTAAAGGTATTTTCATATTTTTATAATATCATTTTTACCTTAAATTTCACTAATTACCTTTAATCGTGATTAATTAAACTTAAAAGTTACTATTCACCAAAAATTATTTTAATCCCATTGAACCACATTTTACTTCCTAATGACAACCATATATTTCATATTTTTGAAATTCAAATCACAGAAGTGGCAATGTTTCATTTAAACGAAAAATCAGTTTTTTAACTACCACTTAGTGGTTTCACTATTCATCAAAAATTGAAGTTTTTCAGAACAATGCCAAAATTTCAACCTAAGATATAATTGATATTCCGAATTCAAAAATGATGTCTATTTTAAAAAATTCCAAACATATAAGTTTCATTAATTAATTTTATAGTTAATTCCCGCTGTCCCAACATATAGCGTGTTTTTAAGAAACAATATATATCAAAAGATTGACAATTTTTTATGTCCAATTTCAAAGTGAAATTAATTATAATGACCACCATTGGATAAAATGGTAAAAATATATTCTAATTATACTTTAAAACCACTCAATAGTATAATTTATTACTATAAATTATTTTGATTAAAAAGGTTGTTTTTAAGTATTTTTCACTATTCATAAAAAATTGGAAGTTCTCAGAAAAATACCAAAAATTCAACATAGGATAATTTCGATATTATGAATCCATAAATGAAGCCCATTTTGAAATATAAAATATATATAAATTCAAAAATTGGATATTCCTATTCATAACTACTACTTTGATTGGTTGTGGTGTGTTAGAATCTCGAACTTGCGTACAATGCAAGACATTGCATTATTGAAAGAGAAGCGTATCGTGGAAGCTCGGGGTGTTACATTATCCCGTCCTTCAATAAATTGTGTCCTCGCAATTTGAAATTTTTCATTGAAAATAAAAGGTTGAAAATAGAAAATACCTTTGTGGAAAACCCACATCGGAAATAAGGTTAATAAAAATATAACTTTAAAAGAAAGAAAGATAAGTACAAAGGTCACCCGAGATAGACCATACTATAATTATATGAAAATATGGATATGGAAGAAAAAGAAACCATCAAGGTTTGATGGAGAGTTGTAGAAAACTGGATTAGGAGAAAGTTAACCATAAGAAAATCACAAACTTGTGATTGGTTAAACGGTCATTGAATCCCCAGTTGGAAAAGTTAACCGGAAAATTTTTTGTTTTAAGTTACCTTTTATAAAGTTGAGGAATTTATTTAGGAGATTTACTAAGAACTTAAGGGAATATACATACTGGTCATGTAGACTATCATTCTTTAATAAATTTTTACCACAAACCTATCTTTCACTCTAAAAGGTAATAGAACTTGAAAATATTCTATTTATCATAATTGTATAAGGTTCCAAATATTAACACATACCATTTAGATTAGGAAAACTTTTTGTAATAACCAGGGACTTCCTGTAGGCTAGTGGTAGGTAATAAAGGTCTGTCGCACTATGGTTGTGGGTTCGATTCCTGCAGCTTTGTCCGACGCGACGGGTTATGCCCCACCCTGCAGGTTGTCCTTTTCCTAAAAATATAGTATTATAATATTCCAAAAATAATCTTCAGAAATGTTTTAACCTTAAACAATACTATTCAAAGTTCAATTTAATCCATCCCAACCTTTATAGTTATCCAAAATACCTCTGTCCAGACTTTCTCTAAAATGTCCATAAATTCCAAAATCAATTGCAACATTAGATTCCCCAAACAAAGTAAGGTTTCTCTTATTGTCACATACTAAAAATATGATTACCTTCATCATATTAAAACCTTAATGAAAACAACAAGTACTACAGTACAATCCTTATATATATCACATTATTCTTATAACCAGAATATAATCCTTGTTTCCAAAATCACCAATACATTAATTATTCCACTTCAACTGTAGTAACAGCATAAGATTGTCCTTGATCCCTTGGCCTTTTCTGAGGTAAGTTTCCCTAACGCTTAGGACATTCATTTTCATAATGCCCCATTTCCCTACAATTGTAGCATTCACCATTGATAGCCTCTTTCTTTCCCTTGCAATCACGAGCCTGGTGGCATTTTTCTCCACATTTATAACAAACTCTCATTCCTTTTAGGCAAGCACCGGGTTGATTCTTCCCACAATTATCACATAATGGAAAATCCTTCTTTCCTTTTTTCCCTTTATCCATCTCTTGTTCCACCGTTCTCTTCTTCTCTTGCTTTACTTTTTTGTCATAAGACTTAGAGAATTCCTTTTCTGTCTTGATAGCACATGAGACAATATCTTCGTATGATGAGAAGGATTGTGATACAAAAGCTCGATGGAGAAATGGTTTTAACCCATTAAAGAAATGATCAATCTTACTCCTTGGGTTACGTATATAATCTACAGCATACCTCGCTAACCTTGTAAAGTTGTCCTCATACTTTGAGACATTCTCATCCTCCTTTTGTCTCAGACTCAGAAATTTCCTTTCCATATCTGCTCGATGGTCACGAGGAAAGTATTTTTCTAAGAAAAGATCTTTGAACTCTCTCCATTCCATATTTTATACTTCATCATCTTCCTTTGTGTTTTGAATCAGCGACCACCATTGATCGGCATCTCCAGTGAGGCAGTAGACTGCCATGACAACCTTCTCCCTTTCGCTACTCCCCAAGGCATGGAATATTTTTTCTAAGGAGTTTATCCATTGTTCAGCTACTAATGGATTTTTACCCCCATTAAATGTTGGTGGTTGTTGCCTCATGAAGAGGTCTAACATTGATCCTCCACATTGTGGATCAGGGTGCTCCATTCGAGTAAGGTTATTATTCATAACCTGAGTGAGTTGTCCCAGTATGGTAATAAGTTGATCAGCACCATTTGTATCTCCAGATCCACAATAATTATCTTGAGCAGGAGGAAAATCCCTACACGGAGTGCGTGCATTGATACGGTTTCCATTCCTTCCACTAGGCGCCATTTCTAAACAATGGCATAAACTAGATTAGTTTATGAATCAAAATACATAATTCCATACTCGTAAAATACTTAACATAAATTGAACTATTTATGGATATAATTCATAATCATAAAAAATGTTTTCTTTGAGGAAGTATATACTCATAACCCTTCATAGTGGTTTGTAAAGAAAATGAGAATTATCCTAAGCATATCCCTTGGGAGTGTCGTAACCAAGAGTGCAGCAAGGCCCGTTTTTGTGCACCAGTTCCCGTTCGAGTCGAGCTCAAAGCGGTGTTTTTGGGTTTTACCCCTAGGTACATCTGTGCCAGAGCCGCCTCTACCTGCTCGTATCCAGACAGGGATGTATTGCTCTGGAAACTCACAAAATCTCTATAATACCAAAATTCTAGAAAGTTCTTCTATACTAATCCTCAAAGTCTATCTTCAGGCTATGTGCTCTAATCAGAGTTTATCTAAATCTAGCTTCACAAGTTAGTACTAAACTGCCTCTGATACCAACTGTAACGCCACGACCCTAGCTACCCAGAGTCGGTGCATTACTTCGTAACATTGGCATGATCACAAAAAATCAAGTCTCGAAAGACCGATTAGTTTAGTAGCCTTGGAAACACTAGATACATTCATAAATGTTACATTACATCATAAAGTGAAATACTACAATAACAAAGTCTCCATAGTCCACACTCATATCCTCTTCTGACTATCCCTACAGGTCATTCATAAAATACCTC
This sequence comes from Viscum album, assembly GCA_963277665.1. Taxonomy (NCBI): domain Eukaryota; kingdom Viridiplantae; phylum Streptophyta; class Magnoliopsida; order Santalales; family Viscaceae; genus Viscum; species Viscum album. The sequence continues at coordinate 1,123,893,800 of OY728147.1, read as the reverse complement.
TTCACATCCTGGAAAATATTAAAACATTGAAAGGGGCGAGCTCAGATGCTCAGTAAGGATAAAAATATTGTGGAAGCTTTCATAAATAAACATTAACATTTAAGGCAATGTATAACAAAAACAAAAGCCTTTTTGAACTTGAACTTCAGCATAATATGGCAAAAATAAAATTAAATAATGCCATTTACATACTCACATGGATATTCTACTAGTCAAATAATCACATGCAATATCAATAACCACTTTCATAATGATGGAATGCATAATGCCAGACTATCATAACCACGTAGCCAAGGCCTCGTTCCAAGACCACAAATAAGATTTTGTCAAGGCCTCATGCCAAGACACTAGTTTGTCACATGAGACCAACTGATGCATCGAGGAGCTATAGCAGGATTCACCCATCGCTTATTAAGTCCAATGCATTCCTCATATGAATAGGTTTAAACATATCATATAATATAATCGTATCATATAAAACACGCATAAAGGAAACATAACATTTTCCACATTTCAATCACAAGATATCAATACAACACATTGATATAATAAAAACACTTTCAAAACCATTTTCAATACCAAAATAAAAGAAAATTAAAACTTGTATTTATTTTTCATTTTAAAAAAAGTTATGGCTTGTAGAGGAATCTGAAACTCAAATAATGGTCACGGAGGTGGATAAGTCATTGTCACCGCATACGTAAGAAAAACATTCCTTTTTTTCTTTTAGTAAAAATGCTTCGAATAAAATATTCCTTTTGAATAAAAGTAAAATTCAAAGGGGTTTATACACCATATAAATGAAAGTTGTGTATAAAACCAAATATGCCTCAATGAAAGGAGATTGAGACGAAGTCCTTACAAAGATCATTTTTAAAATAAAATAGATCTATTATGTGTATTCATTATAAGTACACAAAAATAAAGTACAAATACAAGATATGACATAATATCATGACATAATTTGAAAGTAGGAGATTAACCCAAAGAATGGAAATTGGGTTAAGAAATTCCCTTACCTCGTGTCC